>CM076723.1:5768168-6368168 GCA_038501795.1 Pseudopleuronectes americanus
AATGGAAACCCAGCACGGATGCTCTGATCTTAAGTTCTAAGCTCACACTTCTGTTTTTCTGATATATTATATTTAGTTTTGGAACATTGACATAATGTGTCCCTATCAAATATATAAATACATATAGAAACTTTATTACATGAAAGGTGTTTATCTATTTTGGAAGAGTAAGACATCAAAACAATCACTTCCTGTGCCACTATGGACTGAGGACTATATGTTCAGAAGACACTCATTCGTTAAGCAAATCTGTCATATAGGCTACTTGTATTGCAGACTCACAACTTAAACACAGTAAAACACCATTTCTACAATGATGCTGAGATCACTGCGCCTTTCCCTTTAATACTTGCTCTTGAAGCGTCACTCAAAGGTTTCTCCTAAGAATTAGGTGTTGCAGATGAGAAAAATACAAATACATCACCCTAAAAAGCATCCCTTCTTTGCTTTGATAAGCCGGTTGCAGAGTTTTCCATATAGTCTTCTTCAGAGTCCCTAGTTTTTATCAACTGTCTGTGTAGATGGACTTGCAGACTCTTGTCCCCATTTCAATCTAGCTAAGTTAAAATAGCTGGGAGCTGTGTGACCATCCCAAATGATGTTGCACGCCACTGTACTAAAAAAACTGATTTATGATCTAAAAGTAACACACAAAGACGTATCCACCGCACATGAAATCCAAAAATGCTTAGTAATAACCAACTTTGTTGTAAAATGTGCATGTTTTATTAATGATTTCTGTAGTCTACAGGAGCCAGATGAAAGAGAAATGGCAGTTTAAGTTAAAGGGATAGTTCATCAAAAAATCAAAAAAGACTGTGAATCACCACTATGTGCTGAGGGAGGAGTGTGTGAAGTGATTGAGTCCACAAAACAGGGCTGAATTGTGCTGCAGCCAAATCCAATACAATTGAAGTAACTGGGGACTTCTTCCGAGTCGTTATAAACCATAAGAAAAAGAAACACATAATGTCTCCATACTGCCCGTGTGGTGTCATCCAACAACAACACACACTGCACATAGGCTCTTTGCCCAAGGGCATGCACAGGGTTCATGTTAGCATCACTACAATTACATTTCGGGGCTTCCGGACACTTTGATGACATCACACATCGGACTCACTGTTAAGTGCAGTTTGTTTTAGGGCTTTCCTTTATTCTACAAATCAAGTTTGAACGAATATGACATGACATGTATTTAGTTTGAGTATTTTAAAGAAAATCTATTCCTCCCTCTCCATTTTCGTAGCAAAACAACGTAACATTACTGACTTAATTTTGCTGATAGGTCAAGAGGGCATGGAATAGGTTAAGCTGACAGCCCTCTACTGTATCACGAGTGAAACTTCTTCAGATGGTCAGATGCACTTCTAGTCTGTAAACTTTAAAATCAAACAGGTCATTCTAGTTCGGATATGCATTTTCCCCCCACATTTTATTGAATGTTCGAATTTCAAATGAAAGCGTCAACCCCAGTTTGTTGTCATCCCTACTTCAAACCACACTGACCCACTTTCTGTTGTTTGGTTGAATGTTTTTTGTCCAACTGCAGTACGGTTGCTGTTTATTTCTGCTCCAAATCAAAGCCTGCCTGCTGATCTGCGGCTAAGAAGCGGATTGTTGTGATTGTTAAATTTGACTTTGACTCGTGTTGCACAGCCTCGTATGTTGATGATTTGCCAGTCAGTCAGTGTGTCAGTGGGAACTCACACTGTTGGACAGTGACCCCATTAGCCTCATTCTCATTTGAACTCAGCGGAATGGCGTCCTGCTCGGCGGCCATTCTAGGATGGACACAGTCAGAAGAGATGAAGTCAGAAGGGGAGCAAACAGGGCTGGAGAAAACAATCAGGCCCTTTTTCATCCGAATAGCCCCCGAGACTGAGAAATCAGCAGCTACTTAGAAACTCAAAGAATCCTCAGTTCTCTTTTGTTTTTGCATTACCACCACATTTTAAGAGCTGTGATGATTAGAAAAAATAAGATCAATAACAGATTGTAAAAGCCACTGTGTAGCTTGAGACATCATTGCACGAAAGACAAAAACAGAGGCAACATTGTTGCGAGTGGGAGAAAGAAATTATTTAAAAATGCCAAAGAAAAGAGTGAGAAGGGGGATGGAGATTTTTAAGAGGATCCTACACATGTTTGTTGGCGTTAGTTGTCTGCTAGTTCGACCAGTTAGTGATGTTCAATGCCGCAAACGCCACCCTTATGGCTTTGACTGGAAAGCAACGTCATGGTACACAGGAGTTTTTGGGAACAAGAGCTAAGACTGCATGGACCGAGATTCCTGCAGTGTAAAAGTAGGTAAAGTTCCTTTGTCCCCCAAAAAGTCCCCATAAAAAACAGTCTTTGGTCAAATAGGGAGGTGGTCCAGCCCATCACTCCTCTCTACTTTTATATTTACTCCTCTGTGACCTCAAACTTCTATTGTCTTCTCCTCACTTAAAACATTATTGTATCATGCACAGCATTTATTTCACATATTGAACCTCTTACTTTTGGGTGTCCCAAGCACATGCACCTAAGGACAACATCTTTTTTGTCCATCTCATGTTCGAGCTCCCGTGCAGAGTTGTTCACAACAGTGTTAAAAGATGTATTATGTGCAGTAGTAATCACATGGTAGTTGTATGCCTGCAGTGGTTTTGTGGTCCCGAGACAACGAGATCCAGCCCTTAGATGTGGGTTGAAACAACTTCACAGGAATTTCTTGAATTTTGTTTTGTTGTGCCATGAATTATTGTCCGTTTGTACCGTCTTAGGTTTACAATGGAAAAAACTGCCATACTTACAGAGGGGAGATTCAGATTTGTGTCTTTAGAGCTGAACAGGAAAAAGTGTTTTTTGATTCCTGAACAGCACAGTAGGTGACGGTCAGTTGTCATTTCAGCTGTGAAACTTTTCAAATAAACATAAAGTTTCTGAGTTGCTTTATTGGACTTTTAGAGCAAGATTGTGAATAGACAGAACCTGTGCTTGCTCCTCTCTCATCATCTTGTCATTACTCACATATGACACACACACACACACACACACACACACACACACACACATGCATGCAGACACACACACACACACACGCAGACACACTCTCAGGGCGTTTCCCTGTTTGCAGAAGGAACTTCCCTTCCCTGCAAGCCATTGCTTTAGAGTCATCTGTGTGGTTCTCTCTCTTTCGCTCTCTCTCTCTCTCTCTCTCTCTCTCTCTTTGTGTTTGTGTGTGTGTGTGTGTGTTTAACAATGTCAAAATCCACTAAAGCTAAGCCCTATGGACACTGCTCTACTATAAGTAAAGCTGAAATTAACAGCTACTCTGACTTAATGAAACAAGATAAATTATTCTTGCTTCATCAGTCTGTTGACTTTGACGCTAATCTGCTTGCTCAAGTCATGTTTATAGCATGTATAAAGTAAATCGAAACGTATCTCAAATGTTAATTTGTCACTTTAATCAGGTTTAAAAGGTCAAAGTCGTCAAAATTTGCTCTCGGGTATTGCTTCAATAGTTCTTAGAGCTTGCTGACACCATGTTCATGCATCACCGACTGTGCAAAGCCATCAGATAGTTTGCCGCAATACAATTCCCAGCATGATTCACTTCCTCAAATCCTTCTAGTTTCAATGGCGTCAACCCATCTTCCTGTTACTGACTACACATGATTCTTATTTCACATATGTTAACTAATCTGCTGTCTGACATATAGAATATGTCCAAATGTGGACTTTGGCCATGTCTGAGGCAACTAAACTAATCCCACCTCATCACATCCTGCACAGGAGAAAACACTGGAGAGGTTTTATTTTTAAGAAGGTATTGAAATATGTTTATTATTCATATTAAGAAATAACTCAGCCTGAGCAAAAACATTCTCTCTCCGATAACACTGTCACACATTATTAGAAATTGTTTTGGGTAATAAAAGCCTGTGTTCCAAAGCCAAGCGTTGGTGGGTGGAGGTTTGAGCTGAGGGAGACAGGAAACATCCTCCAACACAGTGTGGAGTTGCTTCATCCGTGTCTGTTAGAGGTAAAACAGAAAGACTGGGAGGGAGGCACAGGAATAAAAGAGAGGAAGGAGAGAGAGGAAAGTGAGAGAGGGCAAAGGAAGGAAGGCAGAGGTGAAAGGCAGAGAGACAGAGAGGAAGGAAGAGGGAGAGAGACAATTGAAAACTAGAGAGAGAAGAGGAAAGCAGCCCTCCCATGAGACTGAGAGCTATGGATGGTGTTGATTACCAAGGAGTGTGTGTTTGTTTGTGGGGGGTTCGTTTTTTAAGGTGGAGAAATGAAGACAAGAAGTTATGGCTAAGATTAGAGAAAGTCTCCGGAAGATAAATACCAATCTGTCCCATGTCCTCTGTCACACTGTTCTGTGCCTGTGACCTGTGTGTAAGTGTGTGTGTTTGTGTGTGTGTTTGTTTGAGATAGGGAGCAGTGAGAATAACTTAACTATAGAATATTCTTGGGGTGTGATATGCTGAGTGTGATATGCTAAACTCACCACTGGACACATCAGTATTGTATTGTTTAGCCCAATCAATTATGGATTTCAAAATTGTTGTCATACTGTGATAAGATAACACAGGTTGATAACTGTTTAAATTAATTCATCAATTTACCTCTTGTCTCTGATACATCAGAAATCAAACCAAAGCAATAAACTCATAGAATCACATGATGATAACGAAGTAAATGTTTTCTTCCTGAATCTCCTCTCTGACAGAAGAGACACACACACACACAGAGAGAGGCGGTGGTCTAGTGGCAGAAACTTGGACTATGGTCAGAGAAGGTCTCTGGTTCGTCTCTGGTTCGATTCCACGGAAAGACAACAAAAAGACGAACCTGGATTGATCTGCCCAAAAATCCAAGAGTCTGTTTAGACCCTGTCTAGTGCCCCTGAGCAAGGCACCTTACTCCTCCAACATCTGCTCCCCGAGCGCTGTACATAGTCGCTCACTGCTCTGTGTGTCCTGCACCAGATGGGTCAAAAGCAGAGGTTACATTTCCCTACCTGCATGAGTGTGCGTTTGCATGTCTGTGCATGTGTGTGGGATAAATAAAATGCATCTGCACACACACACACACACACACCCAGTGGGAGCAGCTTCACTCTCCCAGCTCTCTCTCCATTTGCAGTATTATTCTCAATATAATAGAAACCAGTCCAGCCCTTTCAACCATGTAGTGCCAGCCAGTGAACGTACAATGAGAATTGAATGTAGGGGGGGGAAAAGGGTTGTTTCACAGACAGACAGACACACACACACACACACACACACACACACACACACACACACACACACACACACACACACACAGTCTGCTGAGAACTACCCATGGACTTGATTCACCAATCATTCAATTCACCTGTTGTATAGCTGGCACACACACACATGCACACAGAGACAGTGTGATTTTAACTAGCACCATCCCTACATTTTGAGGGATGACCTGTGATTGAATCCAGTCAAGCACAAAGTGCACATATGTAACTAACAGAGGAGGATATGAAAGAAGGACACACAGAGGGGGGTGGGGGTATATAAAGTTCAGAGAACAGCAGTGAGATAAAGTACGAGTGTTTCTCTCATTTGTCGCTCGCTGTCTACATTAGAAATGTCTCTCTCTCAATCTCATTTACAGATGTATGAATATATTGTAGTAATCTTTTCACTGACACAATATTTGCAGTGTTCTCTTATTCTGCCACTGTGTGTGTGAGTGTGTGAGTGTGTGTGTGTGTGTGTGTGTGTGTGTGTGTGTGTGTGTGTATGTGTGTGAGAGAGAGAGAGAGAAAGAAAGAGCAAGTCAACAAGCAACAGACTGATATGGAGATGACATTTCAGTTAGGATATATTGTGTGCGATTGATTCCTGGTACTTTGTCACAAGCCTGTGTTTTACATTCACTGGACGTCAATGTCGGAAGTGCAAAAGCTTTTTCCAATTAATTAAAGACCACAGAGCCCTTTGAGTGTGTTGTGCACATTTGTGCGTGTGTGCATGTGTTTGTGTGTGTGTGTGTGTGTGTGTGTGTGTGTGTGTCAGTGCCGCAGATTGTTAATTAGTATGGCCCAGTTGAGAGAAGAACATTTCACATTTGGAAGTTGTGGCCACTGCACAGCCAGCAGACACCATTAAGTCTAAAGGGACAGGAAGGCCAGTGCCTTATTTATCACAATCAGAGCAGGGACAGCTTGGATGTCACAATTCTTTGAAATTATGGAGACAATGTCCTCTATTTGGGGACAGAACCAAGGCCACAGTGAACTGGGGTCAGTGAGCCTGACACAGTAGATCTCACATCCAGTATTAAAGTCAAATATATGAGAACTCAGCCAGGTGTTTGTCTGACAGCGGTCGCTCTCACTGCCGCCAGTTCAGCAACATTTTAGGGCCTGAGAGTCCAAACCAAGGTTAATTTCTTTTTGACATTGTTTGAACAACATTCAACAGTCGTGTCGTAATCACCTGGGCTGCATCTACCTATACTTAGATACACTTCCATTGGTTTAGAGATGTGGATGTGTTTAACGTCAGTGTGTTGTCAATTCAGGGATGGTATTGACTAACCTTTAACTGCGTAGAAAAATATTAGTCTTAGTGGCAGTAAGTTTATGTCAAAGTGAGAAAATGTATGAACCAGTTCAGTTTGCTAATTTCATTGTTGATATTTTATCATTAGGTTTTTGCTCCCGGCAAAAGAACATCCTTGACATTCAAAAATAGTGACCACGGTCGAGACGAATGAACAAAGTTTTAGTCTGGACCTTCAGGCCTTTCTTTTAAGTCAAGAAGGTCCAGACCAAACAAGGAATGTGTGGGTTGGACTTTAAATAGAATTTATTGTGAAGCATGCCTTTGCATTTCACTGTAAAAGAATATTCCTAACCTTCTAATCTCAGGTCTAAACTTACATATGTTACAAAAAATGCAGTGTTCCCTTTAGTGTTTTGGATTTTTCTATTATATTCAAAAATCAACATGGAAAAAATTGGACATGACAAGCAATCGTTGGAATGTATTTGATTATTTGAACAGTTGGAACTGCAACAGGTTAAAAAACATAGTTTGCACAATCTGAATGACAATGCCTACAAGGCATTATGCCATGTACGGATGAGCCTCTATTACATGAGCCAAGGTAATGAAGTGAAGTAATTTGCTCGGGACCACTTTGTCTTGAGTTATGGAGCAAACACACAATTCTATATACACAGTTTAACAAAGCTCTTATTTAGCAAACGTCCACTTTGATTCCTTAAAGGGACTCTTACCTTTGTTGCATTTGAGAATTACAGCACATTCGAATCATCCCGCCTTCCTCCAATGCCCCACCCCCTCGTTCCCATCCGCGGTGTTTTTTTTGAAGAAACTTTATTTACAAGCAGATTTACAACCTACTGCCTCCGCGCACGCACGTGAGTTTTTGTTTACCAAAGCAATGGATTCGGATTCAGAAGCACCGGTACCGTCACCGCCTTGATGACGCGGGCCCGAATGCGCCACAAGAAGCAGACGAAAAAAACCTGCATGTCCATGCAGCAAACAGACAGGTCTGTCGGCCAATAAGGTCCTTCGGTCCGAAGAATTTTATTGGTTGAAGTTTTCACTAAATATTACGAGAGTGAAATAATTGTTTGTTTTAACTCCTGGTGGGTCTGTCTTGCATTTTAGAGTGTCATTACCTTATTAATACCAATTTAACCTTATCCACAAAAAGTGTAAAAATGCAACAAAGGTAAGAGTCCCTTTAACACAGGTTCTACCAACATTTCCAGAATTTGTGGTCAAAAACGTCCCTCAGATGTGTTTGCTATAATGTTATTCTGTTTATTGCTCACCTTGTGGACATACAAAGAAAATTAAGGTTTGGACAAACATTTCATAAACCTTTTTTATTTCATTATTTGGATTGTGCACAGTATGCACATTTGCGACACATTTTGAACATGGACATCTTCATATGAAGTCCATGCTAACCCCTGCAGACAAGGGTATGATAACAGTTACGTCACATGAAAGTGTGAATTGGCCTTTATAACCCTTACATTCAAGTTCAACTAGTGGATTGTATTGAAAGTAACATATTGAATGGAAGTTTCAGAGAAGCACTGCTGAATCATATATATATTTTTTGAAGACACTGCTGATGTGAAAGTAGTTGATAAAGACACAGGTTTCAACACTGTGCTTTCTCCCTGGTATATTATGGGAAATCAGTCCTGTGAGTAATACCTCCTTGGAAACAATAGACAGTGTGACTGAAATTTGGTGTAGACAAAAAAATAACCTAATTAGGCAAATATAGAACATATTTTCCTCACATTATTTCTCTGGATCTCTGTCTAAACCTGACCATTGACTGATAGAGACTAGTGAGATTTGTCATGCCCTCCAGTCTGTTACAAACACACACACAAACACACACACACACATGCACACTGCCATATATCTTAACGGCTTACAGAGTAGCTCGGAGTCCATCCTGGTTTGATTGTAGAGCCATGGCCAATTTTCTTTTGTTCATCCCGAAGACAATTTATTCCAAGGCCAAAACCTTTGAGTTCTGTTCTTGTTTAGGAACAGCCACATGTGAGAACTTCTGTCCCGGGGACATTTGCTGCTTCCAAACAACACTCATGGCTGTTGTTAAGAGTGATATTTACTGCATGTTTTATTTTATTCTGTGTGTCAAAATCAAAAAATGTTGATGTAGGTGTTAAGTCTTTCATATCTGCTGTGAGCTGAACTCGTTCTTCTTCTGTCCCACCAGGGTCGTCACGTCAAGACAGGCCAGCTGGCAGCTATCAAAGTCATGGACGTCACAGAGGTAAGAACAGGCGCTTCATTAAATCACACACATACTGTCTCTGCCTCTGCTCTCTGCTTGGTCATTCTGTGGCTTTTCTTTGGGGAATATTACAGTGAATAATCCAGGATTATTTAGTTCAACACAACCAGAAAGAACTGCATGATGTTAATGTTAACTTATTCACAACATAAATTATAATGCACAATTATACTTAATAATACAGCAAGCTGAAAATCCTCAAACTTAAAAAATGACCATTGGTTTAAAGTCAAAGGAAAATTCAGTTGCACTTTATTTCAGTTAAGAGTGTTGGTGTCATGGTGTCTGCTCAATCAGTCAGCATGTGGTTTGTTATCTGTCTTTGAAAGCAGATAAAGAAACCTCCCTCACTGAAGGCATCTGTTGCATTATGGGAGAACAGATTGACAGATGGAAAGCAGAGAAGTGCATGACACTGGTTCACGAAATTAGAGTGGTATGAGGAGTTTAAAGCAGCCTTAGCTGATGTTATTTTTACTTATTTTTACTTAGGCTACATCTATACTACTAAGTTTTTGTTTGAGAATGCATCAAATCTGCTACATACACACTCATATATATGTATTCCAATGATTCCTAAGATGTCATTCGAGACCGATGTGTAATTGAAACTTGATGTTTTATTATAAATACAAAGGAAACACTAATATAACAAAATTCACATTTAGTTTTTCAATGTAAGCGTAAAAAAAATACTATATATAATGTTTGGGGTCTACTTACAAAATTGTCCCTATCAAACCAGAATGAGAGAAGTGTTTCCAACATTCCCCTCTATTCCTTTAATTTGTTCTATTCCATCTTTTTATATGTCTAGTAACATTATCAAAAGAAAGACAGAACACAAGACACTATTTGATGGACATATTTCCCTCATTTTCCTTGGAAATGTAAAACATATTAGTATTATATGTATTCGATTTCACACACATTTGGTCCACTTTGGTGTTAGTTGATAGTATATATTATATACATTTTTATACAACTCACACTGTAAATCAATCTGAGGATGAGAGAGTCTCTCTGAGGCTGTGAAGAAGAAGACGATTTGACTGAGTGTGTTGTGGGCTGTGGTCTTCCAGCTTGTACACGAGGACAGACAGCTGAGGTGTAGTGGTCTGGTTGAATATTGCTTGTGGTGTACAGATGTAGATCAGCAGAGTAGGGTTAAATATAGGCTAATAATAATAATGTTATCACAGATTGTGATAGTAGCCATTCATTAACTAGAGTAGAGCTCATTAAACCACAAACCTCTCCCTGGTCCCAACAGTTTCTTTAATTAAAAAAATTTGGACCATATTTAACGAATATTCTATTCTCATAGATTTTTTAATTAATGTAAATATCTGCAGAATAAATGAAAAGGGGTAATAATCCTTAGTTGCAGCCCGTCTAAATGTGAATCTGTAGTTTCTGTTTAGCTTCCATACAGAATGTCACAACTCTGCTTATGAGAACTGATTGATTTGCTGTTGAGGATACTCTGGGACTTCTGTGTTGAGGGGAAGTCTTTAGCAGGAAATGCTTAGCTATTATCTGCCTTTTCACTTCACACACATACACGCACACACACACTCACACACACACACACAAACAAACACACACACACACACACACACCGACACACGCTATATCCAGCAGTCTTTGTGTTTCGGATGGGGGTGAAAGCTCAAACTCTGCCTTGTCGTTTTCTCCCCTCCTGTCCTGTGGAGATTTAAAGGAGGCCAGTGACTGAGAGACGCTCTCTGTTGTTTCCTCTTTTCTGATTAACAGCCACATCCAGCTCCCCCAGCTCTGCTCTACTGCTCCTTCCTCCTCCTCCTCTGCTCCTCCTCTCCTCCTCTTCTCCTCTTTCTCCTCCAGTACAGCGTAGATTTAGAGGTTCAGTGAATTGCAGGAGTCACAAGTCATTTCTGGGATTTATAGCAGAAAACAGAGAAGTGCTGCACTCTGTTTCCTCTGGCCGCTCTATCTGTCCTTGCCTCCGACTGACTGATCAGCCTCCGTTGAGAAGTGGGAGTATTTGTATTAAGGTCCAGTGGCTGGGAGAAGGGTCATAAAGAGGTCACACGACAGTCTGATCGGAGTTACAGTCTGTCTGGATGTGTACGTGTTCATGTTGTATGGACTGTAAAACTTCAGCTTTTCTTGAGAGTTCCATCCTTCAACATTAAATCCTTTTTATAGAGTTAGGATTAAGCATCAACATATTTCAGATTTCTGATTTAAATGTGTTTCTCAGGGGAAGATGTGTTAAAGGAAGTGCAACAATTAATATCTTCAATGTGCTGAAAGTGTATAGAGCACTATTTTATGAAAGCTGCCCTCCTGTCTGCCATTTAATAGCGTGCTTAGAATTAGATCTGTCATCCAATTTAACAGAGTGGTTATTCTAATAAATCATCTTAACAAGCTTACAATATGAATCTGTTGTTATGTTTAGGAGGAAGAAGAGGAGATCAAGCTGGAGATCAACATGTTGAAGAGTTACTCCCACCACAGAAACATCGCTACCTATTACGGAGCTTTTATTAAGAAGGAGCCTGCTGGTCAGGACCACCAACTCTGGGTTTGTAAACTTCTTAATCTGTGTTTTTATTCTTTATTGCTTTTGAGTCAAAACAAATTGTAATAACTATTTATTTTCTAAAACACCTGCTACCCCTCCAGGTTTGTCCTATCAGGAATCGTCATGTATCACCATCATATTATGAATTTGACTTTCAGATCAGAAGACAGTGATATTAATAATTATTTTGATTGGTACAGTACCTCTGTGTGTGAGATAGACGCCTCTCCATCTGTCCATCTAGTTGGTGATGGAGTACTGTGGAGCCGGCTCAGTGACAGACTTGGTGAAGAAGACGAAAGGAAACTGTCTGAAGGAGGACTGGATAGCTTACATCTGCAGAGAAGTGCTCAGGGTAAGGTCACATGACACAGCATGAGTGCACACAAACACTTACTGTAACACCTGTACCATTACCAGACCCACACTGGGTATCTGAAGCTGATAATAATATTGATATTTAAGACTTTATAGAATTGGCCATTACTTAAGTATACATCTTGATTATTTACATCCCCCAATAATAACCTTAATCATGTCGCACTTATCAAAAAAAGTGCTAATACTGGCCCAGCTCTAACCCATACTGTATTTGTTTGGTCTGGTCTTCAGTCAGTAACATTAATTCATGTCATCAGTTTGAACTTGAAAGTTGTCACCGATTTCCGTTTTGTATATGCCTAAACTGAGTTTGCCTGATCCTTGCATATTTTTTGTTATTATTGGTAAATCCTGAAATTGAAACTGTTATTGTATGATATATTCAGTTGTGCTTACAAGGAGATCCCCTGGATAATTCAATACTTATTTCTGTTTTCTATTTCAATTTCATTTTTGAGATATAATATTTTTTGTCATGGCTCTAAACACTATGATATCCCTTAGCCTCAACCTCCATTACTAAGGATAACGAGCCACATTCAAATTCACTGTGTGTGAATTAATACGAATGTAAATGCTTTTTCTATTTCAAATGAAAGTGAAAGTTAAACACTGCAGGGCACACGTACCAAATGTATTCAAACCTGACCCAGAATTCCAAACTAAAAAGATTTAAGCTGATGTATGTTTCTCCAAAGTCAAATGTTTAGCTTCCACTTGACATATGTGATACATCATGCAGTGTTTTAAGCTCTGATTGCTCGACTGAGCTGCTCACTCAGAGCTGTATTTTAACATATGTTGTACTTTTGACTCCTTTATTAAATCGCTGTTATTATGGTGATTCAGCTTTCATGTAACCCCTGGAAGTGCTCCAACCACCACCCATCTAATATTGAACAGAAAATGAACTCTGTACCCAAGATAACACTTCTTACTGTACAGCTCTGCAGTATATGGGGGTGTGTACACTATATGGAGTATGTCATGTACCGTACCAACACAGATCCCTGTTGCTCTGATGCATAAGTGGCAGATCTATGATCATAATGGTGCCCAATTTTACACAGAAGGGCCAATTGTATGTCCAAGTAATTGTATCTCCCCTATGTTCACACTTGGACTTCTAGATTTCTGGCCAGTATAAAGTCTCTAGTAACTGTGGAGCGTCTCAATCTGACATTTGTGGAGTCCAGTGCATGTCTGAAAGCAGCTTAAGGTGCACAGTTAAGTAACTCCTTGTTTACTGTCTGGGCAAAGAGACACATCATTTGATCTATTTGAAAATGACTCCTTGTTCAAGTGCATTATGTTCTTCAAAAAGAGTCGATAATAAAAACTCTCACCAAGTTGTCATATTTAGTTTTGGAATTGTTAGCTAGTGAATAATTTAATAAAAATAAAAAACATGGCTGAGCAGACAGAGGCTTCTCAGCATCCAATCAGATATCAGCTTGAGCCACTGCCTTCCTCTTATGTGATGACACATTTTTATTCAATTCAATTAAATATAATTCAATTTTATTTTAATAACGCCAAATAATGAAAACACATTATCTCTAGGCACTCTACAGTGATTGTGGAGAGAATAATCTCCCTGGTAACAGGAAGAAACCTGCAAAACCAGAATCAATCTGCCTCGATGGAAAAAAAAATGGAGAATAGTGCAGAGGTGGGTTGAAAAGAGGGGAGAGAGGAGACAGAGACCAACAACGGTTGTGTTACCGTTATATTAAAGCTCTGTCAGACTGCTTGTGCCTATGCAAATAATAAGGACGCTATTTATAGATGTAATGGTGTTATTAAATGAAAGCTATTGCTACTACTAATATTCATAATAATGATAATAATAATAATATATGGGTTTTGTCAGATCTGGGTCCTGCAGATCTACAGTCTTCAAACAACTTGCACTAGATACACAAACAATGACAAATGAACTTCTTCGGGATGTATAGGCTCTAAGGTCAAAAGAGTAGTTGATGTTTTCTAAGAAACACCGATTATTTTCAACAGCATCAAAGGGAAGAAGCCGAGCTGATTCGTTATATTGCTGGATCGGCTCGTAGAGGGAATAATTGATTTATTTTCCCATTTGGGTAGTTAAAAGGCCAGTTTAAAACACATGTCTGTAAGATGTTATGGTTATCATTATAGGGGATCACAAGGTCCTGAGAAAGACTCCAGGATGTTTGCACTGCTCTATGTGTCGGTGTTTGTGTTTGCGACTCCGCTGACCGACCTGCACATGCAGATAAAGTATATCAGCTCATATTAACTCAGCTCCTACATATCATGTCCTTGATGCGGACATGATCAAGGACAACATTAAACAGATTACTTTTTTGGTGGTGAAAAGCTGTGAGGGACAACAGGCTTTGGATGGACGCCAGTGTTTTCTCTGCGGCTGTCAGCCATGCTGTCTCCCCATTGTTTTAGCGTGCACACACAAACTCACGCAGACACTCAGCATATCACGGTGAAGTCATCGTACTGAAATAAGACTCACTTCCTCTGTTTATTTAACCTCCTTTGAAGAAGAAAGAGTACAAACACACAAACACACCAAACCACACAGAGACACCCATATTCAAACTGTGCCACTACCACTCTGTCAATCTGCCACCTAAAGAAAAGTGATGTAGAATTTCCTCAGAAGGGAGAAGCAGTTTGAAATGAACCCCACTCTCTATTCAGCATTTCTTGAAAACAGACAATGAAGGCAATGTTTGTGACCTCGTATTTATAGTGATCATCATCTGACTGTGTGTGTGTGTGTGTGTGTGTGTGTGTGTGCGTGTGTATGCGTGTGTATGTGTGTGTTTATGTGTGTACGTCCTTCTTCCAGGGTCTTTCCCATCTTCACTCCCATCATGTGATTCACAGAGACATTAAGGGACAAAATGTTTTGCTCACAGAGAATGCTGAAGTCAAACTGGGTATGACACATCTACACATGCTTTGCAGCTCCTCAGACACACGTGCATCCCTCCAGGGCGAACTTTAGAACAATCAAACTCATGCATACATAAATAAATCACACAACCGTGCAGAGAAAAAAACACTCACAGAAGTTGCGGTTGTTTGCAGATTGTTCTACATGTCTTTTATGTTTCAGTTGACTTCGGGGTGTCGGCTCAGCTGGACAAGACCATTGGTCGGAGGAACACCTTCATTGGCACCCCCTACTGGATGGCTCCAGAAGTCATCGCCTGTGATGAGAACCCCGATGCCACATATGACTACAGGGTACTTGATGACGCAGAAGTATTCTTGCAAACTTCAAGGAAATTTTTGAGTAACCTCTTGGGATGTTGCAAAAAAAAACAAAAAAAACCACTGAGGATATGTTAGTTCCCATCAGCTCGGGTGACTCATGAATATAAACTTAGGGCATCCAGCAGAAAAATGAAGAGCCTTTCAAACAGTGATTAGTTCTATTGAAGTTCATGTTCTTTAGTATCAGTTAACACAAACCATGTGTGAGATTTTAATGGAGCCACTCATCACCCGCATTCAAACATTGAAGTGATACAGAGATTAGTTGTACAGCATTGATAGTAGGTCACACATGTCACTTAGTCTGTGTAGTCAAGCACATAAATAAATAAGTACAAAAATAGATTTTGGCCGTAAATAAAGAGCTTGGGGAAGTGGTTACTTTAATGTAGCATGAACCGTTAAGCAGCCTATGGAGAACCATGTCTATTTTGATAGATGCATGTGATATGGAAAACAGTGTGAGGAAGAAAATCCTTATAAATAGAGTTTTAAGATGGACCCAGTCGTAGCAGATATAAGAGGAATTGTGACAATTAAACATCTGATTTGGAGCAAAAAAATAACATTGGAAACCTAACAAAAAAGGTAAAGGTACAATACTTTGGATATCATCATTTTAAGAGTTTAGAAACCCATTAATAATTTCCGGATTTGCACTTATCTGGATGACTTCAGGTTAAATTCTGGGATTTCGTTCCTACGAATCTCGATCCACTTCTTACCAGGTGACTCACCATTATGCTGAATGGATAACCTTCCACGGAGCAGGTTAATTTGGAGATAAGAGATCAAGCAGTATAAAAGCAGTGCCCAGCGACCAATCAATTCCTTTGAATTCTGACATCACCATTCTTAGAGGATCCTGTGGAGCACAAAAAAAAAGAAGAGGATCCTGTGAAGCTCAGTGCTCGAATTGAGGAGGACAAGGGTCTTCAGAGACCGACAAAATACTTTTACATACTCTGATGAGTATCTTTATGAAAAAGATAGAGACTCTCAACATAGGGAACAAGTCATCTGCTGGAGTCGAACATAACCAGCCTGACATGTAGGAGCAACATGCTCACAGTACAGACTGTCTGTACCGCTCTACCGCTCTACGTTTCTTTGCTTGTGGGAGTCACTTATATTGATGCACTTGGTGTGTTAGCAGCGGAATAACTAGACATAGTTAAATGCTTTCATACTTCTCTTTAAGTAGGTTTATCCTATGAAATTAGATATTTATTTGGAATGGGGGATAGATAGTTCAGAAATTTACCATTGGACCTTCCGCCCCGCTGCCTCTCTGAGACAGTCATCTCTCACCAAAGTGACAGGACACTGTTGCGCACTATCCTGACACGGAAGGATAAGGGAAGTTTAAAACAATGTCTGGTTTGTTAGGTCAATCCCCGCTCCTAACACACCCAGTACAATCTCCCCCTGTTTCTAGATGCGCCAGGCGCATCCTGTTACCACTGTCACATTCCGTGGACCATGGTGCACTAAAATAGGTCCATATGGGTTTTTGGACTAGTAATTTCAAACGATTCCACCATAGTGTGTCCTCAGAGTCAGTGCAAACTTCATGTGTCAAACTAGTTTTGTGTGACTACTCAGCCATTTTGCAACTGTTAGGTTAAGTTCAGCTGGATCTCAGTTAGATATCCTGGGTATGTTGAATTCACTTCATAGTACAAACCCCAGAAGGTTCATTTCACATTATAACACCAAAAAAAAACACAGAAAAGGTGCAGAGGCAGCTTCAAGACCCCCAAATAAAGAAGAGTAATTTGACCTGGGAGTGAATGCTGATATTGTGCAATCCTATATTGCAAGATACTTTGTTTGACCAGAGGAAAAGGGGCAAGCGAAATGGAGAAAAAGTTGCTCATCTTCACCGGTACAAACCAGTCACCCATACAAATCAACCAGTGATCAGGGATCAGATAAATGCTGCAACAGCAGGTTATGTTATCTACCTGATTATTTTAATTCACTGCGTCTTTGGCTGATTCAGAGCCTTTTTAAAAATAGGAAAGATCACCATCCACCTACAGATACAGTCACACATGGGAGAAGTAGAGCTTGTATATGCGCCGTGGAGAGACAGCTGGGTTAACATCTGGCCAGAATACATCTCCTTAGTGTTTTTCTTATCTTTAATTTGCATTTATACTTGCATACCAGTTTTTGATATCTGATTGCCCTCCAATCTGCCAAAGACACATGAAATGCTTGTTTTACACTCAGAAGGTTTCCCTCATTATTCATACAACAATTTGATTTTAAACAAACCTTTTCATTCCATCTACACAAAGTGATTGCATAAATCAAAGTTCACAGAAACATGTTTCAATGTAAATTCATCTCATTATATCCTTCTCTGGAAGTAATCTTTCAGCCCCTTTTGATTCCACGGTTTCTTGTAAATTGCCAGAAGTTTGGCCTGAAATTGTTTTTGTAATCCCTTGATCTATACTCCCACACAAGGCACAAACTGATTTACCATTTGAATTAAAAGAGGACATGCAGAGTTTACAGGAAATGACTGGAGCTTTGTGCACCATTTTAAACCTTTTCCTGTCTCTTGTTTTCAGAGTGACCTCTGGTCTTTGGGCATCACTGCATTAGAGATGGCCGAAGGAGCCCCTCGTAAGTGACGCACAAAACTATAAGGGATTTGTGTTAACAGATTGTTGCTTAGTTTTCCCCATCTAATTTGTTCATTTATTAATAGTTAGTTTGTTAATTGTTCACTTTATTTATTATTGTCACTGTGACTCTCTCTCTCTTTAACTCCCTGCCCTTCTGTCTCTTTTCGTAGCTCTGTGTGACATGCATCCAATGAGAGCGCTATTTTTAATTCCACGAAACCCTCCACCCAAACTGAAGTCAAAGAAATGGTAAGCCTCTGAACTCTGTCATAAACACACACACACACACACACACACACACACACACGTACACACAACAGGATGTAGAGGGCAGTGTTTAACTTTTCTCTTCTGAAAACATGACTTGAAAGTGGACTTTGTTGTGGGTTTTATGCCTCAGACAATCAACTGAAACATATCCCAACTCTCTGTTTCTAAAAGAAAAGCTCAAAGTCACGGGTTTGTACCGATATAGAAACATGAGGGATGACACCTGAGGCTAATTACATGAACAATGTTATAAAATAACATGAGAACAAAATCGTTTTTCTCAGTTTTGGTCTGGGTTGTGGTCTAGGGCTCCAGATGGTTACACTCTGAGACTTCATGACGAGGGTAGCGGAGCAGCAGTGGGTTACTGAACAGACTCAAATACAGCTGCAGAGGTGGTTAGCAGGAACAGAAAGAGCCATACAACCAATAACAGTGCGAGCTGTCGCCCCTCTGGTTTCAGTAGCTGATTAGATTTATTTTGGTATAAAGTCAACCTCTACACATGGCGTCCAAGAAGAAAACCACCACTCACAAAGCCAGAGAATTACAAAAAGCCTGATGAATATTGCCAGCACATTCTTTGGTCAGATAAAACCACGTTAAATTTGATAAGAACAGATAGATGCCTGGATGTTTGGGGTGGACCAGGTCACCACAACCACAGTGACTTGTCTTCAGGGTAGATTGTGAAAGGACTGATTTGATACTGGTTCGTTCAAAACAGGGGCAGTGTACAATATTTTAACAGATTTAGCCAAGTGCTTATCTCTATCTGTTATCCCTGGGCTTATACGGTATATATACAGTATAAGACTCAACACACAATAAAAAAAAAGTATTATACATAACATTAATAAATAGATAACATAAACAAATATGCAAAACACGGGCTGAATGAGGGCGGAATGTGTAGTGATGTTGACATAGATAAAGGCCAAAAATTGAAATGTGAGTATTTGATTAAAAGTATTAAAAAGAAAAATAAGGGCAGAACATAAAGAGAATACAGTTGTAATTTTGAAAATAAAGTTGTAATATTATGAGGAAAAAGTCTAATATTAGGAGAATTAAATATGCATTTTAAGTTATGTGTGATTTTAGCTGGGAAAGATTAGCCTTTCACCTAAATTGAAATGAGGAATGTGGAGCATCTGTTTAAGTTATTGTGTAGAATAGCTTTCAAAAATATTTCATCTGTTTTGCTCACAAGCATCACAATTAATAAGAAAAGATTGTGTAAGAAACTGTGTCTATTCAGAAGAAAGAACCACACAGTGATTCAATCTTTGATGGCGGTTGACTGTGAGGTCAGCGCTGGTAACATCTGTGTGATAATTCAAAGATGTTCCGTAGCTTCTCAAGAAAAAAAATTACATTGGTTCAAGATTTTAGATTCGAGAAAAGTGGAAAACTCGTTCTCCTTACTGATTATTTCTTCTTATTTTATTTTCAAATATGAATATTCTCATAAAATTTCCCCTCTCCACTTGTAGTATAACAACTTTTTTCTAGTTAAATTATGTCTTCATTCTTTTAATTCTGTGACTTTACTCTTGCAATATTACATCTATATTCTTGGAATCTCATTCTTAAGATGCTTGACAGTAAAGGAAAGCTCCACCATGACAATGATCCTTTAACTGAGTTTTTAAGGAAGAAAAGTATTTTAAGGTGGAAGGTAGAAGAACTGCTTCTGCAAAGAGCAGCTGAACATCATCATGGGTGAGGCATGGGAGGACATCACGCCACAGATTTGTGCAAGACTGGTATCATCCATGCCCAGGAGGACTGAATCGTTCATTTAAAGACCTAAAAAGACTGAAAGAATGGTGGACTGAGTGAATTTTGCGGTCAGTTCTTTATTGTTCTCAGTTTAGTTTAAACTGCATGTTGTCCCTGCTGTTATTAATCTTCAGTGGAGATTCATTCAGTATAATAATTTATCCATCTGTCACTCTCGGTCACTGTCCTCCCTTCTCCTCCTCTCTAATGCATACTGAATGCGAACAGAGCTTGAACTTGAACTCATGCCTTCTTTCATTCAGTATTAATGTCAACAGAAATACAAGTTCAAAGGACAGCTATTTATAGAGCCAAAAGTCTGTAGTATCAATGCTTTACAGTTCTTCCACCTCCAGGCCGCCCTTAAAGCGACCAGGAACCCCAAAACTAAGCAGCAACACACTGCCTGACTAGTCTCTCAGAGTGAAAACCACAGACAACACGTCTCAAACATAGGGTACACAGACACGCTGCCTCAACTTCAAATAGGAATTTTTGGATTGGATTTTTGCATTTTCCTCGGTACCACTCAAACAACTGATTACAAGCCTGCAGTGGGTGAGATAAAGCACATATTTGAGAATGTTGTGGCAGGTTATAGACGCTGCCATTGATTGTCATGTGTGGATATTGCACATGGTTATTTTTTTTACCAGACTGTTACATTTGATTGACAACTTGTTTTTCAACGTATTTAATGTATGTGCTGGTATGTTAATGTATCACTTCTCCTCAGTTAAGCCTCAAACCATATGTAAACTGAAGTTTCTGTGTATAAACATTTTTGTCAAGTCCATTGACCACAGAGTTATTTACAGATGAAAACTAGCAGAGACCTGAATAATTGTGATTAGTCAAACTTGGATTTAATGTGGAAACAAAGAAACTTCTAGTCATCATGTCTGTTCCGGGTCAAATACATCACTATGAGTGGTTGATTATATAAAAGAGTCGCCTAGCTTATTTATGATAGTCCCAGAACCTGCAGGAAAGTAATGGGACACACACAGACACACACATACTGGCTCCGCTGCTCTCTATTTCTCTCTCTCGTAGACTCAGCTGATGTCTCTGACTCGTTCCACGTTAAATGCGGATTTGTTTGTAATGACACCATAATATCAACACAAACTTAGATAATGTAAGGAGAGCTGAAGGTGATGGCGGTGCACGTTTGGTTTAACTCAATTCGGTTGGCATAATGCCCACCGCGGATGTTGCAGACACAGAGAGTAGCAGAAAACTACTTATTATTGCTCAAAACTGTAAAAAATTACTTTTCACTAATGATAAGACACAAAATGAGCCCAGTTATTGGACTTAGTGGAGCTGTGCATGGCTCCCTGGGTGTCGGACCCACACTTGGTGGTGCTGTGACCAGCCTGTGTGCCTTCTTCCTCAGGCTGTGGAGCTGTCCGTTGTCCCTGCATCCGTCGCCAGGTGGAATTAAAAAAAAATCAATAAAACCATGTTGTTGGAATGGAAATAATGCTTTTCATGTATCTTTAGTGTCTGCATAGACCACTTACTGTATTGGTTCTGTGTTATCAGTGAAACCAAAGCCGAAAGACTTTAACGGCATATATTTAAGCATTTGTTTATTTATCTTTAGTCATATTATCATCGCAATATTCAATTCAACATTATCACATCTCGCTTGTTTTCCTAACATCTTGCAGCTCTACTGTACTTTAAACAATTTTTGTCTCTCTCCGTCTCACCCAGGTCGAAGCGTTTCCTGTCGTTTGTTGATAATTGCCTGGTCAAGAACCATCTGCATCGACCGGCCACCGACGCCCTGTTAAGACACGCCTTCATCCGAGACCTAGCCAATGAGAGACAAGTTCGCATCATGCTCAAAGATCACTTGGACAGGACCAGGAAAAAGAGAGAGAAAGGTGAGTTGAGATGAATGCTGTAAATTCTTTCCTTAGTTCTTTTAACTTTTAGCACAGCAGCAAACAACTGGAGCTGGTAACACAAGGAAAGTTTAACTGTACATGTGATTCAGTTTTGAGGACGTAGACTTACAGAACCTGGTGAACTTCACAGAATTGCGATGCAGTTATCGGTATCACATTTCGGGGACTTACGTCGACACAACAAAATGTCTAAAACTTCAGTCCAAAATGTGGTTGTATTTTACGAGAAAGTATTCCGGCACCGGGACGTGCACATCCCCAACAAAAGGGATGAACTTGTGTTTGACCTCTTTGCATGACCTCATGACAAGCCCATGATCCGGCAGCGTGAGTGTCCCTGGCCTTAGCGGTGTGACAAATCAATTGATGACGAGTTTGGAGCTGGAGTATTTTTGCTGTATTAAGTACTGGAACTGTTATTTAATGTTTAATTATAGAAGTTGGTTAGGTTTTTATTTATTGTGTGAATATGTACATTTGTTGAGAGTTTTGCACTTATTATTATAAACTTTAACTTCCCATTTGCTTCAGGCACCCGAGCAGCTTAATAAAACCTAAAAAACAATACCCAACCCTTAGATAGATATGATATGAATAAGGTGAGTTTTAGGCCACATGTTGGAATAAAAACAACCAGCACACCTGAGTTGAGACATTGAACCAGCTGCATTCATGGCACAGCAGCTGGAAACTGATATATTTTGATATATGCATTAAGTTACATCTTGGAAAAAGCAATAATTGATTCAGCTGGGCTGGCAAGACCAAACGTGTCCCAACTCCTGGGCCAACTTGAATTGATGTCAAATATTATAGCTGAATGTTGAGAGAAAGTGAGGAAGGGCGACAATAAGAGAGCGTGAGGGGGAGAATGTGTTCAAAGCTGACCTTTCCTCTTCTTTTCATCTTCTCTACGTTCACTCAGAGCGATGTTCGCCACAGCAGACACAAAAATAAAGGAGGGAGGAAAGAGAGAGACTGAAAATGGGGCAGGTTAGGAATATGGAAAGGAATGGGCGGGGGGGGCAGAGGGGCGTACAGTCTTAGAATAATTTATTCTTAGACTGTTGTAAAGATTCATTGGGCTGTGGATGACTTGTATGGGATGAATGTGTGATTCCGACATGTGCAGTCAAACAGTGAGAAACAGATGACTGTTCTCGCGTTAATACTCAAGCAATGAAAACAGCAGTGTCTTGTCTTTTCATCTTCATTTTGACACAGCTGAGAGACATAAGAGAGAGAGAGAGAGAGAGAGAGAGAGAGAGAGGGAGAGGGAGAGAGAGAGAGGGAGAGAGGGAGAGGGAGAGAGAGAGAGAGAGAGAGAGAGAGAGAGAGAGAGAGAGAGAGAGAGAGATACTGAAGGGAAGGAAGGAGGAAACAGAATGGCCATCTGGTTCTAATCTTCAGTTAACTTATAAAAACACACTAATGACTGGTAGACTTTCTGCATGCTTCGTGTGTGTGTGTGTATACGTGTGTGTGTGTGTTTGTTTGTGTGTGTTCAATCTGTTTTAAGAACAGATTTGTGTGTGTGTCGGAGTGTGTGTATACAATGTGTTTAAGAACAGATTTGTGTGTGTTTGTGTGTGTGTGTGTCTGTGTGTGTGCGCCCATATTCCCCTCCAGAGTAATAAAATGCTGGTACTCTCAAGAGTGTGTGGGAAAAGTCACTTCTTCAGAAAAAAAGAGGGAGAAAAAAAGTCAATGCTCAAGAAAAGATGCGAAAAGGATATGTAATTTTCAGCTAAGCCAAGAGTGTAGTTTGGACAAAGATGGTCTCTGCTTTGGCACATGATTCAGACACACACACACACACAAACACACACACAGACAAACACACACACGCACACACACACACAGCTAAACAGACAGACAGAGAACAAAAGTTGGCATTAATGCAGACTCCTCCTGCAACTTTGGCCCAGTACGACAAAGCCCGAGCCAACACATTCAAACATGACATCACAGCAACAGAGCAGAGATTTCCTCAGTGCTTCTTGGTTCTGCTCTGAACAGACACACCTGTATTGTGTTACCTTTAAAGCGTGTAAATGGCAACATACGCCGTGTCGGGTCAAGTCAGCCCAGCTACTCACACCATATGCCGGCCAAATGTTGTTTTGATAAGCTTGCCAGGGCCCTTCGTCCTGGCCTCTGGGCAATAACTGCCCGACCCCGGGACTTTCGTTGTAGTGGCCACTGTCAAAACTCCAAATTATATAGACTTAACTGTATACACATAAGAAAAAATCACTTTTGGAACCATGACTCCAATATTAATTTTAAGAACGGTTGTGCAAAGATATTATTATCAGCTGTCTGACTGACCCACTCTACAGGGCCTGTGTTATGGCTCCCATTGCAGGAGGTGTATGTGGAAAGGAGAGACATTTGTTTTGTGAATGAGGTTGGGTCAGCATTGAGATGACTCAGCGTTCCTCATCTGAAGCCGTGCCCCGCTATAACAACTCTGTGCCATATGTATTCCACCGAACAAGAGTCTGATTTACTTTCTTATTGCTCCAGTTTACCCACATCATGCTCTGGTGTGGCTTTTATGACAAAATTGCTACTGGTGGTAGACGATGTAACAAGACGGCGGGGCATGGAGGAATTTATAATGAAACAGGGGCTGGTTCAGAGAGAGCCAGAGGAGAATACCCACAGAAGTGCTTACACATCAAAAGTGTTCACCCAAAGCACCACCTACAAACCATACCTCAGTGTTCTGACAACACTTACAGAAAAGCAGCTCATATTGACATGGACATGTAAAATGGATGAAATGGGGAACATTCCACAAGTGTTATGCAGCTGGTGATACATGTTCAAAGATTTACAACCACTGTGAATCAGCCATTACAGCTTCAGTTAAATATCATATATCACAATAGCTAAGTTGAAGGGAGCGCCGTTACTTTGTTTCTTGAGAATTTTTTGCCTTATTTATAGAAAACCTCTTCATGTTGTGATAGACAGATAGATAAATTAACTTGTTTAAAGTTAGCAAGCAAGGCATCGAAAGTTGGCCTCTATTAGTCTTTTGGGGGCATAGATTTGAAGGGCCAATGGGAAGGGGTGGGATGTATCAGTTGCATTTTTTCTAAAGCTAGCCCGCTCTTGCTAGCTTCTCCAGGATTACCAACCCGAGCTTTAATGTGTGACATCTTCTTGTTGCTCAATTTGACTGATCAGGAGTCTATAGCTCAGATATTCACACTGGGACCAGAGTGTTGAAGGTGATTTTGTTTGGGGGAAAAAACTAAACGATTAATCCATCATTTCCTGTCAGTCAGATATAAATCAACTAATCATTTCAGCTCTAATAGCTGTCTAAATATTTTATGAAAGGCACATTAAATGATCCTGTTTCCGTTTCCATTAGTCCTTGTGAGGAGATATTGGATTTTTGTTTTTTTGTATTTTGTATCTTAAATTGTGTTTCTCTCTCTTTCTTTCTTTCTCTCACATCCAGAGGGTCCAGAGTATGAGTACAGTGGCAGTGAAGAAGATGAGGACGAGGTAACAGAGGAGGAAGGAGAGCCCAGGTAAAAGCCTGTTCACACTTGGCATGAATATAGAATACTGCTTCAGCCTGTTGATGTTATTTTACGTTAAAGATGAACAGGAGACAAGGGCAGAGAAAAAAGCGTGTGTCATGTAACAACAGTCCCCTGGCTGGGAACGTAACCGTGGACATCATGTGCACGTATGTGACTTTGCACCTTAGCCACTCAGCCATCAGAGGCCATGGAAAAACTGCTCTTGGGGATTCCAGGGTGTGTTATGAAAGTCTGCTCAAATGTGCTGAGAAATAATTTAGAACCACAGCAGTTGGCACAGATTTACATATGCAAAAAGATATGTTAATTTAATGAACCTCGTCAGATGCACTGATTCTGCAATATGGTGTCAAGACATATATGGTTAAATAAACCAGGTGAACGTACAAACTAGGTGTCGGATTTCTCTAAAATGTGTCATTTCTTTCAATATCACTGTTTTTTATCACTACATAAACACTAATGGTACTTTGAATGTCCCCCTGTTAATTCATTTGTAATGAATCACTGCGGGGCATATGTGTGTGTGTGTGTTTTTTTTATGGTAATAGACAGATGCACTAGCCTCTCTGTTACTGTCTCTGGACTTTAAACAGCAGATGGCACTTGGAGCCGGGCACTTTCTCCTAGGATGAGCTTTAAGTGTGTATTTGCGTAACTGTGCCCATTTTCTCTCGTTACATAGCTGTCGCAGTAAATATCACACCGTTTCTCTTTCTGCCTCTCTCTCTCTCTTTCTCTCGCTCTCTCACTCTCTTACTCTCTCGCCCTCTCTTACTCTCTCAGCTCAATCGTGAATGTTCCCGGTGAGTGGACGTTGAGACGGGAGTTTCTACGTTTGCAGACAGAAGATCGTGAAGGAGGCAGAGAGGGAGGTCAGGAAGGAAGTGCTGCGTATCAGAGACAAGTAGGTTCAAGTTCATTCGCAACCTTGTACACATTCAGTCGTATTCTCTTAATATACAGTAAAGATGCCATCACTACTAATTCAAAGCAAGATATGTGGTAAAACAACACACACATCCAGTGAAAACTAACATTTTGAATGGGTGCTTGATTAACTTCCCAGAATGTTTGAAAATACAATCTGAACAGCTAGAAGCTCCTGGTAAAGAGGTTATTTGCTGTATCAACATCCTTGAAACATCACGGCAAATTAATAATTGTATTCTTTCAGAAGAACTGAAATTATTTTACGGTCGATCGAGAGGTTTATTGACGGAAAAAGTTAAAACCAATCAGTAAATATTTTTTGTTATACTCTAAGCCAAAATTGTAAATAGTCACTGGTTCCACCTTTTCAAATGTGACTGTTTCCAATGTTAAAACAAGCACATTACACTTTACCAATTGAGGGAATAATTGGCAGATTAATAAGATCAATAAAGAAAATACCTCCTAGTTAACACACCAATTAGTGATATTATTAGTACTAGTTCCATGCCAGTTCTAAACCTGCCTGTACTGTTGTGTTCTTTTGGCCTGGGTTTAACTACCTAAATGATTCCTTGTCATTAGTTAGACCTCCTCAAAAAGTTCTACACACTTTGCTTTTGTGCTTTGTGTGAAGAGCCTTTTATAAACAGTCTATGGTGCAGAGTGAAGTTAGAAAACTTTGAGATCATCCTATCTGGTTTATCTGCAATGAAGATTTTAAAGTCCTTATTTTTCCTGAAAGGAAACTGAATTAAAGTCTACTCTATCATTATTTAGATAACTCCATTAGAAATATGATCATATATGAATTCATGTCCAGGCGTTACAGCAGCACAGGCAACAGTTGGCGGAGCAGGAGCGATACAAGCAGCAGTTAGTGGCGGACAGACAGAAGAGGATCCAACAGCAACACGAGCAACGGCAAAAGTTAGAGGTGGTAAGTACTGCCCACACAATCTTCTGTAGTCACTCAGCACTTATGGACAGTCAGGTGGCAAGAGCCCGGCTGGAGAACACATTTGCTTCATCAACTACATCTTTCCTTACCTTCCACCTGCTGCGTCACATGTTTCCTGTACTGATCTGACAGATTCAACCTGAAAAACGTTATCCAAGTGTGACACTGTGTGGAATGATAATGATAAAGCTAAATTTTTCACGATCCATGTTATAATTCATGTTAATACAAATGATTCTGTCCATTTTTTAAGTTTTTTGGACGTGGTTTTGAGTAAAGTTTTATCGCACTACGTATTTTTCCCCGCTCGCAGCAGCAGAGGCAGCAGCTGGCGGACTGTGCCTTTCAGTGGGCGGATCTTCAGGAAGTTTTGCTTGGGGAGGAGTCAGATCTCCATGACAACAGAATCTTGCTGGACGGAAGAAACAGGAGGAGCGACAGGAGGCCGGTAAAGATCAATCTCTTTCTTAGGACAATAAACATAACATAAATAATATTTCCTTGACTATTATGGGAAATCAAAATTCAAAAATGTTTCAGTATTTTGATCCGCACCAGTGAAAAGGCTCTGATGGCTGATGCTAATTGGTCTGATGGTAAGTTGGTCAAGAGGGCGCAAATCTGGTTGACTTTAGTGATCTTTTCACAATAAGTTTCCCATTCACACCTCCAGCAGACACAGTTTCATTATTGTGCTGCAGCGATCAGATTTCTACATCGTGTTTAGATTTGACTGGATTTGTAATTAATGTTACACCAAAGTTATTTAAGCTCAGTTACCCTGAGCAGCTTCTCGTGTGATGGAGCTGTAAATATTTGTTGCTGAGGTGTGTTTTTGATTCTGATTCACCGATGTTGTCATTGTACCCGTCAGACTTTAGCATCCTGGTGATGAAACCGTTCTCTCTTCAATGTAGCGGCACAGAGGAGAGATTGTTAAGGGCAGATTTTTACACGTTATAGTTTTAAGTTAATCAAACACTTCTTCCATGATGCAGGTGCACCTTGAAGTTCTAAAACATACAAGTATATTTCAAATATATTAAATAAATTAGCATGTCATAGTACTTTTTAAAAGTTTTGTACACTAGTTGGAGATTGAATAAGTTTCAGAAATCCTTTGCTTTGTATCGCTTCTACGGTTTTTGAAGTTTAGAAGAAGGACCGTCACTTAAAAGAGGTTTCTATAAAACCTTCTTAATAAAACTCATTTGGAGCATCTCACAAATCTATTCGGTATTAAAAAAAACTTTATGTGAGTTACAGAGTAACTTTTGACAAAGTCTGTTTAGACAGGCTGAGGTCCCTGCCGATTCGCCTCATTTCAGACAAAGACATATAGCCATCCCTGCCATCGTAGGTTCATTTTACAGTCATTAATTCTAACAAATACTTGATGAATTCATCCCACACACCAATGAGTTTAAATAGGTGTATTTTAACACCACATATCAGGTTCCTGGCTGTGACTTCTTCATGTAGAAGACAGTGTGTTTCAAGTCTATTAATATCTGTCTAGTTACATTATATGTCTACTTGGTGTGCTCTTGTGTGTGTGTGTGTGTGTGTGTGTGTGGCGGTATCTGTATGTGTCAGATCCTGATGACACAGATTGTCTCTAACTCATTATGTTCAGCTTGTGTAATGGATCTATCTGATGCTTCATTAAGCTTTAATGCAATGCATTTAACTGTGTGATGGGTTCAGTGAGTGTGTGATGTGATGTCTTGTATTTTGTCAGATGAAAGAGCTTGCCTGGGTGCACGTTCTCAACTGATTGGTTCCAGTCAGTTCACACATTGATTGATTTGGCAAGTGTCATGTGTGTTTCAGTGGTTTGTTTGTGGTTTGAAGATTAGAGACGTGTGCGAGTGTTTTAATTCTGCAGTGGATGGGGACAGTAAATGGTCATGGGTGGAATTACACAACTTTATTGTGATAAAGAAAAGCCACTTCTGTAACCACTTTTTTATAATATGAGAAAGCAGTAGTCTGACTTCCCATTGATAAACTAAAAATACTTCTATGGTCTTCCCTGCCTCAATGCATGCTGGGACAGGCCCCTGTGACCCTCAACAGGAATAGTTATTGTGGCTCAGCTCCTTCTTCTCCAAAAAAGTACACTCCACATTACTGCTGATGCCACACAGACCCGTCCGTCCATCTCACACTCCATCTTTCCCTCACTCATGAATATGACCCAGAGATACTTAAACTCCCTCACTTGAGGCAGTAACTCACCTTCAACATGGAGAGAGCAATCCCTTGATTTCCAGCAGAGAACCATGGCCTCAGAATTAGAGGACCTGATTCTCATCCCGACTGCCTCCAAAGTACACCTTTTGAGAATTGCTGGCTTGTGTGTGTATAGTACAGTAAATATTTGTTTTTCTTGTGGGTGCTCTGAACCTTCACTGTCCCAGCAGACTGTGGTTATACTAAGCGACCCCCTGCCACAGGTTTGTGTAACTGCTTGTCTTCTGGAAGTGTAGACTAAAGGAGATTAATGCTTAGAGAGTAAAGATTTTATCTGCATAAAACAGCCTTTTTCGCCAGAGTGACTTAACGTCATGAAGGAGCCATTGTTCTCTCCCAGATGCTAGGTTATTGTGATGGAACAGCTGGTATCTTTTATCTCTACAACACTGATATAACATCAACTTATTGCATCGTCTCTATCACAAGATTTGATTTTAAGCTGTTAATAATTAAATCAATCCACCAAAGTTACATGCATACTGCAAAACCATTGTGGAGAACATTAAGTAATTGCACATTAGGGACATAATAAAACATTTACATAGTGTTAACATGAATAATTAATGAGGGGATTTTGTTAAATCTAAACTTTTAATAATAAGACCATGGTAAGGGCTATATGATAAATCTAACAGCTGTATTTACAGACTATAATCCCATAAACCTTATGTCCTCCTGTTGCTTGTTTGCTTGTTGATGACATAGGTGCAATTGGTGGTTTGTAGAACCACTAAGCTTGATTATTTCTGACAAACTCACCCCTTTACTCACTGAGCTAGGTTTATACCAGGTGCTGGATTTCTTACTCATTCACATTCATATTATTCTTTTTAATTTACTTAAGTTTGTTATCGCCTCCGTTTCAGCTCAGGCACTGTTGAATGTGACCCTCCAAATCCAAGCCGAACAAACGCAATTTAAAGGCATTGGTGCAACCACTGCAAATATTTAAATTGCGCAGATTCAATTAGACATTGTAAATGTAAAAGAAAATCCAGTCTGAACTCTTTGGACATTTAAGGTTTTTCTAGGAGAAATTGGAAAATAGGTCATAATGAAATATTCAGAGTTGAGGGCGCTGGGTAAAAGCGCCATCCCATGCACACTCTGAATATTTTAGTTCCCACCTCTCAGACTAGTGCTGAGGACCGTGGTGTACCCTAATTAATGTGTGTGTGCGTGTCTGTGTGTGTGTGTGCGTGTGTGTTTATCTGTTTTCCTCCATTTTTGTGAGGATTTTATGAGAATATCATGATGTGGAACAGGTTTGAATTAAAATGATTTAGTTCTTTAATCAAAAAGTTATCAAAGTCATGGAATATACTGACAGGTATCTTATTTCAAACATGTGGTTCTCTGTTTTCAACTATGTGTGTCTGTGCGTGTGTGTGTGTGTGTGTGCGTGTGCGTGTGTCCAGGACCAGGCGGGCAGAAAGGGGAGTGCCGATGTGTCAGTAAGGCCTCTGGACTTCACAGCAGAGCAGGTAACAAACCATCACTCTTCGTCTTTTCACTTGTCATTGAAAAACAGAGGGGATTTGTTATTTAACTGAACGCAGATCCATTTTTAATGATGCTGATGGTTTCAGTAAGTGAAGACACATCGCTTCGGGAGTGTAAGATGTGTGCAAACAGTGAATCAGGAGAATTATCTTTCTTTATTTCTCCTCCGTTGTCCATCCTCTCGATTGTCTTATGTGATATTTAAAGTTTTGGACTGTTGGATATTGAAAAATGTAACCTGCGCCTTCAGGACTTTGTATCTGGCATTTTGCTGATCAAATGATTTATGGAGAAAAAACAATGTACTGACTTGTATCAAGGCTATTTTATGAAATAAGTGGATTAATTCTAAAACTGAAGAGAGTATATGCTTTGAGGAAAAAAAGACTGAGATAGTGAGAGAGAGAATATTAAACTGGTGCTGTCTCTGGCATGACACCTATACTATACAGGGAGAATTGAAAGAGTGAGGCGGATATAGAAAATTAATATAAGACAATGGAATGGAGGAAGGAGGCGAAAACAAACTGAGAACAAAGTTAATTGTCCGAGTGTCTGCAATTTAAGCTTTATAATTTTCAGTGAAAGATGGGTTTCATTCATTCTCTAATACACCTGGCTGGACTGGTTCATATTTGTTTTTGTTTTTAATCAATTAGACAGTAAAATATCTTAGCTTTTAAATCAGCGTTTCTGCGGGACTCCATTAAGGATTCAGAGAGACCTCAGTGAAACACTGCACCGTAACAGGAGTGTCCGATTTTGAGAAGCTTTTAGGCCCATGCTTCTCACAGCACGCTATCACTTTTGTTTCAAAGCCTTCCCTCTATGTCTCTCCCCAGCTCACCTCCTCTGTCTGTTCCGATCCCAGCATGCCTCCTCTCTCCTTACCTCACATGTTTCCTCTCTGCACCCCTCACTCCATCGTTCACAGCGTGGAGCCGCTTTCATTTCTAGTATCTCCCGTTCAACGTATTCCTCTGAAGTGTTACTATTTAATCTCATTAGGGGTTTCAGGAATACAAATTCACTATACAAGTTTCTTTTGGCTGTTTTTCAATTTCTGAAAATTCTTTCTGTTTCTCTTTGCTGCCTCTGAAAGTTCAACATCTCTTTTCCCTGATGTTTTGATTCTGTGGTTTAATGAGAGTCTCTCTTGACGTTTGCCTGATAGCCTTTAGATTTTTTTAATTTAAGGACTATTTAAGTATGACTTTTAATTTTGCTGAAGGATTTTCATCTATGAATCGAAGCAATGCTGGTCAGCTCCTTATCTTAGCTGTTGTGTAATGCTCTTCTTTTTGGTTTGTGGTATCTTGTTTGCAGAGGGTTTGTACATATCAAGTATCTTTGTTAGTTGGACTGAGAAGAAAAAAATGTTTTCTCTCTTTCTTGAGGTTAGTCATGCCAACTTTGGCACAATCTACTCGTTTCAATTGTCAACATATATGAGATTTGCCATTGGCCCTGGTATTGGAGATATTTGTCCTCATTTGGCTTAGCATTTAAAATTGAACGGTATTTGATATATTTTGTATGTGTTAAGTAGATTTACGATAAGCTTTTGTCATGTGAGAATAAAACTTCAGAATTTAAGCACACATTAAACATGACATAAAATTATTCCACTACATCAGTTTGTCCTGATAACGATGTCTGCAACCTGGACCCAGGATGAGTCTGTGATTTAATTCAATATAGTCTAATATCTATTCTGGCTAAAAAGAATGTCCATTGCTGTCATCGTTCTTACATGTTAGCTTAGAGGGCTAACTTGGCTTGTTGACTATACTACATTAACACTGTTGTCACAGTGAGCTTCCTGCTGAACCCTCTTCAAACATCTTTCAGTTCGGTAAAACTTTGCCTGATCTACTATTCAACTGACATTGTCTTAGCTGGGTATAGTGCTGATTAAAGTGACACAATGCTAGATTCGCTCTAAGCTATACTCACACTCCCCCTAGATTTTAAACATATACGACCGTTTTGTTTAATTTGTTGTGACATTTGAGATGAACCAACTGACAAGCTAACACAGCAAACAAGTGGCCCACGCAGTTATTGATATCCGAGCATTAGGTACATCAAATCATATCAAACTGTTCTGCTAACTTGGCTAGCCAAATCTCTATCAAAATGGGTTAACCTAGTTTCTGATTATAAACTACAGAGTTCCAGCAGTTTCAGGAATCCAGGGGGCGCTGTGGCAATGACAGACATTCCATTCTCCCTATTTAAGTTTTTGCACCATCAAAATGGTTTTGAGGCTGTTATTTTAAAGTATAAGAATTACCTGGTGTCGCTCTGAATATTAGATGGACCTATTTGGGTATGAGCCTATATTTTGTTTGTTTGTCCACTTTAAATGTGTTGCAATCATTACCATAGGTTAACACACTAAATAGAGCAACTAGTGATTCTTATTCAATGGGAATTTGGATAGTAAATTACAGTTGGCTGGTGGGTTTCTGTGTGAACTTTGTGGATGAACAGCATAAAGTACAGGACTGTGTCATTACACTGCCTCCCAGAGTTCACTTTTTTCTTTTGTGTCACTCGCACTACAATACAGTTTTGTGTATTTATGTTTTGGGTTTTTTATGTGGCTAGCTCACTGTGTCCTGCTACATCCATCTTGTTTGGACTGTTTGGACCCAGCTGGAGCTCATTCTCATTCCTGATCTGCACAAACTTCAACAGAGATTTATGAATTTTGTGCCAGAGAGACAGCTGCTTCTCTGAATGCAACTTAAAGAAGGGTTTTTTCTCACACATTGGTCTGTGGTTTAAACCAAATCAGCTTCCGTCTTACTGTGTGTGCTTTCTTTTTATGTGTCGCACAACAAGCTTGATGATATGTATATGCTTTATAAGATTTTCCCATCCATGTTTGTCTACAGTGTTTCTACAGAACCTGGGAGTACACAAACACAACATACAATTAATTTACACTGACAACTAGTATTTTTAGGCAATCTCAATAGTTACAGATGACGGGTGTTGATCAAACATGTCAAAGTATGTATTCAACATCCACTTCTTCTTAATGCAGAACATTAAATTATTAGGTCTTGTTATTTCTGTCACTTGTTTCTTTATTAGAACATCTTGACTCATTAGAAACTGAAATATCACAGCAACTTCCTTGTGGTTTTTATCTGAAGTGATTCTTCTTTTCTTCTAAAGTAAAATTTGATTATCCAATATTATCCATTTTACCATATCTAAATGGCGTTCTAAATATGCCAAGTATGTGATTTGAGAATAGTGACATTCAGCTCAAAATAGGCTCATTATAGAGTCAATCTAATCAAGAAGATTGAGTTAATAGTGGAAAGAGAGGTTGAAATCATTTTTAAAAAAAACTTTTGTCCTAAAAACATAAAAATAGCAGGAATGTGCGTTGCAAATTTAGAATGCTACTTAAGAGAATTCAAATTATCGTATGAATACAAATCCTGAAATATGTCTAGAAACTAGAGTCTCAGAAAGTGCTTTATATTCTTGACTTTATATTCTGACTTACTTCATGTTGGCACTCCCAGGCTTTGTTAGTTTCTATATGTGCTTTTCATGTTTGCTACATAGAGAGCCGTGGCCCCGAAACAGCTGCTTCAGAGTAAGTCCCAGCACCCCCAGCACCCCCAGCACCCCCAGCATCAGCTTCAGCTGCAGTCCAAACCCCAGTCTGTGGCCCAGCATCAGCAGCCCTCAGTGGCCAGACGTTCCCACCGCACCCTGCCCAAGGACCAAACCCAGCTCCTGTCGCTGCAGCACGACCACAGACACAGGGAGCGAGAGAGGCAGAGGCAGAGAGAAAGGCCTTTGGCAGCTGTCCAGAAGCTAACAGCTAAAAGTGGGATTACCGCTGCCGCTGCTGCTTCCTCACCCAGCCGCCCTGCAAACAGCCAGCGCTCAGTGGTAAAACCCTGCCTTCCTCGGCCGTCTAGCATCCGTTATTGCCTCCACATCCCACTTTTTCCCACTCTGTCTGTCTCTCTCGCAACCTCCTCTGTGTTCTCATGTGTTCGTCCCTCCTCAGTCGCTTTTATTGTTTTTAGTCCCTCTTTGGACCCCCATCCATTTTTCTTACTCGGTTTGTCCACTCCATGTCATCCTTAGGCTGACCCTTTTTCAACAGAAGAAAATAAGGAAAATGTTTGGCAGACATGGTTGAAAAAATACAGTTTCCCAAGAAAGAAGTCTGGAACTGGTGCTCTCCAGTGTAAACATTGTACCAGCAATGACTTTTCAACTTGTTATGAGTGACAACTTGAACAAAACTCCAATGAAACATTCAACCTTGGATGTGAAGGTGTTACAGTGTTTTAAGTCAGCTTCATTTATTTATTTTCTTTCCATGTAAATGGGTCATGGTTTGCTGGATGCTGACTGTGGAGGATGACAACATGTGGTTCACACCCTCTATTCATAGCACAGTAGCTAAACCACACAAGGAACATGAACAGGAAACAGACTTTAAGTGTTAAAAGAAAACAAAAGCAGGTTTTACTTTTTATTAAAACAAGTTCTCACATATGAGTGGTTTGTGGCACGCTTTAGTCTGTGCGAGTGTGTGAAAACTTCTTACAAGAAGATCACTCCTAAACCCTGAGATAGGAGTCAAAACATTATTATAAAAAGTTGAATTATTTGAAGTTGTAAGTTTTGTTACCTTTTAAATTAATTCGATATGTGATTTTTTTTAAATACAGACTGCAGGGACTTCAAAAGGTTGTAGGAGAAGGAATGCGGCAGGTCAACCCTCAGTGACCTGCCAAAATTGCTGAATCAGCCGTTATCAGACATCCAAAGATGATGTGTCGTGGCTGCATCACTTTTCATGCACACCTTATTATAAAAGGTTATACAGGATATACAGTCATAGTCTCAACTTATGTTCTAGACAATAAAATCTACTGTAAAAGGAAACATGTTTTTTGTATGTAAAGTTCATTTCTGCTTCTTAGTTTAGCACAAAGTACTTTATTTCTGAAAAATAAATCTCATTGGTCTTGTTGATCCCATCTAACACACGCACACACACACACACACACACACACACACACACACACACACACACACACACACACACACACACACACACACACATACACACAGTCTTACATGTTTATTCTGCTGTAGATGGACATCCAAGAATCAAACTTGGCCCGGCTGCTCTTGGCTGCTGGTCTTCCCAGCCAGATGCACTCGAGGATGGGCTCTGGGAGCAGCTCTAGTCCCTGTACCCCAGCCATGCAGAGAGCTCACCTCAGCCAGGTATACTAATTTTAGCAAATTACACCTTTTGCTTGCCTCTATTTTAAGAAAATGTTTCGTCTATGTATTCTGCCCTTTTTAGTACGCCATTGTTTTTACAATTATAGCTCAGGAACATTAATAGGTTCATCTTTTGTGGGATTGTAGTGATTTCTATGATGTGTTTAAAAGTGTGTCTTATTTTCCCAGAATGCCAATCTGCGCTCTAGTCGAGAGGCCCCTCACAGCAGCTCCATGTCAGATATGCCCCTTTCTCCCCTGTCGCCATTTTCACCCATGTCCATCACCGATGATGTCTTCTGGGACTCAGTCGATGAACCGCCTAAAGTGAGTCGCATCTTTTTCTGTGAGGGGAACTTAGTTCTCAGTCTCATGCCAGGCACAGGATGTAGCCTGCATCACACGAGGTTGGCAAATGTGTGTGAGAGAAGCATCCTGTCACACCAAACAAGACGTGGTGTACCCATCACAGGGTTGGCATACTGTGGATGTGTGTGTTTGTGTTTTGGGCTGTTTGTGTTTATGTGCTTGTGCTGGGCAGGGGTTGTGTTTTAGCTCAGGGCTTGTCCTGAAGGGCCTCTAACTTAAACCATCTCTGTGATTATCACGCCTTAAATACTCCAAAACATATAATTCCCTTTACTCTCACTATAACATCCCTGCTCGCCCACTAGGTGTTTCACTAAGTGGCTCTGCAGTTAGGTGTATTTACTAACCGAACACCATATGGAGTTGATAGAACAACTAATAAGTACTACAGAGAGGGGAAGGGAGCCCAATAAAGCTGTCTGTGTGCTGTGTTATGTTGCTGAGCGAAGAGGAGACCATATGGAGTCGATAGAGCGGTTCATAACTCTCTCCTGTGACCTCAGTGTAGAAGCTGGAGCTGCTGTAGGAGATTGGAGTGGCCTTAAGAATGTTTTTTAACATTTTGGAGTCGTACAGCACAAGATTATGTATTTTAGGGCTTTTGCAGCTGTCTGAAATCAACTGAACAGTCTCATGGTCGAGCTTCTCCTGATTTATTTGATATTATAAAACCCTACTCACCCTGGTTTTGCAATCCTCAACGTGCAATGATTTTCAAAACATCAGAGACTTTCATGCGTGTGCCGCAATATTAGACAGGAAACAACAGGCAGCAAGTTCTGCAGGTGTGTGTGTGTGTGTGCGTGGGTGCGTGGGTGCGTGTGTGTGTGTGTGTGTGTGTGTGTGTGTGTGTGTGTGTGTGTGTGTGTGTGTGTGTGTGTGTGTGTGTGCGTGTGCGTGTGCGTGTGTGTGTGTGTTTGTATCCAGTTGCAGGATGTGGGCAACTTGTCAGAGTGTGATAGTTACTCTCACAGCTTTCTTCCTGCTCTGCTGGGTGTGTCTTCCTCTCTGTAACTGGGTCGTGTGACCCAGGGGACGGGAGGTTGAAAGGTCACCAGCTGGTCTACAGAACAAAGTTTGAGAAGACTCAAACGTTTAAAAGAAATTCTAGGTTAAAAGAAAACGATACTTTGCAGAACTCACACAGATTGATTTAGTATTGATTTCACTCTGCTGCTTTGTGTCACGTCATGAGCACAATGTTGAGAAAGATCCATGACTCAGATGATGTTTCCACTGAAATGTTAAGAAACGTTTAAAGCAGCTCAACCAAATAGTCTCATTAAATCCCCAGTATTAAATATCTCCCAATGAGATATAAAATATTTTATTGCACTTTGCTCTGCAGCGTCTCAGGCACTGCTGAATTTGTTGTCCACATCAAAACTGTAGAAACCTCGCTCTAATTAGCTGCAGTCCCTGTTGGGCTGGACCTGAAATCCTTGTAAAGAGCTCGTTCCAACCTATGAAGAGAGAAAATAAGTACTGAGGACCACGGGGGAGGCTGCAATCTTTGTGTATTTATTTACCATGTGTTTTCATTACGTCTGATAAATCTGCCCTTTTTCTCGTGTAAATATCAGGTCCCAGAACGCACTACCTCCAAGTTTTACTGTAGAGAGCTGGTGATGGGACACAGGAGGGCTGCTTCAAGGTACAGCACGGTCACACTGTGCTCACACAGCACGCACAAGCAATATACAGATATTCATCTAATAATCTGAGAGCTGTAAGAATGTCACCAATATATCGAGGATCCCAGAGGGTCTTAAAAAGTCTCAAATTCAATAATAGAAAATGTAAGCCGGGGAAAATTGTATTAAACACAATAAGTCTCTAACACGTTTAAAAAGGTGTTATTTATGTTAATGTCTATTTAATGTGTTCTGGAACCAGAGCTATTCCAATAATAGGTGTTCACTGTCACACTCTGTAGATCTTAAATGGCAAACTGGCATTTAAACACTAGCGTTATATTTCCTACCAAAACACAATGTGTTCTAAATCAAATATATTTTAAAATGGCTTTGAGGAAGACATTGTTTTTAGAACCTCATAGCCATTTTTAAATATATTTGATATTATGCATCTTTAAAAAATACAGTTTAATGCTACTTGCATCACGTTAAAATAATAGGATCTTATTTAAGATACATTTGTTTGCCATATGCATAATTTGTAATGTCAATATGTTGTAATTCTTTTATACAATAATCAAACTACATACAAGACTAACATAGACTGAATAACTGATATTAATCAAATAGCCTATAAATACCTGAGTCAGCATTTATCTCTGTACACTCAGCTTGGCTGTTAAAGACTAAGTTCTGCATTTGCCTGTAGTTTGTAAAATGCCGGCATGATACCAGACTTCAGATTGTTAATGAGGGTTGATTGTTTGTAGGTAAGCAAGGCTTCACTATTGATGTGTTTTTATAATAATTATAATTCTAATTTAGCAATGCAGCTCCCTTTAACACTACACAGCTTTCTCTACTTTGACAACACCGACCATCTAATTCCGAGCATCAGCTGAGCTGGTTGCCTCAAGCTGCAAATACCATTATCTGTATCTGTGGTATTGTAACCATGCTGTAAGCAGTTATTCTTCCAGCCAGAGTGAATCTTTATTGTTGTCACATTACAACTCAGCATTACGCGCAAAACATTAGAGAACAGTCGCCCATGGCTAAATCAGATTAGTTTAGCTTAGATGATTACTTTTGATTAGATCAAACTAATGGTGAGGAAATTGGGTCACTGTGCAGTGGCAGCGTGAAGGATAGACTTGATTAGAATTGATAGAAATGCTTCATCACAATTCCCTCTATTATACCGCTTGTTTTGTTTTTTAAACTCCACCTGTGTTACTCTGTGTGTGTGTGTGTGTGTCTCTCTCTCCATCTAGTGGCGGCTCAGTGTCTGCAGCAGATAAAAGTGGAAGGTCTCAGTCCCACGTCGTCTCCCCTACCAGCAGCAAGCCCCCAGGTCTGTGCAGCCTTAACTCAGCACCCTTTTAATGCTCATCCCCATGCAAAGTAAAGACAAACCCCAGAAGGTGCAGGTTTGCTCAATTCAGTTGAAAGAGTTGAGGGATGTTAGTTGTTCAGTCACCTCCTGTGGTCTTAATCAGGGATTCTCAAATCACTGGTTTCCATTTCAACCCACACACACACTCAGTTTATTCATAAACGCACACTGTCTATGCATATAGTCACACCAAGCCCACCACACACTTCATATACGGTAAATACTCACACTCTAAGCAGTGAGATTGCACAACACAGATTATAGGTTTAAATCTTGTGTGTCTAGACAGGAAAAAATATATCACATATATTATAAAGCCCTTATCCTCATATCCACTGTGCCTGGAAGTAAGGAAACTGCATTTCTACCTACAAGGAGGGATTTTACAAAGAGAAAGACCGGGGAGAAAATGTTTTGCGAGTTGGCCTCTGTGTGTAGTTGGGAGGAAAAGGTTTTTGATGCCACCCACTCAATTTGGCTCCTGGCCTCAGCCAAACTTGTTGTGGAGCCACAGATCAGAGATTCTCCTAGAGACTCGTACAGCTTTACTGTGGTGAAAAGCCTTTTGTTTGCTCTCTCTGCAACTGAGAAAAAGCTGCTTTGTTCTTTCAATTGCCTTGTTGTAGAAAAGTGCATTTGTTGCAGTGATACATACATAATATATATATCTATTGATTATCTTGGGTGGGAGGCAAGAGATTGGTAACCTATGTCTGGAGTATGGTGTTCCAAATGCTGGTGAAAATGTTATCTATATTTTACCAAAAAAAAATTTGCCTGATTGCGTCTCCAGTGACTACTTTTGATTTGGATCATCCAGGAGAGAAGCTAATACCATGACAGAGACTCCACATATATGGTGGCCGCTGAAATACTTTTGTGTCATTTCATTCATCTTCCTAGGGAAAATAGACCATTCCACTGTACCCTATGTACAGTATCATCCCTAGGCAAAGGCTGGCATTTTTCAAGATGGCCTCTCTCACCATCGCCTGGGAATGGATTCAGTGTTTACAATTCTTTTATCGTGGCATAACAGCTGTTTGTGTGTGTGTGTGTGTTTTGTAGGTTACTTTAAGCTGGACAGTCCTCTTCTAAATCACCGTCTCCAGCAGCACAGAAGCCCAAGAGAAAACATGACCGGCGGGCATACACAGGTAAATTACCGTGACATTTTCCCACCAATGACCACGTGCTGCTGCTCTGATCTTTTTTATGTTGCACATACCTGTGCATATACTGATCTCTGATCTGTTCTCACCTCCTTTACTCATATTGTTTCTCACCTCCATCATGCAGGGTGTAAAATCTGCTCTTGTCCGGCTCAACAAAGCCACAGAATACTCCTCTTCCAGTGATGAGGTCGGCAGCAGTGATGATGAGGAGAGGAACAGGTGGGGATCTTCATCGTCAGTATTTTCCCTGCATTGATCTTTTTAAATCTAAAAAACAGGGACTTTCTAATAACAAAGTTGTCTTGAATACAAAGATTTGAGCAATTCTTTCAGTGACACATGACATGTTGCAAGCAGAAGAAAAGGCAATGTGAAACCAATTTTCAGAACTAGTGGAGAATTACTAAGAAGAGTCTCTATTCTAACTCTGACTCAGATTTCTGCTGAGAAATCCTACTGTATATGTGAAGACATTTATGCTGACCCATGAAGCTGAGATAAACCCACAAACCTGTCAAGTTTGAATTATAGCGCATCTAGAAATTTAGGATTAAAACCTCTTGGATGTCTTTAAGGTTTATTTGAGCCATCTAAACCTCGAGAATCAAACTGGGACCAGCTTAATCTTTCATTGGGTTACATTTTACATTACCACAAATTTGGAAAAAAAACTAAATGTATTATTAACATGATAAAAAACATTAGAGTCTGCTCATGGAGAGGATAACAAGAGTGTTTATTTTTTTATCAGGCTCCTCTGCCAATCCCAGGGAGTTACCCAGCCTTGTGTTTATTGTCATGGGATGAATCGATCTTGTTGATCTTGTTCATTATTAATGAGTCTTTTCTAAAATCGTGACTGCTCTGTGTTCCAAGGTCTGCTCTGTCCAATGGGAAAGGGAAATACTACAAAGGAATACCTGATGGTATCGTCCTGCAACCTCACCAAAATCTGCACCAGGTACCCTGCACACAAACACATACACACACACACAAGGACACTAAACTGTTTCCTCTCCACACTTCTACCTGCATCTTCATGATTAACAGCTGACGGCTGCAATGTCCACACTGTACTGTCCAAACCACATTCTGTAACTTGGTGCTTATGGATCCACAGGCTCTGTGGTTAGTAAAGACGTTAAAATACATAACTTTTTAACTATAAAAGACAAAGCTATAAAGAGGTTATGGCTTGATCATTCCAATTCCTGTTAATGCCTGTCCCACCAGGGGGCTTCAGCTGCTCCATCACTTTATTATTACTGTGTGTGTGTGTCTGTGTGATTGTGTTGTACAGACTTCTCGGCTGGGTTCTGACGATACTTACCTGCTGCCAGACCTTCTGCAGAAAACCTCCCACTGCAGTCCTAACCATAATGCACTGTGCCAACAGCAGCAAGCACGTGAACTCAGCTACTCGCAGTCTCCCACAGCCCCTCGATGCCCCACACATCAGGAACTCAATTCAAATACGGTAAATAGAATGTACAGTCAGACAGACACAAGGAGACAGACTCACACATACTAAAACAAACAAACACACACACACACACAAGCACAAGCACATGAACATGCCCATGCATAATATTGATTTTCAAGCTATTTATTTCATGTTGTAGTTCTCCTAGTTAATATTTAGTCCAGATCAATACATCCACTGCAAAAAGGTCATGCTTGAAAATGATTGATTCAGGCTATTGAAAAGAAATGTGCCAGTGAATTACCTCTGTGAAACTAGTGTCACTGTGATGATAACAGGCTGAACAACATTGTCCATTGTCAATGCTACTTTACTTGTTTAAAATAATCACTCTGACCATTTCCACCACTTAGATTTATCCGCTAGAGGGAGGTAGTGGCACAGCTTTGGTGCTTTCTTATCAGTATTAATGTGTCTTGGTAGGACTACAGTTATATCAGTCTTCATAATAACACAAACACTTTCTTAGCCAGCCATGTTTTTCATATGTTCTTATACAAGAACCAGTTATTTGCTGCAATTGTTTTAAAGAAGTGAATCTGAAAGTTGTTGATCTTTGGGGTTTACATAGTTGTAGTCACTGGAATAAATGTCTTTACTGTTGTTCTACTCATCAGGCTGTCAGCAGTCCTACTGGTAAAAACACCTCCTCAACTTCCTCCTTCATGTCCTTCATCGATCCAAGATTGATTCCCATATCATCACCGCCACAGAGCCCCAGTGAGTACATTGTTTTTAATCACTATTTTCTAAAATAAGAACAGACAAAAGTCAGAGCCCAGAGCCCAACCTGATGTCATACACAGACACACATGAGGGAAGAGATACAAATTACGGGGAAAAGATTGTCTTATGTCCAGGACACACACAAAGCAATACGTATTAACGTGCATATCATCCACATGCACTTGTTAAATCCAGAAATTACAGAAATATGAAGCAATAAAACCAAAAATAATTATATAAAGAAAATAATGACAGTATATAAAAAAAAATGTGTTTAAAGTCCAGGTATTCCTCCCATTTGTTTTGGCATCTTGAGCTATATTTAGTTGCAGTTTCTCAATGTGTGTAACAGACAAAAGTTCATGCAGCCCATTCCTAGAGTACGGTGTAGTTGATCTCTTTCAGACATTGGTTTCATGTTTTTTTGCCAGTACAAGGCTTATCAGGAGGACTAATGGTTAAGGATAAATTGAATAGTTCTCAGAACAAACAAATACAGCCAAGTCTCTGTCAGGAGAGACCATCTGGTAAATCCACAAATTAAGGACAGCTCTAATAATAAAAGATGTAACAGTGTGTCATCAATACATTTTAATCATCATGTTATCCTGTAAAAAATAATACCTGGATTATTTTCGGGATGTTTTTTACATGAGGTCATCGTCATAATGTTATTGTGAACTATCTGCTCTCATGTAGCTGGTGTTAAGGGCGAGCCAATCAAGAGAGAGAACCACAGGAAGGGCTCTGTGGTGAATGTGAACCCGACCAACATTCGACCACAGAGCGACACTCCAGAGATCCGCAAGTACAAGAAGAAGTTCAACACAGAGGTTCTCTGTGCAGGACTATGGGGTTCGTAGTTCATATCACTTGTTTTGTTACTTTGAAATACATATCTGATCCAGTGATGTGTCACACCTGAAGCCTGCATGGTATTTGTGGTGCATCAATATTCAGATTTACTAGTGTCACACAGAGAGATAGATGCATGGCCCAGCATTTTGCTTGAGAGTGTGAGGTTTGTCTCCCTTATGCTGCATAGGTGTGAATCTGCTGGTGGGGACAGAGAATGGTCTCTGGCTGTTGGACAGAAGTGGTCAAGGGAAAGTCTACTCTCTTATCAGCAGGCGAAGGTTTCAGCAGATGGATGTGCTTGAAGGACTCAATGTGCTCATCACTATATCAGGTAAATGTTAGCTGAGAGCCTTTGTTTGACCCTATAGATTGAGGCAGAGAGAAACAGAGAAGCCACTGTCATATCTCAAAATATCATAATATAGTGAGGAATAATGGGGGTTTTGCCTATGAGTTTCTGTCTTCTTGCGTGTCGTAGAATGTCATAATGACTATAGTCACAAATCGTCTGGCCTCGCTAAAGCTAATATTTGAAGAATCAGGTATGCTATCAGCACTTGGCTGATTTTCCAACTTGCTAAATGTTGCCAGGTTTTATACTGCAGCCAGACCAAGTGAGGGGAATCTCCCTGCCGAATAATATTTTTTTTTCAGTTGAATTGGCACAAAGACCTCTGTCTATGTTAACATGATTCCTGCCCTAGGTAAAAAGAACAAGCTCCGTCTGTACTACCTGTCCTGGTTAAGGAATAAAATCCTCCATAATGACCCAGAGGTGGAGAAGAGACTGGGTTGGACCTCAGTAGGTGACCTGGAGGGCTGTGTCCACTATAAAGTGGGTAAGTACACACTACTAAGTTCCTTTTTAAGAGCACTACGGATCATATTATCACAGTTGTCATTTCCCCTTGACATTAAGCTCAGGGAGGGAAGTTTCAGGCTTGTAAAGGTGTCTCTGTTTTTCAGTGCGTTACGAGAAGATAAAGTTCCTAGTGATTGCTTTGAAGAATGCTGTGGAAGTGTACGCCTGGGCCCCAAAGCCCTACCACAAGTTCATGGCTTTCAAGGTTGGTAACAGTTCGTGTGTGTGAGTGTGTGTGTGTGTGTCTGGTATCAGTGTGAAAGAATTGTATAGAGATGATTTACACCACATATGAACACTGTAGATTATACAATGTTTTTTAGCCACACTAATAGCAGGATTCTACAGATTGCGATGCAGATTGGCCTTGATTTACAATGTTTGTGACCAGTGAAACATTTCAAATAAAACTGGATGAATAGTTGTACATTTCAACACTTTTTACCTATGTAAATAGTCAAAAATACACTTAGGTAAAAGTACCAAATTATTGTTTCTACTTTGGTTCATCCAAATCCATCTTCTTCTCGAGCGAGGGGTGACTGGATGTAAAATGCCCAGCCTGCTCAGATTGGATCAGTGAAACAATTACCTCTCGTTACTGATTACTTAAAAGTATAAAATTTAAAATATGTAAATATACATAAACAATGTGAACATTTGACACAATGCATCTTAAAAAGGTAGTAGAGTAGAACGTACATATATTTACTGATTTATGTGGTGCTTCTCTTTACATATAGTACAAATCACAGATAGACGTAGACCAATATATCTATTTTAATAGGGTCACTTCCACAACATTTGCACATGCCCACAGACATGACACATCCAGGCTGTAGGAGTTTATACACACAGAGTCTCAGAAGAGCACTGTCCCATTTCTTTGTGTCCTCAGTGGCCTGAGCTACATCATAGTTTAACCCTCTCTCTTCAGAAAAAGCCAAAAATACACTTCAGAGTTAATAGCATGAATATTTGAGGATGTCCATCTTTATGAAACTGCTCTTCAAACTGTCAAAGTCATTGCTGATTAATTATTAAGGAAGTGGTTCTGGTGATGTCACATTTTATTTTGAGAATTTATCAGTCAAGATAATGGTTAAAGGAATGTCCTTATTCTAACCCATCACATTCTAAATATTGTGTTCTTGTTTACTCAGTCTTTCAGGTCTCTGCCTCAAAAACCACTGTCTGTTGACCTGACAGTGGAGGCAGGTCAAAGATTAAAGGTCATCTACGGTTCTTTGTCTGGGTTCCACGCCATCGATGTCGACTCTGGAACACCGTACGACCTCTACCTGCCTACTCATGTAAGAGTCTCAGTTTTATTTACATATACATATTATTCATATATATATATATATTAGGGCTGTGAAATGATTAACATTTTTAATCAAATTAATTACAGGTTTCTATGGATTAATCATGATTAATCACATTACCTATTTTCTCGGTATATTTTTGTGAGAAAAAAAAGATTTGACAAAAGAGAGATATATTCATTTAACATGTTTTCTTTTTTTATTCATAAATAAACAAAACAATGGTGCTGCAACTCAGCAGTTCTTTAGCAGTTCTCTTTGCTATTCCATATGGAACATTCATCCTAAACAGAATTTGGGCTTCTTAGCCATTGTATGGTTGAATAAAACTTTTTCTTTTCTTCTTAAATCAAACAGAATTATTTGGGCTTCTTAGCCATTGTTTTTATAGTATGGTTGAAATTTTTTCTATTTTTTGTCAAACCACCATTCACCACACCATGGCACAATCTAATGCCTCTAAAGTCCCTCTTAGCCTAATAGCTTAAAAATATATATTTAGTTTTAAATGTGAAAACAAAAAGGAAGAACAGATCAGACTGGAGGCGAACACAGAAACTGCAGCTCGGTAGAAACCAACTGCAGCTTCTGCTCTGATCAAGAAGCTGAGGCGCTGATCTGTGATCAGCTGAGACCAGAGAAACTCTGTGTTTTCACTGTTTCCATAGTTAAGAAGCAGTCAGTCACTGAGAGGCTGATTCACGTGACCAAGCTCTGATCTCACTGTGTCTCTCTGAGCGAGTGCGCGGGGACAGGGGGCGGAGCCTCGGGACCACTCACACACACACAGACACACAGTCTCACTCGTCCCTGCTCCTGATACTTCATGACGGCCTGATACGATGATGTTTTAAAAATTATTGTGACTTAGTCAACCACCAACATTTTCGTCTCGTCTCGTCAACGAAAGTTAAAATAGATTTAGTCATAGTTTTTATTTTCAAAGATCCGTTTTCGTTACGTCTTCGTCTCGTCTTAGTCATGGGAAAAGGGTCGTTAACGAATATTTTTCGTTATCGTTTTCGTCAACGAAATTAACACTGATCCAGAAGGTGATGTTTGTTTGTTTGAATAGCAGCTGCAGTCTGACTGCATTAGAGCGGTGACTAGTGCAGATTGGGCGGAAATGTGGGTATATTGGCAGGTCCTTCTGCGCATGCGTTAAATGCGTTAAAAAAAATTAACGAATTAATCCTGTAATTTAATCATAACGCGTTATTTTTCACAGCTCTAATTAATATAGTTTAAGATCATGTTTTCGCACAAAGGTTTAACAGGGGGTGGATAGTAGGCTCCTGGCTGACCTTGGCACTGTGCGGCGCGACGCTTCGGAAATGAAATGAAATGGTCAATTAGATTTTTTTGGAGGAATATTTATTTACTCTTCACTTTGGGAGCTGGTGGTTTTAACTCGATGGCGTCTCCTTCTCACGACTGAGTCGGATCCTCCAGAAACCAGACTGAGAGGCAGGAGGCAGAGGTGAATACGGGCGGAGGGGGTCGCACTCTGGCATACTCATGGCCAGTCAGTGTGGGCATGGCTCGCTGGAGGTGGTTGCAGGTTCTCGGGAGGATTTTGTTTTTCTGTTCCTCAGCCACCTCCAGCTCCGCTCTGCCCGTACACTCTGTCCAGCAGCAGGCGGGGGAGTCTGATTAGAAACCCATGCCTCCCATACCACCAGGCATCTCCTTCTCCTCTTTGGGAAGCTCTGTGACGACCGCCTCATCAGGTGCGAGCAGAGAAGCCTGCAGCGTCCAGCGTTCTTAGCGATGGTCATGGCGGGGATACGCAGCGCCCGGCTGATGATGTTCACACCTGAATGGAAGGAAAGGAAGCAGATTAATGGAACGTTTTATTCACAAAAATAAAATCAATGTGGTCTTTTTAGGCTTGTTTAAATCTAGTTAAATCTCTGGTAACTATTTGGAATGATATTGTACTTTATAAACGTAATAAACTGAGGATTTGAAAACGTACAACATCTACATGTGGATTTTTGCTATGTCTGCTTTTGTTTGACACCAGTTAAGCTGCTATAAATAGCGGAGTTAGTTAAGAAAACAAATGCATGTGAAAACCCTGAGTCTACATGGGTATTGTAGATAGCTCAGGGTTATTCATACATATCGATGATGACATTACGACCCTGAATCACAGAAAGAAGGCAGTGAGATAAAAGAGGCTTGGTATCTTCTTCAATGACCAAGTTTGATGGAAAACCAGTAGAAACAATATAGTGTGTCTTGATTTGGTGGTGCAGTTGAGGTGCAGAGAGGATCATCACAACCAGAAAGAGTTAAAAAGAATGAGCGACCTGGAACCTGGAAGCTTGCCCAGGACCATGACATTGAAAAGTTTCTGCAAGTCACCGAAATCCTCAGAATCCTCTAGGAACCATTACTAATAATACCAAACTTCAGTGCAGTCTGGACATTTTCTGTTGGGTTGTGTTGCTTTTATTCGAGTGTTTTATTGCAGGACAGATCACGGCCCTGCCATGGAAAAAAACTTTTGACAAGCTTTGCCACAAAGACTTGGCAATTTTAATTTTCTCCCAGGCATCTGCTCTGGTGTGGGGGAGCCCTTGTGTCTAAGAGTGACTGAACTGAATTCCTTTTGACTGAGAGGACCCTGTAGCTCCTCCCAGAGGGGAGGAGGGCAAACAGTCTGAGGCTGTGGTGTGAGAAATTGGGTTGTTAATGTACAAAGATGTCTCTTACTTTGTCCAAACTGAAACATATGATTGTGTATAAAGCAAACATACATATTTTGACCATATCTGACAATTAAATACCACTTAAAACAGATTTGACAGATTTGATCCCGCTTTCAGCTCGAAGGGGTCTAAGAAAGTATACCCCATATCTGTGCGTGGAGCAAGATGAAATGTAAACTTGGTCATAAGACAAAAGCAAAGACGTCATCGTAAAGGTCTTGACCTCGGGAATAACATTATGTCAGTGGGGAAGTTGTGGCTGCTTCTCAGGGATGACCTTTGAACCTTGCACCTGAGTCAGTTTTGATGGCTTACAGGATGGAAACTAAATCTGCAACAGACATTGTATGAACTGTTTTTGAAAAGTCTTGAACTACGATACCATGGTCCAATGCAAACCTATGAGGGGCGCCACTGAGTAGGGCCAAAACCTTGAGAAAACTAGATTTTACCGTTTTATTAGAAAGAAACACTAAATCTGACTAAACAGGTTTTTTCTCACACCAAAAAAACATAAAGAAGCATGCAAGGTTTCCGGTGGCAATCTCACATAATAGTTAAAACACATTAGAACTACAAAGATGGGAACAACACACACAAACGTACGGGAACACCATTCAATTCTTAGTTCTCTGTATGGTTCTTCCGGGTTGAGATTAGGGTTGTGAAAATAGGGTTTAGAAAACACATTAATGGTTTGTTTTTTTAAACCATGAATGAAAATATTGAAACTGAAACAGACATATCGCGCCATAAATATCATCAAAACGAATTTTTATTAAGAAACATGGCTTAAATACAGTGTTTTCCACCAAGGATACAGCAATCTCCGCCATCTTGCTTGATCAGAGCGCGGGAGAGGTCTGCGCAGACGCACTTGTCGTTTGGAACCTTTCGTAGGATTATCTAGGAAAAAGTTGTGCATACATAATCGTGTCAATATACACCGATGTTGGCCCCTATTGCAAAATGCTCTTGAATCTTGTCTGTCTTTCCAAGTTTCCAACTTCGTTTGCGTTTTCTACATGTATGGTTCCTCATTGTTATCCTGGGATATTTATGTCCTTCCAATTTTACGTCTGGCACGTGTAACAGACGTCATCAACACGCTCACCCACTATCTTTTCCAGCTGTATTTTCACAAGGACTTATTTGGGGTCTGGGAGGCAAAGTTCCAGATAAATGTCTTGAACAACAGACAAGTTCATTTGCTCTCTCAAACACAGCTCCTTGGAAAGATTTCAGGAAAATGTCTGGATTCTAGTGCATGTCTGAAAGCAGCTAAACACTCATACACCTAACATATAAAAACAACTCTACCAGTTCGTTAAATGAATCTTTATTATCTATTGTTATATGCACAAAATCTGTTGCTGCTGCTTCTTTGTTCGGTTTATTGGCAGGTGGCATCCAATGTCAAGGTGCATTACTATTACTGTATCCCTTACTGCCCTATGTAATGAAAGCAAAAAAAATTGTTGAGCCAACAAGGTTGTCAAGGTGTATATAACCATATGGCTTTGAACAAAAGGCCAGACTTGTTACCTAGCAACGTTTGCTATGTCATTCATGGGGACGGGGCTTACTTTTTTTTCACTATATAGTGGCTATGATCTTTCCTATTTCCCTTAATGTTTAACGTTTCCTTTGACCTTAAACATGTTGTTGATGAGGTGTGGTTGTATACTAAGAACCAAGACCAAGAATCATTAAGAAGAGCTTGCAAGACTTACATTCAATAGATACGTTTTCAGCTTCACAATGGGCTCCATCTCATGAATTACAGCTACCCAAAATACAAGTCAAAGCTATTCGCCCGCACTTGGACATTATCTTCTCCAAGCTGACTGCGGAGGAGTGGAGGCTGTTAGAATTAGGAGCACCAAACAAAAAGACTGAGTTTCAGTTGGCAGAACTTATTATGACCATAACAGCGACTGTGTCCTCTAAACTGCTAGCAACCCTCGGAAAGGAAGGCATGTCTGTGACTATCGAAAAGGTCAAATCCAGTCTGAGAGACGCACTATTTCAAAGTTTTACTTTAGTACCGGGCAGCTCAAGCAACTCTGAGACTCTGGATGAATTCACAGAGTTAGTTGCAGAGGAGGTCACAGAGAGGGTAAACGCCAGCCTGCGTTCCGACTCCACCAGCACACAGTCCAGTCCACCACAGTGTCACCAGATCACAGCCGAAAATCTTGAGGAAATGCTCAGTTGTCTGTGCAGAGTATTAAACGAATCTGCTTGGGACATCAAGGGCATTTTCAAGCCAAGAGGCTCCAGATCAACAGTACGCAGCAGTGACAGTGGGAAAAGTGAGGCTGTCCACGAAATGATTATGAAGGAGGTGAGGGACATCATCGAACCCCTTGTTGATGAAATCTCAGAATCGGAGCTGAGTGGGCTCATATCTGAATCGTCTCTGGAGTTCAAAGCTGCTGCAGATGAAATCTATCAGATAATTAGTAAAGAGGAGAGCGTCAAACCATCTGATTCTCGTAGAGGCTCCAAATTCTCAAAGAGCCCCAAAAGGTTTTGGAAAGGAGTGGGGCAGAAGATCAATAAGCTTTTGGCAAAGCTTTTTGCAACAGCATCCATGCTCAAGATGGGGACACAAGTCCGTAAGAAGTTCTGTAAGAAGACCCAAGTCCAGAGCAGTGACTCAGTCAAGTCTCTGATGGACAGTGTGGAGTCTTTGCTTCTGACAGAGACCAAGATCAGAGTTTCACCTGCAAACGCCCCCGTCCTTTCCGATGTCCTCTATAGGTACATAACCTATGACACAATGGCGAGTCCAGTTGAAGTGAAGAAAGTGTCTGTTCGTAAGTCCCACAGAAAGATGTACGCGGATATAAAGGAGAGAATGATCAATTTCCTGCCACTGATGAACTGGTGGTCCTCAAAACAGGCCGGAGACTACACCAAGAAGGTGACCTCCGCTTTAATGGAGGTTGAATCAGAGATTGTCACTGCGAAGGAACGAGAAGAGTCCGGCAAAAAGACGTATGTCAGACTCCTCATCGACCAGCTCGTCACTCAAGTGAATGCAAAGTCCAAAGTGAACTTGACCTTTGGCGAAACAAAAGAAATCACTCAAAACCTGTTTGAGAAAACATGGGCCGAAGTCCAACATATTGAATTTGATATGTCCCCAAAAATGATTGATAAACTCCACAAGGCCGTGTTCAAGGACCTGTGTAAGATTTGGGGCTGTCCAGAGATGCTGCTTGTTTCCATTCGTCTGAAGGAACCAGAGGTCGAGAAAAGAATCGCCGCCTGTTTAAAAAGCCTCATGTCGAAAAAACCTGCCTCCACGTTCTGCTCCTGTTTCGGCAGATTCTTTAAACGGTAGAAATGATATTGATTAGGGCTGCCGCAAATAAAATATCTTACCTGACTTTGATTTTGCCCCACATATTTCTTACATCCTACAGCTGTTAACTTTCTATTCTACAGCTCACCTCACCCCTCAGTCCCTCAGGATGCTGTTCTCCACCTCCTCCTCCCACTTTTATTCTACAGATGTCACTCACTTCTCTCTTTATTTCTCACTGTTTATCCTCCATCCACCCCTCCACTCTCCTCCCACTCGTCTATAGCAGATACATTCTTTTCTCTTCCTTTTGTATCCATCTCCTGGTTTTTCCTCCTCCCACTCTATCAGCCAATGTTGCTATGTTTATTTGCTCTCTCTCTCTCTCTCTCTCTCTCTCTCTCTCTCTCTCTCTCTCTCTCTCTCTCTCTCTCTCTCTCTCTCTCTCTCTTTCTCTCTCTCTCTGTATGTCTGTCTCTCGCCAGTCTGTGGGCAGGTAGAACTGATAATAGAATATTGTGACATATTGTGAATGTTGTATGTAGCATGTTTGTATTCTTAACTTAAATATATCCTACATTTGTTCATATGGTGAGTTTGTACTACTATGCAGCATCAAAAACTTAAAAGATACATTTTTGTGAGTTCAGAGATTGAAATTGGTGCTGGATCAGACAATGGATAATTATATTATAAGTTGAGTCTCCATGTGTGTTTCTATTGAACACATGTGATCAGATTTCACGTCTCTATATGCAGATAAACCGAATGATGATGTTTTCAGTCAGTATGACTGTGACAGATGGGTCAGTCGTCTGCATGCGTGTGTGTGTGAGAGAGAGAAAGAGAGAGAGTGAGGCAATGAGGATTGACTGAAACCATTTTACAAATTTTCTCAAAAATCAATATCTATATTTGTATATAAAGGGTCAGAGGACATCAGCTGAGGTGATCGCTAATGTAAGCCAGGACACATTCACACAGCTGAAAGACTGCAACGTCCGTGTGATCAAATCTCAAACACATCACTCCTGAACTCAGAGCTGTCCACGGAAAATATCCCTCCCGTTGTCATAGCGATGCATCAGGTTACCTCAGTTCAAACAAACAGCGTGAATCACACTGTTAATGTGTAGTTTAAAATGCATAGATATTCACGAGGCAGGGGAGCTTGGAGAATCTGTCAGATAATATGAAATGTAGGATCCATTAATGTGTGGCTTGACCTGTATGAGGGTCCAGAGCAGAGACACATAGTAAGTTCCACTGGACTAAAAAGTACAACTGGCAAACTATCATATTGAGATTTCCTTTTCTAGTTTATCCTCGTGAAACCCCAATCTCTTTTGCAATGTATGTATTTGCTATATGCCTAACAACAAAAGCATTCAGTGGCTAAATATATAGCGTACTATCATTATTTAGGATGGTTGGTCATATTTTTTAATGTATCGATAAGATGAAGTTATAATGGCACATTGGAGTCTGTAAGCTTTGGCTATTTCAATGTCTAATACGTTTTTTGCGAATGATTATGTCTTTAAATGCAGACAATAATTTCCCACTGCTGGTACAATTAAAGAAGCAGGTGATTTGTGTCCCTCTCAGCTGTATGTGGGCACATAAAGTTCACTGTCGCTGCTGATGAGTCATGTTCACATTCACATTCAAACACATCCTGTTATTTCTATCTTACCTTTAATTATTTATTTGTTTTGTTGGTTCATATACCAGAATATGTTAAATACTCTGTGCTCATATAGTGTTGAGTGGGTGGACGGAGAAATGTTGCGTCAAACATTTTGTGAAATACTTCTCAGTTCAGGGAGGAGCAAGAGCAGGTCAGAACACACACACACACACACACACACACACACACACACACAAACACACACACACACACAAGCACACACACGCGCCAGTATAAGCCAACATGTGCTACTTTCTGTTAGAAAGTTGAAGATGGAGCAAGAAAGATGTTTGATGAGAAAATTAAGCTAAAAATACACCCCTTCTGTCCCACTCTCAGTGTGTTTGTGTGTATGTGTGCATGCATGTGTGTGTGTTCTTTCGGTCACTCTGGTATATTAAGCGAGTCTGCAGAGAGCTGCTCCACTGGTGCCTTATACTGCTGCCGCCGCCGCTGCGATATCTTTTCACCTCTCAAGCCGGGCTTATTCTCTTTTTTTCCTTTTCTCTCTTACACACACACACACACACTCAGCTACAGTGAACTTATAAACCCACTCACCTTTACCTCAACATGCTCATAGTTCACTTTCTTTGAGGAATCTTACGGACCCTTTACACTCCCAGGATTTCTCTGTAGCTGCACATCATCTGTACTCTGATACGCACTCATTCACACGCACACACCTTCTCTTCCCTTATCGCTCATCTTCCCACACACACACACACACACACACACACACACAACACACATTCACACAACACTGTGTCATTGTCAAAAGTATTCACAAACACAACCATAACCCACATATCACACAAGCAAATGCAGCACTCACCCTCTTGAAGAAGCTCATACCCACACACACACACATCGTTCATTGTTGCCTGCAAACTATGTCACAATGCTGATTCCAAGGCAGAGGATTAAGATTGCCTTTGCGTCTGTGGATGCCTGTTCTGATGCTCAGGATCGTGGTGGCTCACACTCTGGTAATGTAGGAAACATGTTTACGTTGATCTGCTGTTTGTGACAAAGAACTGAATTCTGCTGAACCCTTTAGTTCTTTTCTTCTGGTGGAACTTCGTTGTTGGATTTGAACAGGGATTCCGTGTTTTGGTTAAGATGTGAGCTGCTGCAGAGTTTAATCCTGGGTAGTTTTATTTCTAGTAGAAATATGTTGTTGCTTGTCAGTTAGACAGATGCTGACATATTGTCTTTAGAATGTTCTTCTCAGTAGTCGATTTCTCAACAATGTTTTTTTTGCTGATGAACAAGTTTCTTTCTTTTTTTTCTTCATAATTATTTGGGGTTTGCTTTCCTGTAAAACACATTCACTACGTCTGACATGCATGTTTCTGGATTATTGCAATACATTTTTACTGATTTGACTCGATGCATGTTTCTATGTTTCATTGGAAGAGATGTTTTTCTGAACTGTTAAAGAAAAGATGGAAATGGTCAGAGAATTGTCTTGGGTTGGTTCAGTTTCTGAAAAAAATACATTGTCAGATTTATTCCGGAACATTAAGAGAAATTATTCTTTTCTGCATAGAGAAATGTTAATGCATATTTTTTGTTTCATGAATATAGTGGTTGTGGCTTAAATCTAAGAATATAAGGGGTCATTTGAAAGATCTGAAATCTTTTGCTAATAAATAGTGGAGGTTAATTATTTGACTGTTTCAAGGTTTTGGTCATTTCCTATAAAAAGGCACTGAAATTTGTCATGAAACGACCTTCATCCTTCACTCGGGGACTTTCAACTGTATGATGAAGTCTTGTTTTTTAAAACGGAAGTTCAACATGTCACTGTATCTGTGAACTCAGAGATTCCATTTCATTGTATTTAAATAGAACAAAATCCACCTCTTCTCCTTTAAATCAAATTTATTTTTTTCTCTTTCTATAAACTTTCTTAATTCTGGTCATTTTTCATGTGTTTACCATAAGAATGAAAACAAGAACAAGAGATCATTATTTTTGGATTTACAACCTAAACACATTGTCAGTTAACATCTGAACAAAAACATTGCCAGCTTTGAGAAACAGTGAAACACACTGAAGTATTTGAAATTGCAGCACAGTCTTAGGTTTGTGGCTTGGTTGTTGTTGGTTGTTGATGGATGTGTTTGTTTCACAGATCCAGGGCTCCATCCGTCCCCACGCCATCATCATCTTGCCAAACAGCGCTGGAACGGAGGTTCTGGTTTGCTACGAAGACGAGGGCGTCTACATTGACACCTACGGCCGCATCACCAAGGATACAGTGCTGCAGTGGGGGGAGATGCCTGCATCAGTCGGTATGTTTCAATCACACAAACACAAACATAGAGCTGTGCAATATGAGCGAAATCTATTTGCCTAATAGAGGTATGTAATGACAACACCCACAAGTAAACACAGTGTTTGTGTTCCAAACTAAGATATTAAATCATATAAACAGCTAGAGTTTATAATGATTTGCTGGTTGAAGCACTGATTGGAGACCAGGAGGTGTCCTGAGCACTGAGGACTTACCCTGAACCAGATTCTATAAAGACAGATCTGGGACAGGCTGAACTAAAAATAAAATGGTAGGGATTCTCAATGTGAGCGTTTTGGCTTCAGTAGATGGGACATTATTCTCACAAGGACATTCTGTAGGGAATATATTTATACACACACACAAACACACACACACACACACACACTCATCACAGGTCATTGACTTACATTGATTTCCTGGAGACCTACATTAACCTTTACCATATTTACTACTTACCTAACCCTAACTGTAACCTTTTCCTTAAACATATTTCACCTTAAATGTGATGAGTTCCATTATAACGAATTGCTTTTGGTCCCCTTAAGGTGAATTTATTAACATATTTAGGTACCTACGTCATGAATAATACCAGGACCTCACGTCCAGATTTCCTTTTTAAATATTTTATTTCACTTTTAAGGAAATGCAATAGACATTAACCCCCTATCCACCTCTTTTCCCACATAAGATTAGATGGGGGGGGAACAATAATAACCATTTAAATTTAATAAACAAGTAAATAAATACATTTTAGGAGGCGACAAGGCTTTCCTTCGTCACATTTCAATCGGATAAATGATGAAAAAGAAGAGCACATAATAAGTGGCCTGTAAATGAAATAACATGTGTTGGTGGAGGGTATATGATCTGTGATTGTTTCATTTGTCCTGCACGTGATGAATTATTGGGCACAAAAGGTTTAGAAACATCATGAGGGCTCTGAGCCACAGAGATATTTTGACACACAGACACAGACACACACACACACACACACACGCAAACGCACGCACACACACACACACACACACACACATACATACATGTCCTAACTTAACTCTACCCGTCTCTCTCCCTTTCTCTCCATCTCACTCTCTAGCCTACCTGCAGTCTAACCAGGTGATGGGCTGGGGAGAAAAGGCCATTGAACTGAGGTCTGCTAACACAGGAAACCTGGAAGGAGTCTTCATGCACAAAAAGGCCCAGAAACTCAAGTTTCTCTGTGAGAGGAATGACAAGGTAGGAGTTACAAACACATACATTCATTTATTATTTAAATGTAAACCTTCAAATTGTATCAAGTAATAAAAGCCCCATGTTCATGGTATTTATACTAAATTAGCTTCTATTATCTTATACTTAAAAAAAATTAAGAAGCACCAGTATCAGTAATTCTTGACATAAGAAATAGTAGCTGGGTTCACAGTGGTCTTGAATCAAGTTTCACTCACTGGATTTCTCTCAGAAACACACGGCCACGCCGTCCTTAGCAGATGCACTTGTTTGTTTTCTCATAAAAAAAGTCAAACATGCTGACAGCTGAACAATCTTCATGAGAAAACTCAATCTGCTGAGATATAGCTGAAAGTCCCCTGAGAGTCTAGTATGTGGACATAGAGGAGGAATTATCTGTTGTTGAAAAGTGAGGTAAGATATTTGTTGTCAACCATACTACTCATTTATTTGTAACGATATAACCTAAGTAGCACCTGCTGCACACTACAGGATTTTCAAATCTTAAATGGTTTTAAAAAGGTGGGCGACCAGAGACATAACGACAGATGTGATAGATTTTTTTATCTTTTAATCATGAGACACACTGGATGATCCAGTCAAGACGCAGGACCTCACACTTGGCGTTTAAACAAACCTTCTCTAAACAGTTATCTCACAGACCTGGGAGGGCTAAATCGGACCAAGATATCAGGCAGATTATCCTCTACTGTGCAGCAATGACCCACAACCACAGTAACATTTGTGGACACTCAATGATGTTCCTGAACCTGAGTCTCTCTTTTTGCAGGTGTTCTTCGCCTCAGTGCAGTCGGGAGGCAGCAGTCAGATTTACTTCATGACTCTTGGACAGAACTCTCTGTTCAGCTGGTAATGACTGGACCTGTGAACTCTGGGATCAACTGGTGATGTCTGCCTATTTTATTCTGTGATCGCCTGGTGATGCCTTTTTATATTTGTGCAGACTCGTGTTGACCTCCATGGGCAGAAGACAAGGATCAAGTAAATTCTCCTGGATGCATCACTTATGTCTAGTTTTCATGTATGGATCCACAGTTGAGTTGACCTTGATGCCAGCGGCAGAACAAAATGCTTGAATCCATCGCCCCTTCCTTGATCTTTGCAGCGGCAGCAACAGAAAATTCTGGACATCACTATCGCCTCACTTGTCAATGGAAAAGTAATCTTTTACATGCCTGATCACTTTGGTCATCATTTGATCATTCTGATTATGTGGCGAGTTCTCATGGACACCAGATCACTGGTCAACATCTGGCCTCAAAATTCCTCTACACATCTGTCCGACACCACAGGAGTCTATTCAGTTTGAACCATATACAGCTCATCTCTCCGGGTCAGTTATCTTTTCTGAAGGGCACCATTGTTAACTGTAACTTTTGGACTGAGTTGGACGGTAACCTTGTGTCATCCCACATTTTGTTGCGGTTGCTTGACAGAAGAGGGTTTTTCTGACAGTTACTCTGGGTGACAGTGGGTCAGCATGACCATTACCATTGTAGACCCAATCAGTTATATTTAGCTGTATCGTTAACTGTTATTATATCGTCCATGCAAACCTTATAGTGAGGACAAGTCAGGATTAAGATGCACAATATCCTTGCACCATAGTTCTCTTTGACTAATAACAGACCATTCTGTTCCTAATTAATGAGATTCAAATTCTTTCTCTGCTTAGCCTGAAATCGATTGCTAATCTATCCAATACATTTTCTTACGCAAACCGCTTTGGATCAGGCCTCTCTGAGCGTTAGCTCTATTTCAGATCTGCACTATTTTACTTCAGTCTTATTGTGATTTAATTAAGGAACTGGAGATCCTTTAACTTTACTGTAGAAGCCATAATTCAGATGTACAGCATTAATAGTAAATACACAAATTAACTCCCCTCAAAAAGGCAGTGAATGCTTTTTTTGTTTTCTTGCATCTATTGTGTAAATACTGATGTAACAAGCACTGTTTTCTAAATATTGTATAATTGACAGGACATCTTTATGTACAGTGTGTGTACAGAAGTATAGGCTAATGAATGTGAACTTCTATCCCAAAGCAGAGTTTAGAGTGTTATATCCATGATCCTAGAACACTTGTGAACATGGACATGAGCTACTGACAGTGAACATGAAGGCTCAGATCCATGTGTTTAAGAACAAAAAAAGTATCATGTGAATTCTGTTTTGTGGTTGATTTTCTCCTTACATGTATAAGTCAGGCTCTTTGCACAATGGCCTCTCTGTACATGTTTTCTGTAATATATCATACTTTGAAATTATTTATATTTTTCAAAGTGGGAAACTTGTCAAGTCATTCTCTAGTCAAGTCAGTGTGTAAGAGATCACTGCAAACCGTTGGCTTTAGACCTGTTTGTTCACCACCCAACATGGGACGCACACTTGTTTTCAATGGGTCACATTGAGAAATAATTATTTTTTGTTGTCCCTTGGTCTGAAGAGAGGTAATTAGCTGGGCTGAAAAAGTCATAAGCCCCATTTTATAATTTTTAGTAGGTTTTCCTTTCTTTTTGTATTTACACAATTAGCTTAAACGCAAGAAACCAAAGATCAAAGGCGTTGATTTATTGGTTTCCCTTGATAATTAATGATAAGAGATCTGACAAAAAATTATCTATATCTGAAAAAACACCCAGGGTTTGGGGTGTATTATTTATCAATGTTCAAAAGACTCCAACCAACATTTCAGCCTACAAACCCATGGACTGGTGTGTCTTGCTAATTCTTACAAATATGCAAGTTATTGTTGCTAACCTTCTTACATTTAATAGCCTACATTTATGTTTAACACAGTATTAGATTTGGTGAAAGTGAAGTTATTGGGTTTTACCTTCAAATGTGAATTTTCAATTTGTTCATTTCAAATTCATTTTCACTTTACCAGTCTTTTTATTCCTTTGTCCGATTGAGCCTAAACAGCTAGTTATACATTCCTCTCTATATTGTAATTAATCTTGAGTTTTGTGACTATCAGACATTGTGCCAAATGTTTTATATCCAGTGATACATTGAGTTTTTATTGATGTCATATTACAGCAGCTGGTTCTGTGAGAGTAATTTAAACTGGAATACAAACTTTCTGATAGTGCTCAGTTGCTACCAAAACACAGGACCAGGTATCTAGTTACACAAGAATTTAAATGTATGCTGACAGATGATACTAGCTAACATGGGCTAATATTTTTGAACTATTTGAGCTACCTAGTGTACTGCAAAGTTTCTAGTTAGCATGCGGCTAAGATAGCAACTCTTGGTAAGCAAGCTAACATTTGCTTACCTGTGTAAAGTTTCAACACAATATTGGTCCAAAATGGTGGAGATCATTTCAAACTCCTTTTGCAGACAATGCAGTACATGTATTGTATTTACACAATACATTAGAATTACCTGTCCGGCAGAATAAATTTAACATTAGCATCAGGCCCCTTGACTACTTTGTGTTAGGTTACGTAAGAACTGGTTGATTGCTGGGATCCTGAGCAGGACCCTGGCCATTCCAGTCTACATAGCCCAAATTAGTCTTAAACTATAACAGTGATTCCACCACGTGTCCAATGTACAGTAAAGCCTGTATTTGCTTCTATACATGTACGTACATACACGTAGTAATCAAACGCTACGCTGTTATGTTGATATTTAAGGAAAAATTGTTTATTTTATTATCATTATTGTGAAACTGCCATTTGACATCACATTTTCATTGATTAGTATGTTTCTGTTAATCTGTTTCTGTCTTCCACCTGCTCCAAGAAACAGCACAGAAATCAGCTCATATTCAAATTTAAATCAGTGTCGTGCCTAAAGACGTGTCGATCTGAATTAATCCAGACATCTTCTTCCTCTGCTGAACATTTGACTATAGCTCTGTCACTAATGAGAGAGAAAGAGATCAGTGCACCTCCTCCCACACCTTCCACTGTTTCAGGCTCGCTGTGACTCACTTCTCTAACTCTCCCACCAACTCTTCTTCTCTCATTTTGTCAACAAAAATCTTATTCCCTCAGCTCTCTCCTCAGCCTGCACTCGTTTCTCTCTCGAGTGTCTATCACCATTCTCTAGATCAGTTTGTTCCTCATGTCTCATTCTAGATTGTCCCTGTTTCTCTTGTCTCAAATCTCTCCATTCACCCCCAGCCCACCTTCAGCCTATTGAGGACGTTTTTGATAGTGGGACTGAATTGAGTACATTTATTGTTCTGTTAAATCATCTCAATTTATACTTTATGTATGAGGCATAAGAGACTGATGTTAGATTTATATTGTTTCACATTTCTTAACTACATACGTAAATACATCACCTTATTTCCTTTATGTTCCATCTAGTTTGTACCAATCGTATTAAGAAGACCATAGATCTGGCCCAATCTGTCCTTTTGCTGTTTGTTGGAGTGGGCGGAAACATGATGCAGGAAAATGAATGAATATGCACTAAGTTTGCAAAACATTTCCTTACAGCAAGGCTATGTAACTTGTGGCAGGTGCACAACAATGCTAAATACTCAAACTTAACATAAACACAGGTAGAAAGGATTCATAAGGTTAGTGACTTAGTAATGTCACATGCTTGCCAATATCTTAGGTTTGCTCACATTTGCCACTGCAAGCTACCATGGACATACCAGACAGAGTCAGGCTCTGGAGGGTATTGGACTGATCACAGGTGCATTATTTTAATATAACTTTATTTTGTTTCCTCTTTCAAAAGTTAGGTAGTTCTGTTTAAAGTTCCGCAACTTTTATTCTCCAGCCTGTGTATGAACAAGATTCCGGATGAGCAATGCAGGTCAAAAGAAAGTGTGTGGGAGGGTGTGACGGAGACTGTGAGCAGGTGTTTGCTGAAGCAGAATTGAGTCTGCGAGGGGAGGAAGTGTTAAGAAGTGTTAGAGGAGGACGCTGGTGGATTGAGTGAGGTGTCGCGTAACAGAAGGAGCTCAGACGTTGCTTAAAAACACAAATCCACAATTGAAAAAAGGAATTTAATGCCATCCTCGAAGCACAAAAAGTAAATTCAAGTAAAACGTTGGAAAACTCTTGTTGAAAGTCAAACTATTTACTGTGCTGACAGAGCCAGAGATGGAGCACCACACTGCACAGGTGGATTGACAATTTATAGATGATGATGGCAACAAAGGGTAAACAGCAATAGGCGGATAGCAATTTCCTAGCATTGTCTGTTTACAGTGGATATTTTCCAGAAGTTGAGATTTAGCCAATAATTTACAACTACTGTCAGTATTTTTTTATTTTTTTCGGTGGAGACTCACGGGACAATTGTGTTGAAAATTCACAGAAATTTAGATTATGAAAAAACAAATGTTAATATTATGTATTCCAGAATATATATTTCTTTTTGATTCCATGCCAATTGTGTTGTAAGGATGATTGTTACTTTTTTGCACTGGACCTACAGTATGTTTGATTGACTGACATTGACTGTACCCCTGTTACCTTGAGATGAACACACACTTGTGTTTCCGTGTAAAGATGCAAAAGACATTGAGACAGCAATAAAAACGTTGAATTGAGTCAAATGCTGCTCATGTTTTGGAGTTGTCTGTCCATCTGTCCCATTTTTTTTATCTGAAATCTGAAAAACACCTTGAGGAAATGTCTTTGAATTTGGTGGAAATGTTGGTATAGCAGGTGAGCTGATAAGAATTTGTTGGTCACAGGTCAAAGATCAGGGTCACCGAAACAAAACACATTTTTTGGTCTTGTAAGCGCAACATTTCAGGAACACCTGAAGGGAATTTCTTCAAATTAGGTAGAAATGTTCACGTCATCTTAGATTTGAGTGGTCAAAGGTCAAAGTCACTTGGTCTCAAAAAACATGGTTTGGCGTTTTGGCTTTTTGTAGATGGTATGTTGACCAGTTGTCGCTTGGACTCAAAAGATGAACTGAATATATGTCAGTTGTCAAAGTTCACATAGATCTCATACGAGTGAGTCCACAAAAATTTACTGACACTGCACTGGTCTGCAGAGGCGAACAAGATTTTGCTCATACTTGGTAAAACACAATCAGCAGGAGCATTTGCTGTTTTGATTTCCTTGCGGTGACCTGATCAACTGATGCTTTTGTTTTTCAAAGTCAAAACATCTATTCAAGGCAACTACAAAGCCGTCCGCCCATTATCACTCTGCCCAACAGTCAAGGGGACAGTGCCTCGTGACAACACCACCCACGTCTGAAGGCTCAATACAGCATGCCATAGATCCTTCTTGATGGTTTTAATCCACTTTGGATGGTTGACCCTCTGTCAGAAATGATCTGATCCCCTCTGGACAGCGGCCAGAAGCTTGGGGGGACTTCTTGGACAGATTTATCAAAGAATGGACAAGCCAATATCCTGATGTGTGGTCGCTGTGATGGCTCAAGTTCAAACATCCTGGATCCTACAATTACCACAATGCAAGGGTAAAGAATGTTTCATTAGACCCAAGATACCTCCAGGATTATGCATTCACATGCTCCTTGGAAGTTGTGAAGTCAATGCTCTGACTCTGATGGGTTTTGAAGTCGGAATGAGGAAAAAACATGGACACTGTAAAAAAAATGTGTCTATTGATGTGTTTAAAGTGGTTAAAAGCCATATGACACTTTTTTACGATATTTGCATAATAACAAAGAGCAATGAAAAAGGATCAGGTGTGACCGATATATCAATTATTTAGAACATACGCATTTTATTCATAACAGTTCAAATTAGAAGCTACTGTTCTACTATTCAGTAACTCTTAGACTGAAAATTAAAGTGATTGTTATGACTTGATGTGCCGTTCATGTGACTTTTCCCACATCTGTTTGAATGGATTAGTAGAAAATATTCAGTGATTTTTATGACTTCGATCAAGTTCTTTGATTATGATACAAATAAAGCAAGTTAAACATCCCATAGACTTTTTTTTCGAAAGTTATACATATTGAAGAGTAACACTAATCTTTATATTTAATAAATGTTGTGTTTGAAGTCAGACTAGTTATGATCACCTCACTGTCGACAGAGCTGTTTTTTGTTGAGGCATGATCAGTGTCGCACAGCTGATGTCACAGTGGACAAACGGAGTGCTGCTGCTGGATTGCACATCTACAGATTAGAGGGCTGGAGTCCACCTGCCTTTACAATAACCTCTCACATTCCTCTTTGCAGGAGAAACAACAGATAGACAGACAAGTGCTTATTGTAACAGGTTGTGAGTATCCACTACACCATCTTAGTAGTTCTCTGTTTTTAATGTGAGTTTTAAACCACTTGTCGTCGTCCCCTCTCTCTGTCCCATTCTGTCTCTCTCTCTCGTCCAGGGGTGTCATATGTCCCCTGAAGACTCACTGGCACCAATCACAGGTTTCCTGGCCCCTGCCTCACTCTCTTGGATGAAGTCAGGTCATCGAGCCTCCGGCTCGTTACCTCAGCCACCTTTTCATCTTTTGCAATGTAGTGATCTATGTCACTTTGGATTTGACATCATCTGCAGACACCAAGCCAACGCAGGGACAGGTGAAGCCTGCCCTGCAGTGCTGCTCGTCACTGTTGACACTTTACTCCGCTCTAAATTTGCCTCTTCAGTACCCCACCACCAGCCTCAGATTCCCCCTAACCCCATTCCACTACCACAACCCCCCATGGACACGCACACACACATATGCCCCTGCCTGTGCGTGTGTGTAAATCAGTGTGTCAGCTCAACCAGAGCAGAGAGCGTCCGCCAACCAAGCCATGACTGGCAGCCACAGAGTCCCACAGCAGTTTGGCTTTTAACTTTTGGATCATTCCCGTTGGATTAGTACATTTGCCGCGGGTGTTTTTTGTATGTGATCCTGCCCGGGAAAGAGCGGACAGGTAAGGAAGGGGAGGATTTGGGTTTAAAGATATCCACAGTTGGTCTTAGAAGGTGTAGCCCTGCAGGCCTCTGTCACGTGGCTGCATCTGCACTCGAACTTTATCAACTCAATACAACTGCACCGTGAAGGAGTCGGTCGGACCCACTTCACTCATCAGCACTTATCAACAGTACAATGTTTATGTTAAGTCTGGAAATTCAATAGTGAAGGGTTCGATTGTGTCAGGGCTTACAGCTCCGTGCTGCTCATGGTTTTGACAGGTAGATAATCAAATGCTGTAATTCAGTTGGTCAAGGGCCGAGATTCATGATACCCCTTGTTATTGATACTGCTGCCAGTGCTGGATGACTCGGCTGTCAGAGCGAGGAAGACATCTTAGATGAGTCAGGAGTCAAATCTATCTATCTATCTATCTATCTATCTATCTATCTATCTATCTATCTATCTATCTATCTATCTATCTATCTATCTATCTATCTATCTATCTATCTATCTATCTATCTATCTATCTATCTATCTATCTATCTATCTATCTATCTATCTATCTATCTATCTATCTATCTATCTATCTATCTATCTATCTATCTATCTATCTATCTATGTCTCCATACATGTGTGTGAACAGTACAAATGTGGATTAAATTGTGTGTGTGTGTGTGTGTGTGTGTGTTCTGTGTGTCTGTGTGTGTGTGCACTGTCCACATTAGTGCTGCAAACTGTTGCTGCATTAGATGAAAAATCTGTTACATCCGTTTGGTGGTTTAAAGGGTGTAAGTGATAAAAAGTGTGTCAGTTATATCCTGCAGTGTGCGCCTGTATGACCCAGTGTTCAGCCGCTGAGCTCTGTGGTTGGTGGACAGAGGGATCAGGTGACCGAGTCGGGGCTAAATCGGTCGTTCGAGCAGACAAGTTGAGGAGGTGGGAGAATTGGAGAGGCGGAGGGTTAAGAGGTTTTTGAGAATGATGCAAGTGAGAATACGTCTCAGTGTACGTTAGGAATCAACTCCAGTCCCATTAAAGCTGCAATCGACCTTGTTAAAGTGAAACTTCACCCCCAACTCTAAGCAGAACTCCACCCTCTGAATAATTTTGAAAACAAGGCAGGGGGCAGTTGCTGGGGAGAGGGAGCTGGGGGGTGGAGAGACAGTGTCGCTCTCAGTGGCCTCATCAGGCCATAGACACAGATTTGCAAGGCTTCTCTTCCACAGAGGGCTCTTCAGAAGTGGAGGACTGTCCCCCTTTAGATTCCTCTGAAGTGTTGGACCATGGTGGTGCTGAACCTTTGCCTCCAGAAGCTGGAGCTCACCGTCTCGAGGCAATGCAACTGCATGAGAGTATGGGAGCAGAGTGGTAACAAAGTAAAAGTTAGTTGATGTGAAGCAAATGTTTGAATAGGTTATAAAGCTGTGTTTTTACCATGATTAGTTTTGTGTCCATTACAAATGAAGGGACACATCCCTGCCAATAATGTCCTTTCCTCGGGGTTACTACAGAGGCCTGTCTCCTTTAATCCCCTTTTCCACTGGTCAAAAAATCTAATAACACCAACTGACATCTGGCTTTTGTCTGTAATACGACTGGATACAACCAACATTCAGTCGCAGGTCAAATGACTGTGCAGTAGAAACAGGTTTTTATTGGCTCCGATCAGCAGTGATACATTTAGGAGGAGCCAGGTGAGCGCCTCAGCTTTTGTTGCGTTTTTTACGTCGACCATGATGCACTGGGGGTGGGAATAGAAAACTCCTTTGATGGCAATGGGAAAGGAGTTGATTTTTTTACTTTTTTGGTCGGTTTACCAACATTTAGAAACCTGCTCATTGTGTTGTAAAAGAGGTTTTGTGTTGAGAGCACAGTTTGTTTATCAACAACATTTCTTCAGTATAATGAACCTGCTTAATCAAAGGACTCTGACTTAAAGATGAATGTCACGATGATGAGACTTTTCTCATCTTTTTATAAATTTTATAAGAAAAGTGATATTAAAGCTAAACTAAACGTCATGTCAAGGATTTGAACACACACATGCAGAATCTCTTTTAAGTGATAGCACAGAAATGAATCTGAATCCCACAATTGGATCTCAGCAGTGATGACGTCACCTCATCGTCAATATAGTAATTAATAGTTACTTGAGTTTTGTATTGAGCTTTTCTTTCAGTGAGGTTCATGGTCTACCCATAAATAGTAGTATACTAAAGTAGTACCACTATCAAAGTAGACTATAGTCCTTTGCAGAAAATTGACATAATTTGTAAATAAACAAAGAATTACTATGATTTGCATAATTCTGCTCTTGCTATAATAAAAAAAAACACTCTCTGCTTCACAATACTACTATGAACTTAACCCGACAACTGACCACAACGTATTCAATTTGTTGTCTCGGTGATAGAGAGTTTTATCTGAAAAGAACATTTATGTAAATGTAAGTAAAAGGAGTGAATGGCATCCCTACCAAATTGTTTTTGTCATGCAGCTTCTCTGTGATGTGTGTTTGTTTGTATGGAGAGTGTGTTTAGCTCACACACCAGCAAAGTTCCACACTCAGCATGTGTGTGTGTGTGTGAATCATTCTTGTCCTTTTGACTCTTGTTTAGCCTACAAGTGAAAGTCCGCTCCAGTGCCTGATCTTACTGCTCCACACAGTTGAATGTCAATCACAGGAGAGCCCACAGCTTATGTAATGATTGCTTGCCAGTAGATTTAAACACGTCCAGCTCTGCTGCCAGAATGTGCCACTGATGGGCTATATATGTCCCCAGCTCAGACCTGCTGGGGGTTCGAAGGCGTCACAGTGTTGCATGCAGGGCTGGAATTACACAGTGGGTGGTTTGTTTAAATTTAACAAGGTGGATTGTGGGTAGGTGTACAAGAAGGTCGGTGGCTCGATTCCAGTCCTTGGGGCAGATATTGAGCCCCAAAACTGCCTCTGACGTCTGTACTGAATGTGTATGAATGGGGTGATAGAAAAACATGCTGTATATAGAAGTGTTGTATAAATGTGAGTTGGGGGTTGAATGTGACTTGTACTCTTTGGTACTTTGAGTGGTGGTATCTAAAACAAACCGCAGAGTGTGTGTAACGGGTTGAAATCACTCAACAGCTCAAGCGATTGAGCATTTTCCGTTTTTGTAACTTGAACTATATGTAAATGACCATTAGACAGTGGGAAATATTGATAAATAATGTGTGCAACATAGAAACAACAGCACAGAGATGCTCCCACTTCAGATCTAGGCCTGAAATGAGTCCAGTCAAATATAGATTCTATTTTACAGTAACAAAGCAGCTACTGTAACCACATAAGCTCCCAGAATACCCTGCAGGTGGGTACGTTCAGAGTTATCTGTGGTGTAATTAACTGGCATTATGATCCAGAAGCAGCCTGTGATTGAGGTCACCAGTGTTGTTTATTGGGTGCAGTGATCCCAGTTTGGTCGGCACAGTAGGGCCTGGACTGATTCATTACTATAACTATTTAACATCACTGGTCTTTACCTCCACCAAGGAGGTTGTGTTTTCTGATCCCAGTAAGCAAAAACCCAATTTTCTTGACATTTAAGATTCCAACTCGATACAGATAAAAACATTTTTTAAAAAGACTGAACAATTGTGTTATCCTGTTAATTTAACACTGTGTATTAACGTTGCAGACAAGCAGGACTGATAACTTTTGCTGCCTGGATCTTCGTTTCATTATTAGCCATAGCAGCTATCGGCTAGCTTTATGATAACTCACCAGATGGCTAATGTGGCTAATCAGCTAATTGCTAATAGTTAAAGAGCAAACATTTACATGTGCCGCCAACCAAGTTAAAGTTTATAATGACTGTTTGATAGGTCAATGTTGTCGAAAAGGGAGCTTTACTGACCTTTGTTGTGCTACTCGACTTCTTCGCCAGCACTTTGTCACATTGTACACTTATCAACATCCTTAGTCTTTCCCTGGTCTTTTCCCTCGTATGCAAAATACTTCCAAATGGAACTTTGGTCGGGAAGACCATTCAGCAGCAGCACTGGTAAATGTAAATTTACCTTTATGCCGGAGACAGCAGCTAAACTAACGTTACCAGCAGGACAAAAAGCGCACATTTTCTAAATATATTCAAAGATGTGTGGCTTTGCTCAAAACTATAGAGCTTATGTGTTGTGTGTGTGTCTCTGTGTGTGTGTGTGTTTGTGTGTGTGTGTGTGTGTGTGTGTGTGTGCATACCCATCTTTATCCTTACTAATACTTCCTGTATGTCTCTACCCATCCTTTGTATTGCTTGCCAGGTAGCAGATTAGTTGCACTCTGTGAATACCGTTATAAATCCTCTGGTTATGTCACACAGAGACAATTGATACGAGGGGTTCAGCAGCAGCATCAGCTGTTGTTGTATCAACAACGAGCTTCAAACCAAACCAAAGTACACACGCACACACACACCATACACACACCTGTCAGCAGCGATTATCTGAGGGGAAAACTGGATGAACACATGGATGATTTATATGTTGCAGCTATTTTTACTTAAGCTGCGACCCAGCCATTTAGTGATCGTTAGTACGAGTGCTGTACATCCTTCCATAGACAGAGGGAGAGACACCAGAAAACTTAGGAAAGAGACGTTTGGAGTGAATGTGAATGTTACCCCATTCTGCTTGTCTGTATTTGTCTTGTTAATGGAGACAGTGAGATTTGTCCCTGGTGTGAGAGTCGGTGCTGTGCTCAGGAGGCAGGAGGGTTTAATTTAGCCTGGTAACCTGAACCTCGACCTCCTCTGTCAGCTCCTTCTCTGGGCCCAGGACGGAGCACCACAGGGCTGTAAAACCGTGAAAGTCTCCATTCACTGGAGGCCACTTAGTACCCTGGCACATAGGAAGTGATGCATTTATTGTCTTAGCTGTGAAAGAGCTTATAGGAACACACACTATGCAACAGTGTGATCGGAGGGATCCTCAGGAATTTAGATCTGAATGGTTTAGATTGACACAGCTGTTGCATGCTGTGTGTGCCGGCTTGCGTGCAGCCATTACTCATGTTGCAGGGACCTAAAGCTGTTAATACAGTCACATTATGGGGGATTGTCTCCCTAATGGGTGACATTATGTAAATTACATTTTAAAGTGAAAACATGTTTTAGGTTAAGGTCAGAAGTCAAATGAGGAGCAGAGCAGGCAGGGACAAGGAGTTGATGAGGTTCAGTTTCTGTCACATGTTGCAACGTCAGACCTGACAAATATACGACAGAACATATGTGATCATACGTGCATCAGCTCTGTTGCACAGGGTTAAATGGAACATGGGGAAATAGGATGTGGGTGTGTTCATGAAATGAACCTGCCTTGGCTTCAGTTCCATTCATTTTGGGATTCTTCTCTCCAGTTAACACAATGTTTACTTTCCTACCACAACTACTTTATGTTACTTTTGGCTTTTATTTATATTAATTTTGTTGCCCTTGTATATCCAGGTTAAAATGAATCTTTATTTTCAGCTTGTTTTGAATATTTGGATTAAGTGTATCTAGTTTATGAAAGAATCACATCAACTTTCTGGTTCCTCTCTGGAGAACATGTGTTTACTATAAGAAGGAAAGTAATAACACACAGAATCGACAGACAGCAACAATAACAGCAACATCTTATTCATTCTGTAATTTTCTATTGGGGCGACTCAGGGAACAAACAGTCCTCTCAGGTCAGAGACCATCAGCATTGATCAGCCCATTGTGTTCTCCATGTTTGGTGAAACCAGTGGCTGCCGACCACAGGACAGATTCTCCTGTGCTCTTTGGATCATCTCTGTCCTAGAGAGCAAACTGGTTATCTACTAGTTATCAGTTTACACAGACAGGGGCAGAATGTATTTACCATTAACTCCTGTCTGACTGCAGAACATATGCTAGATCCCTTTACTTTATCATTGTTTTACTTCTGTCCCTTAATGCGTATTTCCCCATTTAGATCCCAGATTATCATGTTTGATAAAGTGGGACAACTAAATATATATATGTATTTTAAATCAAGCAAAACACATTTTTAAGAACCCATTGCATATTTTGTTGCTTGAATACGTCACAAACATAATTTGATAACATGTAGGAAATACTTATTTTTATAGATTTGTATCCTCAACATTAATCTTGTCAGAATCCTATGTCACTAACCTTTGCGTTTCCAAGTATGGCTTCTGATTGACACTTACCCCGCCTCTCTCTGTGACATCACTCCATGAAGTCATCTGATTTCATTCACATATAATATATATAATATATATATAATTATTTCCCAAAATTTGAAAATTCTAACTTTACATGTAGATGATGTAAATTATATGATTACCTGACAAACACTAATTAACATAATCTTACACAAAGTAACTATGAAGCTGTAGCTGTGAACTGGGACTATGAAAGTTCACTGTATTCACAGCTTCTCGTGGCGCAATGGGGGGGGTGCTGTGTTGTCAGTCACTGGAGTAGGAAGAGTTCAGACCCCCCCTGAGCTCACAACCCATAACCTGACTTCTGCCAGTGGCACTGTGCTGCTTTTAACTGAGGAAAGGTCCATTTGTTTTAATAGAAGATGCTGACTGATGACGTCTTATATGTTAAGTTCAATGTTTTAAAGGTCCAGTGTGAAATGATCTATTGGCCGAAATTGAATATTATATAATCCTTGTGATGTTTTCACTATTGTGTTTAATCTAAATTGTACAAATTATTGTTTTTCTTACCGTAGAATTGGCCCTTTATATTTAAATACTTATCAGGAGCGGGTCGCTCTAAGGAGGCTGCCATGTTTTTTAAAGTAGCCCAGATTGGACAAACGAAACACTTTTTGAGTGTAAGGTGAGGTGAAGGGGGATTCACCTGCAACATGCAACTTCACTACTAAATTCTCGACACTGACCCTTTAAGTGTACCTCTAACCTGCACGTGTCACATCTATCTCTTACTCCCAACAACCTGTCACTACACACACACAACTCACTCACACACCGCTGGTTCATCCAGAAATCCCTTTAGGCATCCTAGGATGGATTTTACTGACAATGCACACTCTCTTATAACCTTACTTATTATTCATATGGTGATATATGCTCAGACTCATGTGGGTCCACATCAACAAGTGTCTGCAGCACTGTGATAGAAGCTGTGGATAGAGTCAGTGTGAGATGTTTGACGCTGTGCTTCTGTCTTTTTAGATAGAAAAACAAACCTCAGTCACTGCCTCCTGGAGCGCCTGAAACATGGCACAGTAAGTATGACTATGCACACACACACAACACACACACACACACACATTGACAAACACAAACATAAACTGATATAATCCTTTCACTGTTGATTTCTACCACCTTGTGTGTGCCTGTGCAGCGTCCAGAGGGTGCAGAAGAAGACCAGCACCATGTCTCTGACCATCTCCTCCTCCTCCTCTGCATCTGCCACTCGAGAGCTCCTCTCCAGCTCCTCAGGCTCCTCCTCTTCCTCCAGCCTCCTGGCTCAGAGACACTCCGGCCTGGTGCAGCCGCCGTGTGTCAGCCCTCAGAGGGTAGGTGCTTCCTATGATGCTAAATCAGCTCATTTGACAGACATGTGCGGTATATTATTTAAATATGGTATTTACATTTGTACATTTGTGTACTTGTTTCTCTATAATGTTGCAGATGCATGACTACACAAATAACTGTAGAAATAAAGTGATTAAGCTAATTAAATAAAAAAGAAAATGATCTGTGTCCAGCCTCAGAGTCCGATCTACAATCAACAGTATTCAGGAAATACAGTGGCTCCTACATTTGTTAAGGTAAAATATCAGACCTTTCATTATAATATATATATATGGAGAGAAAGAGAGAGATTCTATATGAATTTATTCAAATTCTTCCTTTACTTCTTCTAATCCATGTCTGTATCCTTGTCTGTGTACCTCCCTATTCATCATCATCATCCTCATCATCATCATCATCATCCTCATCCGCATCCTCATCCTCATCCTCATCCTCATCCTCATCTCATCCTCATCATCAACATCATCATCATCCTCATCCCCATCCTCATCATCGTGGTCTTTGTTGTGTAGTGTCTGCATGAGGTGTCCACAGTGAAGGGCCAGCTGGTGGTCCTGGAGTGCAGACTGAGGGGAACTCCACCTCTGCAGGTCAAGTGGTACAGAGAGGATGAAACAATACTGGACTCAGATGATTTTAGGATTCTACGCAAGAGTAAGTTTGTGTTTATGACTTGAGTCATTCATTAGACTTCAGAAAAATCCTTCAGGGTCTACAGCCCCTCACCCTGAATACAGGGAAGGTTGGTAAGCATCTGCAGGGGCTGGAGTTCATAGTCAACACTGGATAACACCAGAGACGATTTTTTGAACATTCAGGTTCTTCACTATTAAACTGGAGACGATGCCTAATTCAGCATTATTCTTATTTCCATGAAAATACAACACATTCATCTCATCTCAATAATATACACTACACAATACTGTAAATGGATTCACAGTAGATCTGTTCAATTATAGGAGCAGAATATAAAACAGTGTTTTCACTGCAGCAGAACTAACTTTTGTCTCTCTTTGTTTTTCCAGAGGCCAGTTCTGCATCAGTGCCAGGTGAGTGCACAATATCGATTTCATACTAATGACTAGAAAGAGGTGGTTCCTAATATGGTTCCCCTTCCGCCCATCCATAATCCGTACCCCTTATCCTTTGAGGGTCATTACTGAGCTGGAGCAGAACCCAGCTGAAAGTGGATGAGAGGTGGGGTGTAAACAAAATGACTGCCCACAACCTACGTCTAGACTAAATCCATGACTAATGATGAACGGTGGGATATTGCTTCATTTGAAGGGGTCAGAAGCTAAAGAGGACTGGAACATCTTTCAGTGAGCTAGCGGCTCCATGTGGACACAAGAGAGAAACACATCTTGGGAATATGTTGTCGTGGAAGATTTCAAACAGCTACTGATGTGATCAGCTATTCACTGAGTTAATAACTTGTATGTCCATATGTCTATCTATCTAAGTTATGAGTGCCATTATTGGTTCAATACCAACACTTGGCTGGTCCTCAAAAATTGTATTGGCTTTCTTGGGTTAGAATTAGGTTTAAGTTAGGGTTAAGGGAAGAGTTAGACATTATGTCAATGAATGTCTGTTCTATAGAGAGACTGCGTGTGTGTGTGTGTGTCCATCAGTATGTGTTGAGTGTTAATGCTCCCATGTTGACCTCTACAGAGGAGCTGTGCACACTGGTGATCACTGAGGCCTTTCCAGAAGACTCAGGCCTGTTCAAATGTGTGGCCCAGAACTCGTTTGGCACCATCTCCTGCTCAGCAATACTGGAAGTTTTTAATGGTGAGATGTGATCTTCCGTGTTTATATGTTGTAGAAGAAGTTCACCTGTGAGACTTTACCATCATAAAGTAAAATGAAAAATGGTCAGTCTTGTTTTAGCGGTCTCTCATCTCCCCACCCCCCTCCATGCAGACCTGGAGGAGCAGCTGGAGATCGAGGCCATTCGTCAGCAGGAAGCAATTCCTCTCCAAGAGGAAAACGAGGCCGTGTTCCAACAGGACATGTCCACCAGACTGGGCAGCGACGACTTCCCCCCTCCGCTGCCCGACTCTATGTACTTGCCCCCTCCTGAGTGGCCCGACAGCCCTTTAGAAGATAGCATGCCTGCTGCGGAGTAAGTATGATGGTACACACACTCACACAAACACACAAACACACACACACACACACACACTCTCTCTCATACACACAGACGTCACGCTCAGTAGCTTTAAACTTTATTTAACACTGACCTCAGTATTTTAAACCACTGATGATACTGGTACATACTTGCTATAAAATTATTGGTAGTATTTTGAGGTAAAACAATCAAGCAATAAATAAATGAATAAATAAAACAGTCACATAATCCTGCAGTAATTGCTCACATGCAGGAATGACCCCTGACTCCTGTCATTAGTTTTCTTCAGTTGCAACACAGTTGATCTTGCAGTGTTGTTATTGTTGTAGTGACGGTTTATAATTTTAGTTTATGGAAGACTGTATTTGTTTATTTATTTATTCATTCATTCATTCATGCATGCATTCATTTTGTAATTTTCATTATTACAACCTTTTATTTCCTTTGTTCAAGATTAAAATGTTTCTTCTTTTTTTTAAACAAACTCTACAACCTTGTAGTTCTTCTTTGTATCCAGAGGAGGTCACTGTTGTATAATTCTGATGGTTGTAAAACAAACCCCTTTTCAAGTTCACCATTCTTTTTGTCTTTCTTTTTCTTTCTTTCTTGTATTTTACTATTACTTTCTTTGTTCCTTTCTTTCTTTCTATTTATAATTGTTTAGAGAAACTTAGTTAATGAGATCAAATGAGAACCAAATAATAATTAGAATCCAAGGTTAAGTGCAGCTATTACTAAAATGTATTTTTAATACAAATCAATTGTATGGATGCAAACAATACAACGGAGGCCCTAGAGTCCAAACAGGTGATTTTTTTCATCTTCGTTTGCAAGTTAATAACTGGTGATGACCCAATCAGCTGGGTCAGCGCGCTCACGTCCCAGTGGCGTTCCCGTCGTGAGCGCGCGCTGTCACCTGTGGCGCTGCAGGCTCGCGCTCCTCTCGGAGTGCGGGTCGCGCCTCGCGCAGGGAGTCAGTGTGAGGAGGGGGACGCGCCGCTGACACCTCCGACGAGGTAAGAGGACATTCTGCCGGGCTCTCAACAAGTGACGCGTTTAACCCGCGTGTCTGAACCGTCGCTCTCTACCAGGGTTTCTCCCAAATACCTTCAGTTTGTAACGGCTAAACTTCTCCTTCATAGTTTCTATCATGGACACTGACTATGCTCTGTCCTCGAAGGTCAATCTATGTTTAGAGCTCTGGGAAAGTGGACTTTAGTCTATTTTGGGGTAGTTTCATCTGCTTGGTTGTATATCAAACATCCTGGCCTGCTCATAGTTCAATTTAAGACTGGTTCGAACTTGACTTCACAAACTGCAGAACTCTGTTGTGTGTTTGTCACCAAATACACGTTTCTCCAACTGTGGATCCCCGGTGTGGTTGGAAGTGGAGTGTGAGTGGACCCTCACCGGAGCTGCTTCAAGGGTCCACCAGCAGGAGTGTGTCTGTGTTGTTGTGCTGGTGCTGCTTCATGATCCGAACAAGAGTGGTCATGAGCTCATGTGTGTGGTTGTTATAGTTGTGTGTTCTTTTCCAACAAAGCCCCTGTTGTAGAAAATAACCATTTAATGGCCGCGTTTAGTATTCAAAGATTTGTGTGAAGATGATGCATTCACGTGCAGTCATAGAAAATGGAAACTCTCCAATCAGATTCCAGCTTGTGGATACAATATTGTTTTTGCCGTTTTCTGTATATATCACCAGCAAAACGATCTCCGTCTGTGACAAACACTGGATTTGATGTTACAGCAAACTGCCAGCAGATGTAAAATCCCACAGGTGTCTGCCACAGGTGCTACTTCAACATCTCATCTCTTCAGCTTTTGTGTCTTTGGGGTTTTATTGTTCCTGGCCTTAAGTCTGACTCAACGCTTTGGTTCAGCTTCAGTGAGGGTTTAATGATGTGAAAGATGTCTGAGTGTAACGTGTCCGCTCTATATTAGAGTGCAGGACCATGATCTCATCTGTAATGTGAACTGCAGACATGGCGTCTGTGTCCTTCAGAAACCCCCCCTTCATCCTCAGCACTTCACACAACAGCAGTTGTTGTCAAACTGCTGGCAGCGGTCTGGCTCTTAAGGTCAAGTCGAGGTTCTCTGACCAACTCCAACTTTAACTGATTATTTGATGGTCTTGATTGTTTGGTGAGAGACATGTGGGGATTGTGCTGCTGCGAGCTTTCTCCTCTAGATAAATGTAACAGTCCCTGTTAGATGAAGACACAGTGTCCTTAGTGTGGCTAGGTAAAGATTCAGACACGAAACACAGTGTCTTTTTACATCAATGACTTTTGCCACTTTTGACTGTTGGCAGATTTAAGAGTTATTTTTGTCGTGGTATAAACTCTCAAGCCTTTCCACTTCATTTAGTAGAATTACATTTTTCGCCATAACCCAAAACTCTGTATGGATGATCTTCTGTATCTCACTGTAATGTTGGAATATTTTGGAATCCATCAGAAACTAGTATCTTCTGCTTCTGGATCCTATGACGCCTCCATGTTGCTATCCCTCTGTTGTCATCAGTCAAGAGGACTAACAGCTTAATGTGCTGCTACCCACAATACCATGCGTGGGTGCCTGCATGCGCGTGCACGGGCATGTCCAAAGGGTTGGGTCACCAGTACAGTGTCTGCACCTGCCAGCTGATGTCCGAATTCCAAGACTGATATAGCTCTGCCCACTTAATCTCCCAAACACAGAGAGACACAAGCCATGGCAGTGATTATTCACATAGGTTCCTTTCACATAGTTACATATAAAGCTACTAGAGCACATATGATAGTCACGGGTGAACCTTTGTGGAGGATACCAGTGTTAGCATTCTGCGTTAGTATGTTGGCTGTTGACCTTTTAAAGAGGAGAGGAGATGAGGAGCGTTTGACTTTTAGCTGGTAACATTAGTCCCTGCAGTGTGCGTAATGTGCATGCTTGTCTCTGTCTGCCCATGGCTTACCGGCACAGTTCACCGGAGCCATTGTTAATGTTGTTATCCCCACCTGTGCTGGTCCTGCTCTGTCAAGCCAAAATAACTGTGTTAGAGCTCAGTCGGGATAATACTCCCAGCCAATATTAGCTCACTACAGATATATCAGAATTGGCCTTGGCAGCGAACATACAAGTTGATTAGTAACGAGAGATGTCAGTGGAGAAACAGCAGAAAGATGTAAAGGGTTATGTAGAACAGTGCTGGGCGATATACAACACAACATCAACTTGAATGGCACTCGGTAGTGCATATAACACCGCCAAGGCCCAACAGTCCCATCAAAGTCAATCCAGCTTCACCAAATTTCACTCACTTACAGATATCAGTACCCTGGATGTGCCTGAGTTTATTTCATCCAGATACAGGACCAGACTATTAGCTTCATGAAAGTGTTTGATTCAGGTTGGTCTTTGGATATATACCTAAAGTTGTTAATTAACTAGGCCTAGGACCAGGAGACAACCATAGCTTATTGTAACCTAACCGTATTTGAATGGGTCATTATAGGTTGGACTTTCAAGGGAATGAATGTTCCAATTTTGAATAAGAAGTAACGGTAACAGCCCTAGCATTAAGACTTCACCACATAACATAACTGGATCATCTGGAAAACGAGTGATCAGTGTGGTTGTTGATATCCTGTAGCCTCGGTGTGGTTCCTACATTTATTTAGACATTCACCCATGAGCTCAAAGGTTAGGCTGTGTTTCCTTGAGGTGGCGTTAGCAGTGTGATCAGTCCAAATTCACCATAGAGGAGTTTGTATGATTGAAAAAAAAACTATTGGGTTTGTGCCCTTGTGCCCTCTGGAGAAATGCAGAAAAACAGTGTGTATGTGTAATTGAGTGTGTGAGAGAGAGCGAGCGAAGAGACAGACTGCCATTGTCAATACACTCCTGCGTAGCCCCGACGACGTGGTAGTCATGGGAACAAAATTCTTTCCTAGCAGAAAAGAGGAGGACCAGCCAGGCTCGGTATTACAGACACGCAACTACTGAGGAGGCTGAAATGAGATCTGTCACTCTCATTAGACAAGTCTCACTTGTGCCACAGCAGCCGGACTGGAATCAGTCTGCAGTCGTGTTTTCATCACTGCTTGGTTTTTCATCACTTGGGCCCTGATGGGAAATATCTGAGTCAGTCATGGTACTCGATGAGTCGCCCACTGGAACACCATCATGAGGCTGTGACCAACATTATAAAGCTGGTGCAGAATTGGCTTTGGATGAATGTGGTGGCAACATGGCGACCACTGGTTTTGTTATGTCAACAGCAACTGTTGGTCAGCTCCACTTTTCCTCCCGTTCTGTTCTTACTTTCATTTTCTCCAACGGGATGTTTACACTCCTCTTCTTAGGAGTAACTGTATTTACCAGTAGTTCATCATTATTACGTCTGACACGTTTGTTTGTTTGTTGGTTGTTATTTAACAAGATTTCACAAACGCTACGGGACGGGTTACCATGTATCTAGGTGGAAGGATGTGATACAGGTCAGAGAAGAACACATTCAATTTTGGTGCAGATCAGGGATTTTTTAAATAATTTTCTTTAACAGTTCAAGTTGTCTTTTTGGACATTTTCACTGATTTATCAGGGGGAAATTCATGGAACTCGATGACAGAAATCATGCACTTTTTGAGGACAGATATTTGCATAACTTGAATTAAAACAGTGTCAAACTTCAATGAATTAATTAATTTGTGTCTGAGGCTCTTTGAATACTGGTCTTATTTCCAGTTCGAGCCGACTTTATAAGTTTGTAAACAGCATGGAGATCTGAGGATTCTGGAAAGAACCTGTGTGATGGCTATTTCTGTAGCTCACCCATCATGCTCCCTCTTCACTTCCCATCCTGGAACCTGTATCTTATATATCTTTATAAATACTTTAGTCTAACCTTTAGTAATATGTCTGTGTGTTTCTTCTCAGTTTTCCAGCGCCTCAGCCGTCCAACCACTCCTCTGAAAGACCCCTCAGTCAAGGCGAGGAAGAGTTCATTGCCTTGAGTTCAGAAGGCCAAAGGTCACCAGAGGTCGCGATCCAAGCCTGTACACCAAGCCCCCCACTGCCACCATCACCACCACCAGAAGCTCCAGACAAGGAAAAAGCTCAGACACCCAAGCTGTTCAGCCCAAGCAAGCTCAATTTCAATGTAGGAATATTTCTCACTCTACGTTTTGTCAGTTGTTGCTGCCATCATATGTAACTACCGTCTTTGTGTGTCATGTTCCAAAGCTTGAATGGAAATGGCATAAGATTAAACTTAGACAGTATAGAGAGATAGAAGATGCATCTCTACTTCCTGTTGTAGGTTTCAAGGACCTGTCTTTGTATATAGCCTCTCTGCAAATTGCGAGTCAGTCTCAGTTTGATTAGAAATATTTAGGACAAGAATTTATTAGACAATTTAGACAAGAAGAAAGATCTTCCAACACTGATGCTTTCAACTTCTCCTTGAGTGTTATTTTTGCTATGTTGTGTCTGAGTTTTCGTACCTTTGTGTGTCACCTCTCTCTTCCCCCAGTCCTCCCTGTCAGGAGGCAACAACATGAACCTGTCAGACCTGCCGACCTTCAAGCCGAGCACCTTCCCTCCCAGTGCCTTCAACTATGAGCGACCGAGGCATTTCATCCAGTCGCAGGCGTCCTTCCAGGCCCCCAGCTATGAGAGTGTGCAGCGGGAGGCTCAGGAGTACCAGAATAACTCCCAACAGAACCTCAACAGCTCCCAGAATAGTCTCGGTGTCACAGAGACACAGAGTCAAGCAACAATCAAGTCATCACAAAGTCAGTCATTTTCTCAAACCCAGTCAGTGTCAAAGTCCTTGTCACAGACCCAGTCCCAGTTTCAGTCTCTCAGCCTAGGTCAGAACCAGTCCCAGTTTCAGTCTCTCGGCCTGAGTCAGAACCAGTCCCAGTTTCAGTCTCTCAGCCTAGGTCAGAACCAGTCCCAGGCTGCTGCCCAGATACAGATTCAGACCCAGGCCAATGGAACGGGCAAGTCCTCTCCCTCCTCCTCCAGCCTCAGCTCTCCCATCTCCACCCCGGCCTCCTCTGCTGTGCCTCCATTTTCCTCCACCACCCCTTTGCTAAGTCCCACTGCTACCACCCCCTCATCCTCTGCTACTTCCTCCCCTTTCCCAGCCTCCCCCTTATCCTCTCTCCCCCGCACGACCATGCGCTCCACTATCACCCTCACCCCCAGTGTCCCCAGTGCCACCGGCCTAGGCAGTGCCACCCTGCCGGCCAACCAGGATACCATGTCAGCACCCGCCGCCTTCCTCTGCTCCGTGCTGCCCTCCCCTTTCTCCTCCTCCAAACTGTCTCCCAACTCCAACCTTCCTTTTCCCTCCACCTCCCCCTCCCGCTCCCCGCTGTCCCCCTCCAGCCCTCTGCTACCCATAAGGATGTCCCCCTCACCTTCCTCCATCTCTCAGCCGCCTCCCCCATTTTCTCCCTCCCTCCCTCGCTCCCCTCTCTCTCCCTCCTTCTCTCGTCAACAACCCAGCACTCCCAACAGTCAGAACAGAGTCCCGCCTGCTGTGGTCTCTCTACCTGCCGGCTACAAGGTGACGCCTAACATGTGAGTCACAGTATACATTAGTTGGATATGCACAGATGCATGAACATGACAAAATGTCCCCCTATTTGTTTGTGTAGAAAGATGTAAACAATTATTCAGAAAGAACAGATGATTTCAGGAGGTGTGAAGAGGCTGTAACTGTCATTTATTTCAGCATTACCTTTACACTCAGTCCCCATTTGAGAAGAGGTTAGACATTTGAGAGTCAGTGCTTTGGAATTGCAAGGAATTGACATCTTGATATACTTCTGTGTCTAATGTATACAAGTGTGTTTAGTGTTTTGCAAATCACTGTGTGTATTGTTTTGCAAAAAGTGTGAAGCTGACATTGTGCTTATAGTGGTGCAGATCTGCCCCCTCTGTTTTGCTTCTTGAGTGTAAGGTTTTGATAATTGTGTAATACTTTTGATTTGAGTGTTTATGCCATCGAAAGAAAACGGTAAATACACTCTAGATCACCTGGATAAGGAGAGGAACCTTCAAAATAAAATCCTTGACAAAATTGCTGACTTTTAAAAATAGCTGTTTCCAGTTATAATTAGAAACCAGTTTTCACTCTTTTAAGGTCAACTACACATCAAAATTACTTATTGATGACATACAAGTGAAAGCTGTATCAGCTGGACAATGTTACTGAACTGTATCATCCCCGATCACGACTATGCAGCTTCTGGTTTCCAATGTGTTTTAGATGGCAGCATTCAAACCTGGGATACTTTGGCTTCATTTCTTGATATTGGGAGGAAGTGGAGACACATTGTCCACTTTAACATACATACAATACAATAAAAAATGAAGCGAGCACATAAGGCACTTTAAAATACTCACTGCTGTCTCCAAAGTCATGCATTTAATTCTACCGTGCTTCATTTTCATTTTCTCCCTCTCTTTGTTCTGTGTCACTATCATCCAGCCTCCCCAAGCCCATTCTGAAGAAGTCTGTCGCTCCTCGGCCTTCTTCTCGTTCCACGGATGAAGACATCGCGGGCTCCAAAAACGCTCTCATGCAGGATCTGGAGAACAAGCTGCGCTCAAAGGAGGCCAGGAGGAGAACTAGCCAGGTGTGTTTCTCCTCTGTGTGTGTTCGTGTGTGTGTGTGTGTGTGAATGTGTCTGTATGTGTGTCCTGCAAAGTGTGTTTGCACATATACACTTTTTATACCATTTGCATTTAAAGCAGTTTGTGTCTGTTTGAACTTAACAATAGTAATAGCAGTTTACCAGCACACATCCCAGCACATGTTCTATGTGTGTGTGACAAATTTCAATTCAACAGTATCAAGCTTCATTTTTGACAGAAACTGTCCTATGAGGAGCGTATGGCTCGTAGGCTGCTGGGTCCAGACAACGCCAACTACGTGTTTGACCAAGACAATCTTTCAGACTCACAACTCGACCAGGTACGACATCGAACTTTCATGTTGTCATTGGACATCCTGACTATCACAACAATCCTTCTGATGGTGTGTTGCAGATTCTAATGATGTGTGTTGCAGTGCTGGCCGTGTGGCACATAGATTTATGTTGGCTCTTGTCCAAAAGCCATTAGGTTTAGTTTTGCTATTAAGTAAAGCCCATACATTATTACAGTCATTTGGGTTTGAATGGCTTCACTGTGTGTGTGCGTGCGTGCGTGCGTGCGTGCAGAATTGTGATGGCTTTTTGCCATATATTCTCTCTGTCCTTCACACTCATGCACACACAACCCCAGCACACAACACGTGCATGTACACACTCGGGGACACACACATGTCCTCAAGCCAACACGGCTGGTCAGCAGCTATTTCTAGCCTGCTTTCTGAGAATGAGCCCCTTTCACTGTTGACAACAGGAGTATTGTGTCAGCACACACAGACACACACACAGACACACACACATACCCTCCTTGAATTGTGTCAACCTGTTTACCAGTGTTGTTAGTTTTCAAAGTTCAAACCTATAACTCCTCTGCTGATCTTTTTTCTGTTACAGCCAGAGTCACCAGAAGGAAGACACACAGGTGGACTATGGTAAATACAATTTAAGCATCAATGTTGCTGATATCTATTGCCCAATGTTTCCACTCATCATTACCATCTTGAAATAATGTCTTCTCTGAATTCCTGTCCAGCAAAGTTGTATTTATTACATCTATGCTGCTGTAAAACTTCATTTAAAAATAGCTCATGAATACCAGCTCGTGATCTTGTGACACTTTTTGTTTTTGTCCATTTGATGTGGCAGCTGTACTTCGAGCTGCTCTGTGCAGTCCCTAACACTAACCCACATGGGCAGTGATGGGTTCACATGTATCCAAGTTGCCCTCTTGCAGCACAAATATATGTTTCAGTAAAGTTTTTACTTTACCAATGCCAGTTTGCTGTATCAAGGAGAAACAAGATTTAAAGTCAAACTAAATTGTTTGACCAGATTTGAAGACTGAGGTGGGAATCGTTGGTTGAATTATTTAACATTTTGCAACACAATAGTATTTTTAAGGTTTTCAAAAAGAGTTCCATTGAAAGTATTCTCAAGTATTTATCTAGAGAAGTATTCATAAAAATCCCTAATTAAAAAAGGAATCTGTTTGTCAGGAGAGATACAGGATAGTGACTCAAGCTCCTCGCACAGCAGCAGGTCTGTCAGAGGACAGGAACAGAACTGTGTGTGTGTGTGTGTTGGGTGTGTGGGTGTGTGTTTGCATAAAACTAGTGGACTGTAAAATTCAGTTATTGAAAGAGAGGTGAAGTGCGGTTATGAATAAATAATCTTTCTTTCCCTCTGCAGGGGGAGGCAGCACTCAGGGAGAGATGAGAGGGGAAACGAGGGGTCGGCCATCCAGGAGAAATGTTATGCTCCTCGTTTCCTACAGATTCCCTCAGACCTCACTGTGGAGGAGGGACGCTTCTGTAGGATCGACTTCAAGGTGAATTACACACATACACTCACCCAATAACCCCAAGATCTTAACTGTTCCATCTTTATTAATACACTTGTGTCTGTATTGCTACAAGGTCAGGGCCTTAAGTGTATATCACACTCAATAAATAGGTGTGATAGTGATGTGGTCAAGTAAAAACTCAATAAAAAGCCTTGCTCCTCTCCTCAGGTCGGAGGCCTCCCTACACCAGACCTCTGCTGGTACCTGGACGGCAAAGCCATTCGTCCAGACGACTACCATAAGATGCTGGTGTGTGAGAAGGGGATGCACTCCTTCATCATAGAGATCGTCACAGTGCACCATGCTGGTGTGTATGAGTGCGTCGCCAAGAACCGAGCTGGGGAGAGCCGGTTTACCATAAGGCTCGACGTCCTAGGTAAGGAAGGTTTTTGCTGGAATCATGTTTAATTTTCTGTGGTGAATGAAAGTGAGCTGCAGTGATAGATTCAATCAACCTCCTCTGCTCCCTCAGCCCAGGAAGCTCTCCGTCCTCCCACCTTCGTGCAGAAGATGTTGAACTCTCGAGCTCTCGAGGGCGACACAGTTAGGTTAGAGTGTAAAGTGGACGCTTCCCCGCCTCCTCAGCTTCACTGGAAGAAAGACAAAGACATGCTGCGAATTGACCCCAACAGAATGAGGTGGGTGTTTGTAAACGTGCTTCTTAAAAAATATAAATTTTGTAAATCATCGTATAAGAACGTTTTGTTTCAAAGGAATATTAGGAATCAAGATTCTCGAATTTCAAACTATCTTCACAATTACAATCGACTTTTCACAAAAACACCACAGACTAGTCCTACTCATGATTAAACATATCATTAATATTAAACAATTAGTGGAGTGCCTCATTTAATCAGTCATTCACTCTTTTATTGACTCCCATTTATTGTGTCTGTGTTTTTCGTTGTGTCCTGAAAATGGGCGCAGTGCCTGAACCAAGGGATCAAATGTAATATTGAATTTTTTGTCTCAGTTTGTACCAGGACGGTTCAGGACGCCAGTGCTTGTTGATAGAGAGGTTGCTGAAGACTGACGCCGGCTGGTACACGCTCTCCGCCATTAATGAAGCTGGCATGTCCACATGCAACGCCAGGCTGGATGTAGGCAGTAAGTCCACTGTGTGTTTGTCCAAATTGGCCATAAAGGTTCGTCTCAGCTGTCTCCTGTACGAGATAGCCTGGCAGTTACCATAGCAGCCCCGGCTGTAAGCTCAAACAACAGATGGAGAGTGCAGTGCGCTCAATGCTGCACTGGATCCACCTCCACACTCTGGAACACGTTAAACACGTTGTTATATGATAAAGCGGAAACTTGATATATATATCGCTACGAGGCTTTGACCTGTTCAGCCTACCTAGAGTAAACTGCATGATCACCAAGTCCGAGTGACTTGGTGAAGTATGGAGGCCGTCCATACAACACGGCTATTAGGTTTCTGCTTGATCACATATCCCAGCTGCTGTGTGGAGATGGAGCTGAGTGAGAGGACTGACAAAGGCTGCACAGAAAAGGGCCTGACCCTCTGTTACACATGAGCTGCACTGCTCAGCTGAGCAGCAAAACTGAAAGTGAGTCCAGAGTTTAGATTACAAACCTATAGCTGAACAGGACCTCACCAGAGAGAGGTTCCTCAGCAGCGGGTGGTTCAGAGTGTATAGACGTTTTTACTGGCAGAGCATGACCATACAAGTGGGTCTGGACTTTCTCTGTATGTTACTTTTGACTCGTGAACAACGCAGCAGGAAAATCCCAGACCTGTTCACAACAACATAGTGTGTTCAGATGAAGGGTGGAGGAGAATGGACGTAGCGTATAAGTCACTACCAGGTTCTGTGTATGATTTGATTTACAACATGCTCTACATTTTGTTGTCCTCAAGACAAAAGTAGTTATATTTGATCATAATCTGTACTTGTGCAAGAATCAGTGGGGTTTAATGGCACACAGACAGGACTGATCTGTAGAGAAAATAGTGACGATCATTCACAAACATGTTTTTACAAACAAACCCTGACACACCTTAAAGTTCTGATATACACAACCTGTTAAACACTCACAGTCCCACAGTTCCCTCTGCTACGCTTAGTACATCAGTGAATGAAACAAATTAGTAGTTGTGTTTGTTTAGAGTAGGAAGGTGAAACATGGAGAACTGTGCAGCCATTGTTCAACACAACTGTGTGTTGGTTAGTTATCTGAGCGGGGGGGGGGTGGGGGTGTGCTGTGGCGTGCAGTCCAGACGAGTTATTTTCAGACACCTGGCATGAAAAGAATGTTCAGCATGAGTCCAACCAACAGTCAGATCTGCTGCGGCTGTTGGTGGTGACCCCAGTAGTGTCATACAGTGCATATACATATGTATATAGTATACTACCAGGTTCTGTGTATGATTTGATGACTGTGTATATGATTTATATGAATAATGAAACGTGCAGATTTCCTGCTGCTGGATGTTACTCAGTACTTTTGCTTGAGTTTAGACACAATGGCATGTGCTTGTAATGGGAGAAATTCACCACAAGCTGTTGAACAAAATCCTGTTGTGTAATGATTCCGATTTTGTGCATTCGATATTCAAAACATCTGTAGGCATAACTAAAATAAAATGTCTAAAATATGTTTTAAAGGCAATATTCTTTGAGGCAAAACATTACAGATGAGTTGCTGATACGGTTGTAAAATGACAAAATGTGTGTTTATGATCATATAATGATCACATCCAAATAACTGTTATCCCAACAACAACAAAAATCCTGTTGGCGAGTTTAATTCATTAACTGCTGCTTGTCCTGTTCCCCTCCCAGCTCGCAAAACCCAAGCCATGAAAACAGCGCCCCCTGGCTCAAAGACCCTGAAGCTGCTGTCGTCTCTGAGCCACGTGCCCACGCTGAGTGTGGAGAGCCCCGCCCAGCACACCGCCCCGCTGTACGAGAGTGAAGAGCTGTAGGCCACGCCTTCACACATCAAACCTCATCTCTGAACTGTAGCACTGGTCCAGGGTCTGTGATAACTGTAATGTCCACGCAGAGACAGTTCTGAGTTTGAGGCTGTTAGCACCGCAGCAGATGAGCACATGTCTCTGGAGGCCAATCCAGATCAGGTTGAATAAATGCACCCAACAAGCAACACTGTGGTTGATGTACAAGGCAGATAAGCTCCGTCACATATTCAAGACTAAGCCGCATCTGTGAACATCTGTAAAAGGCGATAGCTGTAATGCAGTATTAGAGGATTCTTCACTATTATTAGAAAATGTATATCTTAGTGTTGCTTACAAGCACTCAACAACTCATCCTTGAACTGTCACAGGTTTAGTTAAAGTTCAGAAGTTGCCTTCTAGAGATTGTTTCAAATACCTCAAGTAACCCACCCTAACCTTCAGGAACACTGGTATCCACTATGAGGCAAAATGGTGGTCAAATGCCCTGTTAGTCAAAGTAATCACTCCTCATATTGTCCATCTGATGCTGTCTGTTCCTGCTGCGCCCACTCCGCCTGTTTCATAATTGTGCATTATCTTGAAACACAGTGTCTAGCTCTGTTCTTTGGTCTGTACAATACCCACAATCCAACACTGCCAACATCTGTCCCTGCACTTTAATCATGACCACGGTCAGTGTCTCATCCAGCGTTTGCCCCCATTTTCTTTAGCTTGGAGTTGTGAAGGGATAATTTCATGTTTGAGCTTCAGCGTTTAAATGGGTCTGAATTACAGCTGCTGTTGCCTTTCATCTTATCTTGTGTTTCCCTGTGGTTTTAAGAGATATTACATGGTGGTCACTGCTCAGATTCTCCGCTGTGATATAAATTCAGCCTAATATGTGTTTTTAACATCTTCCTCTAATATACAGTGTATGTGAATGAAACTATTTATTTGAGCTGAAGAAGTTATTTATCGTTATTTGTACTTTACGTTGTCCCTCTCTTTCAAAGGGCTGCAGCCAGAGATGTACAATATCAACGAGTTGGATAAAGAGTGACAAGCTGTAATTACTGAACACTAAACCAGATCTGCACTCTCAAATCTAAATTATTGACTGAAGTTTACATTAGATCGAATCTGCAGTGCAGATAAAAATGTTTTACACTTAACCCAGGAGGAGAGAGGTTTTCTCTTTTGATGCATGTTTGCATCATAATGTTCAGTTGAAAAATGGAGTTTCAATCAGAATCAGCTTTTCAGCCTGTGTCCAGTTATGCCAAACTCAACTTCTGATCAGAGGCTCATTCGAAATGACAATTCAGTAAAAGGCTTGTTTTGCCTGCTAACCTTGGATCTTCTTGTTATTATTTGAGCCAGGAGGTAATTTCACCAAGACCAAATATTTCTGGATCAGCATGTAAACAAAAAAATCTGTCTTTTAACCCTTTGTGGTCGCAACTCGGCACAGGAATTTCTTTTTAAGAGCAAGACCTACAATCTTCATGTGTGGGTCACAAGAGATTTAATGGACCTGCTGCCCTTTTTACAATACAAACTCATATATTTGGAAATTTAAAAAGTCATTTTGTGAGATGAAGAGCATTATGTCTACAGTTTTTTGTGATGTTTAGATCAAGCAGGGTTAAACGTTGAATTTATTTAAAACACCAGCATAGTTTGGTAAGTAAGGCCCTTTCTGTTGACAGTTTGAACGCAGGTAGACGTGTGTAACTCTCAAGTATATGTTTGTTGTGTGAGAACCTCTGCATATCACCGAATGAATGAGGAATAAAGTCTGTGTGACCTTGGCTTTGTCTCCGGCTAAATATGTTTTTCTTTCTTAATGGATGGCACAGACTTATGATGCTCTGAATTATAAGGGCTCATGATTCCATCTGCTAAAGGCATGAAAACCAAAACAGGCATAAAACATTTTATACTATGGCAGGTCATACAAATTTACAAAGTAAGAAACTAGAATGTCATAGTATAGTAACAAGCAAAAATAATTCATTAAAGTAAGTCATAAAAGGCATAATATACAAAGTCTTACAATTGCTGTATAGAGAGTGTCACTGTACAGTAAGACATACAAATGTCATTCGTATAGTTAGTGATATAAAAATGTAATTGTACAGTAAGTCATTATACATTTTTATAGTATAGAACGTTGTTAAACATTTTATAGTATATTAAGTGATAGTAAAAATGTCATAGTATAGTAAGTCATAACAATATCAAAGTTTAGGAAGGCATTGTAAGAATGTCATTGTATAGTCAAGCATTAAAAAGTTACATGTGGCTCTCTGAGGTGTCTACGTATTTTACCCTGTTAAAAGGTTCATTAGTAGTTTTCCTTACTCTTGTTGAGAGTTAAGGACAGAGGATGTCACACCATGTTACATCCTCTGTCCTTAACTCTCAGGACAAATGAGAGCTTAGCTCTCCCTTTGTTCTAAATCTTTTGCCACACTCAGAGCAACTAAATGGTTTCTCTCCTTTATGGATCCTCATATGCAGGTTTAGCTTGGCCTTTAGTCTAAATCTGTGACCACACTCAGAGCAACTAAATGGTTTCTTGTCAGTTTTACATCTCATATCACTTACAGGCTGAAACAACTGTTTGTTGTTTCTTATATTCAAACAACGCTGAGGCTCCCTAGTCTCCATCAAATCATTTTCACTGTCTTCAGTCTCAGAAGAGTCCTCAGTCTTGTCCTCAGGACCTGTTTGTAAATATCCATCAGGACTTGAGTTCCTGGCAGGTTCTGGTTTTCCACCTTCCGCTCTGTTCTCCTCATTCTGACTCCGATGAAGCTGTGACGACTGAGGTTTCTCTTCGTCTTCTTCACTCTTCACAGCGAAAGGAGTCAATGTGAACTTGATATCAGCCTCCTCCACTTGTTGAAGCTGCTCTCCCTCCTGATTGGCCCAAGGTTCCTCCTGTTCCACTTTAATGTGGGGGGGCTCTGGGTCCTCCTGGTCTGCAAAAGGGCTCCACTGCTGCTGCTCAGGGGGAAACTCTTCTTCCCTCGCCATCGGTTGCAGGAAGTCTGAATGGAGAGCAACGAGGTTTGGTGTTGTTTGGTCTCAAATAGCCACAATACAAAACACAATACAAAACAATGAATCGATACAGATACTTTATTGATACTTTTCCCAAAAAAACGTATGTAGTTTAATAGTATGATATGTAGTTTCTGAGGCTACAGTTGTGTGCAGGTTAATCCTGGGTTGAAAATGACAGAATTACAATGTCATTTATTTTCATTATTTCATGCTCAATAAGAATATCTGTTTTTTCTCGTTTGCATTCTTGCATGTAGTGTGTTTTGACAATGGATAAGTAGCCTTCATTGTATGGTATAATGTTTTTATATGATGTACTGACATGTACTTGTATTGGCACTACAGGTTTTCCTGCATCGTGTGAAAGAAAAGTGAAAACACAGCTTTCAGACATTAATCTCGTTTCAAGGAGACAATTAAGTCAATGTTCAGTCAGTGGACAATCCATGAATACAGATTTCACAGAGTTTATTTTCTCACATGAATGAATAGAAAATATGTCATTTCCAACTTGTACTTCTATTAAATAGAGTATTTTCTATTTGCTGCTGCCTTTTATTAAGTCACATCTGAGACCCTGCATTCATTCGTTGTCTTGGTAACATTCTTTCTCCTATCTTATTTCATTAAAATTTGTATTTTCTATTCTCTGAACTGTATTACGGTTTTTTTTATTTAACCTGACTGTTTATATTTTTGTCTCTTATACTTTGTCCTAATGGTTTTAAAGATTTAGGTCAAATTCAGATCAACTTCTTGAAGCTGTTAGTGACGAGTTGCTCTGCTCACATTAAATACATTCTAGATCCACAACTGTTTGTGTCTTTCGAGGAAAAGCAAGCTCGGCTAGCTTAGCTAGCAAAAAACAGCTTAGCTCCACTAGCTCAGCTACCAGAGAGCAGGTTAGCTCCACTAGCTTAGCTAGCTTTCCGGCTCCAGGGAGCAGGGACTGACCTGGTCTGTACAGCGTTAATTCGGGCTTCGTCAAGTCATCGAGCAGCCAGCTCTGGCGAAAGATCTCCCGCTCTGACCGCTCCTGTCTGACTTCGTACTCTTCCACGGTTTCCTGGAACACAGCGACGATCTCCTCCGCCGCCGCGGTCAGCCGCTCGGTGAGCATCGCTCTCAGCTCCGGGACTCCAGCCTTTCCTCCTCCTTCATCCACCCGCAGCAGGACGTCTTCAGCGGCCGCGCTGATCCGCTCATGTACCGACACCCGCAGCAGCTGCACGGCGGACATTGTCGTCCTTGCTTCGCACTTTGAGTCTCGAATAAGCGGCAGCAACCCGGGCTGAGTGACGAGGCCAATGCGGAAGTGCAAAAAGCTGTGGCCACTTGAGTCTGGCTCAGTGTTGCCAAATCCTCAGTAAGGAGAGTAGCTCTTGGCTGTGCTTAAAGTCGCTTAATGACGTCATCGCATATTTGCATCATAGTGATGGACGCTGCAGGAGAGACACAAAGTGAGTAAAAAACTGTGTGTGTGTGTGTGTACTGGTTCCCCTGAGATGACTGGTACCGGCTGGGTGGGTCTGAGAGACGAGTTCGAACCCATGACATACAGGGTCCCTACCGACCTCCTTCAGGTATTACGGTTAGAAGAAGCCCAGAACATGTGTTTTACACAATATGGGCCCTTTAAGATGTGTGCTGTCCCTGGTGGCTGGTATCAAAATCAAAAATATCAACTACACATGAACAGTTCAAATTGTTTTTTATTAAAAACTAAGGTTGTTGACAACAATATCAAAAATCACATTACACCTGTTTTTGGCTAAAAGAGGAGACGGTGGACGGTAGAAATCATTTCCACTGTGGCTTCATACAGCGTTCAATTGCCACTAATGTACGTCTGATGAAGCTGCACAGTGAAGCTGCACAGTGAAGGACATCTGAAAACACCCAGTTCTGTACAGATTCACCACCAAACCACCTGCCTGGTCACCAGTTGTCCTCTAATACAGTACACTTACAGCTCACGTGTGAAACTCCAAAACAGTGAGAATGCCCTGCTCTGGATCATTTGAGGTGGAAGGCCGAGTCATATTAGGATTTCAAAGAAAACTGTAAAACAGTCAAGATTTGAAGTTAAATCACACTTGGTTTTAACATTTGTGCTGGCTAGTGACTCATCGCATACAGGGGCTTCTTCTTTGTGTCTTCTCACTGAGCATCATCCTGTGGACATCCCATTGTGTAACTGTACACATATTTCCGATGCTCTTGATCTGAAGACAAATCCTTGTGTGAGAAATTCATAAAAATGTGTTTCAGTTGACAATTTCCTCCTTCAAAGCATCTGAAAAATTTCGAGAGGAAAAAATACCAAAGAAGTTTTATCAAAATCTACATCTACATGTTGTTAGTACGAAGAAGCGTCGTATCTTTCGTACTAATCTTTTTTTACAGGAATAGACATAACACAACTGATAAACTTTATGTACATAGGTTTCAACATCCAGACAGTTCTTGTTACATGATTTGACGTGTTGACTCAAAACCCCAAAAGAAGTGAGAAAACTCCTGTTTGAAAACAGAGTCCAGATGGTTTTTGTTCTGTTGAGTTCTAATAGAACAGTCATATCAATGTGGAAAGTTGGATTATAGAAACCAGTGACAGCAAACAGAGAATTTGAGGCTGCCGACCTTCCTGAAAGTTCTTTTAGGATGTCATCTTTGCAGTCTGCAGAGGATGCAAACTCCAGGCTGCAAGGAAAAGCTCCACCCCTCTTCACCCTGAGATCAAATCTCTACGTCACTCTCTTTGTCGTTGTCGTGGTCGCCATCGTAGAACTCATTAGGTGCCTCTGGCCTGAGGGAGTGACATTATTGAGAGACAGTTGGATACAGGACAACTGCAGAACACTTCGATAAACATGCTGCCCTTATGTGAAGCCCCGTGCAGGCCCACTGACCTGGTGTAGTTATCCTCAGCCCCCCTCTCGTCAGGGTCGGGCTCATCAGTGCGTTCGTAGCTCAGCATGTCAGAGGGAACGTCGTGAATCTGGACACTCGGTGCGTGGTTCAACATCTTCAAGTTCTCAAACACTGTCTGACGGATCTGCTCCAAGTACTGCAACAACATACACACGCTTCACATTACTGGGAAGCAGATGAGCCGATGTATCCTCAGACACAACAAGTGACCTTGACCATGAAACACCTGGATATGTGTTACGAGCATTTTCACTGTTTTTGGCTTCTGAGTGTGTTTTGATGTTTTACCTGTCGAGAGTTCTGGTTTTCTATCCTGGTGCTAACATCAGGATGCAGCGTGAAGTCCGGAGCAAAGTATTCAAAATACTCTAGAGGAAGCAGAAACAGGAGAAAGAAGGAAAAGATTCACTAAAGAGAACAGATTAACAGATCAAATCACTGCTTTTTAAAACCAGTAGCTTCGCTGAACTTCCTACAGATGGCGCTAAAGTTAAACAATGCTCAATATGAATCTACTCTATGGGGGCATCAAAACAACATTATTCTAATAGTGGAACAGACATCACAAAAACTCATTGATGTGCAGCATATGTAATAACAACAGACGGCTTGATATTGAGTTTACATCAAGTAAAGTACAACTCACCGCTATAAGGCAGCTCATCACTGATTGGCTCATCCACCAGCAGAGATGTCTCAAAGGTCCTTCAACACAACAGCACAGAAATAATTTTCACTAACAAAGCAACAACAAATTACCTAAAATGAAATGATGTCCTGTTAAATCTCCATTCAATTTAAAAATACATTTTCCAAGTTACATTGTTATAAGCCAGTGTTAATTGCTAATTTCTCTCTTGTCCTTTGCGAAGTATGTCAAAAACAATTCATGGTATTTTTACATTTAAATCTCTTGTTAATGTCTGTTCTCTTCTTGTATGACTCAAATGACTCATCCTCCTATCAGGATTAGGGCTGGGTACTGAAATATGATGCCGATCAGGTACCAGCTTCTAAACGGCGTTTACCTACTGTACAGAATCACAACGCAGATTGCAATGCCTCATTTTGAGCAGCCATGTATTGAAATGGTTGCTCTGCTTACAGGGAACATAAACATCCCAGCAGGTGCCTTGTTAACATAAACCTCTACTCTCTGAAAACGCACTCTACAAGGCTTTGGCAGCAGGTTAGCCTACAGTCAGCTAGTAGCTACTTCAAACACGAGTAGCAAAAAGCTACACGTTTCAAAGGGTGGCTGTATTTCACTTAAAGGATTCCGACACCAGGATATGCAACAAATGTTTCAAAACAATTCCATGTAAAGGGAAGAACATGTCTAATGAGGAGCGTCAACTCGTTTTGATTCATCAGTTAAATCCACAGGAATTGTCGTTAACTTTTGAACTGCTTGTTTATGTCAGCTTATATCCACACCTGCCTCCATAGCTTTATGTTTTTATGGGACACATAGATATGTGGAATCAAACAGTGCTCTGACACCAATTTCATAGGATCTTAGTAGTCACAGGGTTGTATTGGTTCTGTGCACCAGACTCACCAGCAGCGAGCCACGTTCCTCACTGTGTATCCTCCTCCTCCCAGGACCAACAGTGGAATCTTAAAGCTCTTTACAAACTCCACACAATCACTGCACAACACAAAGAAAAGCATACACAGATTAATACACACATAGGTAAAAAAAAACAAATCTTCTGACTGAGAACAATGTTAACACAACAGTTATTTACATTGTAAACAATTAATCAGATGTTACCATGTTTACACGGACAACACTAGCTGTAGAATAAAGCCGTTTCTATCACATGCATGTTAGTGTGTTAAAGAAAAGAGAAATGATTTGACCAAGTTCTGCATTGATCATGAAAACCAAACTGTGGTTGATAATGACTCTTAGATTAAATAAGCCTGTCTCACCCATGCCCTCGTATACTGAGGTTAAAGCAGCCCAGTCTGTCACAGCCCAGAGAGTCTGCTCCACACTGCAACCAGACACAATATGTGTTAACAATCCTTCCGTGGGTACAATGACACAAAAGTTTTACTCAATTCTCAAAGAGCTGCATCAGTTCCTGAACCTGAAGTTTATGTTATTTCCTCTCAGACAGAGTAAATTACCCATGTCCTGGAAATTCAACAGATGAAGACTGACCTGTAAAACGATACAGGTGGGTTGGTAGAAATCCACCACCTGTTTAATAACCGGCTGGAACAAGTGTCTGTAGCCTGAAAACACAAAGACAAACACACTCCGGCTCTAGTTCTTCCCGTCACCAGCTGACAGCGGTACTGATAATGCAGGTTTTTGTATATCAAACAGTAAGTGTTGGGTCATAATAAAAATCTGATTTTCACAAGAAGTGAACTCACTCTGGTCATCGATGCCGTCTCTAAGAGGAACATTTAGGCAGTAGTATCGTCCGCTCTCTGCCCCAACCTCATACATGTCACCTTCAGGAAACACACACACACAATCTGTGTTAACGCCATTGTCTTTATACATTTGTTTAGTTACAACATATTATTTGCAACTTACTTATAGTTTACTCTAAATTAAGAACACTATTTGCTAGATTTGTCAAAACAGCTCATACCTGTTCCAGGAAAAAAGTAGTTCCCATATTTGTGGAAGGACACAGTCATGACACGGTCGGTCAGGTAAAAGGCTTCCTGGACGCCGTCCCCATGGTGAATGTCTATGTCGATGTACAGAACCCTTGGGTGGTATCTGTAATCAATACACACAAAATATGGGACAGTTGTAAAAAGGGATTGAGGATCAACATAATGACGTCTATCCAGAGGAGTGTGTTCTTACTTGAGTAGCTCCAGGATACTAATGACGATATCGTTGACGTAGCAAAATCCAGACGCCTGCAACCACAGGAAACTCATTTAAATAACCAAAGAAACTCACAACAACATATACAGAGACAGCAACCAATTAACTAAATTCTGTTCTGACCTCAAACTTCTTAGCATGATGCAATCCTCCAGCCCAGTTTATGGCAATGTCACAGATCTGAAAAGGACAGAGCAGAAATGATCATCAGTCACAAAAGTCCTGAAAAGTCCAGTGGTCATGCTGCTGCCGTTTAAGGCAAGGACCTCCGGATTACATATCACGCTACCATATATGTTTTACTGAAGATGTAAAAATAGAGTCGCCCAGCCATCTCCTCAGATTCTCCATACAAGCTTACAGATTCTTTATTCAGATTTAGAAGTTTCTACAGTAAAAGTAAGTTGTGAGGAGGTTGTCTAGCTTCAGTAAAGCAAAGGCTTCACATTATCATCTGAAGTACACAAACAGCAGCTGTTAATATAATGATATTGATACTAGATATCATTTTATACAATAATATTGTCTTTTGCACACTCTGTCTTCATATTCTTACACTCGTAGTATATTATATTATCTATTGTATAGTCAAATACTTATATTTATACCTCTACTATATATCATATCATATTATTATATATACTGTTGCTGCCATTATTACTATATACTGCTATCATACGGGTATAATTACTATCATATATAAATATACATTATGTTATATTATATACTATATATACTGTACTATTTGTATATACTGTCTAACAATAACATTACCATCATATCATCAGTACTATTACCATCATCTTGTCACTGCACCTTATCTACCCATTTGTCTTGTGTTTCTGTTTTTTTTGTAATCTTTCTACCTCAATATTTTTTATTTTATTCTATTGTATTGTATTTTATTGTATTCAAATATACCTGCTGCTGTGACAACTTAATTTCCCTTCGGGGATGAATAAAGTAATCTATCTATCTATCTATCTATCTATCTATCTAAGCATCAGATCAATGATTTTCACTGCAGGAAGAGCTGTGAGTTACCTTGTGGTTGAGCTGTGTGGCTCCCTGTAGAGAGGCTCCAGTGTATCTTGAGCAGAACTCAAAAAGACCTGGAAACACAGGACTACAAATGGAAACAGAGTATGTTTAGTATGGTTGAGTCAGCTCTCTAATAACAGCAATAATACACTTGTTTATTAAGTGAAGAATTCTGACATTCACACTGCTGAATGACCACAAAGCCCCTTAAGGGAAGCTGCACCATCCGGCAGCCACCTTTGCAACGCCAAAGGGGCAGTTACAGTGTTTTTGGTACAAGTCAAGGGGATGCAAATCTCAATGGTCTCCATGAAATAAAATCTGAAGTAAAACACACTGGCTGTACTTCCTCTACACATGACCAAGACTGTGGAACAATGTAACTGGCTTAGAATGTTTCTTGTTCTGCTGTTTAGAAGCAGACAATTATTGGGTAAAGGGGCGGGGCCTGTGTCAGCAGTTTAAGTGGTTCTTCTCTCACTCTTGTAATAGAGGAAATGAGACATCATGAAACTGGTAACAAATAGGAAACCATGGGATTTCTGTTTGCTATGTTAACTGTGAAATGAATGTCTCAGATATTTCAGAATTTTAGGTATTACTATTTCTGGAAGAACCTTTTAAATAAGAAAGTACTCACCAGTCATCTCCCACATTGAATGTGTTAAGGCTCTTGGTGAAGCCCTGCATGTTGTTGGGGCTGACCTTCTGCAGAAAGTCGATGTAGTCTTCAGAGTGGAAACGACACATGTCGTGCTGAGATGCTTTGTATGGCTTGAACACCTAACAAACACAAACAAGAACCAAAGTCCTTCATTTTGATAATAGTAGTCAGCTATTACTTCAGTATGAGAAGCACTGCCAGGGTCTGAATCTGTAGATCCACCTCTCTGTGCTGCTCACCATCATTTTCTTGTAAAGTCCATAGTGCAACACCAGACTGTGAGTCAGGGACAAGCGGTGTGGCTTCATGGGGTGGCCAGCACCTAGCAGAGACAGATTCCATATTTCAGTACAAGTTACTTCAACAGTGCATTTCTGGTCTATAAGAGTGACTCCAAGGCAGGCGGCCAGTCATATGAGTTTCAGAACCAAACTGATGGAACGTGTGCTTTATCGTGACTCATTCAACACTGACAAAATACAACAAGTCACCGACACAAAAGCATCTATAACCGATTAAATATTAAATTGGACCTGCAGCTGCACAAATGTAACATAATTCTTACTAAAAAGTAAACTGTAGAGAGAGCAGACAGAGTTTGTGTATATGTCAGATCGAGTGGAGCAGGTGACTGTATGTCTGCCATGCACCGGAAGCACTTTACACACGGACAGACAACAAAAACAAGGGTGTACATTAAAGACCGTTCATTCAGACACTCTGTGATGGGACGGACGCTAACCGCTATTTAAATTGTTTACAATCACACAGCTGTGGATGCGCTTCAGTCACAACCTGCACGACGAACACCACAGAGCATCAGCGAGAGCGTGAGATGCGACAAATGTCATGTAAAAAATAAAAAACCGCAGCCTGGGGATATTAGCATGTAGCTGGCTAGCATTAGCACCGTTCGCTTTGTGGGCCAGCTCACTGAGGCATCAAAACTCACCGTAATGAAAGTTGCCCACGTCGGGGTCGTAAAAGTAAGAAGTCCGGTTGCTCATCCTGAAACAAATATGGTCTGCCTGTTTCCCCCGGTGAAGCGGTGTTGTTGCACCTAAAAACCCCGCATTTCTCCTCAATTAGCAGAGAGCCGCCATAGTGAAAACCGAGCTGCTGCGTCATCAGACCGCGACAGCGCTGACAGGCAGGGGAGGGGGAGCCGCCGAATGGCGGGGGACGAGAAAATATAATTCGAGAAATAAATTACATCCAGACAGAAGTGAACAGAGAATAATCAAATTAAATTCTCCTTCACACAATCCGAATTAGCCAGTATTTATTAGTAAAGCTTGAGGAGCATATATCAGGTCGAGATCTGAGCGGATTGAAGAAGATGAGAGAAGGCAGCTTATTTCTGCAGACTAGAAAAAAGAGACAAGAGAGGAATTCTGTAGAAACTCTGATGATAAATGCTGACTGTCAGACCCAACGGTCTTTCAAAAGAAATAAGTAATTTCTATCAAAACCTTTACAACTCATCATTTTCTGCAGGGGATTCGGAAAGGTCTTAAATAAAATTATAGAATGTATCCCTCAAATTGACAGGGTCTTCCCATGAAAGAATGTGATGAGGACTTTACAATGGATGAACTGAAGGTTTATGTTCTCTTTTGCAGAGGAAAGAGACAAAACACTGAGGACTGCTGCAGAGGACGCAGCTTCAGGTCACCGTCATTAACGCTGCTTTGACAGGGCGCATTATTTAAATCTTACCAGAAGGTCACCGCTGAGGTCATGAAGAGTACCAGGAAGACCCTGAGAGAAGGATTTATTTATTATTATTATTGATAATATATTTATTTATTATAAAACATTTTTTATTATTATCTTTTATATAATTCATTTTAGTTTGTATTCTTATTTTCTGCCATGTCTAAGCTCAGTCACTAATGTTTTATACTGTGCATTTTCTATTTTCAATTATTATTAATTCTAAATAAAGTGGATTAAAACAAAGTTAAAAGGTGGAGACATTTGTTTTTCACTGATTCCTCTTTTCTGACGTTGTATTTTACTTTCGGGTCTTGGATTTGGTTTCCACGATTTCACATGTGTAAGTTCACCAACAATCGATTCTTTCTTCCATCTGATTTTCATAATGCGTAATTTATACGTGGCAGTACGTGACCGTCTGATCCTTCTGTGTTAACACTGTATGTTGAATTTCTATGTTGACAGTCTTAAATAAAGATGATAAAACAAATTAATTAATTAAAAGATTCCACTCTTAAAGAATAAAAAATTCACAAGGGAGAAAACCACAGAAGAAGACCAACAATCATTTCCTGTCGAGTGCGGAGTTGGCTGTTGCACATCAGTTTACATTCATCATGTTTGAGTTTTGTATGGGAACAGACCTGGTGCTTCCTGAAGGTGTGAACCAGAGCACTAATGGTGTAGTTAATTGAAATGCAGAGCCCCGTCACCATCACATTCTGAGTCACAGCTGTGGTGAAGGTGTCTCGCTCCATTGCATTAACGACTAAAGAGACGTTAACAGATGATAAATTCATGTCTGGAATGGCAGAGTCAGAAAAAACAAAAAAAAACATATTGAAGGTTATTCTGTGGGCTCCAAAGGGTCACATATTCTATAAAATAATATTTTCTAAAAGTAAACTCTGTTCTAGGAAACATGCCACGAAATGCTGATCTGCACAGAATAACATGTAATTATCTAAATCTAATGTGTCACAAACTCTTCAACTCATTCTGAAGCTGTTTCAGTTCTTTCAGAGCGAAAAGTCAAATTAAACCCACAGCTGGTTTTTGTTTTAGAATATAAATATTTTAAAAACAGGAACTACGACCACTTTAGAAAAACAACTGTCTCTTTATCCTGTAAATTACACTTACACTCACACATCAGTTTTATTTTTTGTTTTCACAGAAAGTAGTTTCTATGGTGGAATTCCATTTAATCAACTATAGACTTGATGGGAAAACCATGACGTCTGCAGCCAGGTACTCTGGCTCTTTGCTGACACCATGTGGTCAAACACTGTTACTGTTTCTACTTGGATCTAGTCAGAGAAAAGAAGGGGATGCAAATCCCCTTCAACAATTATTGAAATACACAACGGTCAAATAATGCATCACAATTCAGCTGTATTTATCTAGATCTATAAACCAAACACTGTGACTGGACTGTATACATGTGACATGACGTGGCTGTTCTGCAGATGAAGTCACACATTCAGCTCTAACACCAAATATAACAACCTTCAAATCACAGGAGGAAACATTGGTTGAGCTCAGGCTTCATTTGATGTAGTTGGGCCGTTTGGGAGTTTTCCATATTTTAACAAACTATGGAAAACTTAACTCACTTTATAAAACAAACTCACTTTATGAGACTCATTTAAACATCATGAAAAATCACATTGTACGGCTCAGTCACAGGAGACGCTCACAGTCAGGACTCAGTGTTAAAGTGTAGATCTGGATTTTAGAACACACACACACACACACACACACACACACACACACACACACACACACACACACACACACACACACACACTCAGAGTCATGTGATTTCCAGTAACTGCAGAGCGGAGGAGGAGCCTACAGTTAAAGTGAAAGTGTTCAGGCTTGTTCTAACTACAAGGAGCAGACGGAGGAGACGTGAAGTCTGAGGCTGGTGAGTGTTCAGCAACATTTATATTATTCGTTCATATTATTTTATAGTCTACTAGATGTTGTGTTTCCTTCTCTTAGTGGCATTTTCAACAGATAAACATTGAAACTGGTGTGAAAGATCATTTCACCGTGTTCTGCTGTAAACTGAGCGCAGAACGAGAAGGATATAGACCAGACCTTGAATATCTAGAAGAGAAGCGTGGCCTGAACCACAAATCAGCCGCAGCCGGCCCGGTGCAACATGGACGAGGACCTTTCAGAGCAAGTTGGACCCTCACACACAAAGTAAGAGACCTGCTACAAACATGTGAACCTCCAAACTGAATCCTCAGAGAATGAACCAGTGAATGATGTGTTCTGATTAAAAACATGTTTGTGTTTGCAGAGGTCAGAACCACAGACTGAGAGCAGAGTCTCCAGGGTCAGGCTGTGTTTCTCTGAAGAGTGACTGGTCCATGGGAGATCCTCCAAACTTCAGTAATGAACCTGGACCCTCACACACAAAGTAAGAGACCTGCTACAAACATGTGAACCTCCAAACTGAATCCTCAGAGAATGAACCAGTGAATGATGTGTTCTGAATAAAAACATGTTTGTGTTTGCAGAGGTCAGAACCACAGACTGAGAGCAGAGTCTCCAGGGTCCGGTTGTGTGTCTCTGAAGAGTGACTGGTCCATGGGAGATCCTCCAAACTTCAGTAATGAACCTGGACCCTCACACACAAAGTAAGAGACCTGCTACAAACATGTGAACCTCCAAACTGAATCCTCAGAGAATGAACCAGTGAATGATGTGTTCTGAATAAAACATGTTTGTGTTTGCAGAGGTCAGAACCACAGACTGAGAGCAGAGTCTCCAGGGTCCGGTTGTGTGTCTATGAAGAGTGACTGGTCCATGGGAGATCCTCCAAACTTCAGTAATGAACCTAGACCCTCACACACAGAGTAAGAGACTGTTTCTACTGTTACCTGCTCTGAAGAGGATTTAGTTTCCTCTTGTGTGGCATTAGGACACAGCTTCATTGAAGTTGGTGACTAATCTCCCAGAATCACTCAAAGAGCTCAGACCTCCACCAAGAACCAGCACGCTCCTTATGAAACCACTTTGAAATTCACTAGAGACTCATTTTGATTTGGATCTGCACCAAATTCCACACACTGGTAAACATCAGTCCTCTGAACATGTTGGTTCACAGACCACAACCTTCTACCAAGTTTACTGGTAATCTGTTGTTTTTTATAATCCCACTAACGAACCAACCAACACACAAACATACTAGGTGAAAACAAAACCTCCTTGACAGAAGTAATGACAACCTGTGTGACTGTGACATGTGAGTTATCAGGAAATGTCTTCACAGAGAGAGCAAGAGGAGTCATGTTTCTGAGGAGGAGCAGTCGTCCTGCTGTGCTTCGTGTCAGGACGTCCTGAAGGATCCAGTCTCCACCAGCTGTGGACAGTGCATCACCTCATACTGGGACCAGTCTGGTTCTTCAGGAGACTCCTCCTGTCCCAAGTGTGGAAAAAGATCCAGAAGAGGAGCTGGAGCCGGTCAGAGCAGCACTGTACATGTGTTTGCTGTTGTCTTCACTTCTGACAACAGCACATGTGGTTTTATTTTGTTCCTTCATAAATCATCAGCATTTAACATCGTTATAAAAGCACAAAGTTAAAAAGCTTTTGTTTTCTGTAGTTTTTCTGTATGTCATGAAAACAATCAGCAGATTCTCAGATTCTCTGTCTCTGACATTGTTTCTTGTCTTTCAGCAGATCGTGGTCTGCAGGAGGTTTTAGATGAACATAAGCTCAGTCTGATGATGAGATGTGAACATGTGACTGAAGGAATTGATGAAACAGGAAGTAGAACCCTCCTCAACAGGATCTACACTGAGCTCTACATCACAGAGGGACAGAGTGAAGAGGTTAATACTCAACATGAGGTGAGGCAGCTTGAGACAGCTTCCAAGATGAAGATCCTCCACGACACTCCCATCAAGTGCCACGACATCTTTAAAGCCTCACCTGACCAGCAGAGCAGCATCAGAGTCGTCCTGACCTACGGCGTCGCTGGCGTTGGAAAAACCTTCTCTGTGCAGAAGTTCACTCTGGACTGGGCAGAGGGTTCAGAAAACCAAGATGTGGGTCTGCTGACTGTGCTTTCGTTCAGGGAGCTGAACCTGGTGAAAGACCAGCAGCACAGTCTTCTCACGCTGCTCCGTGTTTTCCATCCAGCATTACAGAAGCTCACGGCAGAGACGCTCGCTGTCTGTAAACCTTTGTTGATCTTTGACGGCCTGGATGAAAGCAGACCTACTCTGGACTTCAACAATAGGGAGCTTGTGTCTGACGTCACACAGAGGTCATCAGTCAACGTGCTGCTGACAAACATCATCCGGGGGAATCTGCTTCCCTCTGGTCTCGTCTGGATAACCTCCAGACCTGCGGCAGCCAATCAGATCCCTCCTGGATGTGTCGACAGGGTCACAGAAGTACGAGGCTTCACTGATGCCCAGAAGGAGGAGTACGTCAGGAGGAGATTCAGTGATGAAGAGCTGTGCAGCAGAATCATCTCACACATCAAGGCGTCCAGGAGCCTCCACATCATGTGTCAAATCCCAATCTTCTGCTGGATCAGTGCTACAGTTCTGGAGCACATGTTGACCACAGACCAGATAGGAGAGCTCCCCAAGACCCTGACTGACCTGTACTCACACTTCCTGCTGATTCAGACAAAGAGGAAGAACAGCAAGTACGGTGAGGGACATGAGAAGACTCCAGAGCAGCTGACGAGGGCTGACAGGGACGTTCTCTTGAAGCTGGGGAGGCTGGCACTTAAACATCTGGAGGAAGGAAACATCATGTTCTACCAAGAAGACCTGGAGCGATGTGGTCTTAATGTCCCAGAGGCCTTGGTGTACTCCGGGGTTTGTACTGAGATCTTTAGAAGGGAGTGTGTGATCTTCCAGAAATCAGTCTACTGCTTTGTTCATCTGAGCATTCAGGAGTTTCTGGCTGCAGTCTACATGTTCCACTGTTACATCGAGAGGAACACAGAAGAACTCAACAACTTCTTGGGAACAAATTGGGACATAGACAGTACCTTCTCCCTGGATGACCTCCTGAAGAGAACCATGGAGAAATCCCTCACCAGTACAAATGGTCATCTGGACCTGTTTGTTCGCTTCCTTCATGGCCTCAGTCTTGAGTCCAACCAGAGAGTCTTAGAAGGCCTGCTGGGTCGGACATGGAACAATCCAGAGATCATCCAGAGAGTCATCAACAACCTGAAGGAGATGCAGAGTGATGACATTTCTCCTGACAGAAGCATCAACATCTTCCACTGTCTGACTGAGATGAACGACCACTCAGTTCATCAGCAGATGCAACAGTTCCTGACGTCAGAGAACAAATCAAACGAGAAACTCTCTGAGATCCACTGCTCAGCTCTGGCCTACATGCTGCAGATGTCAGAGGAGGTTCTGGATGAGTTGGACCTGAAGAAGTTCAACACAACTGACCAGGGTCGACGGAGACTGATCCCAGCTGTGAGGAACTGCAGAAAGGCTCGGTGAGTCCAGACATGATCTATAACATGTTCAATTAGTGGAGATGAGTCGTTCTTCAAATACATTCAGTGTTAAATTATTATCATTGTTTTGGGCAGCATGGTGTTGCAGTGGTCAACACTAGTGCAGCCTTTCTGTGAGGTTTTCTCTGTCTTCTCCAGCTTCCTCCACAAACCTTAAGCTGTGTGTGTGTGTGTGTGTGTGTGTGTGTGTGTGTGTGTGTGTGTGTGTGTGTGTGTGTGTGTGTGTGTGTGTGTGTGTGTGTGTGTGTGTGTGTGTGTGTGTGTGTGTGTGTGTGTGTGTGTGTGTGTGTGTGTGTGTGTGTGTGTGTGTGTGTGTGTGTGGTGTGTGTGTGTGTGTGTGTGTGTGTGTGTGTGTGTGTGTGTGTGTGTGTGTGTGTGTGTGTGTGTGTGTGTGTGTGTGTGTGTGTGTGTGTGTGTGTGTGTGTGTGTGTGTGTGTGTGTGTGTGTGTGTGTGTGTGTGTGTGTGTGTGTGTGTGTGTGTGTGTGTGTGTGTGTGTGTGTGTGTGTGTGTGTGTGTGTGTGTGTGTGTGTGTGTGTGTGTGAGACATAGTTTGAGGGTTCAGAAATACGACCATGTGGGGTGCACCGTGCAACAGAGGTTATACTGTGTATGTATATATGTTTTATATTTCAGATTCTTCAAAGTAGCCACCTTTTGCTCTGATGACAGCTTTGCTGCTCGTGGCCTTCTTTCAATCCGCTACATGAGGGTTTCACTTGGAATGGTTTTCAATTAACAGGTTTTTCTTGTCAAGAGTTAATTTGTGGAATTTCAAACGTGTTTTAGACGATCAGTTGTGTTGTGCAGAGGCAGGGTTGGTGCACAGCTCTACAGTGAATAGGCCTATTCGACTACAGTTCTAATCCATGTTATGGCAAGAACCACTCAACTAAGTGAAGAGAAACGACAGTCCATCATTACTTTAATACTTGAAGGTCAGTAAATCTGGAAAATTTCTTTGAACTTTGAATGTATCCAGGACAGGATGACCAAGAGTTACCTCTGCTGCCGAGGAGAAGTTCATTAGAGTCACCCGCCTCAGAAACCACAAATTAACAGCAACTCAGGCTAGAGGCAACCTATTTGCTTCGCAGAGTTCAAGTAGCAGACACATCTCAACATCAGCTGTCCAGGGGAGACTGCGTGAATCAGGCCTTCATGGTAAAATTCTTGAAAAGATTTAGTGAAAAGAAGCCACACTGAGGAAGAACAACAGGAACAAGAGACTTGCTTGGACCAAGAAAAACCCAAGGAATGGATATTAAACCTCTGGAAATCTGTACTTTGGTCTGATGAGTCAAAATTTGAGATTTTTGCACCGCCATGTCTTTTTTTTTATCACATATTTCCATATGTGTTCATAGTTTGGATGTCTTCAATATTCATCTGCAATGTAGAAAGAAAAGAAAATAAAGAAACACCATTGAATGAGAAGGTGTGTCCAAACTTTTGACGGTACTGTGTATATGAATATATATATGAGCAAAGAGCTAGCACAGTGTGAGGATGAATTCACTGACGGTTCATTGGAAATATAGTTTATTCTTCTTTCTTGTCAAACTAGAATTCTCACCCTGCGTTTGTCCAGTGCAGTGTCCATCCCTCCAGGTTCCTGACATGTGACTTCACAATGATATGAGGTCACTGTAACCTTTGACCTTTGACTACTGAAATCTATTCAGTTTCTCTTTGAGTCAAAATATTAAGAAATCTTCAAAAGACAGACTTGAGATATCATGTTCAATAGGCCATGAACATGTTCAGTGACCTTTACCTTTGACCTTTGACCACTGACTCCTCTGTTAGTCTGAATGAACGGTTGTACCAAATTTGAAATGATTTTCTTGAGGTGCTTTTAACAAAAATGGGATTTACCAGGGTGAAGGTCAAATGATCACGTTTTTGAATGTTGTGTTTTCTGATTTAATTCTCACAGATCTGATATTTTCTTTCATTACAGACTTGGTGGTTGTCGACTCTCAGAGACTCACTGTGAAGTCCTGGCCTCAGCTCTGAAGTCAGACCCCTCACATCTGAGAGAACTGGATCTGAGGAACAACAAGCTGAAGGGATCAGGAGTGAAGCTGCTGTGTTTTGGACTGGAGAGTCAAAACTGTCGACTGGAGACTCTGAGGTCCTTAAATCCTTCTTCATTTAAACAGACTTTCTTTCGTATTGGGTCATTATTTATTTAAATTTTCTCAGTTCTGCTCTGCTCACTGTCCCTCGGTCATCTGTCACTCACCCAGCCAGTCAGTCAAGTCCACCTCATCAACTCAATTCACCTGCACTCACCTGCTCCTGATCACTAAGAAAGTGTCAGTAAATAACATGTGAACTGAGGCCGAGCACTCGTCCTCCTCAGGTTTTCAAAATAAGACACATTCTTATTGAAACTCTTTGGACAGTTTATAAGTATAGAAACAAACAGGAAGTGACTGTCAGGAGCCAGCCCTACTTTAAACAGTGTTTAATTACACAAACCTGCTCAGTGACCAACACACAGATAAGAAAGGTGATGAATGAAACAATGGTCCACGAGTCTGATCTGATATTTATCTTCAGGTCACAGACTGGACTGAGGTCAGCAGCATGTTGAGAGTCTGTGTTGACATTATGAAGATCCACAACAACAGGAGGACACATTCAAATATTCATATTTCTTTATCCAGGTTGGGGAGGTGCAGTCTGACAGAAATCAACTGTTCTTCTCTGGCCTCAGCACTGAGGTCAAACCCCTCTCATCTGAGAGAACTGTATCTGACTGACAACGACCTGCAGGACTCAGGAATGAAGGAGCTGTGTGGTTTTCTACAGAGTCCAACCTGTCGACTGAAGACTCTGGGGTCAGTTCACTGACTGACTTTTGTAGATCTCATATCTATAAAACAGCATTTATACACAACTGATCTCATTTAATTCTAATTTAACATAATTTCTCTTCATACAAAGCTTCCATTCATTAATTAATCTATGACATTTTAAATATTCAGCTACTTGTTAAAACACTGAGTTTAGTTCTGGATTTCCTAAACTGATCCGCAGGACAGAGACCGGGTCCAAATAATCTATTTTACTGAATCAGGACTCGTTTTTAGTCCAACATGTCTGATTTCATATTTATCTTCCATGTTATGAGTGTGTGCTGACATGAATATGTGTCTGTATTTTCACATATGACCTCAGTTTAATTTAGATTTAATTTGTATTCTTTATCCAGGTTTGAGAGCTGCAGACTGTCAGAGATCTGCTATTCTTCTCTGGCTTCAGCTCTGAGGTCAAACCCCTCTCATCTGAGAGAACTGGATCTGAATAGAAACAACCTGCAGGACTCAGGAGTGAAGGAGCTGTGTGGTTTTCTACTGAGTCCAACCTGTCAACTGGAGACTCTGAGGTCAGACATCATGTTTTATTGTTCAAGGTTCAGTGCTTAGAATGTAGTGACATCTTTTGGTGAAGTGTCATGTTGCAGCTTGCCCCCCTTCCAAACATGATGGAGAACCTGTGGTAGCTTCAATTGTCATAGAAACATAGTGAAGTCCTGGCCTCAGCTCTGAAGTCAGACCCCTCACATCTGAGAGAACTTGATCTGAGGAACAACAAGCTGCAGGAATCAGGAGTGAAGCTGCTGTGTTCTGGACTGCGAGTCAAAACTGTTTAGTTTGTCCAGTCTGGGCTACTGTAAAAAATATTGCTGCTGTAGAGGGGACCGGCTCCTCATGTAAATATAAAGTATTTTTATCTTAAGTATTTAAATCTAAAATATTTATTTGGTGTCCTGGGACTGGGCTCAGGGTCCAGAGTCCAAGTTCATTATATTTGATTCCTTTTATTTTTAGGACCAACATTCTTCAGCCCTGTTTCTTCAACTTTGGGTTAATTTCCAACATGAAACCCTTCCTCTGGTTTCAGGACTTACACAAGGTCGCCTATGCCTTTATCTTTTCACCACTAGATCTCAGTACCACCCTGTACACACGTGTTCCTCAGGCTCCATGCACCACTTTCAACTGGTCAAACTACTGCTCAGATCATCGCCACTTCAAGAAAACATGATCATAGAACTGCTCGTCCTTTCACACATCAACTGTGTTCTGACAAGTCGGTCGGACATTTTCTGGAGCTGAAGCAGCAGCAGGAGATTGTCCAGGTCCGACTCGTTCACAGCAACAGGAACATGTGGGAACATTCACACGAGGGGCAGAGCCAAACACATATCTCCATGATAACCATGGTTACATTAAGTTATGTTAAGTTACAGGTTCACTGTGAAGGAGTTAGTGATGTCTCCAGGTGTCGTATATATGTGAACGTAAACTTGCTCACGTGTACGATTCCTGAACATGTCCAGCAAGATATTTAGAGACATCTAGAGGTGAAGTTACATACTACAAACAACTGAACCTGAGGAAAGAAGGACTTTGAAGCTGTTTTCAGTCATGAACTCTGGTGTCTGGACATTTTCTGGGCTTTGACTTTCACATATCAAATCAAATCAAATCAAAGTTTATTGTCACGTGCACCAATGACAGCGTCATCGGAGCAGTGAAATTCTTAAGACATGGCAGGCAACTTCTACGCAGTAGACGACTTTACAACATATAACATAACATCGTAACAAATAACATATAACACAGTCAAGTGAATATTAAATTAAGTAATATGAATATATGTATAACATATAACATAGTCAAATCAAATTAAAGTCAAGGTTAAATTAAACAGCAGTTTACAGGGTGAAGGGGTGGGGAATATTAAATAGAATAATATGAATATATGTATAACATATAACAGTCAAATAAATTCAAATGCAGCAACAGTTTTCAGGGTGAAGAAGTGGGGAATATTAAGTGAGGTAAGTGAAAAAAATAAATAAAGATAACATGCTATCTAACATAACATATAACATCACATCGTACAGGTGGGGTAGCAGGAGGCCGGACATGACGTATAAATCCTGCTGTGGAAAGATCAGTGTAGTTGTTTACAGCTGATCCACACCGGCGTCGGCCCCAATCACCAAAAGCTCTGGAACCTCCTTGTGTTTCCAAGTTGACGTCTTCGTCTTCTACGTCTTCTTCATCCTGGGATATTTGTGTTCTTCCAGTTTCATGTGCATCATGTGTTTGTGTCCTCAACACGTCCTCTCACTCTCTGTGAATCCTCTGGACATTCACCTGCTTTATTCTCACATGGACTCACCCAGAAACATTATTAGGAGGAAAAGTTACAAAAATTGTCCAGAACAACTTGACTCAGATTTCAGGTCTGAAAACAGAGACAGTGATGTTTAGTCAAAGTCCTTTATATAAACTCAGTTTAATTTACAGTTAAGTTTTATTTTTTATCCAGGTTGGATCGCTGCAGTCTGTCAGATATCAGCTGTTCTTCTCTGGCATCAGCTCTGATGTCAAACCCCTCTCATCTGAGAGAACTGGATCTGAGTAGAAACAACGACCTGCAGGACTCGGGAGTAGAGGAGCTGTGTGGTTTTCTACAGAGTCCAACTTGCCGACTGGAGACTCTGAGGTCAGTTCGCTGACTGACTTTTGTAGATGTCATATCTATAACACAACATTTATACACAATTTATCTCATTTAATTCTAATTTAACATAATTCTCTTCATACATAACTTGAATCCATTCATTAATTAATCTGTGACATTTTAAATATTCAGCTACTTGTTAAAACACGTAGTTTAGTTCTGGATTTCCTAAACTGATCTGCAGGACAGAGACCGGGTCTAAATAATCTATTTTTACTGAATCAAGTCTCGTTTTTAGTCCAACATATTTTATTTCATATTTATCTTCGATGTTATGAGTATGTGTCCGTTATTTTCCCACATGAACTTAGTTTACTTTACAGATACGTTTTATTCTTTATCCAGGTTGAAGAGCTGCAGACTGACTGAGATCAGCTGTTGTTCTCTGGCTTCAGCTCTGAGGTCAAACCCCTCTCATCTGAGAGAACTGGATCTGAGAGGAAACAACGACCTGCAGGACTCAGGAGTGAAGGAGCTGCTTGATCTACAGCAGAGTCCAACCTGTAGACTGGAGACTCTGAGGTCAGTAGATGGTTGGAGTCAGTCCACGCTGCTCTCATCAGTATTTTACTAAACACAGTCAGTATCACAGTACAGATCCAGGGTCTGTGCTACCAAGCAGGATTTTTGGTTATCAGGTTAACTTCAGGTTTAGTTTTTTCAGTCCTACGAAGCTCGTCCACGTCTTAACGAGATAAATCACCATGGTAACTTCTGATGAACGGCTACCCTGCTCCAGGTTAAGTTGGAGATCAACCCTGTATAAAAGCTCTGTCCCACTGACCACAGTGACTTTACACTGTTCTGTGGTGCACACTCTCCTTAAAGGGAAGGATAAGGGAAGTTTAAATCAACGTCTGGTTGGTTCAGATGATCTCTAACTCACCCAGACCATCTCTATCTCTCCAGACTCATCATGTCACCAAAACAACAAATGCACTCCTCAGAGACAGTGCGACAGTGTGTGTCCACAGAAAGAGTGTGTGTCCTCAGAGACAGTGAGACAGTGTGTGTCCTCAAAGTCAGTAAGACAGGGTGTGCTCCCCGTGGTAACCAGGAGCTCTTTATACAGAGCAGAACCTCTGCTGAGGTCCATCTGTCTCATCTGGTCCCAGTTTGACTGAAGCAGATGTTCATCAACACACAGTGAAACATGGCTTCACCTGTAACAGCAGTAAATCAACCTCTCAGGTGTCCACTCTGCACTTTGACATGCAGAGGAAACACACTGAGCTCTTAGCGTGTTCATTCCAACACGTGAACATGAAGCAGAGAGGAAGCTGCTCCACCTCTGAACAGGACTGAAGTCCCTGCTGCTCTTTCTACTGGATGTGCTGCATCACTGACTCACAGCTGATGAAGTGAGTCTTTGTTACACTGATGTCTTCTTCTCTCAACAGATGGGGGGAGTTGTTTGAGTGGAGGTGAGTTAGAAGAAGACAGTGTGTGTGGACGGAGGCTGAGCTGTGTCCTGAGGATCCAGAGGCTGAAGCAGCAGCAGCTTGTTTGTAGTCTCCAATCTACACAACCCCTAATCTGCATGTGTTTGTGAGATGAAGCCGGAGCACCTGGAGAAAATATGGGGAGAACATGTAGACTCCACACAGGAAGACCCCATCTGAACCGGATTCAAACCAGCAACCTTCTTGTCCCCGATTGTGTTTATTCACATGAAGAATGTATTTATTGAAATGACACACAATCAGAATATATAAACCCTCTGTAAAGAGTCACATTCAGTGTTTTTAATTTTGTCTTTATTATTTACCACCTTTGTCCCTCAGTATGTCTCCATGTGTGTGATATGTTTGTGTATGATCTTAAAGTTCCTGGATTCACGTCACGAAATGGATTTAGTTCAACAAAAAAATAAACACATTGAAATCACTTTGAGTTTAGAATCAGAGTTTTGTCTTTGACACAAAAGATCAAACTCTGGACTTAAAAATGGGACGTTTTCATTTCTGCATCAGGTGCAGAGCGGTGGTTGCTCTTCTACTTTTGAACCACAGGTGGCGCTGTAGTATAACAGCAGCCGTCCCAGTCAAAGCCTTTATATTCAGTCTATGAGTCAAACACATGGATCAATTCCTCTGTGACAAACCAGATGTAACGAGAAGAAAAACATCTCCCACCTCCTGATTGGCTGAAAGGGCAGTAGCAGAGACGAGGGTGGGCAAAATAAGATGTGAAGCTCAGTCCTCAGTAGGATTACGGAAACCAGCTTGTTTACATCTTGTGAAAGAATAAAATCCACTGTACTGAACTTTGACCATCTCCAGAGAATTCTTTTGAACAGCTATGACTCAAGTAATAGCTTAGTACATGTGTTGGAAAGAGAGTCCAGACTCAGTAACTGGCCCAGTGTTACACTTTTGTTCTCCAACAAGAAAATGTCACCTTTGTATCAAAGATTAAATTTGATTTCACGAATTTAACATTTCCTAAAATGAAAGAGTAAATAAGTTAATCAGTCAGAATGTCAAAACTGAATCAACTAAGCTTTAGAGTAATTGGACCCCTAAAAAATCCAAGACGACCACAGTGCACTGACTATAGCCAGCCCAGCGGCGCTACCGAGTCCTGCTGGCAGGGACACCTCCACTGTGGAGGGAGATGCTTCAGACACCACCACCGCAACCTGCAGCAGCAAACCTGGGTTAGCCTGTTTGAAATGTTATTGACGGTATAAACTGCCTTAGTAGTAACAGTAGGATGATTTTCACACTAACAATGTGATTGACTGCAATGCCAATACTTGTATGTGTGTTACGCCTGGCCTAGAAGCAACCTGAGCATAGCAAAAGTTGGCTGCCCTCTTTTCCCACGCCCAAGTATGACCATTGCCACGTAGATTTTGCAGTCCAAAACAAAGGTGATTTATTTGAAAATCGGGTAGAAAAAAAAATCAATATATAACATGAAACTCACTTCCCTACTTCCAAAAGAAACGAAAGGGGAAATCAGGAATCTTACCTGCCTTCCTAAACAATAACAGAAGAGAAGACAAAAAGGCTTGTAAGATAAAGGTAACAAGCAGAAATACTATAGGGATCACACAACAATACAGAAAACGCACGGTCATGTTGGGAGCCAGGAAAAAGATGAAGGCCAAGACCAGTGGTAATGTGGTCCATCCATTGAGCAGAAACCCAGTCATTATAGCAGGTTGAGGAGATCAGGAGAGGGATCACATCCTCTTCTGACCTCGGAACGGTTTTGGTAGCTGATGAAGCTGATGCTCTCTGTCATTCACAGACCCTAAGTGTGTGTTGGCAGTGAAACACGTAGTCCCAAATGTTTCAGGGTTGGTATCCTCTCTGTAGACAGGGCCATCGTTCCACATGAGATCATAGCCACCCACCCTTTTCTCCTTGCCCGTTAGCCTTCCCTCCATGTCAACAACATTCAAAGTATCTTCCAGCAGCCTGCACTTCATATTGTAATCCTCTTGACTACTGGCCGCGTATGAAGGAGAGGCATTCACCTCAATTAACCACGGTTTCAGGTTCTGATCCAGCAGAATGTCGTAGCCATAGAGCTCAAAGCAGTGTTTGTCATTTATCATGATCTTTTGTACACTCTGGAGACTGCGGATAAAGATGTTATCCATCTCTTTGAACAGGATTTCCACCATCTCTCTGCCGTGCTTTGCAGTCAGATATCTTCGAAGTTGCCGTATCTGCCACTTACATCCCTTCTCAGGATCATAGTCAGGTGATTTTTTTTGAACAGCCACATTGGTGAGATGCATATACTTGTCATCAATACTCATAAGAGAGAAGCGGGTGTGTGAGAAGCGGGCAAAGCCATCTCGAGACAGCCAGGCCTTCAAGGGGGCAAATGATGTGACCAGGACATAGACTCTCAGATCAAATTTCTTACCATTTATTAGGTAGGGGTTCTCTATGTAGCGTTGTGCCACATAGCTTTCCACTTGAGCAGCATCCTTCTGTTCCTCTAAAAACGTGCCATCCTTTCTCCAATCCATGATATCTTTTAGTTTCCTGAACAGGAAAATGCCTTTCCCTTTGGATTTTGCTGCTGGCTTCATGATCCAGGTGCTGCCAGGGCCTCTTTTGAACTCCTCTACAAAAAGATGATATTCACTGGGCAGCACAAAGGTGCAGGGGAAAAAATCACATCTTAATGCCTCAGTGCTGCCAACTTCTCTTTCAAGACTCTTCCTGTACCTTTTGAGGTTTTTCACCAAGAGGTTTTTGCGAGTCAGCTCATAATGGTTGCGAAAGTGGTTTATCCTCAAATGCTCCTCCATGTGCATATGATCAAAATGCTCACTGATCCAGGCCACGAGACACCAGTTGAAATCCCACTCTCCATCATCTTTGACTTCAACCCAACCAGGTCTTTGACGCAGGACATTCTGTATAGTGTGTATTACGCTGCATTTGAAACGCACAAAACTTCTTCCCTCCCGTCCCTCATTTTTCTCACAGTCATATGAACCAAATTTGTTCATCTTTTTCTTCTTTGATTGGTCTATTGGCAGTGGGGAACCATTTTTAAGGTGCATTTCTGCCATCTGCTAGGTCTGCCTCCTCTTTTTGACGGCTCCAGGAACCTTTGTATCCAGAAGTTTTTCTTTGGGCTGATTCTCTGACAAAGTCAGAGAATCACTTCTTTCTTCTTTGAGACTGTGAAGGTTATTGTGTCACTTCTTTCAAAGAAAATTCTCTTCTTCTGTTTGGTGTATTGGCAAGTGGCCACCACCGTTAATATATGCTAGCTGTCTGTCATAAAAGCATAAAAGGATCAAAAGCAGACTTGTTCCAAATTCTATATTACAGGATCAAAGCTCACTGGGGGAAAGAGAGAGGTACAGCAGGTATGGCGGTAAGGCCCGAGATATACTTGCTATTTAAAACATGCGTTTGCGTAGACAACCGGCTGCGTCGTGAACTTAGTTATTTACATACTTGCTGATGTACTAGGCATGTTACCGGATGATACCACTAGAGGGCACACCAGAAAACTCAGATTGTATAGAACTTCCGGATTAAGATTAAGATTAAGATGCATTTATTAGTCCCAAACACATGCACATACATGCACAGGCACACTCATGCAGGTAGGGAAATTTAACTTCTGCTTTTGACCCATCTGGTGCAGGACACACAGAGCAGTGAGCGACCATGTACGGCGCCCGGGGAGTAGATGTTGGAGGAGTAAGGTGCCTTGCTCAGGGGCACTAGACAGGGTCTAAACAGACTCTTGGATTTTTGGGCAGATCAATCCAGGTTCGTCTTTTGTTGTCTCTCCGTGGAGTCGAACCAGAGACGAACCAGATTATGTAAATAATAAACATGTTGACAACTGCTGTCAGATGTGTTTTATTCTATTTAGAGGTCAAATTTAAGCAACAATGTCTGACTACCACTGAGATCAAATCACTCAGAGTGTGAGCTATTCTTGCATTAAAAACCACAATGTTGAATCTTTAATTATTAAGTTATTTCAGTACATATTATTTTACTATTTATAACTGTCCAGTTATCTTTGCAATATAAGGAAAGATACAGGATGGGGGGTCTGGATCCTCGCTAAATCTGCCTTTGACATTTTCCTATTCCTTTGACCTTTGTAGTATGACATCATCACATTTATGTTGTCTTTTTTCCTGTAATCTAGAATTTGGAGCTCTAATGTCCGCCAACTAGTCTTTAAAAAATATCAAAGCCAGTTGCCACCCGCCAATTAACCAAACAGAGGGAGACAAAGAAGAGGAACTTCGATCATTTATCTATCATGAGAGTAAACCACTACTTTCGAAAAGGATTTGCAAACAATTTCTGAAATTTCTGAAAAACTACCACAATGTCAACTTCAAGCTTTAATGATTTACCAATGGCTGAGGTATGGAAGCATACATTTCTCCACAGCAATACCTGTACCTACCTGCCAAAGAGCTTACACAGTGGGGGAACTAACTGCCAAGTCTTCAAGTGTTTCAGTGTTGACATAGCTGAGATTGTGGCGATAAAAGTAAAAAAAATGAAGTATTCTCGCTTCCTTCATGAAGTGGAGATGTTGGAGAAGGTCAGGGGCTTTGACTCAGAAAAAAATGTTGTCAAATACATTGACCATTTCAGGCTTAAGGATTTTTCTTGTCTGGTCTTTGAATTGCTGGACAGAAGCCTTTTTACCCTGATGTCTGACAGGGAATGGACGCCTCTGACTATCAATGAAATTCGACTTGTGACACACCAGCTACTGGTTGCCGTTGAAGCCATACATAATGCTGCCATCGTGCATCACGACTTGAAACTTGAGAACATAATGCTTGTCAATTACAAGCATGAACCATTCAAGATCAAGCTGATCAATTTTGGCCAGGCCCTCTCAGTGAACAAAGTGAGATATGGAAATGGTACGCAGAATGCATACACACCACCGGAAGTAACCTTGGGCTTCATCTTGTCCCAAGCTGTTGATATGTGGGGAGTGGGTTGCATCATGCTCTACCTCTATTTTGGACCAACTGCCCTCCCTTATAAGTGTGCATATAGTTGGATGAAAACGATTGTGGACCTGCTGGATCCGCCACCAACGTGGGGTGGAGCATTCAGCTGGAGGTATTTTATCTTCGATGGAGAAAAAGAGTGGAAACTGAGGACACCAGAGGAGTACCAGAGAGTAACTGGTGTAGAGCCACAAGTTTCACTGGGATGTTCAAGGAAACTAGAAGATGCACTGCACGGATTCCCCGACAAACAGGATGAGCCTGAGCAGAAAGACAGGATGGCATTTTTAGAACTCCTAAAAGGTTGTCTACATGGGGACGCTCATTTGAGAATTAGTACCAGGGAAGCCCTAAAACATCCTTTTTTTACAATAATTGAGATGACAAATATTCTGGAAACAAGCTCAGATGAGTATTCCAATGATGCTGTCACAAATGAAGACAGTGATAAATAGTCAGCCTTCATTTATTAAAGCATTGGAGCTGCGGGTGTGATCACACCCAAGGATGATCGAGCTGACGAAGAGTCAGTCAGTCATGAGCTTGACAAGAAAATCAAGGCTCAGACAAACAGAGTGACACAACAATTGATAACAATCGATTGGGAAATTACATTACATTACATATCATGTCATTTGGCAGACGCTCTTATCCAAAGAGACAGACATTTAGTGCATTCATCATCTATGAGCTGCCATTCAGGGGTTCATTATCTTGCCAAAAGACAAACACTGGATATAATAAAAGCTTCAATTCAAAAGAAGCAGCAGGCTGTTAAAAGAAAAGAAAAAGGAAGCAGTGTCACGTTCCAGCTCAGAAGACATGAAAAAAGAGAGGGAGATGCTGGTTGAGACCAAAGTTGGACCAACAGCCACTACTTTAATCCACCATTCAAATCCATCCCTGACGTAGCTGTAGGGGGAGACAAAGTAAACTCGGGAAAGTATGACACTATTAGATTCTGGAGGAATCAGAAGTTGAACCAGAAATGAAGTGATTAACCTCCTGATTGGTTGAACGAGCAGCATCAGAGACGAAGATGGGCATATAAGCAGAAGGTTTGAACCTCAGTCTTCGGTTTGGTACGGGAGCCAGCTCGGGTTTACATCTTGTAAAAGAATAAACTCTACTGCATTCAACTCTGACCATCTCCAGTGAATTCTTTTGAGACTCCATTAGTAGCAAAGTGTACATGTCGGAAAGGAAGTCTAGACTTAGTATCTGGCCAAGTATTACACTAACCCCAGCCCCCCGTAGCAGAGACAACAGTACTGATGTACTTTTTAACATCATTTGATTTACCATCAGTAGAAACAGAGTAAAATAATAAATAAAGAGATAACAGATGAAGAAATAAACAACGCTATAACAAGATTAAAATCAAATAAAATGCCAAGTGCAGATGGATACCTTTTCAGAATGGTACAAAAATTTGAGAGTTTGAAAAAATGGACTAATTCTCTTGGAGACAGGCAGTAATTTCAGTCATCCCAAAACCTGAGAAGGACAAGACAGAATATAGACCTATTTCAGTTTTAAATATCGATTGTAGATTATATGAATCAATTTTAGCAAAAAGAATGGAAAAGATAAACCCACATCTGATATATCCAGATCATCAGATGTTTTATCTGATGAATTTATGTCACAAACCCAAATGGTAGCAATGATTTCTCTAGGCGTTTCAAAATAAAAGCACTCCAGCGTTTCTGTTGACGGAATCCATTCTTTCGTTTAACAAAGGGTTTCTATTGTTAAATATTTGCAGGAGCAAAAGTTGCACGGCTTCATACTGTATAGTACTGGTATTGATTTGAGTACACACTACTTTTATACAAGGAAATAGTCATATCAATGGACATATTCATGGCACAATATTCTTTGAGGTATCTGACAAAAAAATAATTCAGTGCTTCATCAAAACTCTTGATTAGTTAGTCTGATTTATACGATGTCTTAAGTACAGAATACTCACCGCATGGAGGAGCATTTTGTCAATCAGCCATCTATTCTCACATGTGACTGGAGGCAAATCCCAGGACAGTGCCAACTCATTAAGAAAAATTTATTTCTTCAGATGCTAATTCCTCGGTGCCATCCAGCTAAAGACAATTTTAATTATTTGATTAGATTTCTTGATTTCTCAAGATTAATATTCCATACATAAATTTTCAAAGTTGTCAAAGTTAAACCAAATTTGAACTGTATGATGTGATTTTGGAAGTATCCGAACATTGACCTTCTTTATAAACATTAAACATCATTCTGTAACCGACACACAGATAAGCATTCACTGATCAATGAATGAGCCGTGAATACTGACAGTTTCCATGTAAACTAGCCAAAAAACATCATATTCCAAATGATTACCGGGGGCATTTTGCAGCTGTCTGGCTGAATTGTTTGAGAGAAAGAAAGAAGTGATGTTGAGTTGTTTTATAAAGAGGATTGTTGGAAAGTTGAATGACTGGAAGCTGATGAATAATAACAAAAACATTCTTCTTGCCATTGCTTGTAACTGTTGTATGTTTAAAGAAACTTAATCTTGTCTTTTGAGATATGCATAACTTAATCTAACTATAAAAACAAAAGCTTATCTTGCTCCTGAAGCCTCCTGATGCCTGAGGCTATACATTAAATATAGCTGTGAAAGAACTATACCTGTGTTATCATGAGGATGACACCTTGAGGATGTACATTTCTCCTGGTTACTCAAAACAAAACTGGTGTAAGGTTTTGTCATTATATTCACTGAGAGAGAAAAGATCATAAGCAACTGCTGTGTAAGAGATAGACTTCAATACAAGGAAACATAGTGGAAGCCACTAAAAACAGTGTGCATCTTTAAAGGGGGACTGTGAACAATTAAATAGGGTTTTATTTCATTCTATGGAGGAATCACATTGATAGAAGCCCCACAAGATTATAAATCGGATAAACACTCTCAATACTTTGAGGAATGCCGTGAGCATGAGTAACATCGAGGTCTATTAAGCAAAAAAAAACATGTTGTAGCAGGCAGGGCTGAATAGTTTTTGAAGTATTCACAAATGTAGAGCAACCTGTCTGTGATTTCATTCGCTTTTATGGAAACATGAGGTGACCACCTACCTGGGCTTTAGCCAATTGCTTGTGAACTGATATAATTCAACGCACGTTTCTTGAACCTTAACCAGCTGTTTGTCTCTCCATTTCTGCTGTTCTTTGATAAGAGCTGATTTATCCCCTGTCATGACTTTGCAGGGTTTAACAGGTACAGTAAGTTGTATAAGCTCCATCTAATGAACACAGATGATAGAATAGGTCTTTTAATTGTGATATATATGTTTGGTGAACTCAGGTATGTGACTTTGTGATGTAACTCACTATTAATGATCCACCAGATAAATAGGTTGTTATTTTGGGGTCACAAATAAGTATTTATTTACAGAAAATACGTGGCACTCTTGTATAAAATAATAATAAAATTTGTAAAAATAATCAAAAACAGATTTTATTGTTATATAACATAACTTATATTAGGCTATATTTTAATGTAAAGCAATTTACCACACTCCAATGTTACTAGAATAATACTGTGTATTTATATATAATTGAAGGATAACTGGTTTCGTAGCACCCACAAAACATTCCATCACAAAACCGTATTAGTTATAAATGTATCATTATTTATGGCCTTCACTAGCTTTTAACTAAAACCAGCAATATCATTGACTGGGAGCCATAGGACAGCTGCAAATAGTTTGTGGCCATCCACATCTGACACAAGAGAGAGAAGTTTCAAATTCACTGGTTCTCCATAGAGTAGGAGCTCTGACAGCATGAGAGGTGATGATGATGCAATGGATGATGAACAGTGAGCAGATGAAAGTGACTCAATAAATCTACGGTTCTGTAATTTAATTTACTCTAATTTGATTATTTATTTATTATTGGAGTTTAAAATTGGCAAAGTATATTTGCACAGTTTGCTGTATGCTGCATAGTGCAGCATGAATTTACATATAATAGCTAAACATGAATACTAATGATACAGTGAATGCATTTTAAACTGAGTGTTTTTTGAATGACTGGCTGTGCAGTTTGATGTAGTTTGTACCAGACACCGGTTGGTGGGATTGGTTGCTCCACCTATGCGAAGGATAATTTGAAGGGTGATTAGAAAGTGCTCCATCAGTAAATTTAGACTATATAAATAAACTGCAGGCAGGTATTTTTTGGAATAGCAAACCATACAAATGTAACAAATACCTCTGCTCTCCTGTCTCCAGGTTCCCAGATTAAAAGAGTCCCCAGGGAAACAAGTGTCTTTTTCCGGGATGGTTCTAGCTGGCAGGAAATGTCTAAGGGCTGGGTAAAATATTTTATGTTTGTTTGTTAGCTCTGTGCCCTGTTTAGGATGTATCAAATGCAAATGTTAGCTGGCAGGTTTTGTCGTTTGTGTATTTCATCTTCAGACAGGGTATGTAAAAGAGGTCACCTCACACACTCCTGTTGGTTGGTAAAGCACCCAAAGGTGGACACTAAAGGCTGCTGTGTTCCAGCTCCGATGGTCAGTACTGGCAGCTGGGTCTGGTGAGGCTGCCGGTTATTTTGAGGATGCTCTATAACACAAACCTTGCAAACAGCTGTGAATAATTGCCCACATCTGGGGTTTGCTGGATCTCCTGTCTCATGACTATTGGTCTGGATCGCTCAAAAGGTCAGTCCAACAGCTTTTATGTTTAAAGAAGAACATGGATTTGGTCAAGGTAAGTAGTATGTTAAGTTCAGACTGCGACAGTAAATATGCAGTTTAGGTTTTTGAATAGTCATGTGTGAAAGAAACAACAGTAGGTATTGATTTGAAACCGGAAACAGATGTGTCGCTGTGTGGTGAAAGTGTGTATTATTGCTACATCTATTCATCGCGACAATCCTCTTACAGTTTTTCTCCATTGCTTTGGCTCATTTCACGAAACAGAAATGACATTTTCAAAACAACACGTACAAACATCCAAACCACTGTGCACTTGTTCATAACAGATTTGAATATTTCATTCCTTTAATCAAATTGCAATTGTATTAGCACATCCTAGCATATGACAAGTACGATTTCCAACAGCTTGCACAAATTTCAAATGATTTAGCACACTTTGCAAACGGTTAGGTACAATTGCCTTCAGTTAGCCCAAATTAGCCAAATATATACTGCTGGTCAAAACTGACTGTTGTTTCTCAGTCAAGTTGTTGTTCTCTGCAGAACATGTTGGCATCATTTCCTTGTTTACATCATCACCTGCACAATAGTTCACTCTATTGTCAAAATCTTTTAGGCACATAATACCATGAAAAACATCATGGTATATACTGTAATAAGGATCTCTTTGATCATCGGCTTAATTTTCAGGTGCAACTAGAACTTTACTAATCAAGGGGGAGTTTCACACATCTGATCACCAATCAAACATTAGGTAAATCAGCTGACAGGTGCTATCCAGGAGTATAAATGCTTCCATGAAATATCTAGAGCTTGACCAAGTTCAGTACAATTTACAAACATGGAGGCACCAGGCCAGGGAAACAACCAAGGGCGACTGCCTGCTCGAGGAAGAGGAGGTCGAAGAAGAGGAGGAAGAGCAAGGGTGCGTGGTGGTGGAGTAGGGGGAAGAGGCCGAAGAGGACGAAGACACCAAGCTGTGCCAGATGAAATCCGGGCTACACTTGTGGACCATGTGGTCAACCATGGCAGAGGCAGGTCGTCGGGTTCAGCCTAATGTGCCACGCTCTACAGTGTCCTCTATCATCCAAACTTTCCGCAGGGAAAACAGGTATGTGGTCAGTCAACTATGGAATTATTGATGGTAGAGTTAACTGTAGTATTCAAATTTATTGAACTAAAGTCAAAGTAAAACAACTAAATACAAATGGTAATAATGTCTATTTGTGAATGATAATGTCTAGGATTGGACGACAACCTGGTGCGGGTGGCAGAAGAGCAATTTTCAACCAACAGCAAGAACAAGAAATCTGCAATATTGTAGTGGCGAACAATGCTATCACACTTAGAGAAATCCGGACCACAATCCTAGAGGACAATGCTGGCATCTTCCTGAACGTAAACGCTGTCAGCATCTCGACAATTGACAGGGTCCTGTCTAGACATCAGATGAGTATGAAGCAACTGTACAGAGTACCATTTGAAAGGGAACTCTGAGAGAACCAAGGAGCTGCTCTACCAGTATGTACAGGTAAAGCAGTGGTGTGCACTACGCCTAGTATATTGTACAGTGTTGTGCGATGTGTATCATTATGGTGAGTGGAGCATAGAGCCCAGTCTATATGAACTTGCAAAGAACACAGAACATGTCAATGTAATTTGATGACACCAAAACTTTACCGTAATATTTTGTTTACTGTATTGTAGAGAATAATGGAGCTGGAGGCGAATGAGACTCCTCACACCCTCATTTTTGTGGATGAAGCTGGCTTCAACCTGGCCAAAGGAAGACGGCGTGGCCGGAATGTCATTGGCCACCGGGCAACAGTGGATGTCCCTGGCCAGCGCGGGGGCAACATCACCATGTGTGCTGCCATTTCAGAGAATGGTGTAGTCACCCATATTCCCAGTCTTGGCCCATACAATACCCAGAAGCTCCTGGTGTTCTTGGACCACCTGCACTCCGATCTTATTCCCTCTACATGAGAGGGGTTTGGTAGGGCCTCACTTGCATTCATTTGTCATTGTGTGGGACAATGTAAGCTTCCACCGTGGCCCGCTCATCAGGGCGTGGTTCACTGCACATCCAAGAATGCTGATGGTGCTCTTATCACCTTACTCCCCATTCCTCAATCCTATCGAGGAGTTTTTTTCTGCATGGAGGTGGAGGGTCTATGAGCATCGGGCTCAAAACCAGAGGTCCCTTCTCCAGGCAATGGATGATGCTTGTGGTGATGTCACAGCAGAGCAGTGTCAGGGATGGTTGCGGCATGCACGCCGATTCTTCCCCCGTTGCATAGCAAGGGAGAACATCAGATGTGATGTTGATGAAAATCTGTGGCCAGACAGACATGAGCGTGAGGATGAGCAGGAGCGTGAAGATGAAAACTAGAGAAACTCCAGCTATGCTTTACTTTCTTACTGTATGTGTTGTTAGTGTAAGCTATGCCAAATTTTTGTTTTGATGTGCTTATTGTTTGACAGTATATTGTGCTGTACACATTTTCTGTTACTGTAAGCACGATGTATGGCAATTTCTGTAACAATTTCCATGGCAGTATGAGTTCAATAAAGTATTTTATGTGAAACCTTGAATTAATCTTTTTTCTGTTTGATACACTTAGTATTCTGGAAAGAAAACATCTACTGTAACCATTCAGTGTCAAAGGACTGAGCCAAGATTGAAATGTGCACATGAGGGATATATATCTATGGTCCACTGCCATACTGACAAAACATCTAAACATTTTGACCTGTAGTGTTCAAACAATGCCAAAGGGACTTTTCATTTTGGGGGCACTGACTATTTGTATGAGAAAAGGATTTAGTTTTGACTGATGAGTTGGCTGTTTTGGGAGAGATATGACCTTTTGCAGGTGTGCCATGGAGTTTTGCTGAACCATCTATGTTATTTTGATGATGAACCACAGCAATCGAGAAGGAACTTTTCATTTTGGGGGCACTGACTATTTATATGAGAAAATGATTTGGTTTTGAAACTTGAGTTAACTGTTTTGGGTGAGATATGACCTTTTGAAGGTGATCTATGTAGTTGTGCTGAACCATATGGGCTATTTTGCCAGTTGCACTTAGAGCTCTGAGAATGTCATTTCGGTTACGTGAAATGAGCCAAAGCAATTGAGAAAAACTGTAATGCAGACTTTGTTGCTTCATATACTATGTCACCCGACATCCTCAATTGTAGTAATGACAAATCAGGATCAGAAGTAGAGAGGGTATTCAGCTTCAAGTTTGTGGGAGTCCACATCACAGGGGACCTCATGTGGATAACAAACCTGAAGCCCTGGTAAAGAAGCCTCAACCACAGCTTTACTTCCTCAGAACTCTGAAGAAAACAACTTGTCCACATTGCTGCTTGTGACCTCCTGCTCCACAGATAGTGTTCTGAGGTATTACATCAATGTACAACTGTACAGCAGCCAACAGGACAGCTCTACAGGGCGTCATGAACACAGCACAGAAAATAATTAGAGTTAACCTTCAGGGCAAGTAGGTTAACAAAATTACGGACAAAATTCCCAGGTTGTATTTATTTACATTAGTTGTACAGTTACCGCGAGTAAACACAAAATATCCTGTGGCCAAACTTTCAAGAGTACCTCCAGGTGAAAATTACGCATTTGGTGTAAAAATGCATTACATGACTGTTAGATGTCCCTTAACCAAAAAAATACAACTATGAGTCACAATAAGCCGTATTTTGTAGTATTTTTTACGAGAAAAGATTTTCCTTCGACCGGGAGATTCCTGCAGATCTCTCATTAAAAAGGAAGTTTGGCGGCTGTTTTTTAATGAGTTTCATTCCTCTTTTAAAAATGAAAGTCTTTCTGCGAAAGAGTAGAAACTCGAGCCGGGGAAAACATGAGATAGTGCAACTCACTGCAAATTGAGAGCATAAATGTTTTATAGTCCATCCATTGATGTTGTCTTGGCTCTGTGAAGGAGAGACTACAACGTTTTTTGACAAGAGCTTGAAAGACATAAATGAGAGACACACAGGATTAACTTCCCTCAGTCTCTGTCTTGACAAATCAAGACAGCTGCACGAAACCATCCACAGAAGGTACTGAGAAGCAAGTGGACATGAGAGCTACCATAAAGAACAAAGACTGAGAGAAAAAAGACAAGGAAACCATCTTTCTGCAAACTAAAGAAGAGATACCACAAGATTGGAGCATTCCCCAGAATCTTTTGAGAAACCTGGAATCACATATGTTTGACTCTGACCCCTAAAGAATAATTCAGTATGTGCATGTGTGTGAGGATGTTACAGATGTTAGAACTCTGATTCGGGAAAAACAACTGGAGTGAGACTAGAAGAGGACACTGTCTGTGTACCTCCAAGTGATCTCTGATCAGTGGTGGGATGTAATTAATAAAGTACATTTCCATTGCCTCTGATGCGGTTTCTTTGTGGTCTTATGGAAGATAAAATAACCGCATGATTATGTGCGCCGCACGGTGATGTGCGCCGCAGGATGATGTGCGCTACACGGTGATGTGCGCCGCGGTAAAATGTGCGCCGCATGGTAATGTGCGCTGCAGGATGATGTGATGATGTGTTCAGCACCATGCAGGATGATGTGCGCTGCATGATTATGTGCATGACACGGTGATGTGCGGCGCAGGAATATGTGCGCTACACGGTGATGTGAGCCGCAGTAAAATGTGCGCCGCATGGTGATGTGCGCCGCAAGGTGATGTGCTCCACAGTAAAATTCGGCGGCATGGTGATGTGCGCTGCAGGATGATTTGATGATGTGCGCCGCACGATGATGTGATGATGTGCGCCACATGATGATGTGATGATGTGCGCCACATGATGATGTGATGATGTGAGCCGCATGATTATGTGAGCCGCATGATTATGTGCGCAGCACGGTGATGTGCGCCGCAGGATGATGTGCGCTACACGGTGAGTTGCGGCGCACAATGATTGTGAAATTTTGTTTAAATGTGAAGAAGAAGAAGTTGGAATAGGATGTTGTTATTAGAAGTTAGTTAACAAAAATTATCCAAATTGAGGATTATACATTAACAACAGATAAAGCAAGAGAGTATGACATCAAAGAAACAAACCAAAACTGGAAACTCAATAGATGCTACTTAATCCTCAACACTTAACCATTATCTTTGAACAGCCCATTCACAAGTGTTATTGGCAAAATGTCGTCAAAGCTGCACTTTGTGTTTTGTTAACAGACTAAACCCCACAGATTGTTCACAACATACCTGCTTAGCACCGGCATGTTAGCATTGTCGGTGTGATCGTGTAAGCATGCTAATGTGTTAGCAGAAAGCGATTTTGTGCCCACAGCCTCAGATAGCTGCTCACAATACAGTAGACTGATTTCATCAAATCTTGGCCCCATCGATTGACTGATTCATTACATGATTTGCATTATTTAAGCCTGTACTACTATATTGTTTAGAATACATTTCAGAATGTGTTTTCAAACATTTTCAAGAATAAACCTGTGTATATTTCCAATGGGCCTCAGGGTTTGTGATGTGTCCTGGTCAAATGTGTACAGTAAATTATAGCACACATGTGTTTCGTGATATTTCAGCTTTCCACAGAGAGAGCAGAAAATCGTTTACAAATGTCAAAGAATTAGGGCCCACCAGCTGAGTCAGGATAGAACTGGGGCTCCAGTCAACAAGTGACTAATCCAGGGGCTAATGTTTGGAATGGGGCCGCTTCTCCACTAAAGGCACTACAAATAAACTGGGGCCTTCCTTTCAAAGTCACCATGCTTTGATATCTGCTTCTCAGCCTTGAAGATTAAGAAATAGGGTAAAGAAACAAGGAGAAAGAACAGGCAGATTATAGAAAAATGGAGTTGGGGAGATTAAGCAGAGACAGGGGATGTATCATAATAAACCTCAGACATGATGGAAGATGAAGAGAATGAGACACGTAGTAGTAGTACTGTCCTATGAACTTTCTACTGAGGGTGACACTAAACAAAGATGATATAACCTGACTGATTTGTATGCCTCTGTGCTGGTGGCATTATGTGTTTGGGTTTTCCGTGTTTTCACTCTGATAAAGTTGTGCCGGGGGGGGCTGTGGCTCGGGGGTAGAGTGGTTCATCCTCTTACCGGAGGGTCGCAAAATACCGAGCAAGATAATGGCAGCACTAATTTCTCATAGAAAAAGTGCATATCATGCATGACTGAATCGTTTAATTAACTATCGATCTATAGATCTATAGATCTGTGCATCAAAAGAAGTACATGACCCTTGATTTGAGACATATTAACGGACTGAACTCACCAAACTATGAGCACTGTGGGGGTGGCTCAGCAGAGCAACTCCAGTTGATGTGGAGGTAGCCCGTCAGAGCCCTCTAGCTAGACCAGGGAGGGTAATTGGCACGGCAGAGTATAGTTGGCTTATCACCCTCCCTTGATATAAAAACAGCTGACAGAGCTGCCAGGAGGAGACTGAGGACTGACACATAGGAGCAGGCTGAGAGCTGAGCTGCCACACCATTTAAAGAGGTTATGTTGTCGGACAATCTAAGTTTAGTTTTCTGAATTTATGTTTTGGTCTATAGAAATAAAGGATGTTAAATGGTGACTGGCTCCTGTCTTGTTGTGTTGGGAGACCCTGGTTGGGAAGAGACTTTGCCACAACTACAATAAATAATATAAATAAAACCAGCTTTTAATCTAATATCAGTTTGAAAAGTTAAAAGTGAGAGACTGTCAGATTTTTGATGATCCCTCAGAAAGGTGCCTCAGAGCTGATTTTGTAGGGGAAGTTTATTGCCCATAGTTCATCCGTCCAATCTAAGCAGGAGTCTGACTTGGTGTATCGACTCTTCATTGTTCTGCTGTTTGGCTCGGCTGCCAAAAGAGAGACCAGGAGATCTTCAACTCTGAGATGAATGAGCCACAGGAATGTTTATGTACATGAGTGTGCACACTGCTCCAAAATAAACACCTCACATGCCTTACATAAAACATTACAAGACGGAGGAAAAGACGGCTGTCAAAACAGGATGCAAAGCTTGGTATTACTTTCAATGACCCATTTGTATGTGAGTATATACATTTTGGTGTTGTGGTGTAGGGAGTTGAGTGTCAGGGCACAAGAATGCCAGTGAGCCACATGCCACATGATGACTGATTTGTACAAGCGTGCTGATATAAAAACACGCCCACAGTTGTCTCCAGTTTGAGACAAGTGAGGATTAGAAAAGAATGAATGAACTACTTCATGTCCTAAATATGGAAAATGTACAGCTCTCTGCTCAGCCCTCTCTTAATCTACAAACGGTTTGAATATGTAAAGATCCGATTGAGTTTATTTCAACCGGGGAAACAGCACTCAGAGTTGCCCATGCAGTCACAGGGGAGGGCTGGGATCAACTTATTATTAGATAAGAATTACCACAAATAAACATTAATGGCTGCATCCCTCTCTCTTCCCTTTTTAAAAAAAAATAAAAGTGAAGCAAGAGGTGGAGCACACCAACAAAAGTATTGTGCACATAAGGCCTATTCCAGTTCAACATGGGCAACGAATGGGCAGCTCAAGTGTTTCCAAATGCTCCTAACAATATGAAACCTATTACACAGTCAACAAGCACAACAAGAGCCATATTAGCTCATACATGCCATCACGTTATGAAAAGCTTAGATATTCTATTAGACAAAGATTGTCTTCAATCCTGTAAATGTCTGTGTCAACATAACCGAGGTACGTTGCCACCATGTGTCAACACTGCAGGTATACACATACAACAACAGAGCTTCAAGGACAAAAAGACGGTTAAAAACTTCCCATCCTGTTTGTTTCCCTTTACATTGTATCCAGGATGATCACATGAATAAAACTGACTGTCGGCCAACTTTTGAAAAAAATCGTGTCAGAGTATGTAGCTGCCGGCACAGGCTCGACATCTACAGACGGATAATTATAATTGTCTAATCTGTATTCAGAAACTGTAATGTATCTCAGGAGGGAGCAAGAGGGAGCAAGAGGGAGGTGGAGGGACTGGAAAGGTGAAAGCATGTAAAGAGGAAAACAGGCAGAGAGGGAAGAGAGAAAAAAAGGCATAGAAAATAGAGAGACGCACAAAGGAGAGAAAGAAAGGAAATGGTGAGGAAGTGATAATGTTTCAACCAGGGAACAAGAGACAAAGCGTTTGAGGGAGGGAGAGCGAGGCGTGGGTGAAAGCAGCGAGCGGGAGCGAGTGGGACAGGAGATGAGAAGGTGAAGGAAGGAGCGTAGGTGTAAAAGGGGATGGAGAAGCCGCTGCATTCCACACAGCTACAGAACGAGACGAGGAAGAGGAGTTAATCTGAAATCCAGATGCCATATGGACCAACAGAGGGTCAAACTAACACACACACACACACACACACACACACACACACACACACACACACACACACACAGAAAGAGAGACTCAGAGCTCCCCTCTCTCCTTCACAGACGTCAGGACCTCAGTGGCTTTACAAGTCAGCAAACAACCAGGGACCAAAACATCAAGTGGATACTTTTTATGCCTGTTTTTCTTGTAAAACTCTGACTTTCCAACCTCCAGTGAAAACTAAAGGATTTGTTTTTTGGGCTCTTTTTTGTATTTAAACTGTTTCTTCTTTTAACTCTTCTGCAGGAGTTTTCAGGTAAGTCTCTTGTGTTGTTTTTATGTTGTTGTGTATAATGAGAACTTACTAAATGCTCCCAGATGTAAAAGGCAACTTTAACAGAGGCTAACATTGAACACTATTTTTTATGTGGAGATTGTACTTTAAAGAAATCTTCTCACATGTTGATGCAGCAGCCCGATGGTGAATGGAATGATTTTCTACCAGGTGTTTGAGTGTAACTGAGAGAAATGTCTGGTATCTAATCGTCATCATTCAGAGCTGTCAGATTAGTAACTTTGAGTTGTCTGACGAGCGTGAACAAGGAAGCAAAGTGACGGTTTTACATCCATATTTGTCTTTGCAACCTCGAGGAATGCCCTTGGACTCCGAAATCTGATTTCATACTTCCTGTCATGTGGTGACAGATGTGGTCAGTGTTGCACTAATTCAACTATTGATTGACTTTTACCTCCAGAACAGTGTGAAACAGAGCCTACCTCTAACATGCATGTAACGTATTGTCCATTACTCACCCCCAAAAAAAGATTGCCACATGATTGGTTTCAAAGAGCATCTGACATTGCAAATATTTACACATGAACGACATACTGTGCACAAGAGTCACTCATTTCTAAAATACACAGCCTGTTGCTGGGGAAGACTGTTTACTACAGCCAGTTCCCTTTGGCATTTCAATCATATTGCTACCAGTGAGCGCTGCAAGCAAACAGACTCTGAGTATAAATACACTCAAGTATTTATTAGCCACACGCAGCATTGTTGTAACGACTAGCGGGCCAGCTTTCTGTAATAATAAGCAGAGAGGCAGAATAAAGCTTTCAAGACATGCTTATGTATGAAGCATTTAAAGTTTGTTTGAAATCCACATGAGCATCTGCAGCCACGCAAAAACGGACAGATTTACTGCCAACGCTTAGAAGAAATCTGTAAGCAATCTGCACGTGAAAATAGTTAAAAATAGTCATCAATTAGCAGCCATTCAAAGGAATTTTGTTCCTAACGCCATGTATTCAGTGTGAGGGACAAACATTGCTTTGTGAGACAAAGCAAAAAGACTAACCCATTTAATGACATCTGTAAATGCAAAAAGGGCTTTTAAAATGAAAATTAACTCTAATTAGCATCAGAACTCATTGAAAATAATAAAAAATGTCTCTCTATGTCATATATCTAAATAATTTCATATTAGTCGTTTGTGAAAAGTAGCGTACAATGTCAAAAATATATGTGTATCAATTAGAAAATGTACATATTTAACATGCTATAGGACATTTTGGACACTGGTTGTTATCCAGTGGTAACAATTAAGAAATTATGAAGAAAGAGATTTCTGAATGAGGGTATACAGTATGGGCAGCATATGATATTACAGACCTGCCTGGAAAACATGTGGGAATCCTATTTGTAGTCCTCTCTTGACACGTGTTATCTTGAATAGAGCAGCTGCGACTTGGCTCTCAGTCAGTCTAATGCTTTTGACATTACGATGTATTGGCCTCACTGAGACATTCTTAAAAGAATACACCATGTTTTAAGGAGATTAAATTAACTTTTGATTTGTTAAGAACGATTACTTACAGGAACCAATCACACTGGACGTCATGAATATGATGAGTATGATGCATAAACACATGGTCATGTTTTCCTCTACTGCAGGTAATAATATCCTGATTAAACTAATGTGTTTTAGGTCAGACAGAGATTTCTCCATTTATACGCAGATTAAACTGGTCTACTGGAACAAGGGAAAGGATGGATACTTCAAAACCTTGCCAAGTCAAACCTTAACCAAAGGCTTGGTACTGGTTTATGTGTGTTTCTTTACCATTGGGACCACACTTAAATTGAAAGTTATTTATGAAAATTACACAGACAGGCCTCTTTTCTAATTAAACCTCCACAGCATGATTTGGCTCATTACATGATTCAGTTCGTGTTTGAGTTTTAAGTATAGAATAAGTCTGTTATAAAAAAGATGGAAAGAAGTCCAAGCCATATTGTAAAAACACAAAGGAATGTGCCAGGGAACATCTGATTTTGATAAGAAGGAGTGCTGATACGTGTATTGCTTTTGGTGGAAGAACAGCACTTTATCTTTGTCAGGTGAGAACCTGGGAGCGGTACTAAGTGATTCCATAGCACAAAGGAAGCCTTATTTTTGTTGCTCATCTTTGTTTCTTTTTGCTATCCCCTCCTCTTAGCATACTTTCCTTTCCTTCTCTCTCTCTGTCTCCAGTGTGCTTACACAGGAGAGCTGTTAAAACCATGGAGGGGAGTCAGCACCAGTGGGAAACTAGCTTTCACTTGCCATCATAATACCCCTTCATATTGTAGACCAACACTGAGTGGACACCTTTATTGCTGTGTAAAACCAATGTAGGAGCTGTAGCAGCAGCTTTGGGTCATACCTGAATCGAATCATGGATTCAGGTCACGTAACAGCTAATAAACTGCACGCAATTTTCTTTCACATGCTTTTAAAAATATACCACGTATGGCTTAACTAATATGAACAATATGGGGCATTCTTTGTGCTGGTATCCTATGACCAGGTGCTGCCTTAAAAAAAAGTACCAGTTTTTATTATACAAGTTTTTTCCACAAGGTGGAAAAGTCATTAGAGAGCTGAGGCCCCAGGTTCAAGCTCGTGTGCCACAAAGCATCCCTCCTTGTGCAGTATCCTTGACCTCAGGGAAGAATCTCAAACAGCTCCTGACCTTCTGTTCTGTAGTTGCCCCCTGACCTCTATTTTTTTAATGTAAATTCACATTTCAAATTTGAGCACTTAAAAGCCTTCTAACTCTACGTGCTTGGCACAAATAATCAAACAGATATGATTAGATTATTGCTTATATTTCACTAATAGATCAAAATATATAATTTACATTATATGTTAGCATGGAGTTTTTTATCTCAAACTACGGCTGTGCATAAGAACAGCCTCTCAGAGCAGGTAGTGAGGCTTTAGATTGTAGTCGTAATGTTAAACCAGACAATAATGTAAAATACAGTAGGTAAAGCTATCAGTCATCCTAATGTTTATTGCAGTTGTGTAAGTGTAATAGTCCAAAGCTGACATGTGTGGCCTCTGCCTTGTAGGACCAAGTACTAAAGAAGCCTGATTTCCTTGTTATTGGGAGTATTACATTTGTTATTATTCTCACCAACTGTCACACGTTACACTGATGTGTGTGCACTAGTGAAACCATCAGTGAGCCTGACCAGCCTCTATACCCTGTGTAGGTTAATGTGTTTGTCAGAGCAGGAAGCACAAACTGTGCAGCAGCGTGTGCATGTGTGAGCTGTTTGTGTATGAGAGAGAGAGAGAGAGAGAGAGAGAGAGAGAGAGCGAGAGAGAGTGTATGATAATAATTCGGTTATTAAAATGATACAAAATCATGATTCAGGTCTCTCTCTCTCTCTCTCTCTCTCTCTCTCTCTCTCTCTCTCTCTCTCTCTCTCTCTCCTCTCTTTCCAATACAAACACACACACACACACGCACACATTCTCTTGTACTTCCATCTTAAGTACACAATTAAAGGCCTAACCCTAATATTAACCTAATTCTAACTCTGGCCTGAGAGGCAAGTCTTAACCCTGAAACAAGTCATTTCAAAGAGTGAGGATCGGTCAAAATGGCCTCACTCCTTAAGGTCAATGCTCAATATGGGTCCACAAATATTTAAGTAAAAGTACACACACACAGCTGTTAGGTGAATTAGCCTTCCTGTGTGGACGGAAGACAGACCTACAAGTGGAAACCAGAAACCCCAAACTGGCCTCTAATGACTTCAAATATGTCCGGGTGTTGTTGGGTTTTACCTGTGAATGTTTCTCCGTCTTTTTTTCCACCCATTTCTTTCCCCCTTCCCAGAGTCAACTATCAGATTAGTGCGTGCAGGGGGGTGTCTCAGTGAGTGAGGCTGCATGTAATTGGCATGTAATGTCCTCAAACAGCATGTTAACGTTTAAACCAACACAGCCACTGCCAAACCACCTGGCACTGCAGCAAACCACAACTGCCAATGTTGAGTGGTTGTTTTCCATTAAACTGTGAATTGTAATGAATCGTACTGCAATCTTTTCTATTCCAGTGTTTCGTATGAGCTGTGACTTGAGACATTATTGTCAACAGATGATTTGTCTATTGCGAGTCAACAACTGTATCGTGATTATAACGGATAAGAGAGGATATGCATTCCACTGAGTTACCTGAGGGAAGGTGCAGAGACGACAGGCAGGATTTATATGAGCTGGGATTCATACCTCCTGGAGGGCAAATAGTTTGGTATAAAGAGCGCTGCTACTGTTGTCAATAATTCAGTTAAGGAGTATTTTCTCACACGTTAACTTTCTCTCTTTGTGCATCAAATGCTATAATGCGATTTCTTTCTTTCTTTCTTTTTTCTTTATTTCCTTATCTTTTTATCATCTATGTAACATTTGTGGCAGTACCAGCCTAGACCTGTGTAAAATGCTTATTAATGTGGTGCATTTTGCACGTCATTATGCTAATTCTCTCTTTTATAATGTCTAGCCCAAGCTGAAAAGTCATCTTTGCCAAAAACATGACTCCAAATTAGTGGCAGTGTTGTTTAGTATCTGCTGGGAGTGTATGTACTCCAAAGCTTTTCATATAAACTTTATAATAAAACAACATGTCAGTGTTGTGTTCAGTGTGACTGTCCAGCCGCCAAGTGGACAAAAGAGTCAGTTATTGCAGGTGCAGTAAACTTTTGGCTAAGCTGCTGTCCTCAATGACGCCCTCTCGACTTCCAAGACACAGGGTTCACTAGATGAACATGTCTAGGACATAGTGTGGTTATGGAGGTATCCATTTATTAATAAAAATTATCATTCATCATGTTGCGCCATCTGTTCTTTGAAGTGCTTATCCTGTTCAGAGTTGCAGGAACTGGCAAGAGTTATTGGAAGATACGCTGTGTAAAAGTTGCTTTACAGTCACAACATCTACTGGAAGTATGCATCAACAGCAATGGTGGAAACTGAGGGACCAGTTAATTAGCTACACTCACTTTTTTCAAAGTTTAAAATGTAAGGTTATTTTGACTTACTGTTCATCTATGCATCTAAATCACCTCATTCCTTCCTTCAGGTGTATTGATGGCGTGAGAAGTCAGACAGCTGTCCAGTCATGGCGCTCTGGTGGTGCGCCAAGATCTGCTGCAGGTTGGCTGCAGCGTGGTTTCCTCTGCTCCTCTCATCACTGCTGTGGCAAACGGTAAATCTTCCCTGGAGCTTCTCAGGCCAGTGGTTTGTTGCTTAAATCATGAAATAATGACTCATAAGAGTCACTAACATTGAGACAGTCAGGCAAAGTTTTGTTCACTCTGAAGATATGGGCACATGTAAATGCTGCGTGGGTCGTATTTGACACCAGTTTTCAAAAGCTGTAGCCATTACTAAGTTAGATAAATGTATTTCCTGAAATGATATTCATTCAGGCCACTGTATCATCTTTAAAATAAAAAAAACTTGCTGGAAATGAGCATAGGAGCGCATAGTGTTATTACACCTGGGCTCTTTTATAGAAGCCTCGGGTCTATTTATTCCTCTTACTGTTGATTTCTTTCCAGAACCTGTCAAGTTACTAGACAGGTCTGAACTCATCTGTTGGCTTTTTCTCATCTTTTCTGAATCCACCTCTCCTCTCTGCTCTCTCGAACCCTCTTGAACTCACCTTTATTCCTGACCTCTTCCCTTGAATACCTCTACTCTCTCGTCCCTTCCTCTCATTCCGACGGCCGTCACACCTCCACTCGTCACTTGAAGATCTGCCCCGTCTACGCTGTCCCATCCTGCCCCCGGACCTGCAGCTGTCCAGGTGTTAAAGAGGTCCACTGTACATTCAGACACCTGACCACCGTACCAAAAACCTTTCCTAAAGATACAGAGAGGCTCAACCTGGGGTAAGACTATATCACTGCATAAACACACGTCCACACAGAAGCACTGAGACCTCTATCAACCACCCAGAGGGAAAGAAAAATAAACACTCAACAGGATATAGCGTGGAATGTGGTGTAGGTAATTTGTCAGAGAAACGGTTTTCGCTAGCTAACATATTATCATCACCGCCTCATATCACTTACACACAGACATAATGAGCTAAGTGCTTTTTGATCGGTGAGATAGCCTTTTGACTGTTCTTTTAAAATCATATTTTAAAACTATAGGTCCTGCAGATAATTCAATCTCTTTCCTCAGTGGGTGGGATCATGAGAACATATAGCTGCTTGCGAAATACACAAAAGAAGTGTCACCAGTGACCACGGTGAAGTATATTTGACAGAATCTCCTTTAACAAGGTCTTGGAATCAGCATGTGGTACAAAACTAACTATGGAGGGAATACATCTCTTAATCACTTCCATGTGGGTCTTTGTATTGTGGATGGAGCGTTCACTGCCCCCCCGCACAGCAGAGAAACTGCCCAGCTTCTGTTTTGTATGTAACAAATTGTCTTATAATTGTCTCCAAACAATCAATATTTACATGGCAAAACAGAGCTGCTCGATTGAACATAGAAGACTTTTAATTTGCATACAAGGCTCTATTTTGGGAATCGCTGCGTTTCAGGTACATTCAATTTGAGCGTAGTGTCGCTCCTCAACCTTTTGACATGTCACAAAAGCTACTGTATGTAGCTCAGAACTGGAGATAAACTGCCTCCATATGTGCTCCTCTACTCTGGGTATCAATGCATTCCGAATAATAAACCCAAACGACATGACTATGCTGGTTTATGTCTGTCAGCCTTTCACAACATTTTTTAAATGATAAATGAGGAAGAGATGAAATGATGATGAGATGATGATCATTAAATTAAATTACCCCCTTAACTTTTCATTAGATTTAACAAAATAAATTTTCCAGTAATACAAAATAACTGTCAGTTTTAATAAATGACAAATGGCTGATGACTTAATCAGCCATTTGTCATATCACAATAGCAAAACGAATACTTGTTTTCTCTGCTTCTTTTTGAAACAGAACGCTTTTCCTGTACTGAAGTCAAGGTAAGATTAAGATAAGAGATGCATTTATTAGTAATAACGTAATAAAACAAGACTCTCAAATTTGGTTTTGACACAACAACCTAAGGTGAAAAAAATGGGAATCCTGCTGGATTCTGTTTTTTTTTGTTATTGAATACAAAACAGTATTGTGAAAACCAGGTTTGATGATGAAGGTTCTGTTCCGACTGGGGCTTTCGCTGATTTCTTCCAAACTATGACCCCATTAAAGACTAAATGCACTAAACGCTTCCCCCAAAAAAGCCAAAAAAAGAGGACTGCTTTTGTTTATTAAACAATAATACCCATGTTTCAAAATTTGAATTAAATGATAAATCTATTAGTGTCAGTAATAAGTTTAGCGAACAGCCAGCTGCAAAAAATGAAGGATTTGTTTTCAGCAGAGCAAACAATTGGAGCGTAACCAAACCTTTAGGGAGCTAACAGGCTCTGCCTTTCCAAACACTCGACCACCCTGCTAACTGAGGAGAAGCCCAGGGGGATTTACTCTCTAATGCAAACCTTTTGGTATACATGTTCACACCAGACATGTTTGGAGTGTTTTATTTACACTCTGGGGTCTGTTTCCCTTTAGTTTGGGGTTAAAGCAGTGCTGTTTGAAAATAAAAACGCTGTAATACATGTATGTTTCCATCCTCTTTCAAGGGGACCATTGTGCTGAATGATCAGTGAGTGGCTTATGATGGTGTAGACCACCTACAGGACAGGGATTAATGGCTGAGAGGAGATAAGTGTGGATATCTTTATTGCCAGCCGTTCGTTATACTTTCTCCATGTGCTCATACATGGAACGGTGATGAAGAAGAGCACAGATGAGTCTGCCTAAAGACCAGCTTCAATCTGCCTGGAACTCCTACAGGAAGAATTCAGCATCTTACTGTGTATTAGCAAAACATTAACACTTTCAGGGTTCGAAGTTTAGTTTGAAGCATTCACTAAGAATATATGTGCACTCATGTCATCAAAAGATGCTCTGGATGAAAGTGACTTAGATGCCATATTGCAAGCTGGATGTGTTATTGATGGCAATGGGAAAACGCAACCTTCTCCCATATGTGTTCAGTTGGGTAGGGATAACTGCAAGAGGGAGTGTTGTGTGTGTTACAGCCCAGGAATTCACTACAAGAGAGTCAACTTTGTTCGACATTACTGTGTTGATTTGACCTGGTTCCTCTAGTTGGAAAGGCTGAGCAATTCTTACAGTAAAATCTGTCAAGCACTGTCGGCCACTGCCAACAGACTGTGTCCTCTGCTGAAGCTTCTGTTCATTTGATAAATAATGATGAATAATGTTTTGGCTCTGGCATCCACAGTATGGCTGTAGAAATCTGAAGATTCCATCAAATGTTCTTGTCTAACTCTTTTACACTGCTGGTATTATCAAGGTGGTCAGATGAGCAGGGCCATATACCCCTGTTGCTTTAAAATGTTATATACAGTAGATGAAGTTTTAAAAAGGGAAAAACAAAGCCTTTATGAGTATCACGTGTTGGTGAATGTGTATGTGTGTATGTGTGTGTGTGTGTGTGTGTGATTCCTCTGCCATGCACATGGTGAACTTTTAAGAGGAATAATAAGGAAATCATTGGGGGATTGGGGGGGTTAAAGGTTGACTGAGGTCTCTCTGACATACGGCTTTCCCTCTTTCCATTCAGCATTCCTTACACCTACCTTTCCCCTTCGTTTGAAAGGTCACATCAACCCAGACACGTTTGCAAGCATCGACTGCTAATTTTAGCTTCCCTTCGTACTGACCCCCATTGACCCTTTGTTCCTCTTTCAGTCCTGTATAGTAACTGGTCCTATTCATTTTCTCTTTTCTGACAGATATAACAGCCTGACGGAGGTTGAGGGTTCAGAATTCAGGTCACTACGGCAACTGGAAATGCTCATGTTGCATGGCAACGACATTAACACAGTCCACCCTGGGGCGTTTTACAGCTTGAGATCACTCCAGGTAGAGTATGCGTGAGTGTGTGCGCCAGGCCATGAAACAACAAGTACAAAATAAATACAATTATCCTAATGTGTTCTCGATGTCATTTCAAATTTTTAGGGGTACAGATAATTGTACCTTATATAATCATAAAAATGCAGTTACATATACAGTTTTAAGTGTGCGGGTGTGAAAATTAAAAAAATTAAGAAAATTTGGGACTCTTCCGGAGTCTGCATCTCATCACGTATGGCAGGTATTTCATTCCAGAGTCTATTGAATTTGTAATTTGAAAGAAATATTGTACATAGTCTAAATAATATAACATAATGTTCATTATATTTAATGGTAAAACCAGCTAAACTGATAATACAGAGCTGTATATATAAAACCTTGACATTCAGCTTTCTTCTGACTGAGCACTCAGATTCTTTTTTTTAAATTGTATGTAGCACTGGACCTTAAACCTGAACTAAAATGGATCCAAGAGCTAGTTGGCCATTAAGAATTAAATTGATTTAATCAGGGGTTCCAACAGATCTACATACTCATGCTTGCTACTGGGCTTCTTCAATCTGTTTTAAATCCTCTGGGAGCATCTGTTGTTGAGATCTGGCTTCAGATCATTGTTGTAGCAATTTGGAGCCCAATAGAACAGTATTAGGCCATAAGTGATCATTTAATTTTAATACCAAGTTCATTTTTGCACTACTTAAGTGAGACAAAATTGCTTTTTCAGTTTCCCCTATTGAATACATTCACACAACAGAGAGAAAACAATGTGTAAAAGCATAAATATAAGAAGTAAACCACACAGGCACTGGCTAAAAGTGTGGTTATCTTTTCTAAGACAATTGTATATCAGAGCTGTGGTTCTGAGTTTGATTCCCTCTGTCACCCAATGTTGCAAGGAGAAAACTAAGATTTCTGAAGAAGTTTTAATGTTCACTAAATGTAAGTCTAACACAACCCATCTGGTTTCCAGATCTTGAAGCTGAGTTACAACAAGCTAACATCAGTGAATCCTGGACTGTTTGAGGGTCTTGTGGGTTTGATCCGTCTCCATCTGGACCACAATCTTATAGACTTTATAGAGCCGTACTCCTTCTCTGGCCTGACCTCACTGAAACTTCTGCAGCTGGAGGGAAACCTCCTCAAAGACATCCACCCTCATACCTTCATTACTGTGTCACTACTAGGAAGCTTTTGGACCTCTGGACTCAAGTAAGAATATTGCTCATATTGTTGGAAATTGCTCACATTCTGGGAAAGTTAAAACAACATTTTGAAATAACCTAGGTCATATACATTTTATTCCTCCAGTTTAAAGGTCTAGTTGAGACCCTGGCTTGTTTGTTAGACTTGTTTCACTGCATGCCAGGATAGCTTGTAAGCCTGCAGACCATTAAGTAGAGACATTTATATTTGTTGTTTTTGTCTCAGACACTTACACCTGTCAGACAATCTGTTGGAGCAGTTCCCTGCCGCAGTGCTGCAGACTGCTCCCAGGCTCGAGCTCCTCTCTCTTCATGGTAATCCCTGGACCTGTGACTGTCACCTTCACTGGTTGGTAGGATGGAGTTCCAAACATGAAGGTAAGGACACAAGAATCCAATCTTAATGTATTCCTTTTGTTTTTATTTCCCCCAATTTATCTGACCTTTCCCTGCCTTCCATTCTCCTCTTTGTCCCAGGTGTGATAAAGTGCAAGAAGGAACGTGGCACCAATGAGATTTGTCCCCAGTGTGCTTCGCCTCAACCCCTGAACAGTACCCTCTTATTAGGGTTAACTGCGGACCAGCTTACCTGTGAACGTCCAGCTCTTCGCTCCCCTCTCAAACAGTGGGACAATCCAGTGTGGGCTGAGTCTGAAACAGAACCTGACCTTCCTTATACCAGGGACTTTGAAAAACCTTTGGGCTCCCTGACTTTTGTTCTCTCTGACACCCATGGAAACCAAGCTCATGTGGCATGTACTGTTCGCCACCCTGGAGATAATTCACCTATGATCTGGACCGCAAATCCCCATTCACCTGGGGAGTTATCTGTCAATGTATCGCTGGTGACTGTCCTTGAGTGTGAGATTGATCGGGAGACATTGCAAAATCTATGGCAACTGGTTGCATATTACTATGAAAGCCCTGCTATTCTGGAGAGAGGTCAACAGAGAGGAAATGCAAGCGGAGTAACTTATCAATATTCCCAAGCTGTAAATGAAAACTCTCCATATTTCACAGAATTAAAAGGACATTTGGCAGCAGAACCCTCTTGGCTGCTTCAACCCAGAGTCACTCTGAGGCTGAACAGACAGCAGACAACGACTAAGAAACTGGTGATGGATTTCACTACTTTAATATCAAAGCGGGTCAACAGTCTTAGAGGGCAGGATGATGATAATGACTTCACTTCTTCCTGGGCACTGATGCGGAGAGGGACAGTGGGACGGGTTCAAACAGCTCTCGAGGGTTCAAAGGTTCACTTAGAGTGCAGTGTCACCACATCAGGTCCGGAGATTAAAGTTGAGTGGATGCTTCCAGACTTGTCTATTGTGGAAGATGCAAATGGTAAGATAGCAATATCTGAAAGAGGAGAGCTTGTGATTATAAATTCCACACTGTCCGACTCAGGCCTCTACCACTGTATGGTTAGAACCAAAGCTGGTGTTGACCTGATGCCTTTGAGACTCACGATTAAAGAACTCTCGCTTAGCCCCACTGCTTTAAATGGCCAGAAAATTGTAGTTGAAAAGGGACATTCTGTAGCTCTTCCCTGTGATGTGACTTCAATTCAGCCATTTCAAACCATGTGGTACCTGCCCAAAAATCAAATTTTACTCCCCACACAACAGACAAGAAGAGCAGAAGTGATGGAAAACGGAACTTTGGTATTAAGGAAGCTGACACAAGAAGATGCAGGGGAGTACAGCTGCTTAGCCTCAAATCTGTATGGAGTTGATATGCTATCACACATGGTGGAAGTCAATGTTAAAAAGGCCTCTGAAAAGTCTAAAGTACAGACAGAGGGAGAGCAGAAGCTTGTATCAATGGATGTGGAGGAAGGAGAAGGTTCGGGGGGATATTATCAGGAAATTATACGTCCTTTTGCCACACAATTTCCTAAAAGTGTAAAAAGTCAGCAAAGGACCCCTAATGGCTTTTCCAAAAATATTAGAATTAAAGATGCCAAAAGAAAACCCAACAAATCAGGAAAGAAATTAGACCCTAATCTTTGGGCAGAAATACTGGCAAAAGCTAATGCTAAACCAAGCAGTTCTCTGCCTACAGAGCCATCACTAGAAGAGCCAAGTACTATAACGGTCAAAACAATTACACCCAAACCTACTAAAGCTCCTACTCTGATTGATACTACTACTACTACAACTAGAAACGTACCCCATACTACTACATCTCCTGATACTACAGTTGAGCCAACAAATTTTAGAGTTAGGTCAGAGGCCAATTCTGAAATGGACAAAGATCTTTATATCGGTAAAGACTCTGAAACACTAGAAAGTCTACCACAACCTCCTACAATTATGGAACCATCCCTAGACCATGTTAGTGGAATTACAGAAGTACCTCAATCTGTGACAGAGTCGCCTGTTATTGTTACCTTCCAGCCAGACAGGCAGTCTGAAAGTAAGGATTTTGTAGATGGAAGAAAGAACCACAACTTTGTTCCTGGTCAGTCAAACAGGAGACGGCCGCCTTATAGACGTAGAAAACCCCCAATGAGAAGAGTCCATCAGCAACTTAAGCCCTTCAAACCATTAAACAAGCCCCAAACAACTGTTCTCCCAACAACAACCACCACACCAACAACTACTACTACAACTACTACTCCAACTACAACACCTGTTCCAACCACAGCTGAAATTAATGAAAGCCTATCTGCTGAGTATCAGACAGAGGAAGATGAAGGCGAATACTATGACGAATATAATTACAAGGTTAGTGACAAATTGGTGGCCAAGGAAGATTTGAATAGTGAAACTCTTCACACCTCCCAGGATATTGACAGTAGCCTTACCACATTTCCAACAGTTACAGAACAAATTCCTGAAGTTGGCAGATCTCCAGGCAAACATAATTTGCCTAATTCAAAGTCAATTGTAACTCCTGAGAAAGACAACAACCCTCACCCTACTGAATGGACTGTTGATGAAAATGATAAATTCACAGTCAGCCCAGAGAAACTTGAGAGACAGACGGATGAGATCAGAAGACAAAGTGAAGAAAAGAGCAGACAAAGTGAAAATATTGCAGTAGAGAGTATGAGGGAGATGACAACAGCAATTGAACAGCAAGAAAAACACAAACCAGTCATAGATGACAGTGAGAGAGACACAGACAAATCTAAAAAGGAATGGGTTACACAGAACTATAATACACAGGATAGCATGCGGTTAACAACACAAAATAGGCCAAGACCAAACACTCGACCTTCACTTGAACAAAATACACCAACCCAAGAAGGTCCTTCATCTCCTAAAGTCATAACCTCACATTCAACCACAGGAAAAACAATAGAAGAAGTCACACATAGTGAAGGTAAAGAAGTAAAAAAGCCTAGAGCAAAACCTGAGATCCACAGTTTCCCAATAATGGAGCCAATTCACCCATGGCTCCATCCGATCAACCAGGGACGAGAGCCAACATCCAACTCCAAGACGATACAAACCAATCAAGATAGAAACACAGGAAGACAGGGGGGAGTAATTCCAGGCAGACAATTCCAGCCTCCCAGATTTGCCCCAACTACCCAGAGGCCTTCGCTCTACCATCATCATCCTTACAACCCTCTCTACCCCTCCTGGCCAGGTCAAAGATCATTTCCTCATCCTAAGCAAGGTAAAGTGGGATGTTGCACAAATATTTCCTTAATAAATGCTGTATTTAAATAAAGATGTGATTGATACAATCTCTAAAAGGCAGATACCAATGAACAAAACAATTGACATGATTACCTAATAGACAAAAAAGCCAAGATTATGTTTGTTTGTTGTTGTCATATCTGATTGTTGTTGAAATGTATGGATATTTATTTGATCAAATGTTTGTCGATTCTTTCTAGGTCCTGGGTCACACCCTGTGCCCACACATCGACCCTGGTCTCTGGCCCACCCCTGGACTAAAAGCCAAATTGTCACCAACAGACCAGAAATCACTGCGGAAACAGTCAGACCCACAGCTACAGCCTTTGGAACAACCAGAAATCCCCAATTCACACTCCCTAATCCCCAGATATCACAGAATCACCATCAAAATCACCACGTGGATGGCAGGACCCAAACCATAGATCAACTGTTTTTGTCAAGGCTTAGGAACAGATACAGACAGGTATGACGAGTCATGTGCTCGGGAGTGTGCATTATGTTTCCCAGTCTCTAGTTTAGGATCTATATGTGGACTAAGTGCTAAACATGAACTCACTTTATAAAGGGTAACTTCATAAATCAATGACACAGCTAGTGAAATTGATTGAATGAGAAACTGTAATTGTCAGTTGGTGTAGTAAGGGGGGTGTCGCTCATGTCATACCATTCAACTACGATCCCTTTGCCAATGATGGTTAGGATAACGTATCAACAAAGTATAGTAATTGATGACTTTAATTGTTCCAGGCACAACTTGATCGCATCGCTCAACTTGGGAGGATGGTGACACCCAAACCTCGCACAAACTACTACAATCCTCTATCCCCAGTTGCATCTAAACCTAACCCACCATCTTTATACAGACCATACACCCCCAAGCCACCAGCAACTACCTACATTTACAACTTGCAACCTCCAAACCCTGCTAAACCTACATCATCATCATCCTCTGGTTTCATCCTGACCCCACGCCCATATCAGCCAACTACCCCTGGGGTTCTGCATGGAAGTTGGTGGCCTGTTGGAGGTAGGTACACATATACCAGCTATGAATTTATAATGGTAAAAGAATAATATATTTTTTTAAATAATATTGATTAAATTCTTAATGTTTTTTTTAATTTGTTTCATTTGTAGCAGGACGAATCAGCTCCCGTCGGCCAACAGCTGCCCCACCTTTTCCATGGAGGTTCGGAGCTGGAAGTGGTGGGATGAAGCCACGCATCACCACAATAGCAGCAGCTAGTGTCTCGGTACTTGCAGAAAGTGATGTCTTCCTGCCATGCAAAGCAACAGGGAATCCAGAACCTTCCATTGCATGGACCAAAGTCTCCACAGGTAAAAGATTGACGGTCTGTAGTTGTAACTTGGGTCAGATGTGTCCGCTATAATTCATTTTTTGTTACGCAATTGGGGCGCCAGATTAAACTTTTCTGTTTCTTTGTCAGGTGCCACCATCCCAGCAAACAGCAAGCATGGTCTCCGTTTTGAAGTTTTCAAGAATGGAACTTTTGTTATTAAAAACATCCAGCTTCAGGATCGAGGCCAGTACCTCTGCACAGCCCAGAACCGGTTTGGATCAGATCGCATGGTCACTACCTTAGCTGTCCAGACTGAGGCACCCAAGATCCAACCACCAAAGTCCACAGATATCGCAGTCTACTTAGGGAAAGGTATGACTCTTGACTGCCTTGCCTCCGGAAAACCGCCAGCCCAAATTTCCTGGATACTTCCAGACAGGACATTTGTTCGTGAAGTTGGGACTGTTCATACTCTTCTCACTCCAATGTCTCTGCTCCAAAATGGAACCCTACAAATATTTGCTGCAAATTTCTCCAACAAAGGGGACTATAAATGTATAGCAAGTAATGCAGCAGGTGCTGATACAATTACTTATCATCTCCATGTGGCAGCTCTGCCTCCAAGCATTAGTGAAGGAGCAATGGATACTGTTATCATCCAGCCAGGTATGGTACAGAAATTTGAATTCATACAAACAAATAGCTGCAATATGACGTTCTTCTCATCAAATGATTGCACTGCAGAATGTTAACAATGTCAAAACAACTAATCTAGATTAATACAATCCCATCTAACCAGGAAGGAGTGTCTATATCCACTGCTCTGTGAAAGGCGAACCAATGCCTGCTCTGAAATGGATGCTCCCAGCAGGGGTCCATGTAAAGCCATCACAGTTTCTGGGACGCAGGCTGTTTGTTTTCCCTAACGGGACACTACTTGTGAAGGAGGTTTCGCCATCTGATGGCGGGAGGTATGTATTTAATTCAATTTAGAGTAATGATGTACAACGACAATTTTGTATCAATCTTACACATATTACACATATTTAAGATGTATGTATTTCATAATTTACCGATGTAAAGCCTTTGTTAAGTTATGTTAAGCCTTATAGGTAAGCAACAGAGGTTAGGTTTAGATCTGTTTGATCTGGCTTAGGCTTGGTGCAGTGACAACATTAGTTTTAGACAAGATTTCTTAAGTAGTAGTTGAGTGAGATATTATTATGTGTTCGTATAACACAATGTACTGCTAATGTTAAAAAACATCACTATATAAACTTCTAATGAAAACAAAGCTAACCTTTGCTATTTTTATGACAATGACAGCCCTGAAAGTTTCAAAAGAGTCACCACCAGTAAGGTTTCATATAAGTGAAGAAAAGTGTCACTGGAAATGACTCTAACTTTGTCCTGTGCTGCCCCTCAAATAGCATCAGAGTTCAGTGGTGTCCTCCCAGGCCTCATGGCAGGATAGGACTGAAAGTTTATTGTACCAGTTAAAGAACAGCTGAGCTGCACTACACAGGGGCCCTGCCTCTGGAGAATTTGCCCACTTACTGTAATGATAATGCTTAATATTGTAACTCTTTGTCATATTATGGAATGGCTTGCGAATGGCAACTATCTGAATCTTTTTCACAGGTACGATTGTGTGGCCACTAACACTGTTGGAATAGACAAAAGGACTGTCCAGTTGGAGGTGAGGGCAGATTCTCCCTCCCTCTTCCACCAGCCTCCTATTCCCATTCCTCCAACCCACCGCCATGCTGTGCCATCCCGGCAACACTCTGTCTCCGCTATGTACGGTTCTGCTGTCTACCTCCACTGTCCAGAGTCTACCGGATCCACAAGAGGGACCATCTGGCAGCTACCCTCAAAGACCATTCTGGATCATAGATACACGTAACTGAAATATCTACTTTATAAAGCCATGAAGCTGTATATGACTGAAAACCATTATAATTACATTAAATGACACTAAAGTAAGAGAGACACTCAAGGAAATAAGATAAGCTATAACAAGAATAGAATAACTCTCTCATCTCATCTCATTTTCGTCCGCTTATCCGGGGTCGGGTCGTGGGGGGAGAATAGAATAACTAAGAGTGCAAAATCAAACAAACAGAACACAAATCCCAACACAAGGAAAACAATGTAAACATCCTTAATATGACAACTCCATATAACAGAAAATCTTAAGTCCAAATAAGTCTTTCAGAAATTCCTGGGCGTTCCCCAGAGGGCAGAACCACAACTGTTTCACTCTTTATGTTTTGTCACTTTGCTGCAAACTCTTTTGACCCTGTCAGGATCCTGTATAATTATGACTCTGGATGTCTAATGATCTGATTGGTCAGTATTTGGGTGCTTAAAAAGTTTTGGTCTTGACTGCTCTAATATCAGCCTCATTTTCTTTTCCATCTGTTTCCAGTCCAGAGAGACCAACTAAAGTCTTCCGTAATGGGACTCTGAGGATTCTTCAGCTAACAGAGCTAGATGGTGGAAATTATCTGTGTGTCTATCAGCGGCCCAATGGAGAAGACATGGAGCTCTTCCAGGTAGTAACAGGACAGATACTAACTACATGTGGATTCATTTCACTGCTAACTAGCTGAGAATATATGACAATTGTCCATTCAGAATATCTGCCTTGTTGGTCAGTCAATGTTGTCTTCATGTTGTCTTCAGCCTAACATGTCTGTACAGGCTGATTCCTGAGCAGACACATCTTGAGCAATTAGTAAAGAAAAAAGCTTTTATTTAATATATATTCTTGTGAAAAGAAGCTGTGTGTCTGGCTCTGTATTTTTTTCACTGAGTTTTTCTTTCTTAATAAAAGTTCTTTGTGTATCTGTTTTATCAGGTGGAGGTGTTGATGACCGCCCCCAGAATTGAACATCTTAGAACTGCACAGACCAAGGTCACATTTGGAGAACATTTCCAGGTATTTGTCCCAGGGTTAATTTAAAGTAAGATATGCTGCATAGAGTATTACAGGCACTCTTCTTTAACACTACATTTTTTTTAATGTCATCTTATAATGAGTCATCCGTGTCTTTTTTATGTAAAACATCTCAAAGCGATATAATTATATTTGTCTGATCCCTTGTGGCCAGCAGAGCAGACGGTAAGCACCTGACATACTAACAACATATACATTTTATGTTTTCCTATTCTCCAAACTAGAAAACTCTGGTCAATATCATTAGGAACAACTGACAAATGTAAAACCAATATTCATTCTCCTTTTGACTCAGTTTCGGTGCGTCTGCTGTTGAAGCATCATGGTCAATAAAGCTGTGATCAGACATGAATTCCAGAGAATGTCCACACAGTAGGGACTTTCTCCGGAGTTTGCCTTAAGCATATGAACAACAGCAGGGGATGAACCACTCAAACACGTTTACAAAAATACAAATCTCCAGAGCTTTCAGGCAACATGTTTTTGTTTACAGAACATCGAAACTTGTGTCGGCTCTTATCACTAAAAAACTTGACATCTTCGGCTGTGATTATAACTTGTGTGGCTCTGCTTTTTCAATTGATAGATATTATTTTTTTTTCTATAATTTTTGCATATATTGCGTGTTTGATTAGTCATTAACATACCTATTCCCCCACTGTGAATCATCGAGGGGATCTCCTGATGTGTTCTCACAAGGGCTTATTTGAACATTCAATAATTTAAAAGACACGACTAACCAATAGTATAATACATTAATACAGATTTTACATTTATTTTTCTACCACATCCACTCATACTCCTCCTCCACTTTTTCCATATAGGTTGACTGTGTTGCAACAGGCCTCCCTGATCCAGAAGTTTCCTGGGGTCTTCCTGACGGAACTTTAGTCAACAATGCCCTTCAGTCAGATGACAGTGGCCATCGCAACCGCCGCTATGTTATCTTTGGCAATGGAACTTTACTTCTCCAGCAGATGGGAAGAAAAGACGAGGGTGACTACACTTGCTACGCCAAGAACAAACTGGGAAAAGATGAAAGAAAGGTCAGCGTCAAAGTGGGACCAAATGCTCCAAAGATTAGACTAAAATCACAATCTTTGGTGACAGTTAAGCTGGGAGAATCAGCTAAATTGAGTTGCCAGGCAACAGGTGAGCCTATTCCAAGAATAACGTGGATCTCACCACGAAATGAAGTGATACCTGTGTCAACAGACAAGTTTCACATTATGGACAATGGAACATTAGTATTGAAAAGGGTGAGACTTGCTGATGAAGGGAAATATGCATGTGTGGCCCGAAACTCTGCGGGTGATGATGTTAAAAACATGAAACTTGAAGTTGAAACCCAGGAACCTTTCATCAATGGTATAAAAGGCAAGAGTACCTCAAAGGTTTTGGGCGTTTCCTACCAAACAGTGCTTCTGGATTGTAGAGTGGAAGGAAAACCTGAGCCAAGAATCTTGTGGGTTACTCCTTATGGCCACTCACTCACAAAACCCTACCTTGGTGGGCGCTTCCAAGTACATCAAAATGGGAGCTTGGAGCTGAGAGGGGTTAGGAAAACAGATGAAGGAAAATACGTGTGTGCTGCTAAAAACCATCTGGGTGAATCATCTCTCCTTGTTGAATTAGAGGTGGCATCAATCGCAGAGAAACCGAGCTTTGCTGTTCCCAATATTGAAATCATACCAATAAAGCAAGATGGTGCGGAGATGATCTTGGAGTGTCCTGCTCGTGGCAAGCCGAACCCGGAATTTGCATGGGTGCTACCCAACGGGATGTTGTTAACACCTGGTGTTAAGCTTCAACGTTTCACCCATCATTTGGGTAATGGAACTCTACGGATCTCTCAATCGGTTGCAACTGACAAGGGAGTGTACCGGTGCCTAGCAAAGAATGTGGCAGGACAAGCAGAAAAACGTTATGCGCTGGAAGCAGGCAGAAGGCCAGTGATCAGGGGTTCCACAGGTACGTTTTTGCATGTAAAATTTATGAAGAAAAAATCTCTTTAATTTTCATCAATATATGGGCTATGGCCACTTTCAGACCTTTATACTACATTTGCTCTCGTCAGTGGATGGGTCACAAAACTCCTTCCTTTTTTTCCATTGGTGTAGTTTTTTTTACTCAGTACAATATGTATAACTAAAAGTCAGAACATTCACTGTGATCACTAGATGTGTCAGAGAGGGAAACGATCCTTAAGAAGATTCCATCTGCTGTTAGCAAACAGCTAACAATGACATCTGTTAGCTGTTTATTCGTCTATATCTATTGTGGATATCTTAATTGTGATGTATATGTTGGTGAATCTTGCATGACATCTATTTAATCTTACAATTTAACTTTTCCAGGTGGAATGAAGATCACTTATGGCCTTAATCTCAATTTGCCTTGTACTGTTGATGGCTGGCCACAGGCATCAATCACATGGACTCTACCCAATGGCCTTATTTTGAACAAACATCAAACTGTTGGCCGGGTATCCTTTCTTGCCAATGGGACCCTCCAGCTCAGGCATGTCACCACCTTTGACAAAGGAACATACGTCTGTAAAGCCTTCAACTCTTTTGGCTCATCAACGCTATCCTACCCAGTTGCAGTGATGGTTTTCCCACCACACATAACCAACACGCTAACCTCGATTACAAGGGTAAACCGGGGATCATCGGTGACATTAAATTGTGTTGCAACTGGTATTCCCAAGCCTGATATTTCATGGACGTTGCCTGGACGCACAACGCTGGTTCCACATAACCGGTACACAATGCAGGGAGGGATCCACATGACAGAGGACGGTAGTCTGGTCTTACAGAGCTCGGTGCTCATGAACTCTGGTATTTACAAATGCAATGCCAAAAACGCACTTGGAACAGACTTCAGATCTACATACCTACAAGTAGTCTGATTACAGTTACTCTCTAATAGGAATGTCTCATAGGACAATTAAGACTGAATCAAGATTCCTTCATCAGGATTTTCACATACTGCACATGATTCCCTCACCATATTAGAGGTGGCGTTGAGAAAGCAGTTTCCACTGGACAATGACGCATCAAACTCTAGTGCTTTTTTGTTTTAAAGTATATATTTTGAAAAAGTGTTTTAATTATACATTTTGAGCCTTAACATGCATTATCACTCCACAAAATGCCTTTTGTGCTTGCTCCGAGAATTTGCATTTTTGGCCTTATCCCTTAGATGTATTTTCACAGCGCTCTTACATGATTATATATTCAAATAATTTAATCCAGTGTATTGTTTTGCTTTGTCATGACAACACAAGCGAAAGAACTTCAGAATCTTCCCTCCTTGTATTAATGTACCTAACTGTAAGGTGTACCTCTTATATGCATATGGTTCTCTATGTTCTGGTAGAATCACTTTTTACCATGATTCTTTATTCATTTCCCCACTAAGCAAAGATTTAATCTCAATAGTCGACAGTAATGAGGAGTGGGATGTCATAATTCCTGTATGTGAGTTTGTCATAAAGTATTCTACTCAAGTGTTTAAGTGGCATATTTAAGGTACTTTTTATGTGCAAAATACCTATGTTTTGAGCTAACTGTTAAACTAACATGCACATGGGAACATTTGTAAGTATATAATTTATGAGTAAGAAAATACGGTACAGAAGTATGTATTGTTCTGTATCTGTCGATCGGCTTATTGTTGCTGTGCTAAAATAACAAAGCATTGAGGTTTGACTTGTTTTAAATCAAGCCTGTTTGAAATTTAAAATGGCCGTCCGATCAGTCCATCAGACTTGCTGTGATCGGATTCACTCCCAATTCATTTTCTACATGCAGTTGGGGCAACTACTTGTTGTTAATGGTCTGGCAGCGGTAAACAATGCCTGAATTGACACTGTGTGGTTTTGGGACATGTTCCTCTGTTGCTGGTTGTCGGCATACTGTCTTTTGGCCTGGGTGCAGGTTGCCTCCTAATATACATGGACATGATGGTTTTATTTGGTGAAACAGGTTGCTTGTGTTTCCACTTTTTTGATACGATAACACAGCAACAAAGTTTGCATAATAGAGTAGTAGTGACAAATGATCAGGTTGGGTTCTATCACATTAGCTGGGCTATCTTCAACTTGATTTTTTAAAGTGCACATGTAATCGGTGTGTCAGTGCAGCTTACATTAAGCTTACATCAACTGCATCGGGCTCAAGCCAGGTCCGAAAGAAAAATGTATAAGAGTCTCTGTTAGTTGACTCCCTGACTTGGACAGGTTCACACAGAAAAATGTGACCCGAGCTGCACTCTACATTGAATAACACTGTAGTTTGCTCTGTATGGGATGATTTAAAACTGAGACAACAGCCCCACCATTTTAAGAGTTTCCTCTCCTGTGGCAGCCTGAGGTTGTAGCATCCTCACCACCGTTTGGCTGCTCCGCTTATACCACACCTACTGCATTGTCACACCGCTGATGACTATAACACCAGTGTACCGCTCACCCCTGTGTGCAGTTATGAGAAAAGAGAAAACTGTATGAACTTGCAATTAACGTCTGACAATAAATTCTTTACGTCACCATGCTTGTAAAACCAAATATGTTTCGGAGACTTGCAGATTAACTTCCTGGCTTGACTCGGCTATGTGTTTAATAAAGTGAAATTTGTGAGAGATGTTACAAGTAAACTCATTCTGACCTCTCTTTCCTGTGTTTGGGTTTCAGTCGTGAGCTTGTGATCAGATCAAATGTACATTCAGATTAAATTAGCATGTGAATGGTACTGTATGTGTGTGTGACATATATCTCAATATGAGCTGTTAGTTATTATGCATATGGTTGTGAGATCTCCACTCTTATTAAAGTATTACACAGGCAGACTATAACCTTATTTTGCTCGTACATAAACCCTGTAAATGCTTGAGTGGCAGCTGCTGTCAGATAAATTTATCACACAAAGAAGCCATTAAACTTCCCCTATCCCAAACGTTTAAAAACTGTTTCTGATGAGTTATAAACAAAGGATGACAATGTTATTTCATTTGTTGCCTGCTGCTAAAACCCCACTGTATCTTATGTTATGTTAGATGTACAGCACATCTTTGTAAAAGCACATGCGCATTGGATCGGTCTGTATGCAGCCAAGTGCGTGTGTAAATCCATGCTATATTTTACTGTCGGTTTGTGTTCACCAGAATGTGAATGTCCCACTGAGATTCATCTCCAGACAAACAGGCCTTTTACTGAGGAAGAACGGAGCTTTGTCAGACACAAGCAGAGGGATTGTTTGACACAGTGTGTTTGTCGTGTGTGTGTGTGTGAGACAGCTATTATGTGTGTTTCTCAGTGAAAGAGTGTGTAGTCTTTGAGGAAGAGATCTAGTTTGTGTTTGGGTGACTGTTCTCCACAGTGAGTGGTGCGTGTGTGTGTGTGTGTGTGTGTGTGTGTGAGAGAGAGAAAGAGAGATTGACTTAAGATGTTGTTGGTGTCTGTCTGCATTTCAGTCTGATATCAAAAGACAGGGATTGTGCGTAGTCTAAGTGTGTATTCTGAATGTGTGTTTGTAGGTGTGTGTTTTTGTGCCTTGTTTTTTCTGTTCTTCAAAATGGAAGCCCAGAGGCTTAAACATCCTGCAGCACCTTGCACAGCTACATCTCGTACAGTAAGTACAACTGATTTTGTTTTATTCTCATAGAAAATTGCTGGTTGGTTCTACATGAAAGTTAATTGTTATCATGTTATTAAGATTTCCATCACAGAGGGTTAATCATGCTAACAGAGAGATTGGTAAAACAGTTGTGGGGATTAAAGCCGTCCGTCTGATGCTTGCATTGTCATTTTATTGTTTAACTGGCAGCATCCCCTCAACACTGATCCAGATTGAAACACAATGACTCGATTGAGTCCCATGAAATTTTATAAACATATTCACAGGTCTCAGTCATTTAGTAAGATGACCCCTGGTTTAACAAATATTTGTTTTTATTGAAGTGTGTCGACAGTCTTAATTGAGATATTGATTATCAGCCATAATATTGTAACCATCCAATGTAGCACAAGCTACAAGATGGTTATATATACGAAGCAATGTTACATGAAGCCAAAAGTCCAAATGATATCAACTGTGTTTAAAGAAAAACGTATTATTCACGTTTTATTTACGATATCAAGGAGAAATATCACACTACCCACAATCCTCGGTCGTAATTGTGACATCTCTTATTGGTGGAGCTCGCTGTTAACATGGAATGTTGACCACAACCATGAAAACCATGCTGCCTACAAACGGATGGTTCAGAATTGCATTATGTTGGAATGGCTTCCCTTTCTAACATGCTGTGGTTTTTTTACAGATTTTTTAGAGATGGTTAATTCAAGAATTGGAAAGAGATAATTATCAATGAGATGTGAACACTGCAAAAACTCAAAATCTTTTGACTTATTACAAGCAAAAATAAGCTTGTAATAAGTCAAAAAATCTGCCAATGGAACAAGACAAAATTATCTTGGTAAGATACAAGATACAAGATGCACTGTCTAAAAACAAGCTCCTTTTATCTTGCTTAGATCTTATTTTTAGGTGATTTAGTCTCATTTTAAGTGTGATTAGATATTTTGACTAGAAATTAGACAAATATTCTTGGCAAGATTTTGAGTTTTTGCAGTGAAGTTTCTTCACTCCTAGAATAATAATCTACAGTCTTGTACTGTTGACAGGTTTTACAATTTATACTGAGTATTTTCTTTAAGTTGGTTCTTTTAAAGGTAGATGAAGAGGTTCTAATTTGAATAAGTTAGAATGATAATCTCTGGTATTCTTTTGATGTATTTTACCTTTGACAGATAAACTACTCAGTCCTGGAATCTGTCACCACTGCAGCCCTTTGCATTACGGCCGCGTTGGTTCATGGAATGTGATAATATGACCCGCTGATCAGATCACATGACTTGGTGGTGTGAGAAAATCTCTTTCACTTTCTCTCTGGCACAGAGGAAATGCTACTCTCACGTGGTCTTTATTGTCAGTATTCAGCTGCAGCACATGTTATATTATTTTGCCATTAAATTGTTTTGTATATTAACTCGATTTAGAAAACTGGGCCATGATTCGAGCCAAGAACCACTGATGCATCAGCTTTGGACCAAGTATATATGGTGTATGAGGAAAACCCTTTTTTTCATTCAGAACAAGAGGGACTGTGGAATTTTACGTGTTCATTTAAGAGAACAAGAATGAAGAAGTATTCTCTTACCACTGCGTTCAACAACATCTTCCCAGGGTACTGACAATTCTACCTTCTACCGAGACAGCTTAAATCCACCAGCATTTCCCTGTCTGTGGCTTGCTTCAACTGACCACTCATGGCCAGTTCCCCTTCTTTGACAAATGGTGTCCTTACAACTTCGCTGTGTGTTCTGGAGGGCAAGGCAATGGTAGCAGTTCTCTAGGTTAGATTTATACTGCCAGGCATTTCACTACTTGTTTGTGTCTCCACATGAAATCTGCTTGGAGGCTGAAGTGCCCCTGTCCCGTAACTAGGCCTTTTTGTTTCAAATGTTTTTTTTTATGAAGGATTGAATCATCATACATGGCATCCAGATAAAAAGGTCTCACGTGTCTTTTCTTCAACCAAACCAGCATACAACAAGGAACTAAACAACACAGTATATGATCCAAGAAGTGAGCTCATCATACATGATCACCAGAAGAAAGTCTCTGGAGTATAAAAAAGAAACAGAACAGACACAGTAATCAAGGAATTATTTAAATGTGCACCTTAATGAATAAGTAATCATACAAGAAGGTTGGATATACAAATTGGCTCCACTGTATAAATTGTTGCCCCTGATTTGTAAAAATCCTATATCCACCACTGTGGAGGAGAGGGTGTATAAAATTGTAAAGTTATTCTGCAGTACAGTACTTTAGAAATACTTGTTTGCTTTCTACTAATGTGTCTCAAAGTGTGTTCAGGTAGTGACCTCATGTGGTGTTTATGGTTTAGAATATGGTTGTAGATAAAGTTGCAATATCTCTACTGCTTCTCCCTTTAAGGCCACAGTCAGCTGCTAAAAGAGCGCATCCGTCCCTGCTCTCCTCCCTCCTCCCTCCCCCTCCCTTCATCCATCCATCCATCCGTTCACCCCCTCTCCTCCACACACACACATCCGACTGCACATCGCCTCCTCCGGCATAATGACCAACGATTCTCCGGAGGGGGAGATCCGAGCTCTGGGCGGAGGAGGAGGAGGCAGTGGAAGAGGAGGAATCGCACAAAGGGGCCGAGCGGACGACAATGTCACCATCCTGACGTCCTCCATGGATCTGCTCAGAGCCGGCCGCAGCAGAGCCAGCAGCGGCACCGAAGCCGCCCCGAGCCTCGCGTCCTCCGTGGACCTGAGCACCTCCTCCATGGAGCTGAGCATCCAGACGCGCATCTTCAAGATCATCGTCATCGGCGACTCCAACGTGGGGAAGACCTGCCTCACCTTCCGCTTCACCGGGGGGAGCTTCCCCGACAAGACCGAGGCCACCATCGGCGTGGATTTCAGGGAGAAGGCGGTGGAGATCGAGGGCGAGACCATCAAGGTGAGAAGCAGCAGCTACAGGAGGAGTTCCCTCACCTCCCTCCCCCTCCTCCTCACCTTCCTTTCTTTTGATCAGCTGCAGCCCAGTGTCTGGCAGCACAACACACAGGGCCCATTCTTTCATTGTATCTGCCCCACCCTGAAACAACATTTCCCTACAGTGTCCTCAGGTTTAAATGCTTTATACAGGCTGGAGAGATTCATCAAGTCTGTGTTTGAGAGATAAAGAGACTGAAAGCAGTTAATGTTATTGTGAGACCAGATACTGGTAATAGGACTCACACATTTGAATGTCAGCATTTTATGATTTATTTTTATTATAAAATGTGTTATATTGTCAAAACTCCTTCAGAATCTTACTTGAATCCACTCACTGAACCAGTAAATACCCATAATCCCAGACATGTCTCAGGCCACCTGTCCAGCTCCTGCGCCATCAAAAATAACCACCAAATATGAATCATAGTGCTGCAGCATCACCGTAATAATTGATGACATAAAGTGGACTGATTCGAAGTCGGAAAACATTTTGGTAGATGAAGCAAAACCAGTGTAAGTGCAGAATGATAACAGTCTGACTGACTACCATAATAAATGATGGTGATATACATGGACGTATGTATATGCTCCAGTCGACCCATATGTCTACAACCTCCAGATGACCCCTCTTGCTGACTCAAACACGTACACTACACTATTGACGTGCCATCAATTCTCAGTACAGTAATGTGAGAGTACATGTCACTCTTTTTATAATTTACATTTAATCAACTAGTCGCCCACAGTGTCCGTTCTAAACCTGCATGTTTTGAGTGAGCTGTTTACTTCACCTCTATCAACGCCCCAGAGCAAATTTCCAATTTAGTCCCTATACTCCCTAATAGTGAGTCCCCCTCAAACAGAATATAAACAATATTCTGTCACTTTGCTGGACGCTGTGTGCTGAGCTTTCCATAAACAGTGTATGGTGCAGAGTGAAGTTAGAAAACCTTGTGTTCATCCTACCTGGTTTGTCTGCAGGGAACATTTTGACCTTTATTATGTTGTCTGTCTCCACAGGTGCAGGTTTGGGACACAGCAGGACAGGAGCGCTTTCGTAAATCCATGGTGGAGCACTACTACCGCAATGTCCACGCAGTGGTCTTTGTGTATGACGTCACCAAGATGCATTCCTTCCGCAACCTACAGACATGGATAGAGGTTGGTGATGGGTGCATCGCTTTGTCCAATAAGTTAGTTTAGAAAGTGCTGACTGAGCATAGACTGCATTGCACAACCCATGTTATAAAAAGTAGTATTCAACCACTTCCTGAAATATCTATTTTCTCAGGGACAACAATTGGTCCTGTAAGTAGAATGCGCTGGAATCAGGCCTGTGGTAGAATGCTTAATGCTCAATCCAATAATAAGGTGCATGAAAAAAAACTTTGTGTTGATGTAAACTGTGTGAACATGACACCAAAATATGTTCTAGCCATAATTTGACATAACATTACTGACTCAACTGAAGATTTCTGAGGTCAGGTGAAAAGACAGAAAGACAGTTAATTTTACATTGCTAGTTTGATTGCATCCGTAACAATATTAAACTTCAGGCTTAAATAAATGTTTCCAAGCTGTACCTTATTATATCAGCATAGAAACTGCCTTCATTGCTCAGTACTGGTTGAATGCTAACATTAGCTGTTGTCTAATGGCTAATGAGCTATAAAATATGTTGTTTACTTTTGAAACATGTTACCACGTCCCTCAGGTCTTTTCAGTTGTGGATCAGTTATGGATCTGTGTAATGAAAGACCGTTTGTCAGAGTCTCTGTGTTCATATGATTTCTAAATCTGGATCATTGCAGCACAAGATTATTCTGTTCATAACAAAACTTGACAACCTTCAAACCCAGAGCGTGTTGTCAGAGTAAAATGGCCGCCGTGTGAATATGATAGAACAAATCCCCTTGGCCAACCCTGATCATTCTGCTCACGGTTAAGTCACAGTGACCTTAACTTGTGATGTTTGATCAGCAAAATCGAATCACGTCATCTTTGGGTCCAGTTTGTACTTATCTTGCAGAAATCCCCTTAAAGTAATCTTGAACAATAACAAAAGAGGCCAAACAATATTTTGTGACTAGTAGTTGGTATTATTTGAGATAGAAGCATTTGTCATTTGCACAATTACACCTAAGTGTAGTTAGATGAAATCTGCAGCCATTCTGGCACTAGAGTTTTGACACTGCTGTTTTTTGTTTTTTTTGTGACATATTGTAACTGTCATAAATTGCTTGTAGTTACAACCAAGAGGCCAATATCTTATTGTCCTCTCAGCTGATCATATTTATGTTTTTTATGGTATCAGGGAAACATGGCATTATTTTATAAAGCTATATTCTGCTCTTTCTCTTTTATTCTAGGAGTGTAATGGCCATCGGGTGTCAGCATCAGTACCTCGAGTCCTGGTTGGAAACAAGTGTGACCTTGTGGACCAAATACAGGTTAGTGTGGGTACATAACAGAATGTAATACTTTATTTACTACTAAATTAAATTAAGGTTTGTGACCAAACTCTTCTTACCCAAGGTGCCCTCAAATACGGCTCTGAAGTTTGCTGACGCTCACAACATGCTGCTGTTCGAGACGTCAGCCAAGGACCCACGGGAGAGTCAGAACGTCGACTCGATCTTCATGTCTCTGGCCTGCCGTCTGAAGGCCCAGAAATCCCTGCTCTACAGAGACGTGGAGAGAGAGGATGGGAGAGTGCGACTCACACAACAGACTGAGACGAAGAGTAGCTGTCCTTGTTGAGGAAATGGGGGAGTGGGAGGCATTATCAATGGAAAGAGAGATGAGAAAAACGAAGAAACCTATAAGAGAAGGATGGGGATGATGGCAAAGCGAAGACCAAAACATCGTTATCCAGAGACGATGCTGAGGATAGAAGGAGAAGAAGAAAAAGGGGCTCGGGAAGTGACTTATTTATTAACAATTCAGAAGAAGACAATGTTGCCTTTAAGACTCTGGTGTCATATAGAAATTCTTCCAATTTTTTCCAAACACAGACACAAGGAAGGCGCAGGAAAACATCACACGTTAAACATGTGGGTAACATGGGGGGGGATCCACAATAAACTGAAACCTGCCCTGGCTCTGTGTTTGTCACAGCCTTTAATATTCTGAGGCACCACATTAGACCTTGTATGTCACGGTCTAATTTCTTTGTCTGTCAGTAATTTAAATTTCATCCACGTCCTAACTGAAAGCAGTATTTCCAAACCTTTTCCTTCTGCCTTAAAAACATGCCTGCATTCTTGGAGTTTGATAACCAGTCTGGCAAGAGTAGGGGAGAGGTTTTACTTTTTTTAAGTACCTTAATCACTTGAAATGATCTTGGTTTATACAACAGAAGTAACAACTTGACGGCCTCTTAAGTGGACGACTTGACAGGACGAATGACTCTTTGTTTTTGTCTCTGCATTTTACTGTACCTGATATCTACCCATCACAACTTGACTTAAAATCACTGTGAAAAAACAAATACGTGGGAAAGGTTAGAACACATGTAAGTGTATCTCGGTGAGCTCAGAGATGGAGGGTTCCTGAAAACGTCCCAGGCAGTATGGGACATATTGATTTAGAGGCTGTAAGATCCTCTTACCCTTGAGCAGGAGAAATGCTCTCTTGCAGAGATGTGCTGTCATGTCAAGGCTCCTCTTTATCATGGAATTGTGATGTAAACACTCCATGTTTTTCGCCCTGGTGGAGTGGCTAAATATAGCTTTCCCTTGTGTGCAAATGCAGAAAACATCCCGTCTTCACCATGTGTAACTAAGAAAGCCAAGAGGTTCTCTCTATCACCCAGTCTCCTTATCTACACCATACTTCCTATTCTGTAATAAACGTCTTTTGTCTAAGATGATGATCTTTTAACATCAGTACCACTGCCTCCAGTTTTAAAAAGGACAGGAAAAATGACAGAAGACTGTGGCCAGTGTCAAGATGTGATACACAGCCTGAACCAGGATGTACTGTGTGAGTGTTTGGTATCTGTATTGAGTTCAGAGCTTTGGCTGTGTTGAGCCTGCAGGAGAAATGCATGTATAAATGCTGCTGAGGAAATCAAATGTTTTCGGTTAATGCATACATCAGAGTTGGCCCTTATCACCAAAAGCTTTCGACTCCTGTTGTCTTACCATGTTGACATCTTCTGTTTGTATCACTCCTCTGACTTGCCGTGAGATAGCTGTATTCTGGGTTTTGATTTTCACTTTTGCATCCGTCACGTGTTATAAACATAATCAAGACACCCGCTCGCCCCTTGAATTTTCCGGGTATCCTCTTGTTGTATTCTCACATGGGTGTTACTCAGATATTTTACTACTAAAGTTCTGGAGATGTCTGGAGCATCTGAGCAGGACATTTGTGTTCTCACAGACAGCCCTTCTGGAAATGTTTAGGAAAATGTCTGATGTTTAATGCATGTCTGAAAAATGCTTGGGATTATTCGAGCTATGGATGATTCAGGCTGCATGAACCACTGTAGAAAGCCATATTCATGAATCACTATACATAGAGACAGAATAGTTGTTGCTCCCAGCTGGGTTGTGGGTTGAAGAACACACTGTACCCAACGTAAGTGTCTATGAGGCCTTTGTGCCATAAGGCATCAAACCACAGTCCTGGCTGTGATGCTGTCAGTGATACAGCGTCCATATATTACCCTAATTTAACACTGTAGCCTCCTTTTGAGCTATGCCAACAATAAATGTGGATGCAATATGTGGTAAATTCAGATCAGTGAGCATTTAAGTTGAGTCTTTACCCCAAGCTGGCAGTCTGGTGACATCATTATTCCAACACATTCAGAAATGCAAGAACTGTGTAAACCAAAGAGGAATCCAGAGAGCTAACATCTGAAGTGTGTCTGGTTTTGTTCATCTTTATTCAAAAAAACGTTTTTAACTGTTTTTGTTTTGTTATTTTTGAAAAGATTTAAGCGGTAACGACAGGATTACATGACATAACTGTCCAGTACCAGGAAGATCTGAATTTATTCTCAGTCTGGGGGCAAATCTGTACCTTGAAAACTTTGACTTTGACACATGCAACCCAGAGCCATGGTTTCAACAAAGGCTGAGTAAATGAACACACAAAAAAACTAGGACATCAATCATTCATCCGTCTTATAAACTGTTCATACTGTTCAGGTTTGTATGTGGCTGGATCATATCATAATACAGGAGAGCAGGGGTACAGCCGACAACAGACATCTGTGGCTCTTATGTGTGAGCATAATCCGACCAATTCTATCACTGTAATAAGAAGAAAAACGTGTGGTGGAAAAAGAAGAATGTGCCTGTATTTCCTAAACATGACTGAATGAAACATTTGACTTGGTTTCAAATGAAAAAATATAGAATTGAATTATTTTTTGTTTTACAGCTTTTCACTTGAAAATGGTCCCGTTGTACTAACTTTATAATCGATTAGAAGTGTAATTGATTGTACAATAAATAAATGAAAACTCCATTTGTTACTCATTGCAATTATTAACTTTATAAATCTCATGAAGCTCTAACTCAATTTCCTTTTTCAAACATTTCCAATCACTACAGATGTGTATTTTATACATGTCTAAAAGTAAAGAATACAAACATAATGTCTATCTGCTTGTTTACTCTGTACATGTGTTGTATTTGGGAACCTTTCTAATTTTTTTCAAGTGTTTCTGTTAAATAACCATTTCAAACTCTTAAAGCAATATATTTATATTTTGAAATTTAGTATGTTTATCCTAACGTTGTAATATGAAAATTAGGTTACAAAGCAAAAGGTATTTGAGGTTTTGAGCTAGCTTGGAGGAATTACTCTTTTTTATATTAAACTCCAATCCCATTGAGATAATTAGGACTTGTCAGTGTTTTTTTAACATACAAGATCAATTTACAATAGCATTAAATTACATTTCATTTATATTTGGTAAGACATGGTTTCCAATTTGGCCTGGGGATGCACTCAAAGGATACATTCATACATTTTCAATTGAAAGTTCAGCCTGCTACAGATACAATTGGTTTCCACACTACTCTGGAGTTTTAGACCAGTTTAAACTGAGAAGGTGTGCTGAATAATATTTGTTTGAAAACTCCAGGGCTGTCTTTTAGTCTGAACGGGCAGAAACAAAGATGTTTGGAAGCTATGATGTATATTCTCGCAAGTGCTTCGGCTACCAGTGTAGTACACTACATGGATAATTAATAACAAGCCTGGAAGACCCTGTTGACAGCCATTGTGCAGTTAAAGTCTGAAATTTTACTTTTCGCCATTGCTGCTTCACTTTTGTAACCTGGCTCTTTTCGCAGCAAACAACCAAATGTAGTGGAGAGAGGTCAGAGGTCATTTCAGACCTCCCCTTCAACTATAAAAGTTGCCTTCACAGAGATTATGAGGAGTCATACACTGAGGGTCTACTTTTTTAAAACCCAGTAATCTCAATGCTTAATCTCATATGTGAATTATCTGTAACAGATATTCACAGCCTTCTTTGTCGTTGTTGCAATCTGATAAATCTGCTGAATAGCACCATGTGACTCAAAGCCTCATTTTGTGGAGACTCAAACTTTTGAGATGATGTGCCCCCAGAGCATTCACGTGATGACGTTTTCAGTAAAATGTCTGTTTTGGCCATACACTAATAACTGTTAGAGCCTGTTTCCCATCTCACACACAGGAACTCCAGGTTGTCTGTTTTTCCCGTTATCTTTCTCTCCCTTTCTCTGCCTTGTATCTCAATTCACCCTTCATGTGTCACCATGTTTCTGTTGCCCTCTAATTCTATTTCTGTCCTGATCTCAATGTTGTTGATCCCTTTATGTCCTCCTATTCCTGTTTCATATCTAACTGTCAGGGCTTCTGGGTTTACCTGACCTCTTGTCCTTTTCATATTTTTCCCCTTCTAGTTTAGCTCCTCATGTTATTTTGTCAACATCAGTCGTCTTTCTCCGTCTTTCTTTCACTCTCCAATCATGTGGCTTGTGGCTCTTCCCAGTATCTGTCTTAAAAGGTAATTCTCAAGCAGCTCATGTGTCCTTTAATGGATGGAGCATATGAGTGCTGTTGAGAATGTTGTAAATGATCATAGAGGTCAATCAGAACATGTTATATTTTATGGAATACTCCTCTTGATACTGACTCTACAGGTGACCGAATATTAACATTTCTAAATTACTCTAAATGTCACACTATCGTTAAAAAAAAAGGAGACCAGAATCAAATCTGTTGAAAAAACAAATTCAGCTCATTTGCCCACTCCTTGTATCTCGACTCCCACTGTCCTTGCTGTGTCCAGAGAGGTTTTTTAGGTCTCTCCACACCTCTCTTAATGTGAATAAACCATATAAACAGGCGACTCTGTAGAAGTCTGTAGACACACTGCCCTGTAGGCCTTCAGTCTGCGGAAAAAGTTTAACATGTCTTCTTTTACATCCTCGGATTATCTACAGCAGTGGTTGGCAACCGGGTCAACAGTTAATTTTAGTATTTTGGTATTTTATACCAAACACAACCATTCACGAGAGTCACAGCTTTAATCTTCAAACTAAAAGGCACAATTTTTGCTTTGTTGCTGCAATATTTCATAACAAGCTGAATAACAGAGCTTTTACTTTGAAAAGTTGGGAACTTGGGGCTGATCATCAACCAGTAACCCTACCATTAACAGACATTGCGTAAACGATCATACCAAGGGAACACACAATTAAATACTTTAACCCAAAAGGCAGTAAGTTAAATCTAAGCAGACAACGTGTGGATAAGAATGTAATCTCTGCTGCACCATTATAAAAGTAATTATAATAATAATAAAAACACTACTACTAAAAATAATAATAATACGAATAATAAAAACAACAACGATAATACTAATGATAAAGAACGTGGTTATAATGACAATAATAGTAACAACAATAAAAATAAAAACAGTAATAATAATAATACTACTAATAATGCTCTGTTAGTGTGTTGTTAATATAAAGACATGTCTCAGATGCCCAGATGACCGGAGACATTCTGGTGTGTCACCTGTGGAGAGCAGTAACAGCGTGGATGAGCGTGTCCTCAGCAGAGGAAGAAAGTGGAAACGTCACATGGAGAGATGCGACCAGCAGAGGCTGCTTCACCACTCACCACACATTAACATAACTAGCTACTACAAGCTAACCAGGCTAGCTACAGGGGTCGCTTTGCGTTATCAAACATTCGGGAGTGCAAGTGTGCCGGAAATAAAAGCAGGATTCACAGACGGTGCAGAACTAGACGTGCATCCCGGCCACAGACAGGGATCCTGGCCCCTTCCTGCTCTCCGCTGGCAGGGTATTCTGACTCGCTAGCGACGCCAACGATAGCAACCTGCCTTGGCTAGCGTCAGGCTAGCCAGCTAGCTAGCTAGCTACTAACGTCGCTTACGGTGGTTAGCTAGCTAGCTACTAACGTCGAAAACGGTGGTTAGCTAGCTAGCTAGTAACGTCGCTAACGGTGGTTAGCTGGCTAGCTAGTAACTTGCGTCATGGATGAACTAGTCGCGGAAGTGAGGGGAACCAGCGGGGCCTTTTATAAGGTAGGCAAACACCTTTTGTGGAGCTTTGTCATCTCACACACCGCACCGTGGACTGAGCTCAGGCTAACTCATGTGAAATTACCCTGGCGGATTAGCTTGGAAACATTTGTTTGTATCAGCGGGCCTCAGTGCTTCTGTGCAGCCTCCACAGGGATGTGAAGGCAGACCATCTGTAAACAAAGCCAGCGACAGTCTGCTGCTAACCGCTGCCTGTTGAGTTAGTGAGTGATAGGTGCTAGTGTCGGTGTTAAATCATTGAAGTTGTAGCAGAGATGCTGGCGGCGACATGTTTTATCATATCGACGGGCTGTGTGATGGGCAGTTGCCTGCAGGTTCACCAAGTTCTAGCATTCAGTCATTGTTTTTTCAGAGGATATCAGCAGCAAATCTGGGGTTTGCTTTTTATCACCTGCAGCTCGTGTTTATTTGAGAATAATTTTGAAGACAACAAGTATGATGAGCAAGAGTTGTGGAGGCTGGGCATTTGGGCCATTCATACCTGGGCAGGTGTCGATCACACGGGGTCAGGGGTGGGAGGAGTACTCAAATCCTTAAGGTTATTAACGTAGGGATTTTTGGTGATAGTTGTTCTTTGAGAACAGTTGAGGAGGATTATTAAACTGGAAAGATGTAAGGAAGGCCATCAAATCAATCGAATATGAAAGACTACGTATACGTGTAAAGGAAGGATGTTAGTTAAGAATGTAAAGCTCACATATGCTGACTGAGGGATGAGAACTCTCCACATTATAGGCAGCCGCTCATCTAATTGGACTGAATTGTAATTGCTAGCACCAACTATCAGCTTTCAAGAATTCAAAACGCTGCTGCTGCCAAACTATTTGTAATCATAGCTTAAGTGTTTTAAATTTAGAAATAATTTCCTACACCTAAGATGCATGTTCCATATTAAAAATATATTGAAAATAATTAATTGACCTCATTCATATAGCATTTTTCTTGTCTTATTGACCAATGAAAGCGCTTTACTGTACAAGTCACTTTCACCCATCACACACACATTCTCTACATTCCTCTTCTTCACACACCATCATCACACCCCATTCATACACTGTCAGATCAGCTGTCAGGGGTAGCTTGAGGGAGGGGGGGTTCAGTGTCTTGCCCAAGGACACTTTGGCATGCAGACTGACAGACAAATGCAAATAGTGATGCTGGCCTGCAATTTGAATAGCAGGTATTATTCCAATTGAATATAACTAAAGAAAACTTGTTTAACAGTCTTATTCTTATCATATCCACAAAAAATCCATTATTCTGTGTGATGTGAGCAATGTTACAAACATCCGGACCTGAAATACTCTAGTGTAACTTAGTTTTAATCTAGTTGCATTATGTCTGTTTGTTAGTTTATTTATGAAGATGGCTATTACGTTCTTAGAATTATATATGAATGTAAACAGTACATGCTATTATCTAGTTAAAACTGTTCAATTATACGACTTTATCATTAGATATTAGATTCATCATTGGTTTGTCCAAAAAAAGAAACAAATCCATGTGTGAACATAAAGCTGTGGGTGGTAGATGTGTTTCTAAGACACACACTGATGTTGTTCAGTGGTTCATTTGGTATGATTGTGAACTCTGATGCCAGCCTCGAGTTCATGTTCTGTGTGTAACCAAGCCAAATCGGTTGCAGCTTAATGCAGAACATATTATCTTTTATAATGGCTGTGAGGGTGATTGGTTGATTATGACATTTTTAGATCATATATTTTTTAGCAGCCTTTCAGAGAATAATGAAAACGGTAGGGGGAAAATGATAGTTGCATCGTTGGCACTGGATTACCTTCCAAAATAAGCTGAGGTCATTAATTAGCATATTAAATATCTGCATTTTGATCTTTTCTGAAGAGAGAAACCGTAGCAGAAGACTCGACAACAGCCTGAGTAGTCATTGCAGTTTACTGCCAGGACATGACACCATTATATCTTTGGAGAGACTTTAACCTTACCTGTTAGTTTAAGAAATAAAGGAAAGCTTCTCCCTTTGAATGTTCCTCAAATGTGGCCTCAACCTCACTATCCGAACTGTCCTAATAATCTGTGCATAGCTTCTGGATTTACATTCTCCATTATGGGTCAAGGTCATAATGGGAGCTCAGTTAAAAAGCTTTCCTGGACTTTTGGGGGATTTTGAGAAGCCCCTGTTTTTTCTAAGTTTGTACTTAATTTAATCCATTACTGGCTGCTAGCTTACTAGGCTAATGCTACCCATAGGCCAGACTCTCCATCTCCCTTTTCCTCTGAGGCATTGTATGTCCTACTTGCAGTACTTGACACACATGGACAGACTGTGGACAACCAGAAAGAGCGACGCAACCAAACCTGACAAAGATCAAAGAGAAACACTGGGCTGCTGGATTGCTGAATTTGATGCTTGATGCCAGTGTAACATTCCTGTTGTAGTATGTTAAATTCTGGCTATTTTAATTTTTGTTATTCCCATTCCCCTTTTGGATTCCTTTAGGCCTTCGTGAAGGATGTTCATGAAGGATCAGTCACTGTGGCTTTTGAAAACAAGTGAGTAAAACAAATGCGCACAAAAAACAAATTATTATGTATGGTTGAGTGTTAAAATTGCCAGCGATCAAATTAACTCTTATTTTTGTATGTGCTCCTCCGCCCAGCTGGCAGCCGGAGCGTCAGATCCCATTCCAGGATGTGCGATTCCCTCCTCCAACAGGGTTCTGCAAAGAGATAAATGAGAGCGATGAGGTCGAGGTGGGACTGATTCAATACCTTCAGAATAGTTTTAAGAAAATCAGCATTATCACGAAAGACAAAGTTGGTACAGTTAGAACGAAAAAGGAGCAGGACTCAAAGAGACCTTTTAAACGGATAGTTCACCGAAAAATGCGAATTCACTCATTATCTTCTTACCCCTATGCCGATGGGATGGGGGAACTGTTTGAGTCCACAAAACACTTCTTGAATTTCAGGGGTAAACTTTGTTGCAGCAGATTCCAATACAAATGAAGTCAATGGTGAGTCCTTCTTCAGATGTAATAAAAACAACTGAAAAAAATATAACACACCTCCTCGAAACGAGGTTATTTACATAATATAAAAATACATTAAAGCATAAATGATGCTGTTACTTGCTGCAGGTAGCATAGCTTTTTATGAAACATTGACCTAACAAAGTGAGCAGAGGCCAACTTTCAATAGACTGTGAAATGGAACAAAAGAGAGGAAATGTACATTTTGCGCAGCACTAATGCTAGCGATGCAGAGAGGAGCAGTAAATTACTTAAAAAAAACTTGGATGAAAAGACCCAAATGAACACTATAAGGACTCAGTGGAGCTGTGCATGGCTCCCTGAGTGTTCTCCTTGGCAGAGCTGTGGCCGGGCTGTCCACACACTGATGGTCCCTGGGTCCGTGCCGTAGTGCTGTGCATGGGTCCTTGGGGTGTCTGCGCCACTGACATCATCTTTACAAAAATTTGGCACCGATTGATTCAATTTGAACCAGTACCCAGTAGTACCAGCGTTATCGGTCGGTACCCTAAAAAGTACACAGTTTGATATCCAACCGTACCTTTTGTATCAAATTTTTTCTTTTACTTTTGCTTATTCCTATCTTCATTCATTTGTGTTTTGATCAGTGAAAGAAAATAATTCAGTCCATGGAAAAATTTAAATGTGCTCTTCAGCATTCATCAGAGAACGCCCTTACTATTTAATAAATGTTTAATGAGCAAGTCGTCCATTTTTCGGAATAATATAATTTGGGTTTGGAAGTTTCCTTCTGTGAAGTTCTCAAAAAGGCCTTTAAATGACATTAATAAGAAGCACAAATTAGTGAATCGGATTGAAATCTGTTTATTTACTCGTCGTGACTCTTTGCATCTGAACCAGACTTTGTTTAATGAGTGGAAAGTTTTAAGAAATGCACTGTGTTTGTTACCAGGTATATTCCAGGGCTAATGACAAAGAGCCTTGTGGGTGGTGGCTGGCTAAGGTTCGCATGGTCAAAGGAGAGGTAAGGTTAAGTCTGCATGTTTTCTAACTCGAAATATACAATTTAAGACTAGGGTTGTGTGCAATAGTTAGGCACTAGTGTAGATTATAAGTTATAAGTGTACAGTCAGTTTTAAATTGGTGTGGGGACTTTTAGTTTCAGCTGACAAGTAGTTGGCAGATTGGATTTAGGCTAATGTGTCAGTTATTCGTTTTACTTCTGTTAGCCATTTTTGTCTCTGACCTGGTTTTTCATTCGATCTCATCCTCTGCCTTTTTTAATATCTGCGACTCTGCCTTTGATTCTCACTTACTGGCTCTTTCTCACTTTTTCCCTTACGCACATTCTTTCCAGACGTTTGTAATTCTGTTATTTAAACTGATGATTATATTCTATGAACAATTTGGTAGGAAAGAATCTGTTGTTTCAGATGTGCAGAACTGGATCACTCTGAATCTATCTTTGTCTGTCTATATCTCTAGTTCTACGTAATAGAATATGCTGCATGCGACGCTACATTAAATGAGATTGTGACACTGGAGAGACTACGGCCAGTCAACCCAAACAAACCAGCCACAAAAAACACATTCATCAAGATCAGACTGGATGTACCTGAGGATCTACGACAGATGTAAGTTTGATTTAAAGACAGGACTCACACAAAGACATTTGTGACAACTGCATGCATCTCAATTCCATACAGTTATTCATTTTTATTTCTGTCACATTAAAATCACAACTCAAGTTCTGTAAAGTTACTTTAAATAGTATATAATATTGTGGAGATACCCAGCAGCAGAACCAAGCAGAAACAGACTACAAGCCATTTTTAGACATGAACTCCGGAGAATGTCAATACAAATAGGTCTGGATGTTCTTTGGAGTTTGCTTTTGATACATGGACAGAGTTTCCAGATTAGGGTTTGTGCAGTAGGCAGATGCAGAGCATAAAATATTAAATTCTATTGTACAAATCGCATGGTTCTATGTGCAGCACATCAACACGGCAAAGTTTTAACATTAGCTTTCTCACATACAGCCAATCTGGAGAATGTCAGGAGATTATTGCAGTTCAGCTGGCACAGTGTTAATGCCATGTAACAGTGGTATGTGCTACTAATACAGCACTTTGTGTGGGTCACATTTTTGGTTACTGTCTTAAACATGCAATAATATAATACTAATAATCCTTATATAAAAATGGCTAAGTTTGTTTGTTTTGCTCTGAAAATACACAAAGATGTTTACACTCATGCCCTTGATGACGGAATTACTTGGTGATGAATTCTCATGATATGAATATGTGTTACTCTGTTTTGACAGGTGCTCCAAGGAATCGGCACACAAAGACTTTAAGAAGGCTGTGGGAGCGTTCACTGTCACCTATGACTCAGAGAAAAAGCAGCTGGTCATCTTGGTACATACAAATAATATTTTTGTTTAAGAACTTAAGACAAAAGTCTCTTGTTTATCTCTTGAATTATATTTGATGAAAATGATACAAATCTCTGTTACGGTGGTACACGTGTGTGACTAAATCATTTGTAGTAAGTCACTTACGTTACGTTTTGTAGATGATGCCATCACTAACATATTCCACATTAAGATACTTTGTGTCAAACATATGTTCATTGTTTTTCTCAGTCAGTGAATGAGGTCACAATGAAACGCGCCAATATGATGAGTGACATGCACTTTAGGAGCCTCCGCACCAAACTGTCTCTCATAATGAGGAACGAAGAGGCCAACCGACAACTGGAGGTAGACTTTTATACACACACACACAGACACACATACATATGCTCTGGATCCTAGACATTTAAATCTATAATCTTGCTGTTAAAAATTATGAATTAAAATGATTCGTCATCAGTCATATCATTCTTGTTTGCTGTGTTTTGTCCTTTGATACATTTTCCTTGTGTGTGTGTGTTCTACAGAGTTCCAGACAGCTTGCATCACGGTTTCATGAACAGTTTGTGGTGCGGGATGATTTAATGGGTCTGGCCATTGGGACTCATGGAGCAAACATTCAACAAGCCCGTAAAGTCCCAGGAGTCACTAACATAGACCTGGATGAAGAAACGTGCACCTTTCACATATATGGAGAGGTAGGAATGATAGATCAAGCCCCTCTTGTTTCTGGATTTACAAATACAGACCTGAGCTTAGAGACATTTAAGTGTCATGTTTATATTTTATGTGACATCATTGTGCTTATTTGTCGAAGGACCATGAGGCTGTTCGTTTAGCGAGGTGTTTCCTGGAATTTTCTGAAGATATCATCAAAGTTCCCAAGAACTTAGTAGGTGAGCAAATCAATCGACTGAGATGATGAGACCATTCATGCAGTAACATGACTTTATATAAGGATTAGCCAGACGATTATCTCCGGCGTTCCAGTAGACAGTGATAGATGATGTATCTGTCTTCACAGGAAAGGTCATTGGCAAGAATGGTAGACTGATCCAGGAAGTGGTTGATAAGTCTGGTGTGGTGCGGGTTCGTATTGAACCTGAAAACGACAAGAAGCCGTCGGCAGTGGCGGCAGCAGCAGCAGACGAGGTCAGTGGGAAGGGAAACTTGGCGACCCCTCACGACACACACTAGAAGTTTTTCATAATCATTTATTATTTCCATCCCCTACTGTTATTAGTGATTAATTAGTAATTCCAGATTTTTTAAATGGCGTCCTAAGACCCAAAAGTTTGGAACCCCTTCTATTGTCTGTATTTAAAAGGTTCTCGGTGTAGGGTTTAGTGGCATCTTGCAGTGGAGTTGAACAGTAGAACAGTATAGTGTGGTACAATGGTGTTTGGTTAATGTAAAACTGCAAAAGGCCCTATAGAGAGCCAGGGTTTGGTTTGCTGTAGAAACATGGAAGAGGACCTACTCCCTATGTTGAAATAATTAAAGAGAAACACAGCAATTATCAGTTTTAAATGATCTTTCACAAATCCAAAAATGATTATGAATATTCTACTCATCTCCCTAAATCATGCAAAGTGGACCTCCATGAATAAGTGTAACTGCAACAGTGTGAGTATGTGAACCACTGTCTTTCATTTTCTTTACCTCTCTCAAAGGGAATGGTGCCATTCGTTTTTGTGGGGACCAAGGAAAGCATCTCCAATGCTACAGTACTGCTGGACTACCATCTGAACTACCTTAAGGTCTGTGTGTAATCGACAGTCATAACATTTGTCATCAGTTGTTTGAAGTTTTGTCCAGGCTCAGCTCCAAGGTCAAAGTAACAGCATAATGCTTAAAATTCCACAATAGGATACTCACGTTTAGAATTAGGCAAATTGAAAGTATTTTTTCAGTTAGCAATATTAAATTCATAATAGCAACGCAAACTATTTCAAATCATCACACTCCACGACTTTAAATTTGTTTAATACTCTGTACTTTCATATTTCTATATAAACATAAATGAATGGATCGAATGAATTGATTAACTATCTGAAATGAATATGTGATTAGCACTGTATATTGTCTTTGAACCAGAATAAACAACTTGAACTTTTTTCCAATTGTCCATGTCCACAGGAGGTGGATCAGCTCCGCCTAGAGCGTCTCCAGATTGACGAGCAGCTGAGACAGATAGGAGGAGGAGGAGGGGGTGGAGGAGGGACGGGACCTCGGACTCTGAAAGACAAAACCTACCAGTTCGATAACGGCATGGGGCTCGGGATGGGAAGAGGAGCGGGAGGAGGAGGGAAGCCCTACACCGGAGGGGGAGGACGAGGGGGGGCGAGGACGAAGAGGAGGAGGTGCAGCTTTTGCCTCAGGTACAATAAATAACTACAATCAAGAAAACAAATAAAATCCGGTTCAAATAATCGTAACATATTAATTAGAACCTGTGCCCTTACATATACAAGGGAAACTGAATACCTGAGGCTTTAAATCCAAAAATGTATAATCTCTAGTGTTGTTTGTCCCCTCGGTTAATGAAGTGTTTAGATTTCTGACATTTAAAGGGAAAGGATATGAAACATGCAGCTAGTACAAGATTACAAGTACTTAATGGAGCCTCTCGTCCCGAGGCAATGACTTCATTTTAAAACTAAACATTTAGTCAAAGGTTAATTCCATGTAATCTTTCCAAGGCTTTTAAATTAAGTTTTACTTATGTACCTGGTTCCCCAGGCACTAACTCAGAGGCATCCAATGCTTCAGAGACAGAGTCAGACCACAGAGAGGAGCTCAGCGACTGGTCGCTGGCCTGCACCGAGGAGCTGATGACAGGAGGCGGGACCCTGCCCAGAAGGACAGATGGGAGGAAGAGACCAGGCAGTGGTGGACCAAGGGGACGAGGGGGAAGAGGCAGAGGAGGAGGAGGAGGGTATAAAGGTTGGTAGTGATTATCAATGGCAGGATTTTTCTCTGCAGATGAATTGAAGAATTTATGTAGACAAGTTAAACATTTCCATTAGAAAATCCTGATAAACATATTTCTAATCAGTTTTTCAACTGTTCATTATCTTGCCACCATTTTAATTTGGCTGATTTGGAAGATAATGTTTCAAGTAGTAGAAAAAAGAGAGAAGTCACTTAGTATAGTTAATGGAAATAAACTAATTTGAGATGCTTTTCATCAAATTATAGCCTGAAGAATGGGCATGAATCAAATAATGAGATCTCCACGGACTCTCTTTGCTAATAAATCCTCATGAGTGTTTTCTTTTCCAGGAGACCCACATTTATGACGCTCATAAATTAAACACTGCCAAGAGTTCCTCTCTTAAGTCATGTAGGGACATGTGAGGGTTTTGGCTGCGTGACAGTGATGGAGTGAGTGGTGTTTGATTCTCATCATCATCTTCCCATCAAGTTGTGGGGACGCATATGAAAACTTTTAAGTTAGACTTTAAATAACCATCGATGACATGCAGCTCTTCCATAAGTGAAGCCAATGCATCTTGATCGCCTCATGGTGGCGGGCTGCAGTAAAGGTCTTAAACCCTACCTCCTCCATGTTAGCAAATCACACATGGACCAAACTAAATCCAAAACACACATCAAATTTTTCTAGATCTTACGACACTGTTTGTTCAAGTGATTATGTTTATGATAAATGGGGTTTTAATTACTTATTTGAGGCTTGCATTGACGAGACCTGAATACGACAGCTCCATCCCCCGATCACTACTGCACAGTAATTGGCTCCAAAAGACGTAATCGATGCAAGATTTCAGCAATGGTATCAGTTTGGCTTCATTTCTGGTTGGGGATTGTTTTTGTTTCGGTTTAGGTGACGACATGCAGTGGGGTGATCCAAGACCTCGTCATATCAGAGACCCCAAGACAAGAGCGCCGGAAGACAGCCTACAGGTAACACACACACAAACACACACACATATACACACACATTTTACCTTTCAACTCACTCAAATAACAAACAGCTGTAGGTGTATGGAAAATTTACAATTTAAGTCCAAACTTATGTTAAAACCAAGTATCTTTACTGATTTCAGCCTAGCTGGTTTCTGAAATGATGGTTTGCTAACAGTTCGCAAGCAGCCCTCCCCCTCTCAAAACATCTCACTTGTCAATTGAAAGCAAATAATGTCGATTATCCATCACTATATGGGACATATATGACTTTAAACAAACACTGAACTATTTTAACACGTGAAAAGACAAAAGCAAGTTTGACAATGGCCAAATCATTATGGCCGAACAATTGAGTCATAGCATCTCAGAAACAGTGAAGCTTCAGCTACTCACAGTGGTACGAGCAGGAACAAATCACAAAACAGCGACAAGGTGTTTGAGCATGTGTCAGGATCACATCTGATCAGCGGCAGCTCCACCTCTAAAGCTGCTTCCAGACATGCACTGAAATCTCCTGATATTCTTCGGAGCGTCTGTATATGAGAACGAAAATGTCAGAGTGAGAGGCTCCCATCATTCCCCCTGTAAAAGCTCGGGATAATGTCCAAATGAGCAAGAAAACACCACAAGATCCTTTGCAGAATTCATCACGAGCCAGTGGGCGTGTGATGGAGTTTCTAACACGCGACACGTGCATACCTACGGCATGGCTTCAGCTGCTGCAGTCTCTGTTAACTGCATATGTATAGAATATAAGTGTAAAGTTTGACATTCATAGCAACAGTAACCAAAGGGGACAGGGCTCGGCAGACACCCAGTTCACCAGTGATCACGTTTCTCATCTCTCTCAACCTGTGCACTGTGGGACCAGACTGTACTCGTTTCCTTTTTCCCACAGATCCGCGTGGACGGTAACAACGAGCGCAGCGTGCAACACTCGTCAGGAGGTCGAGGAGGCGGAGGAGGAGGAGGAGGAGGAGGGCCTTCCTCCTCCCAGGGTGGTGTCGGTGGTGACGGCCCCTCCCGTCATCATCATCAGAGACCCATCAGAGACCGAGGGATGAAGAAGGACAAACAAGACGCTCCTCCGCTGGTGAACGGAGTGTCGTAGATACACCACTGGAGGACCTTCTCATTTAGATATACACACACACGTTCAGATACAGATACAGACACACACAGGCAACTGGTCATATACCATTGTAGAATCTCAATCTCTCTCTCTTGCTTTTTCTTTCTTTTTCGTCAAACACGTGAATACACATATTTCATCAGCATGGAAGTTTACCGTAGTCAAGTCGTAGACCAGAGGTTGTCTGGAATCTGCTGGTCTGGTCTGTGAGTGTACTGATCTGGACTCTTCTCGACTGGAATGTTATCTTGCACTCTTCTATGGAGTGACAAGTAAAATAATCAGTACCTTTTTGGACAAAAGGAAAAGAAGAGCAGGGATTTGACTAAAGATCATCTCTTACTGAGGCATTATCCCTGAACATACCTCCCTCCCCCATCAATAACAAATATTTGTTTAGCTTTTTTGTCACTGCCCTGTTTGAAAATGCTCACTTAAGAGACAAAAGAAATTAGGTGAAACTGAACAAAACAGGGAATCATAACTACGTCTGAAAGTGGAATTAACGTGTGTTCCTTCCCTTTACATCTCAGATTTATTTTAGTTTCCTACAGGTGGAGAAATAATCTGTGGTGGTTTAAAACTCCAAAATCCAACCTTTGGCAGTCAGGAGTTTATAAGTCTTACAGTCTTTCGGGGTATGATTCCAGAAAGACTTCCTTATCAACTGTAAAATATTTGATCTTTTTGAGAAGGAAGAGGCAGATGTGTTTTGGTGTCTCTCTAATAACTTATATATACATGGGGAAATCATTGCTCAGCACTTAAGATTCACTCGGTGAATGATTTACCAGTCTCATCATTTAAATTGTCTGTGTTTTGTTTGCTTCGGTCTGCATACTGTAAAATTCTTTCATTCCTTCCGACTGTCGGACCAAGCATGAATTCAGAGCAGTCGAAGACATAGCGATGGAGAAACATAAATCTGAGGCACTTTGATGCAAATAAACTGTTAAAAAGTCTTGAGTGAATGAAAGGGAGACAGGAGCGTCACCAGCAGGTCACAACATGAGATGAACTGCTGTCCATTGTAAAGATACTGCACTTAAGGATTATGCACCCAACATACAACAGCTAGATTCACAGATAAAACTAGTACATTCACAGTTTTATACGGTTACAGAATAAACCCTGACTCATGATGAAAGCATTCAGCACAATCACCACTTAAAGAGCCCACGCGATTGTGACACTCCCATCTGCCTTCATGGATCTCTGCCGTCAACTCGAATCCACACCGATCACAACCTTTCTAACATCAACAAAGGGATATTTCTGATTAGGCTGCAAGATGAACTTAACTTTGGTTATTTTTTACTAACAAAGCAGTCGAGGATGGATGCCTTTTTAAATTAGTGCATCGACTTTTGCTTTCGGACAAACCGGATTAAGGCAGCAGCATTGTCAGTGTAGACCTCCTGTCGCCTGATCACATGAGCTTTTCTTTAATTTATGAAGACCTTTGTATTTAACTTTTGTTTTGCAGTTAGTGTTTCAAGTATTAGTGTAGAGGAAACAGTTCTTGTGAGTAATGCCTTGATATAATAAAAACTTGGTTTAAGTTTAATTCTCTTTGGTTTTCAAACTCATTGTGGGCCCACCTGTCTTAGTTGAATATTTTCAATGTTAATCTAGTTGAATTTAGCTCTTCTGTTCTGCCTGGAGTTTACTAAAGACATTTAGGTCTGTTTTCTACTTGCTGCTTATTAATAATGGTGTGGTGAATGTTACCTGAAGCCAGAGGCACATTTTAGTCAAACCACTCAGATTAAATGTAAAAAGAAAGTTAATCATGCAACTCTTGTCATTAGTCTGGTTAAATCCTCTGTGTTCACCACTGTCACTCTTATGCCATTAGTCTTGGTCATAACCAGTCTTTAAGAAAAAAACAACATCTTTGTGCCTTCAATTTATGCTCCTCAATTTCTGTGAATTTGGCCCATTCTTAAAAGCACCGGGTTACCCTGAATAGATCAAATCCTTTAATACTGTATGTTTAAACCCGGTATAACACCCCTGGCGTTTTTCTTTCATTTCTCGGACATTGGGTACAAGTTGGTTACTCTGTCATTCCATAAATCTGTATGAATTTCTTAGAATTATTTTCAATGGACCAAGTGGTCAAAGAGAATCTCGACAGATTCAGGGCTTCTACTCCTGTACAATGTCCAGTCTTGTAGTTTTGCTATAGAACTATCTGCGTTGTGATGGTGACTCAGTGACATAGACAGATAGAAGAGAACAACCATCAAAGAGCAGAAAGTGAATTTCCTAAGCAGTGAATGTTTTTTAGCATCAGAGGAAAATCAGAACAAAAACTGACCTGTGTAGACTTAAAGCTCTCATTCTGAAAAGTTGCTGTTTTGTAAAGTCACAGACTGAAGGATCCTACTGAACTTCACCATCATCAAAATAAATTTGGCACGAAGGCCTTTACTGATCATTTACACTGTCAGTTGACCTAAATTGTGCCCTACGTTCAAACTGACTCCAGTAACTCTGATGAGCTAGTATAGAAAGTATTTGTATATCAATGAATGAAAATAAGTCATGGTGACATTTGTATGGATTCATTTTATTTCTTTTAAAAAACCTGTTGAAATGTGAGAAAGTTGCTGTAAAAAACGAAAATTCTAAGCAAAAAAAAGTTTCTCAAGGTTTCTCTGCGTATTCGTAGGTTTGTCAACATTAGATCCCAATGTTCTACAGAGAATCACTGTAATTAATTCAGCATATGCCAGTGTGATGGACCTGATTTTAAGTTTGAATGTTGTTACCTGTGCGTCAATTTTGTAGAAAGAAAACAACTTTACTTTTCCTCCAAAATAATGGTGTGACATTTTGGAAAGAAACATCCTCACCTTATTGTTGAGAGTTGAAGGAACCTGCAGGTGATTAGCTTGGATTAGCTAAAGGCTGAAAATGGGGAAATACCCAGTCTGCCTATGTGCAGAGTGAACAACATCCAGCCAGCACCCTTAAAACCCTACAGCTAACATGCTACAGTAAATGTCATAATCTTGAGTTTGTACAAAACATAAATCTGTAGTTTTAGAACAAATCATTTCTTGGACTGGCACTGTGGCTATTGGGCTAGCATCCCCCCCACCCATTGCTTCCAGTCTCTATGATAAGCTAAGCTAACTAACTGCCAATGATGCGACACAATGTATGAGTCGTGTTTATCCTTCCTCTTTTCAAAAGGACAGTTTCCTGAAATGTCAAAACTATCCTTTTAATGAACTGATTTCATTAATAAGCATAGTGCAAAATTTGACCTGAAAAAATTAATAAAAGTTACTTGTAATAAAGACAAAGTATAAGAAGTATTAAAAAAAAGCTGTGAATGCTCAGAGAAACTTTGCCATATTTTGTGTGACATGTGCCTTTAAATTGTGGCTAGTATCACAACCTAGACTTGTAAATCAGGGATGAGGAGGAGACATTGACCAGATGGATAAAGATGGCTAATTCTGAAGTGATTCATGATTCATTCATTGGTTCACTCTGGGTTGTCATTGGGGAAGTTCAGCATTTCTGACCCTCTAAAACCCAAAGGGCGGCTGTTAATTGTACAGGCTTTGGCGTCACCATCTTTTACCACCTGGTCGGTTTTAACACTGAGCCTGTGGTATCTTTGTACAGTCGAACATAAGCCTGTAGCTTATGACCTGGTTCAATTGATCTGTGAAATGGATTCAGGTGCTTTTGTAGACGGCTGCAGTTCAGAACCTTAGCTCCTAATAGAATTCCTCCTTATAACATTTAATCTTGAGATGCTAAATAGTTTGAACCAGTGTATCTTTATTCCATCTATTCTTCCCGATAGTAACTTCAGTCTTGAAAGGAACTGAAAAGATTTCAGAGGCTGAGCCAGTTCTTCTCTTTAGCAGAGATCAGTGAACCTTCCTAGTCTTGCGATGCATGCACATCTTTTATTATGGATTTTGGACATTCAATGACTTTGAAAAAATACATTATTTTTAATCAGTGTTATTTTGTCTCATGTCTCTATGACCTATGACTGGTCAGAGTCTTGAAGTATCCGATGATGAGGAACATCTTCTGACAACCACCAGCTTAGAGTCAGTGAGAAATGGGAAACTTAGACCTTTTCGAAAATGTCTCCAGAAAGGGTGGAAACGAGTGATGAATCACGAAACAGGGTTTTTGTTGAAACTTTATTTTCCTTTTTCTGAAGTATTACCGGTGTCAGTTTCTCCATCACTAATCTGTTCAGACGTTTGCTTTCACTTGGTGTTCACACTGCTGTCTAACAGGTGAGCGCCCTCTGCAGTGCATCAGCAAACCGCTCAAGTGAAAGTCACCTCCATATTATCAATAGAGCATCAACAGTATGGAGTTGCTTTGTATTGTTAAAAAAACATAAGACAAAAGAAGGGAGGCTGGTATACTGTATATAATGATGTCATTATTTGTCTGAGAAAAGATTTGTACAATTGTTTCAAATGTGCACTTATCCTGATATCTTCTTTTTTGCTGTTTAATATCAGTTCAATGCTAGAACTCTTGATAATAAACTTAATGATGTGTTGAAACAATAGCAGGGTCGAGTCAAACGCAGTTAATAATGAAATGTGCCTAGTGCTACGGAGCTTGAAACATAACGCTGGTGAAAAGATGGTGGTGTCATTGAGAATTATTAAGAGATGCAGATGCATTTATTTGTCCCAAACACATGCACAGACATGCAAAGGCACACTCATGCAGGTAGGGAAATTTAATCTCTGCTTTTGACCCATCTGTGTGCAGGACACACAGAGCAGTGAGCGACTATGTACAGCGCTCAGGGAAACATCCACCCTAAAACCAAAACAACTAACCAAATCATGAATGAAAATCCCACATAGGAACTTCACTTATAATGACATAATTAATGCTTTTTCCATTTTAAGGCTAATGGTCAGTTAAATTGTGAAGTGATGGTAACATTTTACATTCTTTGATAATTCCAGGTAGCGAAACTGAGAACAATTTGTTTATTAAAGCTGCAATTGAAACTCCATCGAATGTATTTTATTGATTTATATTTGATTGATAAATTAAGACAGTAGTGTCACCTTTTATACAGAACTACAGTTATACTGGAGAAGCATCTCTATAGATCATCTTTCAAACCCTCAGGCTTTGGGAACCTGGGAACAGTCATTTCACACCAAATTATCTACACTCAAATTATCTGCTTTTGTTTGGTCTTTCAACCACATCCCATAATCCTCATCGGCAGATGCAGTTTGTCGTTTACAAGCAGCTGAAGTTACACGACTTGTGAGGACTGTGAGATGCGGTTGAAAGTGATAGCAAGAGGGCTTTGTGTTCTGTTTTGGGATGGACCGTAAAAAACTAAACCCCCAAAATGATAGGGTTAGAAGATAAATTGAATTTTTTTTGGAAATTGTACATGACAGAGTTGATAGAAAATGTCCTGTCTGTTTGCGAACAGCTAGAGCCAGGAGATTTTTCACCATAGAGACAGGGAAACAGCCCGCTTCTGTCCAAAGTTGAAAAACATCACTTCCAGCTCATCTGAAGCTAATTCAAAAGTCGTGTTCATTTCAAACACCGACAGAAAAGTAAATAGTTCCATGACTCAAGCACTGGTAAAATCTCAGCCAGTAATTTTTACAATTCTGCTTGTGTGCTAACTCTACGGCTGAGATCCGGCCTTTCAGAACTGAACAGGGCTAGGCTAGCTGTTTCCCCCTGATTCCAGTCTTTATGCTAAATTAAGCTAACCATCGCTCTTTAAGGTGGATTTCCCCTGTACATTGGTCCCTGATTGTCAGCCATCATATAGTGAGACCCAAATCATGTTGATCCTGCCTCCTCTTTTAAGTCAACATGGTGAGGACTGACCAAGTTTTCAGTTTGTAATTTTGTGGCGAGGCAGCCTGGCTTTACGTGGAGTTCAACTATGGTGAACTATGAATTGTAAAATACTATGGAGCCAAAACATTGTGGTTTGCAAGAAAATACATTTGTTTTTGACAAACACACTACATATTTCTTATATCACATGACTTTTGGCTCCATCTATGTGCCATGTCCTGCGAAATTCACCCTCCAGCCCATGACAGCAGGTGGCGCTGTGAGGCAGTTGACAGGCACAGGGAAGTGGAAAGCCAATGAGATTGAACGCATCGCCACTATCAGACATGATCACACATGACCTCCATGTGGAATATTGTTTTTTGTACTTGTAGGGTTAGTAAACACATTTTTATATGTGTAATTTTTTTATAAATGTAGGATGAAGGTTTTTTTTGTTGTTCGTCAGGCGCATTTTGTGTTTGCAAACCACACTGTTTTGTGTAGGGAATTTGTAAACAATGTTTTGTTTGTTAAGATTTGAACTCCATAATAAATGCTACCCATTTGCGTATGTGTGAGCAGTGGGGGGACTGTTGTGTACTGACCAGTTGGGGTCATTAAGAATTGGTGCTGAGTAAGAATTTCCACATTGGACATTTTAATTAAACGTGTTCTATGATGGAGCGGCTGTGATGTCGGCCTGCAATGGAAACATGAAACGAGCAAAGTAGAGGAAATGCTGTCTTGCTTTCGTATTGAGCCTCTGATATATTGCTACTGTGGTCATATAGAAAGCTGCAAAGTAGGTTTTGAACCATTTGGGGTCCCAAACAAATACATGTAAGAGCATGCATACATTATCTTCCCAGGATCAAAATGTGTATATTGTGGTTGTTCCTGGCAATAAAAAGTGTCTTACTAGCTAAAATCTACTCAAAGGGATCCCAAATGGCACGACCAAGGCTGTTTTTTGTTTAAGATGTAAATTGCACTATCATGGATTGTTTGACACTGTCCTCAATCCAGTCATTGTCTTCAGCATATTACAACACTGCTATAACATGTAATTTTGTTGAAGTAAAATGACACTCCCATGTGTGTAAACCTTAAAAGGGTCATTCTTCTTTAAAACAGTTACATTTTTCCCATGAAATGTTCGATATTAAGATTGATGACTGGTACTTTGGGTTCTGTTACCACATTTCATGAACAGATGTCATGAGATAGTTTTTGTGCTTGGTCCAAAGTGTAATCTTCCAGTTGTGTTGTGAACAGATTATATAGAGGAATTTGATTATAGATTTGTAGCTTCAGATGATTTTTCCAGCATCGCCTTTGGATCTAGACTGTTGAAGTAATTTTGAGGGAAATTAATTTTAACTGGGACTTTTGTGGTTTAGAGAAACACGTATCGGCAGCTGTTCACATTATGAAATGTTTTACGTCGGTCAGCAAAGATAAGGATTTTGTTCTCATGGAGTATTTGTGTGTTCAAGTTGTATTTTATACTGCAATCAGCTGTTGTAATTGTCTTTAAAGCTTTGTTTTTCTCATGAGGGTATTTTTTTTTATTTATACATCATCCAATGGGTTCCAGAAGAGGAATGCTAATGACCTAATCCACATTTGGCGTCAGCATCGTTAGATGTTCAAAACTGAATGAGGCACTAGACTGAATGAGCCTGTTTGGACGACACTGTGTTGTGATGTCAAACCTTGATTCAGAGCAAAAGCCGAGATGTCAAACACAAGACGAGAATACATGGTTTTTGTGGAACTAGTGAAGATAAGGTGACGTTTGTTGTTTGGCAGCAGATTTCAGCAGTCATTTATTTGAGTGTATATATAACATCAACAGATATTAAGCAGACAAACTGTGGGCAGTTACACTGTAAAGGGTCTGAAAGTGTATATACACAAAAAATCTGTAGATATTAACAACCAGGTATAGTCTAAAAAAGGAAAACTGTTAAACCCTGTGTGCACCACCCTGTGGGAATTTTTGATTATTTTCTTTTGTACATACTACTTGCATTTAAGATGTTTGGTCTCGTTATAGTGCAATCTATTTTGTATGCAAGCAGTTTCAATAATTAAATAAAGGTTGATCTTCCTCCGTTAGCGTCACCTGATCTCTTTGTTTCAGCATGTTACGCTGCCAAAAAGTCAAAACACAAGAAAAGATAGTTTAAAAACGTAGAGGGATTTATCTGACTTTTATTTGTACCACCTTCTCATTCGAGGCTAATGGACACAATGTGAATTGCTATCATTGAGAATATCATCTGAGCTTAAGTCTTCTCCAGAGCTTTGATGATAACTTTACATAAATTGATTAAACTCATGCTGAAAGTATGTGATAGTAATTCAGGCGGAAGAGATTCCAGTAAAGATTGAACGATATGTATTGCTGTGCACGTCAAGAGAAGAAAGACTTCCGATTGGTTGAGCCTGTGTATCAGCTGGACAGGACCTCGATGCCACAGCTCCATCTACTGCTGTGAGTTTAGCTCCAATTGAGGCCTTGGCTCAGATAAGATCCCTTTGTTTAGTCCATTAGTGAAAAGACCACATGATAGTGGAAGGAGATCCTGATATGAGGCTTCCCATCAAACCTCAGTGACAATAAAGAGCCAAGGCCAAACAGGGTTTTTCTCCATTGCAGCCTCTGAAATTGGATTTAAAAAGTTTGAAGAAAGAGATCGGTGTTGATAAACATGTCAGGAGGGTGTCACCTCTCCACAGGTTCCCTGTAAAAGGAAAGGTCAAGCTGAGATTAACAGATTTTTTTTTCTCATTGAGGAACACGGACCACAATTTAAACAAAGGGACCAATTATACATCCAACCTTTCCGATTCAATATAGTGCAAAGTTAAATCATTCTTTGTTGACTGTTAGCTCTAGAGCTTTGACCAAAGTCACACACATCATTTTGTATAGTTAAAGCACATTGCAAACTTCAAAAAAGCTTATGACAAATTGTCATATGTATTTTTAGAATTGTTAATAAGTGACTTAAAAAAATTATAAAATAATTACTTATGCAGACACTTCAGGAGCAAATCTAATTTTAGTTGGCCCTGCTCCGCCCCTGAATCTAGCCCTGAAGAAAAGGTTGATTTATCGAAATCTATGATGAAAGAAGCACTAGGACTACCTGGTAGATTTCGCAGAGCAATACTTGTATTTGACCACCTGGAGGAGCTGTGGTACCATCTTCATTCACCACTTTGACTACTTGTACCAGGAGAGAGAGATATAAAGAGAGAGAGCCTGTGCACATGTTGAAAATTCATGACATGCACGTCTCAACTTCTGCAAGATACACAGCAAGTACAATGAGCCCAAAGCTGAGAGCCGGCTCCTTCCTGACTATTTTATCAGTTTGTGCTTGTCTCTGTGTGTCTGTGTGAAACTCACTCTCTGTGTGTCGCCATTACTACATAAATCACTGGCACACATGTGGCTCAAAGAAAAAGACAAAAAAAAATCAATCCTCTAAACTAACAGCTCCTCTGCTCGGTGTAAAGACTGAAATGAGCTGGAGATTCATCTGTGTGAGTGTCTCTGTCTATCTGCCCTTAATTAGCTTTTATGTTAATGTTTCTCCATCTTTTTTTTATCATCCACTTCTCCATCATCTCAAACTAGAATAGCTTTTATAGATTCTGCTACATCTTTCTCTCTCTCTCTCTCTCTCTCTCTCTCTCTCTCTCTCTCTCTCTCTCTCTCTCTCTCTCTCTCTCTCTCTCTCTCTCTCATTCTTTGTCTCTCTGTGTCTGACCTAGTTTGGACAAGCTTTCTTACACACACACACACACACGCACACACACACTGTTTTCCTGCAGGTGCTTAAATCCTTGAAAATCGGTTGAATTTCGATCTGGTGTTTTTAAGATCTGGAGATGTCTGGAATTTTAATTTGTGAGGTTGAAATGGCTGGAATTGATCAAGGTCATGAAACAGCACTTTCAGACTTGCTTATGGCCGGCAGTCTCCTCCTCTCCTCTCCTCTCCTCTCCTCTCCTCTCCTCTCCTCTCCTCTCCTCTCCTCTCCTCTCCTCTCCTCTCCTCTCCTCTCCTCTCCTCTCCTCTCCTCTCCTCCCTCTCCTCTCCTCCCCTCTCCTCTCCTCTATCCAAGGCTGCTGTTTGTACTTTGCACAGTGTGATGTAGAGTAGTGCTGGCATGTTGCCCCTGACCAGACCGAAATACTCACGCACACATGCCCACATACAAACACAGTGACACACCATCCAAAACAAAGACGTACACACACACACACACACACACACACACACACACACACACACACACACACACACACACACACACACACACACACACAGAGAGCCTGCAGAACATCTTCAAATATAATTTCCTATATATTTGGACTTCTCATGTTCTCTCATGGGGGTAAAAAACCAACTGGCCTTTGTGTGGGAGGACTTTTTAAAGGGGAGGACAGTGATGTCATAAAGGAACCACAGCAACAGCTACTGCTGCCGCACACGCTGAGTGAGAAGTTCCAACCATCTGGTCAATCATTATTCATAGCGAGGCGTAAACAGTAAAACGTGCCGGCGGGCATGTGTTGCAGCAAGTGCATGATGGAGAATGAGGATGGTGGGCTGCTAAACTGTCATCAACACCACGTCGCATCGGAGGATCTGAGACAAAGGTGATGTGGTCGGATAAAGACACAAAAGAGGACGATGAGAGCAGTTTGTGTTGTGGGATCAAAGACCAAAGAAGATGTGTGGTGTGTAGTATATTTAGAAACAGGCGGGTGTTCCAACAGGGTCAGCAAAGTAGGCAATTTTTCCTGGGGCCCCAAACTGAGAGGGGGCCCATAGAGAAGGGCTGATTACGTTAATTCACAGCAACAACACTTTTGTAAAACCTCATTAAATACTGTGATTGTCGACATACAAGAGACTGCAACGACATCCTGTTTGGAATGAACACTGGCTTTTTACAGGTTTGGTTGGTGTGTGTGTGCATGATGTGTCTGGGAGGAAGACCGGAGATAATGTCGAGCTGGAGTTCACTGCTGTGGAGGAGGCTGAAGTTTGGAGGATACAGAGGTGGGTGGCAGAGCAGATTCAGTGACAGGGAAACAGCACAGAGTTACCGTACAGCGGATCTGAGCTCCTGAACAGCTCAGGTCATACCAGGCGAATAGTAAATCACATCTACCTGGAGCTAAACACTCAGAGTAAAAAGAAAAATGTCTCTTGAAGTTCAGGGTTGTTTGCATCTTTATTCCTTTGTGTTGTATGAGAAAATAACAAGTCCCAGTCAAAACCCTGCAAACATTCTGAGCGTCAGGGGCAAATAATTAGAATCAGACATCAGACTCCAGAATAGAAATAGAGCAGCTTGTGTAGATTTAAAATGTACATAATAGAAACGGCGTAATACAAGAATATAATACAAGAAAAAATACTTTTCAAGCTTCTATAATACTGCAGAGTGGTGTTTTAAATGTCTGGTTCTTTTGTTTCTGTTGAAACCAACCAAACATGACACAGAAGTGATCACATCATGATTAACAAACAACTTTAATAATAAAGAAACAAAAAAAGGAAAAAAAAACCGAAATCCATTGAATTGAAATAAATTTCAAATGGATTATTCAGCATGATGTGACATCATCATACAGCCCCATGACAACACTGTTAATTTCAACAAATCAGTTGCAGTGTTAGAAATCAATATCAGTGTTGTCCCTCAATCAAATCAGGAAACCCAGGCCATGACCTCACACATGCTGGGTTTTGAACCCGCTTCTTTTCGACCAACCATCCTGTAATCTGAGTAATTCGGGGTAAGACCAAAAAAAGGTAATCAAAGAAAATCAAAATAAATTCAACTAGATAAATTAAATTAAACAAAAAAAAACAGGCATTCAGAGAAGTCTCGGCTAATGACCTCAGTTCTTTCTACAAATCCTGTTGACGTCCCTCCGCTGTGTGTTCATGCTCAGTCTGAACAAAGACTCCTGGAGTCAGTGAGCTGCACGTGTGGTGTACTTCACTGTCACAGCTTTGAATCAGGAAACCCCTGCTTCAGATGTCCCTTTTCATAGAGGAGGAAAAGAACGAGAGAAAAAGAAATCTCCTCTAACGGATTGTGAGATAATGAGAAGCTTGTGAGTCATGCGAGCACACAGAGCGTCACAGGTGATGCTCAGTGGAGACGTCTGTCTGGAGTGTGCACTTCACTGACTCTAGAACTGCGCGTGGGGCTAAATACTAGAGCACGCATTTTAAAGACATTTACATCCTCCTACACCTGTTGACAGTTATTATCATTATTAATAAAACATTTTAAATGCAAAATAACTCGAAATAATGAATGCTGTGCTTTGACGCTCTAACAATGAAATGGGGGGGGCACAGTTTATGATCAGAAAAACAATAATAATAATAATAATAATTATTAGTATTATTATACTAATAATTATAATTATTATTATAATTATTATTATAATTATAATAATATGAATGGCAACTGTTGGGTTTTTGGGAGGGGGGGGTGTCAAAGTTTATTTAGTTAGATTAATAGCTCCACTTATTATGTGACTTGTCTTCAGCATGCACACACACACACACACGCTTTCGCCCCCCCCCTTCCTCGCACCCCCTCTCTCACACACTCTCTCCCTCTCTCTTTCACTCCTTCCCCCTCTCTCCCTCTCTCCCTCTTTCTCTGTCTCTCTCTCTTTCTGTCTCGCTCTCGCTCTGCGCTCGCCCCCCCCTCTCTCTCCACCTCTGCCTGGCTGTCAGCTTGCCTCGACCACGTAGCAGCTTCCTGGCAGCGGCTCGTGTCTACGCTCCCTCTCTGTGTGTGTCTCACTCTCTCTCTCTCCCTCTCTCACACACACGCACTCGCACAGGAGACACTCAGTATCAGTAGCTCATGTAGAACCACGTAGCAGCAGCAGCTTTGGATTTTAAACCAGAAAGCACCAGCAGCGGACACAGGAGCAGAACCAGCAGCGGGCATGGATCTGTTTGAATTCGACTTTTTCAGGGACTGGGAGCTTGAACAACCATGGTAAGTGTCCAGAACACGCTGCTTCATCCTCTGCTCTCTGTGTGTGTGTGTGTGTGTGGATGCGTGTGAGGCTTTAAAGAGGATGAGCGGTCATGACATCCTGAATTCAAGCCTCCTAATGAAGCGTGTGCGCGTGTTTGTTTTTATTTGGGGAGATGGGGACGCAGCCAAAGTGAGAAATGCGTCTTTCTTTGTCACCGTTGTTGCTTGAGAGGAACCGGGAGACATGCACATGTAGCCTGAACACAGACACACACAGACACACACAGACACACACACACACACACACACACACACACACACACACACACACACACACACACACACACACACACACACACACGCACAGTTCACATTGTGACATTAAGGGATGTTTGATTTGCACGGGCTGATGTGACGGAAGGGGGGGACACTGATGCACAGAGACACATCCCAACCTGTGAATGAATGAAAGGCTCCTGGAAGAGGGGGCAGAAGTTTCCCCCCAGTCCGGAGAAGGTGCTGGTCAGCCGGGCCCGGGCCGTGCAGGTGATGCTGGTGGTCTCCACAGTGACAGAGTCAACTTGGGGGGTTTATTCTGGGATGTTGCAGGAATCTAAATGTTTGCATGTGGTTATTGAAATCTAAAACTAGACCAGGCGTCATTTTTCTTTCCTGTGTGGACTGAGTGAAATGACTGGGCAGCTTTGTGCTGGAGCTCCACACACAGTCTGCACATGAGGCTGACAGTTGTGTGTTCTGTGTGGAGAGCTAATAAGACGTGTTATTACAATAGTCAATCGATTGTCCCAAAACACCAAACATTCTCTGCTTCCAGTATTGACTGATATTAGTCCATACAGATACATAGGTATTGGTTGATGAATGACAACACATTGTGTTACAGAAAAGCTGAGGACAGATTTCAAAACAGCTTTAATTTGGTCAACAATAGAAGTGATACAATTCTTTTTTTAATGTCCAGGTACATTTTTAAAAGGAAAATATTATGTTATTGTTATGAATATATCAGTCAATATTTATTATTTCATTTACAAAATACACAAATAACAGAATCAATGGCTGTAAGAATGCCTCATCTTTTGGAGTATACAGTTGAAAGACTGAACAACAGTATTAATTATTTAATAGAACAAAATAGAATCTGTACAGAGTCAGACTTGTGTGTTGTCTGATGTGAGCCCGTTACATATATGCATGTATACCCTGATACATGACATGGAAATCCAGACCATAAATACCAGAAACAATCTCACCGTTTCTCAGTTTGTCCAACAGAGGGCACTGACAATTTGACTTTTCAAATGTAAAGTGGCTGCTCAGTTTATTTCTTCTAACCAAAAATTATTTGTTTCTTTTTTATATATTTATAGTAGAACAATTTTGTGTTCTCCAATATACCAGGTTGCCAACTAAAAAAAATATTAACACAAATTTTGATCTCAGAAACTCACCAATATTCAAGAAATTATCTGCAATGAAAACAGTAAATTATAAAAATATGTTGAATATAAATGCAGTTTAAACCAATACTGTACAATACTTGAATTCTCAGTGAGGGGGTTTTACATGCATCTGATAACATAACAACAAATACTCCTGTGATGATGGACACTTCTTAACATCAGGGAAGACAAGAGAGACTGGATGGCATTAGAAGTTAGATCTGTGTTTGTCTGCATGATTTGGAATTCATTGATTTATTTAGATATATGAGGAGTAATGGAGGGACGATCTGAAACTATAGATCAGCTGGTCAACTCAGACTCAGATCTGGTGTCCTGCTCCCAGTACAGGCCCCAGTATAAAGTGCTTTTACTGTATAAAGCTTTTATCCAAAGCACCTTGCATTTTACCTCTCGTCCAACCATGAAATGTCGACCCTGACTGTAGTGGACGACCCTCTGTGCCGGCTGAATATGAATTCAAAAACAGGAAGATACAAATACATTCTCAGGTTTCATTCCGCGCTGGAGAACCACTGTGTTGGAGACATTTCCTTTTCACATACGATTGTACAGAACACTGGATATAAAAGTCAGCCTCTCCACTTCAGCTACGTATTGTAGTGGGAGCACAATAACTTGGCAACCGTGTTGCTGTTTTGTGTCCTTATTCCTGTGGGTGGTGGTGATGGTGGCGGCGAGTGTGTGTGAGCAGAAAAGTGACACACACTGCTGTCCCTCAGCAGCCGCTTGTGGAAGGGCCCTGGAGCAAGGTACTTAACCCCCCGCTGCTGGAGTGGAGCTGCTCAGGGCTCAACAACAAGCTCAGGGTGTCTACACATGTAACCCTCCCCCTGCCACCACTCCATCACGCTGCTGTTGTCAGACGGTCCTTGTGGGAAACTGGGCTCACACACACACACACACTGAAACGCACACACACACAGAAACGGGCTTTATTACAGAGAAGAAAACACAGAACCGTGCAGACAGAACAGAACAATGAGAAGCGCTGCCTGTGACGGGACTTTGGCTGTGGATCAGGATGTTTAGCGGGTTGTCCACTTACCAGAGGTTTGACAGTGAGATGCCATTCTTCATGCCAAAGTGTCCTTCTAGATACTGAGCCCCCAAGTACTGCACATAGATGCACTGTATTAATGTGTGTGTGTGTGTGTGCCTATATTAATTAGTTACTGTTCTGTAAAGTGCTTCAAATGGTAATCAAAAAGTATGAGCAAACAACTTTGTTGGATTGAAATGATTGAACATCAGAGATTTGACTGTCATTTTACAAGATGTTGGATGGAATAAGAAAGAAGGTAAAACATTCTGCACAGAGTTATGTTCTTTTTCCAGGCTTTCAGAATATTGGCTCTTTTCTTGTTCATGTTCAAAACTCAGACATATGCAGCTTGTCACTGGGGTTCACAGTCAGATATAACAGCTAACAAGTGTCATAACCAATTAACTGTTTTGTCTATCAAATGACATATGGACATGAAAACTGTCCATCACCTGACCCTGACCCAGTGATGAAGGCAAAATGGATACACGTTGTCTTTACAAGCAGCTGTTGCACAGTTTAATTCTGCATGTCATAAGGCTAGAGTATGCACACGCCCAGTTTACGTGTACGGTCATATTTCAGATAAAAGTATGGACAGAGATTATCTCTGATGTAGAGATGGACTGGAAACCTCTTTTGATTTCAAATGCCGTGGAAAAATGAAAAGGTTTTAGTGTGGACGTAGCCCGTGTGTGCAAACAAGTGAGGAACCATAAAAGCCTTTGATGAAAGACAGTGTGAGAGTGTGTGGTTATTCCCGTCTGAATGATCCATGCACTGTGTGGAGACTACAAAGAAGTCTCATTTCAAAGTCTGATTTTCTTTTTCTCTTAAAAGAGGAAGAAGAAGTAAGATGAAGCCAAGACGAAGGTCATTAGGAACAGTTATACATTCTCCTTTATATATGCAGTTTATTCATTTCCAGCATATTGACCCCTAAACCGGTCTGATACAAATAACATGATAAGTGAAAAGTTGAGAGTTCAAGGCCAAAACAGTTTTTTGAATGCAGCCAGTGCAGCACATGAAGCAGCCGAGTGTGTTGTTGTTAACCAGTGTCTTCTACCAGCAGCTCTGGAAGCACTTTTGAAGTAGCTGCAGCTCAGTGTCAATAAATGTTTGAATGGACTTAACTCTCCAAGATTCTAAGAAGACTAACACAGCTAAAGGATGAAAACCTGAAGGGAGAGAGAGATATTTTCTTAACATTTTACAATGGATTACTTGGGCATAAAAAGCGACACACACCTTCAATAGAAACCATGAAAATCACTGAGATTGGAGTTAAAAGTCTGTCAGTCGCCATTGATGTGCGGCTCCTGTTTGGCAGTGGATTTTCCCTTTAAGGTGAAGAAAAAAAATGAGAGAGAAAACAATTTTGAAGCTCCCCACGCCTTTGTTAAATCTGAACGAATCCAGCACTGTAGGTCTCCTCCTCCTCCTCCTCCTGAAGAAATATCCTTTCATCTCTTCTCCTCTTTGTTGCTCTTTCTCCCTCCACCTCCTCCTCCCATCTCGCCCCTTGTTTCATTCTCTCGCTCGGAGATCTGAAGGCTTTGTATGACTTTAATGGGGCTTACATTGAATGTTGCATACCCCTCGCTGTAATTGCCCATCATGTAGCTGGCTAATCATGGCGGTAGAATCTGGGGGAGATGGTGCTGACTGGTAATTGACACTGATTGTGATTGGTTGAACCATTTAAGCAGTTAATTAGGGAATTGATTACACATATCATCAGCATTTAATACTGTGTGTTTCAAGAACCTGAAAGTTAAGATCGGCAGGAACTTATTTTTTAACATCACTAGTGCAGTGCCTGTTCTAGTCTGTTTGGAATGAGCTGTTCTCTTGTTCTGAGTTAAAGCTCTGGAGCTACTTCAGAATTATTCCTGGTCATTAGTGAGTCCTCCTCAAACAGTTCTGCTATCTATGAGTAAAGTTAGAAAACTTTGTGTTGATTTTTTTTATGACTGTAAATGTGGCTTATATCAATCAATTTGAATGATTTATTTAACAGCTGTTATTTTTTCATACATGGTATGTCAACTACTTCACAAATCTGTTAATCAGTCGACAGAATATTCAGTACCAAGTTCACAGCTTTTCAAAATAAAAGCTCCGTAATTGCCCTTGGTATAAAGCATTACAGCAACGAAACAAAGGTTGTGAGGAGACGATGAAGGGCGAAGACACAGGAGTTGATGCACCTTGATTCCACCTTCCAATAAACCGTACAAAAAAGAAGAAAGTTAGTCGAAGAACATTGGACCGAGATCAGCACCCAATGCATCCGTGTCTGTGTCTCAGTCCGATATGGGAAATAAAATTAAATCAAATCATCAAAATGATCCTGCAGCGATTTTGATCTGCGGGTTGACCCAGTTTTCGATCACTGCTGTAGTTTATCCAGGGATGTAGAAGAAGACATATTCAGCTCTGTCCGCAAACTGAGGGCACTCTGCCTCGCCCCCACTGACTGCTGCAGAGCCTATATATTGAATATTTAGAATATTGATATTCATTGATTGTTAATAATATTGAACATGTGTTCAGATTGCACCAAATTTGAAAATGCACTTTCTCGGGCGATTAACATCACACATATTGAGAGTGAAGCCGATGGATGAACAGTTCAATAGAAATGTAAAAATGTTGTTATCAAATTGCTGTTCAGAGCAAAAAATCCTCAGTCTGGGGATACGCTCCCAAGTAGAAGATGGGATCTGCAGGGAAAAGTGGTGACACGGTCAATTTATAGTCAGTGAATATAATGTTCAGACTCACAGTCCGATACTCAGTCTACCCCTCAGTCCCCCCGAGCTCTCAGTCAGCTCACACGTCACATGCGCAACTTCCATACGGACACAGTCATTCATCACGCCGCTGAAATTTCCATCCTCACTCCACTTGATAGTACTTCACACCAACATCATCAGCAACTCACAGGCTTTGAAGGGATGCTACGGCTCATCCCCAGCTGCCAAGAATCCACAAACAAATGCTCCACAACTAACCTCAGATAACAATGACGGAAGTTTTCTGTCTGGAGGAAAAATGTCCTGTTCCATCCCCTCAAGGTGGGGCGACTATCCCTCAGGGAAATGGGAGGTCTATCGTCAGATGTGAGGAAGCTGGTGGAACCCATCAGATCATCTGATGCACTTACTGCAAAAGTAATGGAAAAAGGTTTCAACGAATGAATTGCAGAAATATACTCCTCAGCTGCTTAGTTTTCATTACATGGGCTAACTTTGGTGTTGTGCTGGTAGTACAGAGTGGTTTATTGGACAAAATGCCAGACTTGAGGCTTGAGATCAGCAGTTCACAAACCAATGCGGGGTCTCATGGTGGGTTGACAGTGAAGAAACTCAAATACAGTAAAACATAATAATGACATCGGTGGGTAAAGCTCCCTGTAGGGTTGCCACTGCAATTGACAATTTTCTCACCACAGATATTATATCCCCTTTTTGTAGGAAAATTACTGATTAGAGCAGCTTTTGATGTATTCCAGAAGTATTTATTCACCTCTGTGCCAAGCACTAATTGTAAGGACTTGTCACTGATCGGCTGCAGACTCCAGATTTTTTCGGAGCTGCGAATGGTGTAACATTATACAGATGTGTCTTTCCAGCTGTTCCAATTTAACAAGGAAGTCTGAATCACGATGAGGCTGAATCTCCAAACATTCTTCTTTCTTTCAGGATTTAGATCAAGCGTGATTAGAATATGGCACAAAACCACAGACAAGTAGTCCAGATACCACATCTGTGACATATTAGGATTAAAAGCTTGTGGAGTTTTCAAGAGGAGACGTGAATGAGGCAAAGCTGAATTGCTTCATAGTTTCTGTGTTCCTACAGGTATCATGTGTAGGATATCATGTCCTTATCACTTACTGCTGACAATTTCTTTTTGGCACCATAAGCTTTTAGACATGCTCGAGCCTTGCAAAAAGATATCTACAGTAAAATAACTGAAACACTTTCTGTCAGTCATCAAAGCAGCGGCACAGATAATAAAATGCCTTGACTGCAGAAATCCTAAGAAATCCTAATGAAGGAGATGGAGCCTTTGAGCTAATTGCTCTACAGATAATCCACTTAAATGATTACATGACACTGGTGCTGCTGACACGGGTCAACTGTTCAAACTTTTATGATTGCGTAAAACAAAGCTCCCAATCTGTGGGTGAGAGGTGCAGTGTAGACTTTTTAGGGTTCATGCTTTATGTGAAGGGCTAAGCCAGTGTCGTAAAAGAAAACAAAACAGTAACCATCTGGATCGGATATAAAATCCCCAGCCGAGCATTTGTCTTTAACAGTCACGATTTTGCCCACACAGGATGTACGGAGAGAGTGATCCACTTCTTCTCAATGTCCCTCAAAGATGGATATGCCCACCTTTGATTTGAGTCATTTGTTAATCTTTTCAAATATACACGTATATATGCATAATGTCATGATGTCCCCACAATTTACTCTAAGTTAGCATTGGCCCAGCAAGTTCCAAGATGGTTTGAAACTGTGAGTGGCGTTATGAGCCATTTTCAACCCATAGATGTAGATTTTAAAACCAGCATTAACGTGTTTTATTAATGAGCAGGTCTATAATTTATCTTGTCTTATCTGTCCCTAGAAGCGGATGGCAGAACTAATCAATGAGAAAGTCTCTATTCACCCAGAAATTTCATTCAGAGGAAAGCAAATGAGACGAAAGGGGGCTAGAAATAGATTTGTATTATTATTTGAGTTATTTAAGTTATTTTTAAGAGCATCCCATGGTAATCTTCAATATGATTAAGCAGTGCAAGTACGGTAACAGTAGCTCTTAGCTGAAGAAACAATGTGATATATAATTTCACCATGTTGTGTTTCATGTAAAAGGATCTTTTAAAGTAAAGGTAGGTAATCCAATGAAGAACCTGTAGAAACCACATTAGTTTACGAGTTTTGCAGGTTTTAGTACAAATATCATTAAATACAAATATTTAAAAAAATGAAAACTATCGAAACCCAGACAACATAACCCTCATCTAAACCGTCCAACACAAACAGTAGCCTGTAGAACAATACAACTCTGCCAACTGTTCAAGCCATGGCAAGGTCATACAGTAATTTCCAACCCACAGAGGATTCGTATTGAGGAGACGAATAAACAAACAATAATTAGGAAGCAATGATTTAAGACGCACCAAGTGTCTGAAATGTCCAGAAACCTGCCGTCTGCCATCTGTCTGGTTCAGGGTGGATGTGAGCGCTGTGACTTCTTCAGAGGCGTCAGAGGTCTTGCAGTATCCATCAACCATAATTTGCACCTCAGCAGGACACAGTAACACATATGCTCGGTTATAGACTGTTCCCAGAGCTTTCAATTTCACCCTTGTCGAATTTTGACATGAAATCTAATGATCACTGGCCAAGGATGTGGACTGGGATGTGGTTTTACTGCGGGTGTGATTAACCTGCTCCAGGTTAAGGCCAATTTATGTACAATTACTGAGAATTTTGTCTTTTTAATTTGATTCACGTCCCTTCCACAAACATGGAGGAGGCAGGGTTTATGACTTATACTGCAGTTAGCATCCAGGGGGCGATCAGGAGGATTTGGCTTCTCTTTTGGGAACCGTCATGTTGTCTATCTTTATATGAGCCTGTATGCACAAGTAGCCATCGCTAAGCACATGTTCCCAACTGGTATTAACAATACTCCTAAATGTGTCTCCTGTGACCACGTATCTCACTTCCCGCTCTAAATGAAAATGAACACGTATGTCATCTGTGTTAGTTAAGACCAAATTATGTTGTTTTGACCCAGTCTGAGGTAACAGATGTGTCCGATGTCACTGTTTGTGTGTGTGTCTCTGTGTCGGCATGAAAGAGAGAGAGAGGAGTCAGGAGGAACTGAGTGAATCTCGTGCTTGAGAGAGTGGGCTGGCAAATGTGGTCTCTCGTAATTGTATCTATATCTGATCTGAGTGCGTTCACGCCTGTACATAGAGCTGTCCGCTTGAGATCGTATCACAAAAGCCACATAGTGATACCAGGTGTGTCTCGGTTGTCAAACAAGCAAACTCCCCCTCCACCTGCCTTAGGGCTGGGCGATATGGAATAAAATTAATAAAAATGTCTTCTTTTGTTCAAACATTTTTTCTTATGCAAAAAACTAATTTTACTTGCTCGTACAATCATGCTGTGCCACAGCACTTTACTTAGAACATTTCATACAAACCATTAGAGTGAAAAGGTGTATGCAATGTACATACTCAATTAAAAAAAAAGTAATTTTTTTTTCTTCTATTTCTCTGTTCTCTTGTCTCCCTCATTCTGATGTGCCTGCTGCTGAAAAAAATGCATTTTCCTTGTGTGTGGATCAATAAAGTTTTATCTTATCTTATCTTAAATGAGCTTCACTGCACTGAGGCTCATCACTCTGCTGGTGAACAAGTGACTCTGCTCGTCCGGTGTTTTCTAATCATCACACTTAGAACTGATCTTTATAAAAAACCTGATGAACTCCAATTTATGTTCCTGGATAAACGGGGCGTCGCTTCTTCTGCAATGAAGAAGTTAAAACACTGCGTTACTTTCTAAACTGAGGGAAGAACTTCTGTCTGCAGGAGTGAGTGTGTGTGTGTGTGTGTGTGTGTGTGTGTGTGTGTGTGTGTGTGTGTGTGTGTGTGTGTGTTTGTGTATTCTCTTCTCTTCTCTTCTCTTCTCTGTCCCTCTTCCCACACAAACTGATAATCACATCGCTCCATTTCCGTTGTATGAAGCTGTATGGTGTAAGTTCTCTGGTCTCCTGCTCTGGAAGAACAGCACTGGGCCAGCCGCCTGTTTGCTACTTCAAGAACCCCATTAATGTTGATAATGTGGTAAGTGTCAGAACTTACTTAATAGTAGAATCACGCTCGTTTTATAATTATTGCATACTGCACTTTCTCCTCGTAAGCTGGGTTCATGTCATAGATAATTAGCCAAAAGGCCACAGGGCTCAGTCAAATACAATGTGACAATTAGCTATAGCACTATTATCTCCAGAGGTCGAACTTCTTTAATAAATATGATTACTGCTAATACTACTAAGCCACACATTTTTTATATTCATCATAATGAAAAAAGGTCAGATTTTTTCTTAACTAGTTTGTAAAAGATTAAAATGACCTTTTCACTTTTTGCTTAATTTCATGTACGTAACGAAACTGCAATAAGAAACAAGATGAGTTCGCACACAGCAAATGAGCATGACCACCATGAGATGATCAGACCCAACAGGCACTGAGCGGCTCAAAGACACACAGTAAATAGTCATTCATGAGTGGGGCTGAAGGTACTTCCACTGACGTATGTCCCCCTGAGCTGCAATATCTTCATTAAAAAAGACTTAGAGGATAGACGATAAGAGTGTCCCCTCATCAAAAGCTGTTTAAAACGTTTCAGTTGTAAGATGCTGCAGATTTATCTCAGATATTATTGTCTAGTAACGATGTGTAGGGATTCCAGTTGCCTTGTCAATAGATGTGACGGAAAGCCTTGTAACTGCTGATTAGACACTGAAGCAGAGGAGTGTACATAACTGTACCAGATCTTCCCCCTGGGATCAGATCACCAGGCTCCTGTTGTAGCTGCTGTTCCAATATTGGCCCAGTCGTTGTCTTCTCAGTGCTTCCCACCTTTTAATGCTCACATTTATCTGTGCAGTGATGGCCCCGGAGTCCCTTTCATGCCTCTTTAAAGACCACTTTTGGGCTCGTTTTTTGTTATCAGACAGGACACAGAGGAGAGAGAGAGCTGCTGGAGAGTATATGAACCACATTCAAACCCTCAACACAGGGAGAGGGATACAATGGATGTGCACATTTGTAAAATCCATATCTGTCAGGATAGTGTATCTGAAAATTGTGGCTAATTACTATATGAAGTGCACGGAAGTATTTGACGTGCTATTTTTGGTTTGCTCAATAATCTAAAGATATGAAGTCATTAGTAAATTATTTGATAATATTCACTCATTTTCTGTGAGAGTTGAACTTGTGATAGGTCAAATTAGTTAATAAAGAACCTGCTTGAAATTACACTCCCTAATTTCTTGTTAGAACTAATTAGGAATTAATTATTTACTTGAGTTCCCTTATTTTCCGTGGATGTTTATTTTAGTAATTAGTTCAATCAGGTAATGAAGTAGAGTTTGCTCTGTAACTCCAATTCAGACAGCAGGAGTTTGTGATTTTCCACAAGTTGTACCTGCTCTCCTGCAGCTACACTAGTGCTGGTAAGAATAATAAACCTGGTCATCTAAATAAGAGTAATGATATCCACTATCATTTATCTACTACAGTAAATTTCAGTTTTAACGAACCTTATTAATAAAAAATTCAATCACAAACACCATAAAAGTCATACCAGGGCAAGTCATATCAGTCTGTGGGTGTGAAGGTGTGTGTGTGTGTTGCAAGGTTTATAGAAAGAGAGAGCGCAAGGGAGCAACAGACTTGGCAGTCAACACCAGGTAGCTTCTGCCCTTGTGCCCCCCAAGATACCAATACAATACGCACAGACACGCACACACACACACACAAACACACACACACCCCAGGTCCCGAGGTTGGCAGAGCCATCTGCCAAGAGGAGCACAGTGCTGAGGAATGATAACACATGCACACAACAACACTCACGGACACACTCTTTCTTTCCCCTCTTTCTGTTTTTTGAGACAGACACACATAAACACACACATACACAGACACACACACACACACACACACACACACACACACACACACACACACACACACAGTCTGCCTTGAAACCAGGGTACGAGAAGTTCTCTCCCCTGTGCACTGTAGCTGGCACTGCTGATGTTGCTGATACCTATTTTGTGCATATATTGTGCATTTCTCTATAAATGTGTGTGTGTGTGTGTGTGTGTGTGTGTTTGTGTCTGTGTGTGTGTGTCTGAGTATCTTAAGGTGGCAGAGAGCCAACTTAATTCTTGCTCTTTACAGACATATTGGAAATCCGTCTATCTGGCTCTTATTGGGGTGATTTAACATTTTAGTAGCTTCAGTCTGTCCAACATCATTAAAGAAAAACACGGAAACATTTCCAAGCTTCCAGCAGAGTCCTGCCAATGTCCACTTTTGTAAACATCCTACACTCATAAAGGCCGATACTGCTCCCAATCAGCTACACATTATTATCTTTAAATCTTTTACAAGCCCAACTTGAGGAAAGAAATGAAAATGATGCAGGAAAAGTGTCCTCCATGTTGCATCTCCGCCTACTCTGACCAGCTTGTTGGCAGAGGAAATTGACCATAACAGCAACCTGGTCAACCTGGTGGGAGTGCACATGGTACAATTACTGTAAACTTTACAGATTGTTGTTTGTTCAATTGGCTGAGTACTGCATATAAATATGCCAAATTCTAACCTAGGAAATAAAGATAATGGATTTACTATTGCCCGACCAGACTTTTTCTTCTTGCCATTTGATGAAAAATAAACAAAAAAAAATGATTTTTGGTTTGTGTGATGAAATAATTTACTATGAAAACACAGACTTTCCCCTCAGTATACTACAAGCTATTATGAGACCTTCAAGTGTACTGAACTGTTCTTTTTATTTTAAGTAAATCCCCAATTATTGGGTTCAACAAAATTATGCCGACAAAGATGAAAAAGATTACACATTTAATTGAAAATGTTCCTCTCTTTTTCTTTTTTATGCTCTTTTTTAGCTGATACCCTCATAAGGCTGATAGTGGTGTTTTTTTAATATCTGTAATATACTGTTAGCAATATTGAGCCGTTTGCAGCAGGCTAGTTATAAATTGTGTGTGCTGCTTTGTGTTTTCTTATATTTATCAATGGTTACTGAAGCATTACTTTAACCTAATAATTGGATTCAGCAAATATCATATTTTATATTCTACATTACCTGTGTAAGCAGCCAAGTTAGCACTGGCTACCTAAGCAAGGGATGTGTTTTATTCTCCTAAAATTAATAAAGTTAAATAATACATTAAATCAATAATACAGGGGTTATAGCCATATAATTCAAATCAAACCTGGATAAACTTAACAGCTACAACCTTTATGCGAGTGACTGTACCTAACACTATATCTGAACATAGCAAAAAAAAATCGGAATGCTCTGGTTTTGTGTCTTTGTGTGACGGCACAATTTAGAAAAAGGGCGAAAGCCAGAGAGCTGGTTACCCTCACATTGAAATAGATTAAACACTGAATTTAAAATGAAACAGAAAGAATAAAACTGAATTTGAAAGCAGGGGGACACAGAGGAAGCAAGAGAGCCAGACGGAGACGGAGAGGGCTAATGACGTAGCTCTTCTAGCCGAGGCCAATTTACTGTGAGGTTTGTAAAGGTCATCTCCTACATGGAGGCCTGTCTATGACAAATTACATTATTTACACTGGGTAGAAAGAGGCAGTGAGACCTAGAGACACACAGGGAGTATAAGAAGAGGCTGGGAGGTAGAGCGTGTGTGTTTGACTCTAATTGGTCTACAGTGTTAACATGAGAACCCTGAAGACATTTGCTAACACTTTGCCTAATGATGCTCTTATCAAAGCAAAACACCTGCATTTCTGACATGCAACTGGGATGTCCTACGTGTTATTCAGAGATTTTTCACTGCAACATTTTGATGTTTTTTTTTCACGTAGTTTGGGATATTCAGAGAGACACTGTACTGACTAATGTGGACATTAAATTGATCATTTTAAAAGGGTTTTCAAATACTATATGTTGCACTTTCAAACTCACAAAACAGCTTCACCGTTGTCTTTCACTGATTTCTACAGCATTACTGCTTTAAACTGGCTGCTAAGTCCTTTCAGGGAAAACCACTGTGGAGCTGTGTAAGTGATGTTTGATGTTTCCTTCTAGTTAGTTCAAGAAGAAGTGGGCAATTTACATTGGCAATATGGCTGGGCCACCTAGAAGAAGGTAAATCCACCAAAGAAAAGCTGCAGGGAAATACTTTGTTACTGATGGATGATCTCTGTAAAGTGAACTGTAGAAACCAAATGCTATGGTCTAACACCAACAGTATGTTATAGTGTGTATAGGTAATGTGATATTTTGCACAATATAATACAATTTCCTTTTTTCCATTATTATCAATACCTTAAACAAACTACAACTTGCTGGAGAAATTGTATGTATTTCAGGAGTTTTCATTTCCCCTGAAGGAGAGGACTCATTTCCCCAAAGAGCAGCTTAGTGTTTGCACATGTCGGTGTCCCTTGGGCTATCCAGAGAAAGGAATAGCCAGAGGTGTTTGTGGTTAAATTGTCTGGTACTTGGGAATGAATGGAAATATGAATATTTAATTTTTTTTGATTTTTTAAATTACTATAGCATTCTATTTAAATAAGATGCCGCAAGAAGTGCACAGAAGTACACTTTTCATATCAGCCTTGTTTTTGTTATTTAAAGTGGCAGCATCTAGTGTGGAGTATTGGCAGTGAAGGTGTCGTGATGCATCGGCCAAGGAACTAATTGGGGGATTCTTCAGTATGTGTTTTGTATACATAGTATTTAGTATATTGAGGATGCAGACATAGCACCAGAGTTCTACATTTGAATTGTACGTTTATTTATACATATCGGTTTTCGGTGAATTAAGTCGCTAAAAGTCTTTAAATGTTGGTTTTGATACATTTTCGGTTAGTTGCCCAGCCCTCACTCATGATTGGTGGAAAGCATGTATCATCATGACCTCGATACGGGAGCTCCATCACCTCTGTCTCTGGCTCCAAATTAAATAATTGTAGCAATGTGTGGGTGTTCGTATCCTTGTGCTAATGTGTTGTCGATCGTTATTTACAGTCTTTGAGAGAGGCCTTGATAAAAGAGAAAGAGCTGATATACTGAAGCTAATTCTTCTAGCTGCGCTAACTTCTAATGATGTCAGTTCTTAATGCAAAACATGTCGGCCGAAGTCAAGCTAAACATTTGACTCAACTCAATTGACTATACGATTCATTGCACATGGTCTGTGTATTTGCTCTTGTTGATGTGACAGTCGATAGCTCTCCATTTCAAACGTCCTCCCACTGTCGAAATTGATTTCTGACCCTACAACGTTAGGTGAAGAGTCATCAAGTTAGTAAATAAGAGTGGTAATCACTTTTGTTCCCTGCACAAAGTTTATTATTCAGAGTATCCCAGCCCTCATTTTCTCCTCCGCTGCTCCTGTGTGTCCTCTGTCTCTGTCACTCCTGCTCCACTGCAGGACTTTTATTACCTCTTTATCAACTAACTCATAATTATCCTGCCTGTCCCTCTGCCTTCTTCATCAGTGGCTCCCCTCTCTTTCCTTTTTCTGTTAACCTTTCCTATCTCCCTCCACCCCTCTTCCTCTCCTTTACTCGGCCCTGCCTTCCTTTAGAGGCCCCGCTAATACATTTGTTATCAACCTGCTCCTTAATTAACATGCCTCCTCTCCTCTGAGCCTTTCCTATCTCTATTACTCTGTCAAGAAGCCTTCTTCACGCTGCCCTATTTCATTCTGACTTTTTCTTCTCTCTGCATCTTCCCTGTCTGTCCCTCTCAGGTTTGTGAATAGATGAATTTCAGGATACCCCTTCATCCTCACTTCTGAGGCTCTATTATCTACAGGCAGACCATTTGTCTGTCTGAACGCCAGCAGGACACAGAGATCCTTTTTCTTTGTGAAAACGAGGACTTGCGTCTCTCAATCTCTCTTAGCTTTCCTCGCTTTAGCAGTGTGTCTTGCTATGTTTTTTGTGTGTGCTTATTTCTTTCCGAGCTGCGGTCTCAGTCTCAGGAAGAAAAATCGTGAATCCATACCTTGATCGGAATCTGCACCATTATCCATAATGTATGCTTCATCCAAATTTTTGTGGAAAAAGGTTCAGTTACTTTTGTTTAATCTTGCTTTTACACAAACAACAAACAAACAGACTGGGGTGAAAACATGACCTCCTTGGTGGACATTTCAAAAGTAACAAACCTGAGCAGCTGGCTGGCCATTACTCATATCCCCCCACGGTCTGTTGCTTAATGATCGTCGATATTTATTGATAATAAGCACGATTCCGTTATCCCAGAATACTCTGTCTAATGTATTATCCTGACTCTGCTGCTGCTAAGCACAGTAAAGAAGAGCAAAAGAAAAAAAACTAAGTTGAGGCTCATTAACCTGCAGATAGATGGCAGTGGTTTGGTGAGGACAGACCGCAAGCTGTAAGCCTTCACCCTGCCCGTACGGCTAGTGGAGAAAATGGCTAACAGGGAGCTCGATCAATACACTAAGTGTGTGTGTCTGTGTGTGTGTTTGAGAGAGAGAGAGTCTGGATAGTGTGAAAGCATTTGCATTTTGTGTGTGTGTTTGTGTGTGTGGGTGCACGCGCACAGACAGGCTGTCTAAATGCGTATTGATCCTGTGGTGCTGTTTTGTGTATCTGATGGTTGTGCTGTGTTTCAGTTTCATTAAGTCCAGCTCTCTCACACAAACAATGACAGATGAAGTCGGCTCAAGTGTGATTCATCAGCATGATTTCTAAAAGTAGTCTAAGGGACATTTGTTCACCTGCTGAGAATTCAAACTGATGCATTCTGGGTACTGTGAGGTCAGTCTTCTTTCAGCTCCTTGAATTCACAGAGATATCATCAAGCGCATACACACAGACTCACTGGACATTTACTTAAACACATATTTGTGTACTCAGTGGTTGGTGGTGCTGTTAGTGTTTACTGTCATCTATAGTCCCACATCTCTTCAGTGTTGTAGCTTAGTTTGTCTTTCAAATCTTCTCCGGTGTGTAATCTGATAATGATCTGCCCAGCCTGCAGTGTGTGTTATTCAATAGACTGTCTTTACGTATATGCTTTTCTTTTATTACGTAAGGTTCCTCTTCTTGAAATAGTATTTATAGATCACTTGTCTTGCTCAATCTCCTGAGGCAAGTTAAACATTGGTGTATTCAATTCTAACAACGATTTGTAATAAACTGAGTTGCGAACATCAATGATAATATATATATATAAGGGAAAATATATTGAATTTTATTGAGACTACTTGTAAAATTCCAGTAATAGATGTTAAATATGGTTTTATTTATATTTTACAGTTTATCTGTGTGTTTTTCAACTGGCAGTAATTGCCCCTGCTGCCCAGAAAGCTACCAGGGTTTTTCTTTGTAACTTACCTATAGCACGGCTCCAGACTAACTCCTTTACATCGGTTGCACATTTGTCACTTTTACCGGGGTCTCTCATCTCAGTGTGTCAGTGTGAGTTAGTGGGGTGTCAGTGTGAACTCCGTAGAGGAGATGAGATGAGGAAGCGACATGCCTCGATCCAATACAGAGACACATCAGTTAAATGTTAGGCACACCGGTGAGGCAAAGGTGAGGCAAAGGACATTTTTTAGTCTCACTTCTCATATTTTTGGTCACACTCTGGAGCCCTGTGTAGTTTACTGTGTAACAGCCTAGGATTGGTGTATTGAGGGTATTAAAGTATTAAGATATTAAGAGTTTAAATTATTTACCCCCATTCAAGCCAAAATTCTTCTGACCCTTATTCAACCCTTTATAATTGTCATATAGTTATTGTTTTATGAATGATATATATAATCAAAGTATATATAGATAAACAATAATTTACTCCCCAAATGTTATTTTTAGCGCCAACATTTGGGAAATACAAGAAGCATTTGTTAAGGAGCATTTGCACATCATTAGATATGTAGTTATACACAAGTCTTCTGGCTCTCAGGGGAAGTAGTGAAACAGCAGGGGGAGAATAATAAGGATAATAAACCTGAGCAAAAAGAATAGAGTCTCAGACCCTGTGGGACTTAAATCCAGAAAGAAAGATAGAAGGAAAAGGAAACCAGGTCAAATTGTTAATGCTATTGCAAATAACAACACATAAACACAAAGACCAACATACATACAAACCAGTTCCTGCAAGTTCTCCAACATGAACTCGTATTCCCAACATGGCTCCACACTTTGCTAATCCAGTCCTTCCTCCTCCACTCATTGTCTTCCTCTATTCTTTTCATTTCTCTCAGGTTTTCTTAGTCTACTGCTTTTGTTCTCTGAGTATAATCACCATGTCATCAAGGCAAATCCTTCAGTCTTAAGTCGTTTAGCTTCATGGGGATTTGTAATATTTCCCTCATTTTATTTTAGAGTATATCACGCTTTGGTTATTTTAGTCAGAGATAATGTTCGCCTTTTCTATTTCCAGAAACTAAATCTCTGTAATGTTACTCAGCACTGGGTCGAGAGTGCAACTTCCTGTTGATGAATTTCTCTCGATCATCTTTGTGAATTTTCAGGCGTTACCAGGCCTTAAAAAGTCAGACAAACTTTTTTTATTAATTGTCACATATGCTTTTTTATGAACTATTAACAATTACTTTTTAGTATTGGGTTTCATGACTTTTACTGCAGCCAGCCACCAGTAGATGAGATGGACAAGATGCTTTGGCTTCACTTCTGGGGAGCAGTCCTCTCGTACATTATGATATACACTTATTTCATGTTGCAGTATCTTCTCATTGGGGTCTGTTTTCAGATTTAACTGAGCACTGCTTACCTTGGATGTCCTGACAGCACGCTACAGCCGACTTTGAATAATCAGTGCTCCATTGATGATGAATGTGAACTGTAATAGATTAATCGTAACTTTCCCAATGTCCCTGCAGTTCCTTGCTGACAAAAAATGAATTGTGAGTGCTTCATTCATTCCCACAAAATGGCCATCAGTCCCATTTAGTCTCCTCTGGTTCCACCTTTACTCCGTCACTGAGAGAAACTGTGACCCGCGGCTGGTTCCCTGAAAAGGCCAGGGCTGTTGTTCAGCAGCTGCTTGATTCACTGCTGCTCTGTAGCCTCTCTGTCACCTCTGAGATGTGTGGGAACCCTGCTGCTTTCCTGCTCCCTGGTTGGTCCAGTTGAGTTTGGTATTAATACTGATCATCTCAAGTGTGAAGAGGCAGATTATAACGTGTTTGTGGTTGAGTTTAATATCTTCACTTTTCTATATTGCTTAAATATTTTCTTAGTGAGGACAGATGTCAAATGCAGAAATATAATTATAAAATATACAGTTTATTCACTCTTCCATACTTCATATGGAATCTAAATATGTAATATTGATGTATGTAATGTGTAAATATGTAGCTAAATAGGGAAATAGACTTATATGTTTTCTTTGTGAAGATCAGTAAAAAGGTGATCTCATTGTATTGTTTTTGTGTGTTTTAAACATGAAGGTAGAACCAGGAGATGGTTTTCTTACTTTAACATAAGCTAAAGTTGAAACCCCACCAACCATCTAACTAACCACAGTGTAAACAGAAAGTGGCTGTGTGTAGAGTTAAAGCTGGATTGTTTTTAGGCTGAGATCAAACGTGTTTTTGCACCCTGACTTGGACCTCCCCAAATATTTAACTACTTGTCGAGGAGATGCAGAATACAAGAGCTGTGATTGGTCCGCTAGGCTGCCTCGCATTTCTGGCAGACTCGCCGCTGTTTTCTAATGTATATTTTGGGGGATTTTTGGCCTTTATTTTGGATAGGACAGAGAGCCAGCTGTGAAATGGGATAGAGAGAGAGTGGGAGATGACACGCAGCCTAGGGCCGCAGGACGGAATCGAACCCAGGCAACTGCAGATGAGTCATAGCCTCAATTGGGTGGCAGCCCTATGAGGTGAATTGAGTTGAAGGAACGAACATGGACAACGTCTTTCTTTTCTTCATTGCAAGTCTTTAGGAAAAAGTAATTACTATTCAGCTTCAACTCCAACAAGTAGGCTACGTTTGTACCTGCAACGTCTTTTCAACACAAAGGCATAAGTTAGGCTTACGGCCCCATCCTCATGAGCCAGCCAACCTGTTCCACAAAGATATATAACACAACTGAAGACAGATTCCAGGTCTGTCTCACGCTTTCATACCGACAGAACACAAAGTCCTTGTCTTTTAGAATCTGCTGAAGAACGAGGCTTCTCTAAACATCGTATCCCCAGTGTGACAACCAGGTACGTGGGTGGCCTTGATGGTCTGCCATGCAGGAAGAACTGACCTAGAAAACACCTATCCTGTCAGGCTCCTTCCTTGAGCCTGCAGGTACAGCTCAGTGAGTCAAGACAGACGGAGAAAGAAAGAAAGAATGAATTTGAGTTTTTTGCTCCTATGAGAGTTAATCAATAAATGTTTTTGTTAGTCATATGTGAGTCGACGTGTTTTCACCTCAGCTCATATTAACAGTTCATTCACATCCTGTACATTTCCCCCCCAAAAGTACAAAACTTTTCCCTCAAATGTTTGTGAGAGTCCTTTTCTTCAGGCTACTATAACGCTTTGAGGCTTGTACCGACACACTTCATATCTGAACCTGGATTGTGTGGGAAAAGGCTTTGTGGAGAAAGACCCTTTGATACAATATATTTCAGTTAATACACACATTGTAACACATGGCATTACTACTGTTTTAGTATGCTCAAATACTTATTTGTAACAGTAAATGATTAAAGAGATTGGTCTTTTTCTTAACATTAACTTCAGAGATTTAACTGCTCATCTTTTATGCAATGTGTTTTGGGTTATGGTTAAGGTTAGGGTTATACTGTAACCACAGTAAACGGCATAGGCCGACTGCAACAAATCTTTAGGCCCAACAGTTACAAATTTTATCCCATTTTATTTAGTGTGTTACAGTTAAAGAAAACCAGTGTGATTTATCCTGGTGTATGACCCTGCTCAGTTGTACTATTAACATCTGTCCTGAGAGATCTGATCGTAAGTGGACAGCTTTAAGTACAGGTGTGAACGCACCCACAGATTCAGTCACTCTGACCACACTGGGAGGTCTGACATCTTTTATGTTGTGTACTGTGACATGGACAAAGCACAGATTGCTCTTTTGCACATGGCTATAAAAACAACATCAAGTCCACTGTATTCTGTCATTTCTTCTGACAAATTCACCAAAATAATTTAAGGATCCATGAACTAATCTGTTATGTCATCATTGTATTAGTTTGTATAGTATAGTTTTTTGGCTTCTAGAAGTTTGCATAAACTTTGTACTTAGTGTGAAGTATGTTCGAGTTAGTCTGCAGGTATTGTCCAGTCCAAAGAACCAGTTTGGGGTATTTCGGCTATATTCAACAGTTACAGTCTTGTTGAGGCTCAACCACACAACACCCCGACACTAATTCTATGGTCTGTAAAAAGCCTGTGGCCAGTGCTGTTTGCAAAGCTAGACACCTGCTTTTTCTCAAGAAGAACCACTTTCAGTGATTTGAGAGGATGTGTTCATCTGAAAAGTGAATCTCAAGTGCTCTCATGCACCTGCTCGATGATGCGGCTATCCACTGTCAAAGATGATGGGGCTGTTAGGTGACACAGGATTGTTTTGGATGTTTTCAGATTGATGTTTCTTTGTAAATGCAAAAGCTCAGGTGTTCCTCGTAAGATTCTTGAAGGTGTTCATGAATACAGTGTCATTGGACTGTTTCAAAGAGAACATACCAGGAGCTGTCCTGCTGCAGTCATCTGTATGCAAAGTAAACAGCACTGGTGTTAATACACAACCCTCTGGGCTTCTCTGTAGAGATAGCTCAGATAGGGATACAGTGTGTGGAGTGTATTGAATCTGACCGGCCCTGACAGAATCCAGCAGATCAGATGATGGTTTACATCCAAGCTAAGCAGCTTGTGGCCAATATGATGAACTCACACATCAGTTTGAGTGACTCGAGAGGTCAACCATCACCAGCCTGGCCTGGTTTCATTTGTGTGTATTTACAGAGAGATACCTGTATCACCCACACGCACCTGTAAGCCCACCGACTCCGCAGCTGAAGTTAGTGCTCCTCTCAGGGATAAGATAAATGACTGAGGATGTCCAGGATGTGCAGTGGGCGATTGAAGTGCTCAGATAAGATCCCTGACAGCTCTCTGCAGCAGGTCTTCAGCAGTCGACCGGTCAGTCTATGTGCTATAGATGGTTCTGTGTTTAAAAAGTCACTGCACTACCTCAGTGTGAATCACAGAAGGTGTTGTCATGGATGACAAGTTCACCCACCTGAAAACTCCAATAACAATGAAAACGCATTTCCTGAATCCTGTTGTTTACCAATAACTCAGCCTCTGCTGAACTATTACTTTGAACATTAACCGCATGCTCCTTTGACTATGAATATATATTTATAATTTAATTTAAATATGCACTTATTGCTACTTTAGTTTTTTAAGCTCTGTAGCTACCAAAGGTTAGTTGAACTCACCAGTCAGGAATGTCAACAAAATTATTAACCATGTATCAATTAAACAGGTCTAACTCGTAATGGATGAATCTGTTGTGAATTCAAATTCAGCCATATTTAAACCCGCTCAGCAACAGACGGACAAAGTTAGCAACGATCCAAGCAATTTTTTTTTGATGTTATCTCTAAAGATTTACCATAATGTAAATAAATATATAAACATAAAACATAAATATACCTATAAATGAGGGCGATGATCTTCAAATATTTTATTATATATATATTTTTCAATTTGGATCTACAAATTGATGCAATAAATATTGTTGGTGCTTGATTTAACAAATTAAGGTAAATACATTGAGTCAGTGTGATTTTCTTTTATCAGGCTTACCAAATATACTAATAGAGTAATGAATAAATGATAGGAAGTCACATGTATCTGTTTACACAGTAAGTACCACGGGACAAAGTCACAGCATGGTCATCTGGTACGCGGTTAGTCAGTATACAACATGTCACACTGCTGCCATGTAATGTGTGTGTCTGTGTGTGGTGAGACACTGTTATTGCCATATCCCAAAATGAGTGAATGCTGTCTGGCATACATTTAAAGCTACAGAATAGTGTGCAGCGATTACAGCCAACCAAATGGCTCGAGGTAAAATCAGACACCAAGCAGCTGTTAACCCTTCATGTGCCGGGGCTGGATAATTGGCTGGAAAAGCCTTTGTCTGAGAGAGAAGAGAGAGAGAGGGAGAGAGGAGAGAGAGAGAGAGAGGAGAGAGCGAGAGAGAGAGAGAGAGAGAGAGAGGAGAGGGAGGTGTGGAGGCATGTTTGCAGTGTGTGTGTGTGTGTGTGTGTCTGGGTGTGTGTAAGCGCGTGTTTGTCCTTGGGGGTCTCTCTATCCATCTTTCTCGCTCTCACTCTCTGGTCCGGAGCTTGTTACCATAGCAACATTGAAGAAGAGGTAATGCTGCCGGAGTCCAAAAAATTGTATTATCTTTTTTTCAGACACACACAAGCACACACTCGCAAACCCCCGTGCACACACACACACAAACGCACATGCTGCTCCTTCGTCTGTCTTGCACATATACAAACTGGCAGGGAGTATAGTGAATGTGTGTGTAGTGTGTGTGTGTGTGTGTGTCAGTACAACTTGTTCATGCTGGCAGGCAAAAGCATGGAGACACACACATGCACAAAGAAAGAGAGAAGGAAAAGCAGGACAGGCGGAGTGTTGCAGCAGAGTAGACGAGGTCATGTAAGAACAGCGGGATAGTTTATTAATGCCACTGAAGGGGGATAATTGGCTTTTGGTCATTTATTATTTCTCGTGTTTTCTCGAGCTGTCAGCCTATTGTACAACAGGTAGTTTTGGCTCCACGACGAGCCACAAATAATGGTTTGCTATTCTCAAAACAGTTCTGCTGAAACCCCTCCCCCCTCGAAATACCAAAAAACACAGTGGCTTTATTTTGTCTCTTTTGGTTCATGGTGTAGTGCAGTGGTACATAATGGTGTTTTATAGTAGCTTTCATGATACCTGTGTAAAATTCTGTGCCAATGTTTAATATCTTAAAATGCAACTGTTCACATGCTATAAAAATGTAATTCTTATCAGAGTGGACATTAGGGTAACAGAGTGATTTCATCGTGTATGACAAGCACTGATTGTCAGTTGGTCGAGTAATGACAAATGCGTGTCGAGCCAACTGGGAAACTCAAGAGAGGAGTAGAGGTATTTAGACGATTTGGACACTCAAGCGAAACCATGGCTTTGTCCAAAATCCCTCCCTCACGCACTAATCCAACACTCCCGTTGTAATGGACACTAGTTTACTCAGGCGTGGGCAGTAAATTGAGATTTAAGCATCGGGGTAGTGTTCATAAAACCTTATTTCCCAATATTCACTTGAGCAGTAATCAATTCACAGTAATCAATGCTAACAATGGGGTAAAATGGCTGCAAGGTGTTGCTTAAACTGACAAACTATAGCTTCTTTAGTGCTGATTGTTTAAGATTTGATTCCGTCTCAGCAATCCCATCAGCCCTGTATCCGGCTGCAGCTGTGGTCATTTAAAAAGCTCTGATAAACCCAGCTTACACTCAATGCTTCCTACCAAACAGCAGGTGAACACTGTTAGTGACTATAGCTGCTTAACACTGTGGAACATTTAGAAGCTAAAGAGCCACATATTGATCCTGTTCTACGGCATTAAATACAAGTAGGAAACTAGGAAACCACCTTTTAGAGAAATGAATTTGACGTGTACTTTGCAGTTTGGTTGATGTCCCATCCACTAACCTGCTGGAGATATGACCTTTACTGCAGCCAGCCACTACAGGGCAACCAACATGCTGTGGCTTCACGTTTCAGGAGCTGTCATGTCGTCCATCTTTATATACAGTCTATGATGTAAACAGAAAACTGTTTTCTTTGTTCACCAACATTGTATAAAACAAAGGATAACATGCCAGCCTTGTGCTTACTGTGCTGCTGTTAGGGGCCAAACTATCAATTGATGCCAGTTTATATGAGTACGAGCTGATGAGCTGATGTAATGGCCTCTCCTACAGGAGAATATAGCCCATGTAGAGAAAAGTCCTGAACTCTGACCCAGTTATGTCAGGGATGAAGCAGTAGCCCTTATGTGTAGCTCACATTATCTACCAGACCCAGTGCAGCTGCAGCAGCAGGGCCAGCTCAGGTGCAGGTTGTTCAAAGACAGGTCAAGTTTTAATTTGTAAGAGGCAGAAATGATTTCTCCTTTCAAACGTAATAGGGTCTTACTCTAACACTGTATGAGAATATTTGAGAACACCACAGTGACAGATTTAATATCCATAAGACCCGGTATTACCCAGTGGGCTCCAGGGCTGTCAGTATTTTTGAACAAATTGGACATGAAACACAACAACCCCCCCTGTTCTGCCTCTACACACAACGTGAACATCACAGAGGAGGGAGCACACACTTCTATTCAACTCTAAAAGTCTCAGATTCAGACTTAAAGGATACACCTCAGAATCAGTAATATTGATCCACTATACACCATCGGCTAATCTACAATAAATCCTCAGGTTAATGTTGCAGATTATTAAAATGTCAATATTAACAAGATATTTGGTTCAAACTCTGCCTGAGCCACAGACAAAACTACACACACACCTACACATACAAAGATGAGGTATATATCTATGCGGACATGTACACACATGTAAATGAGCGAGATTAGAGCGGGAGGATTACACGCCTGTCTTTTCAATTAAATTTACAGAGTCATATGAAGCCTCGGCTGTGACCGGCAGAGGAAGCGCAGGGGAAATGTCTCCAGTGCATTAAGGAGGCGACGGGGCCACTGTCAGAGGATCACAGCGGCAGCCATGACGAGCAAGTGACATCAGCAATAATGTCTGAGACAGATCATAAGCGTGATAATGGCTGTGATTACATTAGTGAAGCCATTACGTTCTAGATGACAGATCTCATTAACATGTAAACAGGCTTAAACACTGCTTTCACCATGGACATTTACACCCCCCCCCCACACACACACAGACAAAATACAACACAAAAATGTATATAAGTGAAGGATTACATGATACAGATATTTACAAACAGAATGTCACTAATTGTAGAGCCAGTTACTTAAAAGTAAACTGCAATCAATTACTCATTACACTTAGTAATTGAAAAAGTAATTTCATTAGCTGATACACAGTAGTGTGTTAAGTTACAGCAGTCGTCACTTTGGTTTCATTGCTCAGCTGTCCGCTCCAAACAGCTCCACACCCACACCACGTCACATGTTCAGTCTGCAGCACATCTGGAAATAGGAAACATGACGCTGCAGTTTAAAAAGTAGGTGAAGGACAGTTGGAAAGATTGACCCAGCCACGGAATGAGGTAACTGTGGTTAACGTCAGTCTGCTAAGGGCTTGCAACATTCAAACGACAACTTTGTAATAGGAATGTGTCTCATTTGTTGTTTTGGTAGAAGCTCCCACCCACAGCCCACGTCAGACATAACCTCACTGAACACACAACCACAGACCAAACTGATATCAATCAGCTGGTGTATAGTCATATTAGTGTAAGAGTTTGCCAACTAATGTGTTGCTGATTAACAATGATCATATATAGAGTTTACAGTTACGCAAAAACAGGCATGGTTCCTGTTAACTCAATCAAAATTTAATTTCCCCCAAATTACCTTTTTTTTGCTCTCAGTCGCTCTCTGGACACACACACACACACACACACACACACACACACACACACACACACACACACACACACACACACACACACACTATGTTTATGTTCCTGTGAGTATGAGGATGGTCTCTAATCTCTCTCTGTCTCTTCTTGCCCTCATGATAAACTGCCTGTCTAACATTGTTTTCGTATCTGTGTGTGTCTGCTTGTGTGTGTGTGTGCATGCTCACGATTTCCAGACTGTGTCTGGCGTGGATGCATGTGGGTTTGTGCGACTGTGTGCCCAGTTTGAACATCTTCTAATGAATGTTTTTGGAGATGACAGTGAGGGATACTGTGTGTGTGTGTGTGTGTTTGTGTGTATTACTGTTTCTGTGTGCGCGTGTGTTTGTCTCAACCAGGCTATGTCTCCAGAGCTTGGCTCTCGGAGCATAGAGAGGCAAACATTAACGTCACCAGATGCCTCGGTCTGACTCTCTCCCTCTCAGTGTCCCCCTCCTCCTCTTCCTCCTCCCTCCTCCTCCCTCCTCCTCCCCACTCTCTCCATCTTTTGTCTTCCTCTCTCTAACCTGCTATCTGATCATTCTCTCCCTTTCTCTCCTGCTCTGATTTCACAGAATACAGGATGTAGTTAAGTGCGTTCATTCATTTTTCTAATTAACAAATTTACCCAGCACTAATTCTTTCTCATCAGCTAATAGTCTGTAGATTAACTATGATGTGTGTGTGTGTGTGTGTGTGGAGGAGGAGGAGGAGGAGGGGAGGTTGCTGTATGAGGGTGTGTTACATTATTAACCCCTCATTAACAGGTGAAAGTCAGGACATAAAGAAAGCCCTTATCACTGATCGTTCTAATCAGGGAATAATCTGTTTCCCATTCAAAAGGCAACAGTGAACATGCAGGCTTGTCCTCACGCCGTCACTTCTGATTTTGTGTCATCTGTTGTGTTGGCAGACGGAGACACGACCTGCGGCCATTTAGTATAAACACATTCCTGGGAGATAATTGCTGTGACACATTTCAGTGTTAGGAATACAGTGTCATTGTTGCCACTGCACGCTCATTTCCCCCCAGTGTTGAACGTCATCCTCTGCTTTTCTTTCCCTTTTTGGTGCAGTTTGGAGGTGCCTGGGCCCAGTGCCACATGAAAACACCCTTAAGGCAGACTGAGGAGTTACACATCAAGCAGAGCGGAAAGAGATCTTGAAATCTGATGATGGGAAGCAGCCCTCTGTACGCGTCAGAACATTAGCACTGCTGGGTGTAATCAGAGTTCACTGATCGCCTGTGAGGGAATCACACACATTTTTTAATAACATTTTCACCAGTGAGGCTAATTTACTGATAGCCATTAATTCAGTGAAATCCATCTGTCAGAGAGCTGTTTTTGATCTTTGAAACTTGGCATTCTGCAGAGGTATCATGTTTCCAACCACAGCAGCAGCAGGTTTAAAGTCATATTTACAGCGGTTTCTATTAAAGCAGACAACAGTTTTTTTTTAAATCAATTTTTTTTTAAATAGGAAAATATAAAAGTTGAGGATTGCAGCAAAAGCCCCAAACCCAGAGATATTGAATTTGTGGAATAGATTAGACAAGCAGAAAATCCTATAACAACCCAGCGGTTGGAAGCAGTGGTGGGAGAGAGAGCAGAAGAAGAAGGGCAGGGCTCTGTCTTTTCCTTTTTGTTTGATTGCAGGTAGTTAGATGTTTTTTAATGAAGGCAGATTGTTTTTCTGAGCCTGTAATTGTTTCGGTATGACAGACATTTAAACATCGGATGTTAACACGGCAACATCAGTGGTTCCCGTTAATTATCTAGACTGTGGTGGCCCGCTTTGTTCTAATTTGTCCTGTTATGGTTTCATTATGAAACAAAAAAAAGTATCTTAACTTCTAATAATAACATAAGAGATCTCTAATTTGGTTTGTCTGGTGGTTTTTGCAACCGTGTGCTAGCTACACCATGTGAGCTACTAAATTGAGTTTGTGTGCCGGTCACTGAATCTGTTGTACATGAGAATGACCTTTGTGTGCATGCATCTGCGTTACCATAGATTTAATTAATTCTGTCCGAAGTGCTGAATATTGTGTGATAAAGTTTATTTTATTATCAAATCCATTTGTAGAAACCCATCCATTCATTGTCTTCCACCTATCTAGTCCGGAGCTGGTTAAGTACGGAATCCCAGTTGTTCCACACAACACTTCCGAGCTCTTCCTAGGGAATACCAAGCGCTTCCAGTCCAGATGGGGTCAATTATCTCTACAGCGAGTTCTGGGTCTCCTCCTGGTTTAGCCTGTCTGGTAAACCTCCAGAGGAAGGCATCTTGTCTAAATGCCCAAACTTCAACCGTCTCCTCTCGACAAAAAGGGGCAGTGGTGGAACGAAATAACGAGGTCGCGTACACAAGCGGTCGTAATGAGTTTTCTCAGTGAGTCAGGTGGTTGGACTCAGCCTCAGAGATTGTCTGAGGAGTTCAGGTGCTGGAGGGAGCTCGTAGGAGGCACATTAGCAGGAATGGAAAAGAAGATTCATAATCCTGTTCTCATTAGTATATAATCATATGAAACCAAGAATTGTTCTGTTTGCTTTACCTTGGAATGAGCCCTTTATTTCTACACATAGGAAACAGGTCCTCTTCAATCATGTTGCGCCATGTTTATTTAGTCCAGAACAGACAAACCAGAAACTGGCTCTAGAGAGGAACTTACACATTTTACACCACCTGCAGGCTACAGTAGATTCAACTATACACCTCTACCTGACACTAAATCCAACTTACTGAATGTATTAGTTACATCACTTTAAATAGTTTGTGGAATGTTTCTGTTGGGCTCTGTGGCTTGATGATTGAGTGATATTTATGTAGAGGAAAAAGCTTTGACTGTTTAGTCCTTCTCACGAAACTGAAACACAACTGGGAGGTGGATAATACCCATCATCCCCGGCTTCCTGATTTAGAAAGTCTGCTGCTGTAATAAATACACCAAACTCTGATTTCAATTCTTGATATTTTAATAGTTTGGAGATAAACTCAAATGTTAAATGCTTTCTATGTCTTTTTTGACTGATCTACAGTTCAGCATTGCTCTTGACCTGATTGCCCTTCTTATCTCAGTTACACACATCTCACAAGTGATCATACTTCAAGAACAGACAATAAGGGTGAGGAGTGGGAGTCACCATGCATCCCTGCTCCAAGTCAAACTTATTTTGAGGCTGCTATTTTGACCCATTAAGAAACATAGGCACAAACCCCCCCCAGCTTAATTCAAAACTACCCCTTAAACCTGAGGGTTTTTCTGAGGAGCTGACAGAATTGCCAACTTTTTCAAAATTGTTATTATTTAGATTTGAGACAAGAAATAAAAACATTTGATAGCTTACACACTAATTTGGCTTTTTTTTGTAAAACATTGCTGTCTCTCTATGCTTCAAGGCAGAGAACCCCCCAACCCCCGCCCCCCTCTTCATCAAAATTATGAAATTATGACATAATGTCCTTAATGCTTCTAATCATGTGAGTAAAATGTGGAGCCTGAGAACCACAGTCACAGAGATAAACTCCACTTGACCTCACTGTGTTTTACATAACTTATGAAAATCCTTTCCTACGTTTCATCTGGTCATTACTCATCAGCACCTAATTAATAAAAGGAAGTGAACCATCATTAATGAAAACAGTGTTAATCTTCACACTTAAACTGTGAATTATCGCACGTTGTCTTACTTGTAATCTGAAAGAAGAATAGGTCGCTATTCCCGGCATGCAGTTGGATCAAGATGAAAAGATTGTTTGGAGAATATCACACTTTCTGCTCCCTGCCCTTTGATAACTGTGGAAACATATACTTATCACACTCACCAGGGATAAATTAAAGCACAACAATTCAAACTGTTTTCAAGATGTTTTAAGAGGCCGGATAATATAAAACTTTGATGATTGTACAAAGACCAGCGAGAGGCCGTTTCAGGTAGAATGAATCCTAGGACATGGCGGTGAGTTGGCATGAGAGCGGCTCCTGGAGTCACTATAGAGTCTGTTTGCACTGAATGTGATTTTACTACAAAGTGTTTGCACTCAGAAATGTGCTTAAGTGGTCTGTTTTCATTGTATCACACACACTTCAACATCTCTCTACCCCTCTCCCTCTCTCTCTCCATAATCCTTTGTTTCACTGGGCTCCAAAAGCCATTATGTTAAAGTACCTACGACAATTGAGACACATAATTTACTACATGCTCACATAGACACACACACCCTAACCACACGTTTTTTGTCACTGTGCAAAGGTAGAGTCTCCAGTCTCCCATGTTGAAAAGGCACTTAAGAAATGGTAACATATTCTAAATGTGACACTTACCAATCAAATGCACTGTAAAGGATACCTCCAGCATTGATTTTAAATTACAAAATGCCCTCCTCGCTTTTTACCATACTGAAATGCATCCCCCAGTCACTAGTGCACAGACTTTGGCTCCATATGCGATGTTGGTGTAAGATGGCGGCGTTAGTATCTCTATTGACAACATTTCTGGATAATGGGAGGAGGTAGAGAGGCGTCGTCCATTGACAATGGTCAGGCCACACACAGGTGACCCTATCTTACTGGATGGACGTTGTTGGGGCAGTGTACACTCCATGTATGAATTAGCTCCTGCAGACAGAACTCAGGGCTGAAGAAGGGAGTAGTTTAAAATGTAATTCACAGTGAAGACACTAAATATCAGTCAAAGATGATATATTGCTAGAAGTATTCAGAAAGTATAAAGGACAATTTATTGAGCAGGGTAACATCGTTTTATTTCACTACATTATTGTTAACATGTTTGAGCATAATTTGTCACTTTCTTGATTCATTTCAGTCCTTTTGGTCTGAGACCGGTTTCAGACATGACCAGCGGGTAAAACCAGGAGAATTGTCTATGGTGTTTAAGCACAGTTTGCTTACACACATGCAAACGCAGCGGGAGGTTTTTTGTTGTCATTTTCATTTTTTGCATCTGTCGCGTGTTTCAAGCGCCATCAGACCCCCTCCCTCCACTCGCTCTCGGTGAATCCAGCGGGGGATCCCTGCTGTGTTCACACTTCTGCATTTCTACGGACCATATACCAGAAGATCAGGCAGATAAATTCCCTAGAAACTGGGGAGCATATCACTAGGACATTTGCGTTCACACATGCACTTCCTCTGGAGAAAATACGGAGGAATCCATTGCACGTCTGAAAGCAGCTTTTCACTCTGATAGTGGGTTCACACAGAGGGTTATTCTTGCCTGAGATTATTCATGATTAAACCGCTGAAGATTTTTCTGCAGTCTGTACATCTTATAGCTCTTGTCATCTTGACTGGGTAAAGTTCTCTAATTGACTTTCATATAAGAGAGTGAATGATGTGAAATGTGTGTTTTGAACAGAACTGAAAACACTCAGGAGTCTACAACTCAACAGCATGGTTTGTCAAATTGCTGGTGTGATTTGTTGTAATTTACTCTAAGTGGTTTGATCCTGTAAGAACTCCACACAGTTTTACCAGTGTTGCTCACTTTCAAACGCTAATGGCTTTTTTTTGTTTGGTTGAGTTGAGACGGTTTTTAAATACAAACAAAAATACGAACAGTATAAGAAAAATGTGTACATATGTAAAGGAGAGAACTCCTTTACATTTACTGTGTGATTTCTATATGTCTGTGTGTCAGTGTTATCTTGTCTCAGAAGTGACACACACATAAGAACACAAAGCAGCCGAGTCCCGTCTTATTCCTGCTCTGTCCTCGTTCTCAGTCTCTTTATCTATCCATCAGTGTCAAACACACAGGTGTGTGATGTGCATGGTAACAAAGCCGGAAGGTAACAATGTGTTTGAAGGCTGTGTCTCATTATAATACTTGCTCTCATGTCGAACACACACAAAGGCACAAAGCAGTGATTTCTGGGATCCTCTTTCTTAACGATCCATCCACTTGCACAAAGCTAAGAGCTGTATATTTTCATACTGATGGCTCACTGGATCGTCTCCTTCTCCTCTGTCTATCCAGGAATGCCTGCTGATATCTCTCTGATGTCTAATGCTGTCTGAATGAACACACACGCACACACACACACACACACACACACACACACACACATAGACACACACACGGTGCGTTGTTGAACTGACACTTCAAACAAAGCTTTTGTCTGCTGCCTGTCAGCTATTCCTCTCTCCTTCCCCCACTCCTCCTCTTCCTCCTCCTCTCATTATCCCCCTCACTTCTCCCTGTCATTCCAAAACACTCGTTCTACCCCCTCATCCCCACAGTTCCACTCTCTCTCTCTCTCTCCCTCACACACACACACGTACACACACACACACACAGACACACACACACACACACACACACACACACACACACACACACACACACTAGAAGCAGGCTTTATTCCTAAATGAGCTGCCTAGTTGAATGCAGGTTAAATAAAATGCAAAGGTTGAAAATATGAGAGGATTTAATAATACCACTTGAGCTAAAGGTATAATCATCAGTGCTGTTTCTTTTCCAGAAGCAATAGATTAATAAAATGATTTTACGCAAATAATATATGACTGCATTACAGACAGAGCTGTTTTCACCCGTGTCTGTTAGTTTTTTTCAGTGGTGGATCTATGATTTTCTAAATAAGGGGCCATAAAGAGGTTATAATTAAAACAGAGGGGACAATTATATGTCCAACCTCCATATGCAATTCCTGATTCATTGATGTGCACATTTAAGTCATTCCTTGCTTACTGTTAGCTCGACAACTTTGAACAAGGCTATCGATTTCCATTACCTTTCCATTGATTTGTCAGAGAATCACTAATGGATGAAAAGATCATACATGTTTAAGGCATTGAGACCTATGAGTATGTGCAGTTAGGAGCAGATTTAAATAAAAATCCAGATCTAGTGAATCTGTTGGACCTTTGCAGTTATGAACTCTATAAGTGCCATTCTAGCTTGTTTTGTTTGACAGTTCAGATCAGGACATATATATTTACAGGATGCTGACAGAGCTAGCCCCTCTTGACTAACATATATGAGATTATGATATGAGATATCAAATCAGCTGAGAAATACTAAGTTATAATGGCATTATAATTATAATATTATAATGGCTGGAATATGATTGGTAGAACCAGCTGGTAGACAGACAACTGTGAGTGAGTCAGTGACTGTGAAGCATGAATGAAGAGTCTGGTTCAGTCCCGATTCATCTGTTTTTCATGTCGCGGAGCAGGTGACCTCAGCGTGCGGTAACATATCTGCAAACCAAAATGTGGTGTAGGTTGAGAAAAAGAGGCCAAACCCTTGACCTCAGTCTCATGATGCCTTCGAGCAGACGCTGATCTCATCAGGTCAACTCTCACATTTTATTTATTAGTAAAAAAGCTTTTCCCTTTTCAAGTAGACAGGATGCCCACTGTGCAAGTGTAATTTGGGTCCCTCTGTCACATATGTTTTGTTTCTATTATCTAATTTTTGTAGTTTGTATAAAAAAAATTAAAAACACAAGCTAAAAAGTGTAGATGAGCAAGATTACACTTTTCCTGCTTGGTTTAGTGCAAAAATTGAATATGTGATCCGACAATACTTGTTATTCTAATTAATATAATATAATGAGTGGAGCTGATGCTGGCCAATTTGCTTCAAACTAATCTAATAAAGGTGCCTTTATATAAGTGTTACTGTATACAAAATCGTTTGGATTTAAAATTAGCTATATACTAACCTAATTTTCATAGAATGAGCAAGGATAGGATCTGTATATCAGTGTTAACTTTGTGAAATCTTAGTGCGAAGGACTCATGTTTACACAAATGTCTCAATGGCTTTAAATTAGTTTAGTATTTCTCCCAGCCATTTGCCTTGAATGGTTGGGACGGCAATTCCCACGAGACACAAATGCAGCACGAGTCCACGAAGTCAGGCTCTAGTAGACTTTCAATGAAGCAGCTCCAGAAACTCTCTTGATGACATAAGCAGGCATGGAGCCTTTTCTCCCACTGACAACACAACACAGACACTTCAACACGTTCATTTTAACCCACTGACCAGATTCAACATCTGGCTGCAGCCGTGCGGTAGGGTTGGAAACAATCTTTCAGTTTTTACTGACATCAAATTTGAGACGTCAGTGTTACACAGTGTGAGTAGATGTAATAAATAAAGAATATACTATGATTTCAGCACAGTTCTATTAATATTCGACCATAAGGACAAACAAATCGCAGCCATTCAGTTGCACTTTCCATTAAAACAATCCTGTAACCCCCACAGCGGCAATAGTTCATTTTCCTGAAAGCAAACCGTCCGATTAACCTTCATCCATCAAGTAGAGGAAGCTGTTCTTCCACTGGGCAGCTGCCTGCTGAGCTGCCTTGCTAAAGGGAGCCGCGGCAGCAGTTGTTGAGGGTTGGAGAGAGTGCTATTGAAACACTGTGCAGTGAAAGTGAATGAGAGGGTGATGATGAGGCTGTGTTCGAGACGCGCGCGTGTGTGTGTGTGTGTGTGTGTATTTAGTTATCAGGGGAGCACAGCATAGCTCTGCTGAGATTAAATTCCCAGAGCTTACTCTGGCTATCAGCATTACTTCAGGACACACACACACACACACACACACACACACACACACACACACACACACACACACACACACACACACACACAGGAGGAAAGCAGGGTGGTAGAAAAAAATACTGCCACAGCTACATTTTTATTCAGGAAATATCAACATCGACAGTATGCCCACTGCTGTTATCACCGCTGCCATTAATCCCCACCAATCCATCCATCTGTCAGTCTGTCCATCATCTGTCTTTTTTTTTACTCTGAAAAGTCAGAGTTTCACTATTATCAGCAGTGCTGTTACCTGCTGACAAACTAACTTATCCAGCTGCTGTCTCTGTACCAACCTGATATCATCACATATGACTGAAACGGTCTCTAAATGCAATAATAATTTTTATTCAAATAATTAAATTATAATTTCTGATACATTTAGATGGAAGTGAGGCCATTATCACCAGTCCTGCACACCTCAAAGAGCTGGATTTAGACCAAGGGGTGTTTTACTGTGTCAGTAAAACACAGAGCAGGTGGCTGTAAAGTCTCTCACTGACCTGTCCGACCATGACACTGTGGTTCTGACGCCTGTAAAAAAAAAGAAAGAAGTCGGCGTTCAGTGGAGGGTAAACGGACGGGTTACCCTGTGTATGACAGGTAGTTTTGTACTGTGTCCCTGCCACATGGTGGGAACTACATCCTGGATGTGTTAATTACCATGTCTGACCTGATTCCCTTTGTGTGAATGTAGTGTGTGACACACCGAGCCAGAGACAGTGATCTCTCACATGGGACTTTAGCACTGTGCGTGTGTGTATACGTACTGTATGTGTGTGTGTGTTTGTCATAGTGACAGCTCTGTCAGTTATCTCCCTGCACTGACAGACATTGCACATGTCAAGCAGCAGTCCCAGCAAACACACAATGATCACATCTATGTATACTGCTATACACACGCTAACACGCACACACGCACACAAACACACACACACACACGCACTAAACCTGTCAGTCATTTTGTCTGGTATATTCCCTCTGCTCTCTTGTTTTTGGCTCCTGCTTTCCTCCTATTCCACCTTCCTCTCCCCATCCCTCCACTCTGTCTTTCATCATTCTGTTATTTTTCTTTTCTTTTAAAGAAGGAGTCTGTTGCCCTGAAACTGGGTCTTTTTTTTTACTCCCATGGGCCTCCATGATTTTTTTCCTCTTTTCTCTTACTGCCTCTCCGCTCTCTCTCCCTCCCACTCATACATTGCTGATGGATTAAATGTTGAAAGCGAGGTCTGGTAGAGAAAAAGAGAAAGTCTGTTTTAATTGTGTTGATCGCTAATTACCCAGCCTGTCTCATCTCTCGACAGTGGATGTGATAAAACAGGATGCCCTTTCCTGGGTCAGCAGGCCACAGCCTCATGCATAACCAGTATTCACACACACTCATAAAAATTACTTTGTACTTTGGATATTCAAGTTTGGCTTCCAGCTTTTAGATTTCTCTGTGGAGGCCAGTGAAGTGACATTTAAAAGAGCAGGCTGGATTGTAACCGTTCTGTTAAAGGGGATTTGCTAAAAATACATGTTTATGTAAGGGACAGGATCCAAAAACTTGGAGAGACCACTCCAGTGCTTCCAGCCACTCCTATCATAATTTACTGTCTGCTGTCTTCAATATAAGCCACAAGCACAAACCGTGAATCAAATGGTCAAGCTAAATTCTGTACTAGACAATAGTGCAAAGCAGGTGTGAAGAAATGTTAGAAGATTTAAAGCAAATTGTGAATCATCCAACAGCACTGACAGGACACCCAGTGAGGTTTCAACTGAAACGGTCTCTAAATGCATCTGGCCTTTACAGAGTGGTTTGCTTCAGTGGGTACAGCATGTCATAAACACTGCCTGGATAAGGAGTTCAATTCCCAGTGGGCTCACCTACGTTAAAAATGAATGCACTCATGAATGAAAGTACCCAGCTAATGGCATATGTTACATCATATTAGCCCTACTATAAATAGAAAAACTGTAGAAGGTTGCCTTTTCTGAGCTCTGGCTAATGTTGTAGTTGTAAAACAAAATTTATGTCTTGTGCTTTGGTTGACTTTTTTGTGTTCTGCTTTCCATCAAAGACTTAATTTAAATGTACTAGTCCTTATATGATAAGTTTAATTTAATTATTTATTGGTTGAGATGTTTTAACTGTGTTATGTCAAATGTGTAACAAATTTAGCATATGTTATTTCTGGAAACCCTTGTTGGCACATGTAGTTAAACATTTTTGAATATACAGCATATAGATAGTCTTTATATATATATATATATAATATGATAATATAAACTTGATGTATATAATACATTTAAAAAAAGGGATTTACAAAGTGCTTTGACAGAAAATAACTTTTTTTGAGTTTGTAAGATGTATATGGCATAGAACTTTTTAGTTTAATTTATTGGAATATTATTTTTATTTTTGAATCTTCCTATCTGACGTTAATTAGATTAAACATTTTTAGGTAAAATTGTTGTTTGTTTTAGAAAATGATTCAGTGTGCAAACACAATGCAGTCTGCTTCCAAGCCTTTCCTATGAGGATTCAGTGAATGTTTTTTCTTGATGTTTGAAAGCAATGTATTTTGGCATTTGCCTAGTTTTTTGACTATGCACTTGTTATATTTACCTCTTAATATCCTGTTTGAACGCAAGACATCCTAATGAAGATACTCACAAACTTGAGTAGTTCTTTATGAGATACTTTTTTTTACTCTTAATCAAGTACTTCATTTTATAAGTACTTTTACTTGAATCCCAGTGGTATATAATAATTATTAAGTAACAATACTTTTACTTCAGTAGTGTTCCTGTTCACTATAATGACGTAACTACCAACTAAGAGAAATTGCACCAAGTAGCTGTCTGATTGTTTTAGCAGCATGACATAAATATTTTATGGTAATTTGATAATATGGCAGCTCAAATTCACAGACTACTGGGATTAATTCAAAGGACCTGAGAGAAAAATAACTAAACCCACTGCTGAGTTAATTTAAAGAGACATAAGGCTTTCCATGTTGTCTTTGTGTTTGCACGTTAAATATGAGTAGGATTATTATTTCAGTGAGGACAGCCAGTGTTTGAGGTGAGGTAGTGAATGAAATAATATTTAGTGACAGATAAGAAAGCCATGTTTGTTAAGTAGCCTGTCAAAGAAGAAGTCTAAACAAACCTTTCAGCTTCATATATAATTATATGTATATATTTTACCATTCAACCCTCTGTCAAAATCTTGTTGGATAAAATAATTGTTACTGGTATTTTGAACCTGCCTGAAGGATTCAGTTTTTTCTACTCTTTTCCTCATTTCTCTTTCTGTACGTTCAATGTGAGTCCTTTTCACACGATGCAGTGGCAGTAGTTACTCTGTTATTTCCCTGTTCAAGCTACGTGACTACACTAATCACACTGCGGGAAAAATAGCAAAACGGTCTTCGCGGTTCCAAAAACGACTCGTTAGCAATACTCATTAAAAACCAGTGGGTTTCTTTGGTGCCAGGCCGTGTGTTGGCCGCAGTGGGAGATGCTAACAAGCTTTTTCTTCTTTGTGTTTCCAGTCATCTGGAGTCAGAGCGCAGCGCCCTGAAGAGGAGAGAGTGGGAGAGGAGGAATCAGGAAGTCCAACAGGATGAAGACCTGTTCTCAACTGGATTCAACCTGTTTGGAGAACCTTATAAAGTAAGTTGATTCATGTTTAATAATTTAGGTTTAATAATTTGATACAAGTTATTAAATAATTCTTTCCAAGAGTAAGATGAGGAGATTAATAGCACTCCTGTGTTATTGTATGATTTGGAGGCCATTAGTCATGACATAGTTACATAGTTAAAACCAGAGTAATTTTTAAGTTACAGATCTAATAATCATATTAGTTCTATTGTGTTTAGGTACATGGACTAAGTTGATGTGATGACGTAAGGCTGATTCATGCTACTGCGTCCAAGCTACGCTGTAGGTACGCACTTAGCCTAAGAACGGGATCGAGTACTTATAGTTGTGTGTAGGTTTGCGTGAGTTGCACTGGTGTTGAGTGTCTTCCTGTTTCTGTTCCGCTTATTTACGAATTCTCTGGCGTCTCGGTTTACTTCAGAACAATGGTAACTTTACTAAACGGATCGTGTTGGAGTTGGGGCTTCTGTTGAAAAGAAAAAAATATTTTTCGCAAAGAAAACGGAGTAAAAGAAAGACGTTGTCCCTGTTCTTCTCAATTCAAAAATTGCGAGAAGTGATGCTACCAAGCAAACCAATCACATGCAGCTCTTGCGATCTGCACTATAGCTACATTTTGTGGAGGTGCACTTCAGGGTATGGCGTAAGGTATACGTCTACATGTAGGTTAGGGCGTAGCTTCGACACAAAAGCAAGAATTGGCTTTAACACCTATGTTTACCTGCTATTTCATGTCGAAGTGGTTCTATAAGGTAGCTTTGCATAAGCCATGATTAGCAGTATTCCTTTGCTTTCATCCTAACTGCAAGCTCCAACTTGGTATGTAACAGTGCTACTATCATGTAACGCTTTAATTGCAAAGTAAAAGGTAAACCATTTCTCTGTTTAAACTGAAGGACTGAAACAGAAGCTGCAGAGAACGAGAGCCTTATTACAACCTGGCCATGCTGTGGTTCTTTACACTGATTATTTACACAAGCTGTTGTTTAGTGCTGCTTTCTCCACACACATTGCTGATCAGGAGACAGCTTTATATTTCACTATGAGGTTTTGATTGATCTCAGCAGGGGGAGAAGTGGACACAGTTACGTACCTGGCACCACGGTTTCATTCGGGCAAAATGAATTTACAACATCTTAATCAGGGAGGATGGACCGCTCTCCTCTAACTCAGCCTCACTTTGTGATTTAGGCTCATATGAAACTATTTAGCCTCATGAAAGCAATCCATTTAAAAGGACTGTTATTGCCAGCCAACAAACATTTCTGTGTTATATATTTAGTTGAAGGCTGTTTTTGTGGCTGATAATGCTGATGATGGCTTATGGCTCATTATAGGCTCTTGATATTCTTTTCTTCCCTCATGTTCTCCCTCTGAGACCAACACTGTAACATCCTCCTGCATCAGGTCCTGCTCCGTTACTTGAGATGCCATCGCTTTGTTTCTGCCTTGGCTGAAAGTGAACTAGCCATGCATAAAGTCCACGGCCCCTGTGTATAAAATTGATTTGGGTTTGTTAACTCTCATTTGCTACGCCAGGCACTTCAACACTTGGTTATGCCGCCAAGTGTATCGACCTTGGGACAGGCTGGCTTTGGATCTTGGCAGAATGTGTTTAACTGCTGCTGTGTCTGAAGGCAGAGGACACGACGGCTTCTCACTAAGACACTGCTCGAGGTTCAGGGGGCCGTGGCAGCACATGAGAGGTTGTTCTGATAATGAATCTAATCCTGTGTGCCTCCATACTCCAGATAATTGTTTCTAACTAATTAAGGGTGCTGAGGTGAGGTCAAGATATGTGTGTGACTGTGTGTGTGTGTGTGTAAGAGAGAGAGAGGAGCTGGCATGGAGGGATGTTGGCTGGACTGGCTTTAGGTAGATAATTCAGACCTCTGTGTTGATATTTAAATGAGGTTTGAGAGGATTATGAATTCAGGTTTCTGATTGAAGATTAAATTTGTTATCCTGTAGCAACCTATCTGTGTTAAGAAAGTACATAAAACCACAAATGCCTGCAAAGGTTTTAGTGAGTTACACCCCCAAGAGTCTTATAAAGAGTTACTTACTTACGACAGTTACGCCTCTTTTCCTTGCAGTTTTATGTCAATAATTCCATTTCACATACAGACTACACCCCCTGGGGTCCAATACATGAAAATGCCATGCCTTGATGGATGGATGCAACGTCACTGCACCCATTGGAGCTAATTTTGTCTGTTTGTCATTGCCCAGTTCATGGAATATTATCCTGGAGCAAAATTGGGGACAAAGCTGCTGCTTGAATACTGCTGGAAAAAAATCACATTATTTAAGCCAATTATATGAATATATCTATTCATATTCCAATAAACACATGATTTCCTACAAATTTTATTTCAGATTTATTTTAACAAAATAACATTATAGAAAGTCACTATGTGTTAAACTGCCTGAAAATTGTATATTTAAATATAAAATAACACAGTTTGACTATAAATACAACTGAATTTAATTAGACTCTCTGTTACGGTTTGAGGGAGGAGAAGATGGACCCAGGATGCGGAGGTTGAAAACAAAAGGTATTTAATGGAAAAAGGGCTTAAAACAAGCCAAAAACAAAACACTAACAGGTAAGTTCAGGCGTCACAGCGCACGGAGAACAAGGCACGAGGTGCAGGAGAAGCTGGTCGAGACAGCGGAACAAACCATATCTCACCACGTGTAGAACCAAGCGTGAGGAAACATCTAACAACGAGTACGACCCGACACCAGACAAAGGGAAAACAGAGGCTTAAATACACAGGAGGAAGGCAGGGGCAATTACGCACAGGTGAGACACATGAGGATTGGAAATGACAATCACAGACAGGAAGTGAGACACCAAGAAGCTGGAAACAAGCCACAAGGACAGTGAAGCTACAAAATAAAACAGGAAATAGAAAACACGAGACAGAAAACCATAAACATAAATGACTGAGCGTCACACTCTTAGCTAAAACACCTCCGGTTGACTCACACAGACAAAAAGCTATGTGGAAATGAGGCTCTACTAAATTTATAGTGTAAGCTAATTTAATATCATCGTACACAGTTAGAGTTGCGATAAGTTAGCAGTGAAAAAACATTCAGAAATAATTCAAGACAGACCTCACCCCTGACAGTTGTTGCAAAAAATAAATGAATAAAAATAAGAATAATAGTAATGATATTCATAAAGAATGAACACAGATAATGGCAGCATATTGAAGCAGAGTTTTGTTAAAACGCTTTAATTAACATTTGACATATCTGTAAAAATCCGTTATTATGTTCAACTTCTATGTATCTGGTGCCAGCATTTGCACAAATTGAAAATAAATCGCATGTAACACAATTGTCCAGTATTAATGTACGTCCCATGTGTCCTGCACTCATTAATACATCATGCCGTCATTTAACTAGCATGCCGCTGTGCACAAGATTTATACATCTCTCTTTAATTACACCCATTAACTTAACAGGGGAACTATAATTGAAGGTAAAAATAAGTCAGCAAAAACCGTGAAGCAGTGAAATATTCTGTCAGTGACTGCATCATTCACAGGGGATAACACGTTGAGCTGTTATATATTCCAGCTCTTTGTTTCTCCGCAGCTAATGTTCTGCCTCCGTGGAGTTTATCTCACGCTTCTGCTAAACTTGAAAAACGGCCCGAGCACCCATCGCTACTTTCTGCTGCTGATTTATTTGCCACAGTAACACTTTTATATTTTTTCCTAAGGTGTCACTGTGCTTCATACAATGCGGTGGAATTAGCAAGGCCCATACACCCTTGCCACACGTTCCCTGTGTCTAAGTGCTGAGTGAACCTTACAGATCTATATCAGCCCTCTCTCTTTATAGGATTTACAGAACTAGAATAGTTCATGCTGTCCTTACTCTTTATTTTTTTTCTTATTTTTTTCCACTTCCCTCTGTGCTCTCTCTCTCTCCCTGTACCTGTGTACTCTATCTATCATGTGTCTGTCACTCTAAGTCTGTCTTTCTGTCTCCCTCTACAGTGTTCATTTTCTCTGTCAGCTATTAGCTAATCCCTCTTCTAATCCTGTTAAAGAACGTTATGCTGTTAGCTGCTATTTGGGTATGATCTATTCACACACACACACACACGCACACACACACACACAGACACACAAACACACACACACACACACACACACACACACATAGGTATTCATCCTCTCCTCTGTTTTCCATTTTGCCTCTCTGTAAATGTGTTTTCTGTTCCTCTTCAGCCACCAGATCTTTTATTCATGAGCCTGAGATGGAGAAGAGATGGGCTAATTTATTCACAGCTAACTTTGGCTTGCCATGGTGGTGTGTAGCGTGTGTGAGTTGGTGTGCGTGTGCGTTCACACAGAAATTACATCTGTTAAGATTATTTGAATGCAGTTCTCTTCTTTCTTGTATGAATCTTTTGTAAACAAGTCTTGATTCTTTGCACTATTTAATTTTTAGTTATTTTCATGGTTTTCTAGTGTACTACACACATGGTAGAAAAGATGGATGCTGCTTCCAGTCACATAGAGTTGATGTTTCATAACCATGAGGGTTTTTCCTTTTACACCCAGGTCAGCCTGTGATTTGTAATCATGGCAGACATGTTCAGTCTGTGTTCTTAGTCCTGTGCAAATCCACCATGCCAAGAAAAAGTCTACCACAAATTACGTATTTCATCAAATCTGTCTCTCCAGGCTTAATTTCAACCTCCTCCAGGCTGGGAAGTGTGCAGGTGGCAGTGGGAATTATTAGTAACAGTTCTAAAAGCACATTAGGTGGCAAATTTAGGAGTCTCATCTGGTTATTGATTTTGCCGGTTGTTAAAAACTGCGCTTGAGAGATAAAGCTGAAGTTATGTCTCAGCCACGAGATAATCCTGGGTATTTGGTCCATAAATTTGAGTGAAACACAACTCGACACTATCCTGCACCAATGCGCTGAATGTAACGTATACGTGGGGACTTAGATCCCATAAATCACACAAGGTCCCTAAGGAATTCCAGTCCAATGATAGTGGGGCTGTTGTGCTGAAACAATAAGCCTATTTATGATTTCCAGCAACTATGTTGATTATCAAATAAATAAGAAATATATAAACTAATATTGCTCTCAGATGTGGATCCATGTTGGTCAACAGTTGCTCATTAATAGGTGGTCGGTCCAACACTGTTGTTCAAACTGAATGTTTATTATCTGTTTGATGGATTGCCGTGAAATCTGGTGCAGAAAAGCATGGTGTGTAAAGGAGGGATCACTCTGTCATTTCAGCAATCCTTCACTCTTCTTATAGCACCATCATTAGGCTAAATTTAAATGTGTCCATTACTTTGATTTATGACCAATCATAAGAGACTGTAAATAAAGACGGACAACAAGACGGCTTCTTAAAAGTAAAGCCAAAGCACGTTTGGCTTCATTTCTGGATATTGGGAGAAGGTGGAGACACATTGTCAATCTTTATATAAATCCAATGCCAAATATCTCAAACTGATATTCTCATCTGCCTCATCTGAATTTAGTATTTATTGCTGATTATGTTAGCGTGCTAATTTATGATAAACTAAGATGAGAGAAAATGGTAAATAAGCTGAACAGCTCCTTATGTTTTCCATAAGATTGTGTAACTTTTATTGAAAGCAAAACAAGTGGCAGAACTCCCTCCTCAGCAATCATCTCCATAGATCTTTGCCTGTTACTAGAGTATGTTTAGGTGATTGACAGAAACTGACATGGACAGACAGACACAAGATCCGACTGAAGAATAAAGGATACATTGATCAATTTCATTCTACAAGTGTACAGGATGTTTTCCGCCCTCTCTGATTACAGTGGAAATGATTGTAGTCCACCCAGCCTCACATACATCTGCATGATTGGTGTCAAGTTCTGCTTCAGTCAGTGTTGGGATTATTCATCATTATTACATAAAACTCCCCTACTCTCTATGAACATACATTCATTATTCATGAATTCATTAACCTCTCCAAATACAGGCAATTTCACTCTGTCTAGAAAATTAGACCAAGGTTCTTACTCACTCCTTACGTTTCAACCTCTAAACCTAATGAAGCTGTATTTGACACTTTCACTTCAAGTTAGCACATTAGCAGACTGCCTGCTGTCAACTACTTTGCCTTTATGGCCAAGAAAGTCTGTCTAATCTATTGAACAATCCACTATAGAAATGTAGAATAAAGATCAGTTTACTTTTAGGACATTCCGAGCAGAAACCAAAACCGTCCAGTCGCCATTACTTAAAATGGAATATCGCTTCTCCAACTCTTGTGACCAATTATTATTGTTTACAGCTTTTATCAGTAGCAGTCTGCATTTCCAGACCTACACTTCTGTTTGTGTAGAGCAAACTTTTCTATTGTATTTCAAGCCAACAACTAACAATTATCAACTTTCATCACATTTAGAGTCTGATGTGTGCTGTTGTAGATCTAAGTGCTGTATTGCCTCAGTTACAGACAAGTTTAACAGAGGAGGTGCTACATTTTTAGAATTGGGGTATTAACTTGGGTTTTGTTGGAAGACCACTGTTGATAAGCTTACTGAACTGTCATTGTCGTAGCATATGTTAATGATATTGAAGGGTTTCTTATTGAAACAGAGTGTTTCCAGCCTTTTTTCTTTGTATGAATTTTATTTTGGTTTGATACCCATTTTTTCAAACTGAGTGCAAAGCGATTTTTATTGAAAAGCCCCTTTTTTAATTTTCCATATTCATTTCAGAGTAGAAAATCAATGAAGATGAAGGAAGAGAGCCTCTTGGGTTTTCCGGTGTTCATCGTTTGTTCATAACTCATCATGAAATGTCACAATTAAATTATAGGCTATAGAATTCACAGCTCCTCATGACTAATAGGTTCAACGCAGTTTGTTGCATGGGTATAAAGGAAATGTCAAATAATGGGATAAAAATCTTTTTACTCACTTTTTCCTCTTCTTTCATGGCTTTTTAAAAGAATCTGAATCCAGACGTAGAACGGATGAAACCTCCGCTGATTGACCTTGTCCTTTCAAAAATGCCAAATGATCAAATCATATAGCTGCATCGTAAAGCAGCTGTCACCGACTAATACAGAAGATTCTCGTGAGCTATTCTGAGGAACATTTCAGCAAGTAGAGGCGGAAGGTGTTCCGCCGCCATACATCAGTGGGGCCCTCACTGTCCTCCAAGCAGTGATTGCTTGAGAATCTGGGGTCAGGCTAATAATGATTCCTGCTCCATTAATTTTACTGCTCCAGCCTGGACCGGACCCTCTTAAGGGGGGCATGTGTTCAATTAATCATCCCGTCCTGATGTCTGGTCAGTGGTCACCCTCTCCGTCTCTCACAGTTTCTCTCCAAATGAGTAAAGAGGGCTTTTCATTCAGTGTGGAAAAATGGTCCATTTGAAGACTTAATTAATAGTCAGTTCTCTTTCTAACACTTCCGTCTTTTTGTTCTCCCCTTTATTCTCTCAGACTAATAAAGGTGATGCATTGGCCAGCCGCGTCCAGAACACGCTGGGCTCCTACGAAGAAATGAAAGACCTGTTAACCAGCCATTCCAACCAGAGCCACTTGGTGGGTATCCCCAAAGGCAGCAGTACGAACAACCACCTGCAAACTCCGACCACTTCAGCGGCAGAAAGACCCACCATGGACTCTCAGCTTTTCAATGAAACATTAAGAGGAGGAGGAGGTGGTGGTGGAGGAGGAGGAGTAGAGCCTGGTGGGGATAAAAGGACGGGGAACGCAACTTCTTCATCTTCAACCTCCATGCAACCTCCAGCTACGACCACGTCATCATCAAGCACATCAACAAATCCACATCAGAATTCAAAGAAGTCCCGAAACTCCATGGACTGGTCTAGGGGAGGCCACGGCCAGAGCTCCCAAGGAGCAGGCCTTGTTTTGGGGTTAGGACAGAGTGGCCAGGGTCAGGCTACAGGATCCACCGGTGGCAGAGGAAAAATATCTTTATTAGAAGAACAACAAATGCAAAGACACGAAGAACTGTTCAGCTCACTAAAAGATGAGCTAGGTCTAAAAGGGGATTCAAGCCCTTGTTCTTCCTCATCCTCTTCTTCATCCTCTTCATCTTCTTCGAGAAGGCACTCTTCCCACCCAGCCAAAGCCCTTCCTCTCCCAGGTAAATCTTACACAATGAGTTCTGAAATGTAGAGACATTAGACTAATTGGGAAATATCCTTTCTTGCTTTCATTCTGAGAGTGAGTTCAGAAAAAAGACTCAATCTATGTATCTTCTTCTTTGCTTCCTGTCTTCATCCTTATAAAAGCACAGCAGTTGTGAAATGTGTTATTCACCTATTCCAACTTTCCCAAAAAATGGTTACCCATGTTCTTGGACCCTGTCCCAATTCCCTATGACGTGACCATAGCTGGGAGTGTTCTCCTCCAATCCGAGCCACAGTGGACTCACTGTTGACCTGCTTCATCCGTTCGTAAAGCGTTTAGGAATTTCTGTCTACCTTGAAGGGGTGTTTGACGCTCTAGATGGCCACTTCCCCTACATCAAATAGAAAAATGGGACAACACTACCCCTTCACGGCCACATGCAAAACAAAGGGGTAGAGCCAGGTAGTAGGGCTATGGGGTGAATTAGGACAGGCCATTGGTCTTGTAGTCACATTATTTAAAAATGAGCTAGATTTTTTTTATGTATTTGGTAAAAAGGCAATTCTGTAACAGAGATTTAGAGGACAATATTAGCAGAATAACATTATGATTTAAGTAGAATAATTTTGACAATAAAGCTGTAATAAAGATGAATGTCATAATTTTACATAAACAAGAAATAATATTCATGAACAAATTTGAAAAACAATTCTTACAAAATCTTCAGCAGAGAGTTCCTTTGTTCATCAAAATTCTGCTTAATTTAAAATCAGTGTGAAACTCTGAAATCCTTCAGATGATTTATATATCACCAATGATAGCCATGCAGTTTGGTTCTGTCTTCAGAATAGACAAGATTTGGGCTTTATTTTCATAAAATGCTCAACTTTTTTTCTCGTAATATTATGACTTTTTCTAACATATTATTCTCACAGTCAGAGATTTGCAGTGTTGGCACCTTAAAATGGAAACTAAGCTGCCATGAACATTTGTTCCCTCTCAGTTGTTCATGATCATGGTCTTAATGAGTGTTGACTAAGCTAATGGGATGCTGATCATATTAGGCAAACAGACAATGACAGAGGTTTTATATCTTTTCGTGTCATTCTTGTGTGAATGAGAATGTAAATAAATGCATTTCCCGCAATGAGTGCCATTAAGTGGTGAGCACATCAGAATTTGGTTGATTAAACAGAAATGTAACTTCTTACAATTCGATATTTGTGGCAAAACAGACTGACAGCTTTTGGAAGGGATTTCTGTAAATTAGCATCTGCTTATGATGATAACCACATCTCGCAGTTGATTTCTAAACCACCCAGCAACCCATAATTTATTATGTTTGTGATTGGCTCCATCCATCTGCGAGAGGGATTTTTCTGGCATCCAACCTTTATTAGATTTTGACAGCACAGAGCAGAGCAATGTTCTGCTTGAGCAGGTGTTGCATTGCTGAATTTTGACTTTTCCCTTTTTGGTTTTCTTCTCTTTTCCTTCTCTCTCACAGATGGTGGCAATTTTCGATCTTCCACCATGGACGGTGGCCACTTTAAGTCTTCCACTAACACAGAAGCCGGAGGACATTTTAAATCCTCCCCGTTTGAAAATGAAACAGGTTCACACTTCTCGATGTCCTCGTCCCCGCTGGCTTCCACATCGGTCGTGACGACCCCCACTCCTGGTCTGACCACTCCCACATCCGGACTAACTACCCCCACCTTCCCTCCTGGTAGCCTATCAGGGAAGCCGGTCGCAGTTCAGCAGAAGCCCACAGCATATGTTCGACCAATGGACGGCCAGGACCAGGCGCCTAGTGACTCTCCCCAGCTTAAACCCCCTCTAGTGGCCACGGAAGGATTTAACAGCAGTCAGGCTTACGGAGGAAACTCTGGAAATGTGAAGAGTAAACTGCCAAAACTGACTCTGAGCCACACAGAAGAGGTAAGAGAACATCCATTGTTATATATTAACACTATGCATATAGTTGTAATCAATAGAGTTTTCTCTAATCAGTATTTCAACCAAATATTAGTGGATATTATGATCTGAGCAGTAACAGGTTTCATATAATTAACCACTCAATACCAAATCATATGAAGTTAGTTTTTTCAAAGTAAGTATCAATTTTATGATAAGCCAGATATCAGCCATTTAGCAAAGAATCACTAGTCGAAGTAAAACTAAACAAATATTTAAATGCAATGGTAAGGACAGTAGATAAGAGGAACTATGAAAATTCTTTAAAAATGTAATTTACTAATAGGTCCAAAGTTATTTCAGATGTTTGGATCTCACAAACAGTAATTTCGTAAATTTGCTCATTTGCTCTTTTCGAAGAGGAAAATAAAAAAATAAATATGGAAATCGTGAATAACAATAACAATAATATTTCAATCAAACTTTATTCGTATAGCACCTTTCAAACATGTTAGGTCTTCACAATGGACTAATGAGCCAAGAATAAGACAAAACATATAAAAATACTGTTGTACTAAAAGTATAAACCCGCATGGCACTCGGTGGAGTTCATATCCCCACCAAGGCCTAACATGCCCCTTATGAAACCACACTAAGTATTTCTAGCGTTATTGTTATTGTTATTATGTTCATCAACATCTATCAAGTGTTCCCTGAGAGATTTTGTCGTAATATAAAATAAAAAAGGAGAGGGGCTGAAGGAAAAATTTAAAATCCCTAAATAAATAAATATAAAACATATCATACTAATATTAAAGGGGAATTTGATAAAATTCATAATATGCAATTAAATAATCTCTTTGAACCATGCTTTGTCAAAATCTAGTCGTCATCTGTGGTTACTTTCAATACATTGCACAATTAGCCACATACCCCAATCAGTGATGTCACAACACAATTATAGAAATATGTTATTTGGTACAAAGACAACGTTCACAGACATTTTATTATTTTGTAATTTTATAAGCAGATATCGATTTCCATAAGAATTCATGTCATAGGAAAAAAAGAAGAAAAAAAATGCGATAAACCAAGAAGGTTGAATGTGAGGCTGGTTGAGGAGGTTATCACTGTGACTGGTGATGTTTGGATTTTTAAGAACCACAGCTTTCTCTCTTCTTAGGAGCACTCCTCATTATTTTGAAAAGTAAAAGTCAGTCATTAGTCACACGTTGCTGTAATTGTTACGTCAAATGAATCTGACAGTAACTTTATTCCTACACACACATCTCTCTATCACTCTGTCTGACTCACTCGTTTAACTCTCTCACACTCTCTCGCTCAATCTCTCACTTACTTTCTTTTTAAAAACAGAAAGAAGCACCAGGCTTGATGATGTGTGGGTTTGTGTGTGTGTGTGTGTGTGTGTGTGTGTGTGTGTGTGTGTGTGTGTGCTTGCGCTATGTGAAACTGGTTGACAGGCGAGTAGTCATCCATATCGAGCAAGCCAGCTGTTCCTGTGCTTTGATAGAGCTGGTTTGTGTGTGTGTGTGTATATGTGTGTGTGTGTGTGTAGCTATCCAAATGAGCCTGAGATGGAGCTTTGAGCATATGGCACTGAAAAGGAGAAAGCCAGGGAGACGGGGGGAGCGAGGGAAGGAATTAAAATTTACTTTACTTTCAGCACTTTCTTATGGAGGCCGAGAACATTCGTGGCCACGAGTGGTTTCTTTCTCTTTGTTTCACCCACATATCCAAAGAATCCATTATCGCCTGCTTACTTTTTAGTTTTCATTCCTCTCATATTTATTCTGGTGAAAGTTTTGTTTGGAAGGAGACGTAAACTCAATACAGACTGGGAGACTGATGGTTGGGAATAGATTTGGGCGGAAGCAGAGAGAAGAAGGAGGGATAGAGGAAGACAATGACTGACTGATTACAGCACCTTATCATCGCTGTATTTGTTCTGGTTAGCCGAGTTATTGGATGTGTTCTGCAGCTTAAACAGCAAATAGCAGCAAATCAGAGGATTGAACCAAGCAGCAAATGAGGGAAATACAGAATCCTGCCGTTCCTTTTTATGCCAGAAAACGTGTCCACATTTTACCCTTTGATTAGAGAGAGTTTAGCAACACAAGGTAGCAACAGCGATGGTCCTAATGCGTCACTTAAATGCAAAACCAATACAAGTAATTTGTGTGGAGTGAATCAACATGATGGATTTTCCCTGTTTCTGGTTCCAGATTAGTTCAGGTGCCATGAATGGGTATAAAAAAACTCAATATTGGCTCACATGTCCGTTGTTGAGCCATCAGTGATTCTGTTTGTGTGTGTGTGTGTGTGTGTGTGTGTGTGTGTGTGTGTGTGTGTGTGTGTGTGTGTGTGTGTGTGTGTGTGTGCGTGTGCGTGTGCATACCAGCCTTGGTGTGTGTGTGACTGTGCAATAAGTCTCTAACTGCTGTGGAAGCTTTCTGTTAGCATTATAGAGTTATTGATTAGTCCCCTTTAAACCCCTGTGTGTGTGTGTGTGTGTGTGTGTGTGTGTGTGTGTGTGTGTGTGTGTGTGTGTCTCGGGGTAGATTTAAGACTACTGTAACTGTTAGGAAAAGATCAATAGTGTTATCTCTCTCTGTCTCTACTTCTCTCATGGTAACACATGATTGTACTTTAGATGGATCCAACAGGAGTATTCTGATGTTTTGCTTTCTATTTTCATTGAAAGTACAAACGATGAAGCAAACGACAACAACGATACCTGCTGTGTGAAATACAGCCATCTAAAAGTCATGTAAAAAAACACTTGAAAAATAAAATTTACAAGCTACTGCAACCTATCACATTAAGGGCTGAAAAATGTAGGTTTTAGTTTGTGCCTTTATAACATCAATCTCTAATCCAGGTACCTAATTCATATCCGTCATGAGAAATGTGGAGAAAAACACAGAAATCTCAATTGTAAAATAACCAGGACGACTCAAACTGTGTCAGAAATACGTTGTGCTCATATTGGACCCCTTCACTTTTGGTTAGTAGCTGATTTAAAACCGGCTGTTGTGGTCTCTAAGGCAGCATGGACTACTATTTTGTATACTTCTGTTTCCCTTGAGGGACAGTGGAACAAGCTGCGAACACAACATCTGAATATTGTCACTCTGTAAGATTAATGGGTTTGCAAATGCATGATAAGAGAACTGCCACGGATTTGACAGTAAAGTCGTGAGCTGTAAAATCAAAACAATGAGCTAAGATAGGCTAAACAGATAAGAGCTGAGGAGACAATTGTTCCCATGAGCGTATTGCAGACTATTCAGAAAAGTTGTTTGATTGATTGGTGCAGCATAAAGTCCATTGTATAGATTTTTTTTAAATCACAAAACATATCAATATTCCCTTTAAAGAATCCACATGAACTTCTTCTTCTTAAAATATCCTGTTGTCCCTTTTTAACAGGTAGACACTTTATTTATTTATTTCTCAAAGTGAAAAAACTAGCAAGAGAGGACACAGAAAATATTTAAACTTTATGAAAACACTTGCTTCCCGAGGTCAGGCTGCCTCTGTGCTTTTAGTGACATTCAATTACTCTGAGTTTCCACTGCAGTCCCCTTCAGGTAAGCAACACTCAAGTCAAGTGGATACACAAATGTATTTGTGAGACGCTGAGAGCAAGGTTGCAAGAAGGTAAACATGGAGGTGACAGGTGACATTTCCAACAGTACTGTGACAAGTTTCATTTACATGTAGTTCAAAGCATAGAGTTGATGTAATTTCACAGCGATTTGACGGCCCACTGCGGCGTTTCCATCAGGCGGGTGTAGAGGTGCATACAGTGCCTCACCACTAATGTAGCGGTAAATAAGAAGCAGGGCAGACTAAGACCTCCAGTCAGTAATCACTGTGATGCCAGCACCAGCCAAATCAATTCCGCTCTCAGAGAAAGCTTTCATTTATGCCTTTTTGCATGAAAAGATTCTGCCTTTATATAATGCACAGACTTGATCGAGGGAATGTGAGGAAACACCATGGGGTCCAAAAGTCTGACGCCACGTTCCCACGGGAGATCACTGGGCCGGAACATACTGCTGAGCAGGTTGTGTAGGAACAGTTGGACAGGATGTGGACATCAACATGTACTTAAAGACATTTTCAGTTTCCACATGCAGAAATGCTATGACAGGATACAACATTATTTATTGTTATTGATACATTTTATCAAAACCAAATATGATTAATTTGGATTATTTGGCGATACTACACATGACAGCACAATTAACCAAGCATACACATAACAATTTCCTCATGTAGTAAGGGGAGGGTTCATTTTAAGGAAGTTGTCTCTTTTTTTTAAATATCTTCAAGAAAATGATACATTTAGGAAAAATGTCAATCTTATTGGCAATGTTTGGGTCTGACAGGTTAAATATAAAAAATCTAGGTGGTAAAATATCTCTAACTTAGTATTTTGCTATTTCTCTCAAACAGAGTGACATGTGAGTCGATGAACCTTTAAAACATCCGGAATGTTTTACCATCTAGACAAAATTATCATCCATCTCTTCTGCCAAGTCTCCTCTCATCAAGTGATCAGACTCCTTTACCCCATGATGGGGCTCTGCTCAAGTTTCACATTTAGTTTTGATAACTAGTATTTGACAAATACATAATTATTTGATGAACGGGCACTACAGCTGATACAGAATTTTAACCAGTAGGTTTAATGTTTCCAAGAAAATAAAACATCCAGGTGGGCAAGTTATATGCCTGAAAGCCTAATATTAGCCAAAACAACATTTGTCTGGTGATAATGTGTACATGTTAAGCCCTGGTGCTTCCGAACCATCAAGCAATAATGCCCTAAAATTAAATGAATTTACTCATAGTCACATTGGAAAAAGAGAGAAGCCCTGTAACAAGCCCTGTACAGAAACAGCTCTGAGAGATGATCACTGCAGTCACAGTGAAGTGGTCCTGTTGGTCTGTTCACACAGCGATGAAGGACTGGGATCAGACCGCATCAGAAGACCAGAGTGGGAAATAACAGGCAGATACATGTAAATATATTTTACTGTGCCAGTGAAGCCTCTTTTATTTGAAGTGAGGAGTGAAAGGAAACACTCGACAGAAAAGCACCATAGCTAATAAATGAGAAAAAATGTTTTTACTAACTGAATGAAATTTAGTCGCAGTGGCTGCCTCAGTGAAATATCTAAATTAACATGAGGTATACCCACGGAACGCTGCTCACTGTTTGTTTGTTTTCCAGCGAGCTGTGGATTCACGGCCTCAGAATGATTTACTTTATACTTTAAGTCAACAAATGCTTAAGGAAGCTTCTCCCTGTTTGCACATTCATTACAGTGCAGATGGATAGTCAGGCAGACACTGAGGTAAGAGTGGACAAATATGCGGAGAAGGGTGGATGTAAAATTAGTCCCCAGAAAAACCTTCTCTGAGGAAATAAAGGCGAGGCGAGAGAACGTGACGAGGGAAACGGGGATACAATATTTTCACACTTCCTGCAGAAGTAGAAGAACATTATGAGGAGTCTGTCAATGCAGCAAACAGCTGGCTTCATTTGCATAATACCCATCAGACCTCACTCTCCCTCAGGCAGCCTGTCAACTCACGACCGTAAAAGGCGTACACGAATATATACACATACATGACACTGCCTTTCACTACCACAGTACCTATATATTTATAGGCACAACGTCTGTGTGCCTTCTAGAAAGTAGTGCCGCTGTGTGTGCAGCCTCTCTGTGACTTGGTGAAAGCTTTTCAGCACTTAAATTTATTTGATTTTCATAGAGCTAATTGCCTCTGCAGAGAGAGGGATATGAAATGATTTAGCTTTTATGCTGATAATAAAATGATCGTAAAATTATCTTCCAGAAACAAAGAATTCAGTACGATGAATCAAACTACTCCGAGTGGCTCTAGTAAGACAGGGTAGAGGGGGCTCGGGGAGAAATATACTTAAGGCCAAATGGCATAGGGGAAGTCTCCCGTCAGCAAGTGGCTTCTGGGGTGTCATCACAGAAATAGCTGCCCTGTGATAAGACAGATCACAGAGGAGAGAGGGCAGCAGCGTGGGCTCGTCTCTGTGGGTTTTAAAGCTCAATATTTTAACACTTAGATCATCCCTGTCAGTTGTGTTACGAGATAATCAGGCGGTGGCGTGCGCTGCGTGATAACGAGCTCTTGTGAATGAGTTCAATAACAATGCTGTGATGTTAAGTCATGTTACGTGACAATGTACAAGCAGCGTGAAACTGAAAAGCATTTCAGCATCAGCGAGAACAGTGCTAAGTGCTGACAGAGTCAAAAGTTCATCGTCACATTTCTCTTTACATTTCACAGATTGCTTTTCCCCAAGTGAGCACATGCACATGCTAACAAACACACACACACACACACACACACACACACACACGCACACACACACACACACACACACACACACACGCTGACACACAAACACACTTTATGATTGCGTTTGCCACAGAGCAGTTAGTGCTTTAGAGTTGCTGTTTATAGCAGACATAATATGATTTCAGATTTGCTGTTTACCCTCAGGATTAACATTATAGCTGTGTTTACTGGATTAGCAGCAACGATCAGCATTGATCTCTGATCACCATGAGAGGTTGATAGTGTGTTTATCTCTCCTCAGAGTGGTGTCATCTCACTAATAACTAAAGCCTCTTTTCACACCACCGGAATCAGAGGTTTCTTCAAGAGGCTATGCAGATGAAAGTGCTCTTATTTAAAAAATAAATAAATAAAGGATTCTGGCCACGGAGCGCCGGTGAATCCGAGGTCGGCGGTTCAAATCGGGGCAGGGCCGATAGCTCGACACACAGTGGCTCCCAGTGAACGCTGGCCAGGGGGTCGCAGCAGTCAATCCCTGCACTTTAACAGCAGCCTCCTCATCATGTGCTGAAGTGATCTGGGGGCTCACTGAGCAGCAGCATGTAGCTGATCTCATGGGCTGACACAGGCAAGACTCTAACTCAGAGATAAAGTCTGAGGCTGTGACATTTAAATGAATATATAATAATTAAGGGCCATTGTGAATGAAGTATTCAGATCGTTTTAAATAAAACACAGTGTATACATTATTCTATGAGCAAAGTATCTGTTTGCAGAAGGGCTCCTTTCAGAGACTTATACCTGTACATTAAGTATATTAATGACTTATTATTGACATAAACATTTTAAATATATATTTAATATTAATATTTCTTATATAACTACATACAAAAAAATCTGTTTCATAGATAATTATCATGGCAGTTCCCAGTTGGATGATGGGAAAATGAGGGGGAGGATAATGTAAGCATCATTAAACTGAGTCTATAGCAGGTCAGAGTGGAGGGGAACATTTATATACACATAGTTTAAAGACACTCACTCATATGTGAAAGAGTAATGTCTACTCGGTTATATTTGCATATATCTATAGTGTCTATATCCTATACACATACTTGAGCATTATTAATATGTAAGCCATCATGATAAAAGCCATCAAGTCAGATATTCTATTTGGTCATAAAGAAAAATCATATTTTATGAAGTTGTATTTAAGTGGTGCAAATTTCCAACAAGGTTTTTGTTAATCAAATCATCAGAACCTATTGATATGCAGTGAATATTTGATTTTATTATTTTGGTTATATTGTGTGAAGAGAAAAAAAAATGGTATTGAATTTTTTTCAGTATTTAACAATTGAAATATAGTTCTAAAATATAATGAAATAAATGTATATGTTACATTACACATATTTAAGTAAAGTACAAGGACCTTCTGATTGAAAAAAAACATACAGTACTTAAAATAAACCTACTTAGTTACTTGTTCATTTTCCTGATTATTGGTAAACAGCTCAGGCTGAAGCTCGTGTTGAGCAGCTGAATCTGCTGCAGCGTTTATATTTTTAATTGCCGCCAGAGAAGATCGTGTCATGCTGTTTGTCTCACAGCTACGACACACAATTAGGCTTTGAGGAAAATGTAAATCTACATTCCTAATTTCCCCGTGCCCATTGTTCATGATACCCCGCCATGTCATCATCTCTTCTGATCTGGTGAGCGCTGCTGGACCTGGATAACTTTTATTATTTAATCTACACACAAACATATATTATTCAAAGCTTTTATATTGACCTGGTTGTAATTAGGCTACTTTGCAGACTTACAGTATTCAATATTTTCAAATCATGCGAAATGTTGTCTTGAATATTTTTTTAATTAAAACCAACATGCTGCTCTGTTTTAATAATATTAACTCCCCAGATTGTAAAGGTGATACAACTTCCTTGAACTTATATAATAGTGTTTCAAATATAATAAATTATATTGCAACTCTATTTTGAACAGTAACAAACTGATCCAAATTGCTAATAAAATATCAGACGATTCCATAACAGCTTATGTCTGCCACCCATAAAAATATGGTAATAAAAATCTTTATTGCTGTTAGCATTACAGAACAATACACAGAGAACCTGTGCTGTGGGCTCTTTAGTGTTATTCATTAGGTTCTGATACAGGCCAGTGGCTGCTCCTAACATCGTGGATGTGTGTCTCTCTCTCTCTCTCTCTCTCTCTCTCTCTCTCTCTCTCTCTCTCTCTCTCTCTCTCTCTCTCTCTCTCTCATTCTCTCTCTCCCTCTGTGTGTGTGTGTGTGTGTTTTAGAGAGAGGGATAGAGAGAGTGAGAGATTTGCATTTCGTGGCTATGCTCTGATTAGCAAACTGGCAACGCAGAGCTCAGCAGGGCATTTTTTATTAAAAGGCCTGACCACACACACACACAGGCACACACACACACACACACACACGCAGGCACAATCATAGACAGCCGCCTCACAAATTTGTACTTCTATATTTATGAGGACACTTATTGACATAATGCATTCCCTAGCCCCCTACCTAAACCATCACAGCTAAATAACCACACCAAATTATAACCATGACCTCAAACCAAACAGCATTCTAAAGGTTTGTCAGAAAGTGAGGCCCCACCAAAATGTCCTCACTTTACCCAAAGGTATAAGCTTACATGAACAGACACACAGACAGATGTAAACGCTCACACACTCGCACACACTCTCACACACACACTCACACCTGCTCACACACCCGCTCTCAGACACACACACACACACACACAGTGGGAGTAGTGTTTTGATCTACCAGGGCCATTACAGACATTTTAAAATCCTATGAATATAAAAAAGAGAGAGAGGGAGCAGGATGGAAGTGAGTGGAGGGAGATGAGCAGATGAGAGAGATGGGCAAGAGTGCATCAGAGACAGAGAGAGAGAAAAGAATGGAGGGAGGAGAGATATCACAGGAGAGGAAAGAGAGAGGAAAGCATATTTTCCTCTTCTTTTTCTGTGTGCAAGAGTTTATTATTTCGTTTTGTGGTAGAATGAACGGGGGAGTCCATCAGTGAGATTACATGGAAGATAGACTGTTAAATAGCTCCCTCGGTTTTGCCCCTCTCCACTTGTTTTGCATTTTTCAGTTCGGTGTATCGTTTCTTGATATCACAGGTGTGAAGGATTGCTGAACCTCGGTCTGCTCGGCACAAAGCCTGAGATTTATGGAAAGGCTGAGTATCAATAAACATGAAGCGTGATTGGTTGATTGAACAAAAGGCCTCCCGCAATCAGAGCAAATGCATCGTCATTGTTAGTTTTGTGGGCAGCCGGCACCATCCCTGTTGATTTAAATGGACATTAATATGGGAAGAAACAGACACTTACAAACCCAAACAACCATGACTGACGACTGACGAGCGAAGTGCTATTTGGTCAGCAGGATAAATTATTAGACTCCAGGCATTCAATCCCCAGCTTAGAGAAAACAGTGGTCATCCTTTAATTATTTTTAGGAGAGGAAAGCAAAGGAGAGACGAGGATGCGAGAGGAGAGAAGAGGAGGAGGAAGAGGCAGCTAATAGGGTGATTAAGGGGGAGGAGAACCGCTGTTGAGAAAAAGACTGTGTTGGATTATTTTCTCCTCTAGGAGCTTACAGGGAAGCAGTCGATGTTTTACACCTCAGCTCTTAACACCCTCCAAATCCCCCGATTTAGACTTAAACTGCATAGAGAGGGAAGAGAGAGGGAGGAGTGGAAGAAGGGAGGATTGCGTAGAGAGGGTAAGTGGGTGAGAGAAAGACAAGAGAGGAAAAGGAGGTAAGGAGATGGAGGGAAAGAATAACAGGGGTGGACAACAGGTGAGGAGTCCAAGGAGGAAAATCAGTTGAAGTGTTTACAGTGTTGAAGTTATCACATGATGGTTTGTTAAGAGCAGGCTGAAGAAATACTCAAAGAAAAAAGCTTTACCTAACACCAATTATATAAAAAGTCAACACTCAGACTGTGTAGAGTGTGTAATTTGTGTTGGCGACCCACATGCCCGCTCACCTGTCATCCTGTGAGTGTGTGTGCGGCTGTGTGTGGTGTGAAATACTGCAGCGGAGCTTTTAGCTGCAGTGTAAACACACAGATCACCTGCAGGTCTCACCTCATTTCAGAGCTCCATGGTTGTCAGCACCCGGGCCGAGGGCCAGCACTGGCACCTGTGCTGCTGCTGGCTCACCTGTCCAGATGTAGACCAAGACATTGCAAAATGATGTAGAGGCAATTTATCAAGCTGGTTACCACTCACAATACAGATGCTGATTCTCTTACTTTCACCCAAACGTCCTCATTTCCCATTTGACAATTGACTATTCTCAACATCACCCCCCTGGCTAGCTTATCTATATAAGAGCATCAACCAAACATCTTCAAGCATCCCACTTCTTTCAAATGCTCCATGTCAACACCGTTGAGTGATAGTAGGCCACTATAGTATACAAACTTATCTCAGCAGGCCCTTTGGCAATTTAACGCTGGCTCTGTTGTTTGTGGCCTATTGATATATGTATGATATAGTTCCTTTTGGAAGATGAAAGTTGGTCTCTGAGCCTGTTGCTGCGAGTTCGACTGAGAAGATGAAGCTGAATTCATAACAAAGACGTATTTTGTGTTACAACAGTGCTGCCTCTGTGGATTTTTTAATTTGATTTTGTACAGATATACTACAGCCTCTATACCCTACACACACACAAACATATACAAACACATGTCCATGTACTTGTTCCAGAAATCTCTGTCCGTCTGTCTGACTTTAGTTCACACGTTTCTGAACCGTACCGCTTTACACATTTATTGTAATACATCCAATATTAATAAAATTAATAAACTTTGAATAAACAGGTGAACAGTGCTCTGTAGTAGGGATGGCACGACATGAAATTTTGTTGCCACGATTATTGTTAGAGGAAATATCACGGTTTCACAGTGTTCAAGATTATTTATACTATAAAATGGAAAAAGACATCCTGTAGGCAACTTAAACTCTCGGGTACATTAAATAATGTTGAATAGGAAGACAGAGAGAGAGAGAGAGAGATAGAGAGAGAGTATGTATGGATGTGTATGTGTATGTGTCAGCTGCTCTGGTGGACCTGGTCAGAAACCGAAAGTAAACTGTGACCTCCTCCGATGGGGGTAAGTGGAGGTGTGGGGGCTGGGAGAGCACCTTAACCTGCACCACAGAGGACCAATCAGCAAAGGGGAGAGCTGTTAGCTGACTGAACTGTAAAGCTAGTTGCTTTAAGTTGAAGTTTATTTATGTTTGTAAAGTGTGTGTTTGAGTTAATAAACAATGTTAAAACTGGAATGCTTTGTCCTGGCTGCTCTTGTGGCATGGTCTACTGCCACACTGGCACCCAACGTGGGGCTCAACGCAGCCAGAAACGCGGACCGGCAGTAGACCATGTCAGAGACGAACCATTCAGGTTTTAACATGTTTATTATCTCAAACACACACTTCAGCGTTCTGAGTTGAGATTGAGTGAGTCCTGTAGCAGGTCTTTACTTATCATGGCTTAATTATTTCAGGTTTATTTGACAGTTTCACACAGAAACCTAAAACCAGCCTCACCAGAACAGCAGTAGATACAAAATTGAACATATCTTAGTACATATCAATTAAATGTAAGTTGATCGTTTTTTGCGGAGCTTTGTGTAAAGTGCTGTTTGGTTGCAGAGTAATCCCCAGTGCTGGGCTGAGCTGCTGATATCAGCAAGAACACTGCTGCTGTTCCTGGAGTCCTCCTGTCTGCGGGAGTCTGGACCCCTGAGTTGAACCTGCCAAGTTTGAACCTCGATGAACGGTAGTCTGAACTTGGCGTTCCCTCTGTTGAGAAAGACCTTTGTTCACATAGCCGATAACTCTGCTTGATACTGTTGGCTGCGCTGCAGCATGTCACAGACACACAAATAAACAGTGTAGGATGAGTCAGGAGTTTGTTTCTAATAAAACACTTGATGTACTATTTTCTGTTTCAATATTAAATGTTCTTGGATGAAAAACATATATCTAAAGTGACAACAAAAACATATAACAGTAAATAAAAGTAATGATGCCATTTATTTAGTGGACAAAGAGGATTTATTTAGTCCTCTGGGAATAACATATGGGTGTGTGTTTGTGAGAGAGAGGGAGAGGGAGATAGAGAGAGAGAGAGAGAGAGAGGGAGAGAGAGAATGAATATGGATGCATAGATAAACATACAAATGCATAAAGGAACACGCATACGCACACACACACATCATTGTTGCCCCATTGTTCGGCTAAGGACCCCTCCATCTCCCACCCGTCAACCCCCAACCCCCACTCAAGAGCCACTTATTTAGTTGGTACACAGACATCATGCTGAGAACCACACACAGACGGACCACACACACAGTGAGGACAAACACACACTCAAACACATCCTGCCAACAGAACAAATCAAATAGTCTCAGTGTGAATTATACCTCTACACGTTCACACACACATCTGTCAATCAATTTCTTCCCTGTTCAGCGAACTAGGCTTCAGCAGAAACTTGTATACGTGTGTGCATGTGTGTGTGTGTGTCTGTGTGTGAATGTGTTTTCTTCTTTCCACCAATTAAAAAATAGTTGAGTGTATAACTATATAAAGCCCCCTTATACCCATGAATATAGCGCTGAATGTGTGTGTTTGTCTGTGTGTGTGTGTGTGTATGTGTCATGTTTATTTATAAAAGGGGTTTTATTTGCCAGTGAATGTGTCTGAATGTGTGTGTGTGTGTGTAGGAGGTGTTCTGTTCACAATTAATCACAGTGGTGAATCTCCCTCCCCTTGTCCTATAATAGAGATGTCATCAACAGCAGTAACTACCATGCTGCTTCTTGGCTGCCGATGCACAAGTGGTTCAAGTATTATTGTTTATCTTAGTAGCATTTAATTAAATCTCCTAGAGGTTGTTGTTGTTAGTATTATTATGCTATATTGTACTCATACACATAGGTTGCAGTTTTACAGCTGCAGATAATAGAATACCTCTGCTCTAGTTGACTGAGCAACAGAAAAAACGGTTGGGTTTAAAATAGAGCAGCATTCAATAGTTCATCGGAGGCTGAACTGTTCAGGAAACAAAGAGCTGAAGTGAAACTGAAAGTTTCTGATTCTGTTCCGAAAGTAAGACAAATTCTTTCAGAATCACATTTGTTAAAGCACAAAGTAGTTCTATTCCAGTCTTGGAGTTTCTCTACCATTTAAAGATGGTTACTAGAAACAGATCAGTTTTTTCCTTATTTTAGCTTTTAACTGATTGAAAACAATCAAGACGGGCTCTAAAACCTAAGCGTTGTTGAAAATGACCCCTTAAAACCTCAGGGTTTTCTGAGGAGCTGACCGAATGGCCGAAAAACTTAAAATAAAATGTTTTCAGCGGATGGTGTATTTTATCAGTCACAATTGAATATTTTATATTAAATTTCTGCCATTAGATCCCTTTCACCTTATCAAGTGAAACCTGCAGAAATCCCAGAATATAAATCTCATATAATATAATATTCAGTCTTCAAGGTTCTCATAGGATCAATATTTGGATCAGGACATTTTCTTTAATGGGCAAGCAACAAAAGGAAAATTATGAGATGGTAAGTTATTGATTTCATAAAGCACAATCAATGCTGACTGAAAAATGCTGTTTAGCCATAGTAAGTTAAGGTAATAAAGATTACATCCCACGTTTTAAGGGTAACAGTCTCCTTTAATGTAGAGCATCTGTATTGTCTTGTTGTTTAAATGTGCTGCAGAAAACACCAATGACTCACCTTGTAAAACAAGAACACACGTTAATATGACGAGGCCTAGAGATTTGTTGTTTTACGTTCTGGGAAGACAGAGGTTGAGCACTAAGAGTTTGACTGGCTGCTGTCCAGGTTTATTACAGGTGTAAAACTTAGAGGGTTGTGATTCTAGCCACTCAGCTGTTTTCAGTCTGTTGCTTGATCACACCAGTGGAAATACGGCCAAAAGTAAATCAAGGTCCACTATTTTTCACACGAGTCAATATTTACAATTATCCTGAGAAATGTCACTCAAAGACTGATTTTGTAATCGCTTCACTGCGCGCGCACAATACATAAAAATAACATAAACATATATGTATATGTTAACCATCAATGATAAATTGATTGTGACATTTATTTATATTGTTTTATTATTGTCTCAAGATCCTTTTGAGCGTTTACGTGAATGATATTTGTCTCGCTCTTTTTTCAGTTTTGTTCTAACTTGATATGATGATATATATAATGACTCGTGGCCTACGCCCCCCACCCGGGGACCATGTATTGCAGTGATTTTTGGAACAGGGAGATGGAACAGGGGATTGCTCCAACCACACCCATCGACCTGGTATTGCAGTACCTGAACAATGCAACAACACAGTAGGTGGCTGTAATGCACCTTGGTGTTGGTTGCCACACGCCATAAAGCAGACAATGAGGAAGAAGAAGAATAATTGATGGTATATTCTCTCCATCCCTATTACTTTGGTGGTATAATACTCATATTAATTTTCAAACTTCAGGTTTGATCAGTTGAAATAATTCCAAACTTCTGTAGCATTGCCGAGTGCCTGACTCAACCAATGAGATAATATGTTGCAGTTATGAACCAGATTGATTTTTGTAAAAAGGCAAGCATTTAATACAAAATCTAATAAAAACAATCCAGAGACAGAAGACAGACAGTATATGAAACAATAAAACACAATACGTTTTAAGTAACATTATTGTGAAATATCTACGTGAAGGGGGGAAAACGGTTCTTGAAGTGGAAGGTTTCACTTGTCACAGATGTAAAGTATTTCTCGGAGAAGGGCGGTTTGAACAGATGCTGTAATGGGGTGAGAGGGAGCTGGAAACTGTAGTCTCGGCACGCTTGAATGTGCACTAGGTGCAAAAAATGATTCAATGGAACGTCAGTGCCAATGATTGTTGCTGCCGAGGAGATGATGTGGTGAACTTCTTTTCATATGTGACCGTATGTGCCTCTGTACAGAAGCTGAGTGGAAGAAATCGTTGTTCTCTACAAATCAATGTGTGGAATCCAGCCAAGAGAAGAAAGGGCTGCAGTAGAAATATGCACAGGCTTGAACTTTACAATTTCAAACTTGGTTTCAAAAGGAGAATGACTCTTGTTCACCAGAACAAAAAAGAACAAAGCAAAGACTAGTTTTTAAGTATCGCAGTTATTTTTCTCATCGCAGCATTTTAACTATCAGCTAATCAATTGTGTAAGAAACCTTTGGTAAATTTAGTGGCACAGCTCCTGTGGATGGATGACTCTGGGTCGTGCTAATACAGATTGAAGCGTTTAGCTTGGCGAGCTGGCTTCAGGATGTGATCCATCAGAAAACAAGGCTAATGTTTTCAGCTAACCCACTCCTGGTGCAATTACATGGTCCACTGGCATTGATCATAGCTCCTCTTCTTCAATCTATCCTCCTCGCTCCCTCTCTCACCCCTTTTAATGGCTAAGTCAGTGTTAAATGTTTGATAAATGAGTTTTGAGACCGCTTTCCCATGGATTTATTAAAATTCTATAAAATCTCATTTGACTGTGTATGTGTGTGTATTTATATATATATATATATAAACCTATAGCGAGAGAGAGAGAAGTGAGAAAAGGTAGAATGTTAAACTATGTATGTGTGAACTAACCACCTTTGCATACAAGAAGGGATAAGTCGGTTCAAACGATGTAAGTGTCGCCTACCACATACTTCCATTACTTAATTTACTGTTTAGCCGTTTTCAGACAAGAACTCCGGAGAATGTCCGCGCAGTTTGGTTCGGACTTTCTCCAGAGTTTGCCTTTCAAACATGACTAATGCAGAAGGAGATTTTCCACTCAGACACATTCACAACAAAACCGAAATCTCCAAAGTGTTCAGGTGAGGGGTGGTGCAACAGGCAGAGGCCGACCGAGACACAATCATTCTGCTGGGGAGATAACATCAACACTTGTCACCTAAACACTCCCTTCGCTGGTGTCCTCTATGTGTTTGACACTGCTTTTTTAACTTGAGATATTTGTCTTCTTTTTGTTTTTTCACTTTTGTCTGTGTTAGAAAGGTCATCAACACAACAACTCACTGAGTCTCTCCTCAAAAAGTATGGTTCTCTTCATTGAACTATAAGCTACTGACCCCAACTATTTTCTGTGGCAATGCTCCAATTTGTTCTGTTTTGTCCTTGTTGCTAAGCTTTCAGAAGGCTTGCACATATACCGACAAGCAGAGTACAGACAGACGGCTCTGTCCATTTCCATATACGTATCTAACCTTGAGCATTAATTAGCCAAATTAGCAAACGTTTGCCTTTCTTTATACACAGCTGCTCTATTTTGGTGTCCAATAACCTGGCGGCCAGCTCCTAGCTTTGTTTACTGCCATCTTGTGCAGAGCAGGTAATGTACAGTTGGTTCAATGAAATGTTTTCTGGTGAAAACAGCTGTCTACTATTTGAAACAGGAGTTATGTAAGAGGTGAGACTAAATCAATGATATATGTGCTGTAAAACTTAAATATGCTAGAAGCTACATCAAGTGTTTTATCCTCTCAAGAGCTGCAGAGTTGTTGATAATCCTCTGTGGGTTTTCATATTACATGTAGTCATTTGATTTTATGTTAATTAGAAAAAATATATTCATTAACAGAATTTTCTGAATAGAAATGCATCACTTATCTCTGTTGGATGGTAAAACTTAGCTCAAACTTAAAATGCGCCTTTTCTTTAAGTGGGGAACAGCCGTTATCTGAATCTGCTGGTCATAAGTACAGCTTTGGACACACACAAAAAGACGAACGCACACGCCACACATAAGGACGCAGACACATCCGAACACATGCACATGCTGGTGGAAGGCCAATTAGCGCAGGGTGAAAGCGACAGGCTTATTTGAAGCAATGTTTCAATGACAACATTTAATTGGATGGTAAATCAACTCCTTATCTGCCTCTCCACAGCCTGGTGTGGGGCGCACGAGATGAAGAAAGAGAGGGAGAGGCACGGAGAGAGAGAGAGAAAACAGAGAGAGATATGGGAGAGAAAAGGGGGGGGGGACCGAGGGGAACAAATGAAAAGAGATGAGAGAAAGAGGGAAAACTCGTGGGTGTGTGTTTGTGCATTCGTATGTAGCGTTACCTTACCGGGCTGTAAATGCTATAGCGGCAACTCAGGCGAGAGGAAGCGGTTAGTGGAGATGAAAGCGACAGAGGAAGAGCACGGCAGTTCTGACTTCACATAGCTGGAAAAACTCAGTTAGAACTAATTACACTTACAATAACTCCGTTCCATTTATGTGTCCCAGAAACCCAGCAGCACGCCCAGCATCAGGTCCCTCTGACCCTGCAGCCATTAATGTTATAAATTAAAGGTGTATGTTCTCTCACCAGAATATATATCAATGTGTCAGCTGATATTTATCACAGCTAAAACGCTTTTTCTGGGGTTGCAGTGTGATAGCATTTCATCAGCTCTGAATGGTGGGATGTAACAAAGTACATTTACCTCATTACTGTACATAAGTACATGTTTCATGTATCTGTAAATTTACTCCACTACCAGCAAATATCTGTACTATCTACTCCACTTACGTTTTTTGCAAAGCAAGTTGTTTTTTATATTTTTAAGAAGTAATCAATAATGAGAAGGGACTCGATCCACTGAGCCAATCAGAGCAGACAAGTATTTCTATTTATTTGTACTTTTACTTAAGTAATATGTGTGTTGTTCCTCCACCAATGAATTTATACGTAAAATCCACTGTAATTCCCTTATTAAACCAATGGGCATTAAGCATTCATCATTTCAAACTCACCAAAGTTATAAGTTACTGCAATTCAAAGATTCAGTTTATATCTGTGATCACTTCTTGTTTATTGGTTTCCTTAAGATGAATCAACTTTGACATTAAATAAATTAAATTGACAATGAAATAAAAACTGACCTATTCCGACGAATGTGTTTTCCCAAACTACTTAATCCAAGTAAAGCAGCTGCTGAGTCCCAGCTACAATGCTGATACGTGAAAAACACAGGTTTGATCTGAACAATAAATTAAAACAGGGGCTATTTAGCATGCTGTGATCAGTGCATGAGTTGCCACTGTCACTGTTGGAGAATCTGTCTTTCCACCCACTAACAACCTGAGAGCACTGAGTTCAATCGGCTGCTTGGACAGAGCAGCTTTAATTAAACTGAACAAGTGTAAATGAACGAACCCCAGTTAGCTCCAGCAGGTGACATTAGTTCATTTACCCAGTGAGAACAGCTGTGAATGTCAGGGAATGGAGAGGAGAATTAAAAAGATTAATTGGCATCAGAGCAAAACAAATCTGGGGAACCTGCTGCATCAGAACCCAATCTTAACGCTGAAACAAGAGAGGGACACGTGCTGCTGTTAACATTTAAGATGGAATCAACAATAACATAAAATCTATAAAAATATTACTTTTCTGTAAAATTATTGCATTCATGTTGAGATGAATGCACATTCTGACATCATATATGAGAATTTGCTGAATCTGATCTATAGAGGTAGCACATGCAAGTTCACACAAAAGAGAGGCTACAGCGTGAGTTCACATGTAGCTACCTCAGAGCGTTCAGACCACAGTACCATTCCTGTTCATCTGTCAAATACGTCATATTTGGTCATCTGTGATATCAAACAAAAGAATAATTCCTTTTCTGTATATTCAAGAAAAGAATTGTTATCTCAATTAAACCTTTTCTTTTACCCTTGTATTTCAACACCACTTCTGCCTTTGTGTCCAACAGTCGTCCTGCAGGGTTCAAAGACGACTATAATAAATCAGAACAGTCAGCTGAGTCAGCTGATGTATCTACAGTGATTACCAGTTAGGAGAAAGAATTCCTAAAAACTTTACAAAACTCCCTCCACAGCAAAATGTGATCTTCAGTCGGCCCCTGGCCATGTGCTCAGTATCACAAAGACAAAGCTCAATGTAGTGGCTCAGTCTGAGCTTCACACAGAGTGATATCACAGCATCAGACACAGGGAGAACTACAGAGCTGTGACAATGAGAGGCACTGATGTGTTGTTAAGGGAGCGTATGAAGGGCTCTTTATGAGAGAGCAGTGCAAAACCACAACACCAGCCAGAGTAGCACCGAAGTATTTGAGATGTGAGGTCGATAAAAATGTGTAAAAAGGCCACATGAGGTGATGAACCTACTTTTTATATGTGCTCAACAATCTTTGGTTATCAGGCTGACTCATACTCAAACATGCACAAACTGAATCACACACAGACATGCTCTCACTCTCTCTCACACACACACACACACACACACACACACACACACACACACACACACACACACACACACACACTGTGTCCTTTGAGGGCAATTCTTGTGATCTATCTAGCATGCTGGTAATCCCAGTGATGGCAGCCACTCCAGCTCTGTAAACAGCTGAAATATGGATGATAAAAGGAGCAGATGAAACTGAATAAACGAGAAGCCCATGGACAAAAAATCCTTGAAGATTTTCCAAAACCCTGTTGGACCTCAGTCTGAACCGTACACGACTCAGAACTTTAGTGGCATGGACCGGATGATTGACAGTTTTCATTTGACTTTGACATTTATTTTGTGACAGAAAAGCAACAGCTCTTCTGCTCCGTGGCACATTTCGGTGTCCCGGGTGACGAGGAGGACCGCGCCAGAAGACAGAGCTCAGATAGTTTGTGTAATTTACCCGACAAAGTAAACCCCTTCCTCATTTTACTGAGAAAATATCCCAAGAAAATGGTTCTAAAATGAAAGAGAAATCGGAGCGGATGAGTTGGTAGCACTCAGAGGACAGCGCAGGAGAAAGTGTTTACATTCATCAGGCTCCGGATTAGATTCTGTTTGACTTTGTCTTTGCACATCTTTCTTTTTCTTTGCTCATTATCCTCTTTCATTCTCTCTTTGTGTCTCCTCGCTGCGCTTTCATCTTCTGCTCCTGCCTATCTCCAAGTCAAATGTTACCATCTCTCTGTGTTGACATGAAGAGACTCAATGTCTTTTGGGGTGTTTTTATTAATTCATATTTTGTCATCCCGCATGGTTTCACTGAGTCATTCATCTCTCTTTCTCTCTCTCTCTCTCTTTCTCTCACACATACACATACACACACACACACACACACACAGAGGAGAGCATGTTTCTACAGTCTTAAACACATTACTATAATTACCTCTTAATGATTTTTAATTCCAGTACAAAGGGAAACAAGACGCTGGTGGATTTGAAACACAAATAAAAACACAGGCACATAAAAAGGAATCATTTGAATGGAATCACATTAAACGTGTTTGTTATGTCATTTTATCAGTGGCTGCTTGTGCGAGTGTGAACAGGCTCCTCACTAATATGACAAATTAATATAAGAACCTATTCAGCCAAACCGAATGGAGTGTTAGGACAAACAACAAGCCCTTATTCTAGGTACTGATTATCCCTGAATTTAACCCTATCAAGGTTTTTATTATACAAGCTATTGATTGAGCTATTGATATTATCTCAAGTTTTTTTTTGATTTGTGGATATGGGATTCATTGAACTTTTGATACAGATTAAAATAACTATGTTCCATCAGATTGTGGAAGTTCTAGTTAATTTTGAACAACTGACTCAATTCCCAATACTGACAGATTTTTTTAAAATTATAAATTGTATTTAAATGTATACATTATATTTTCTCATTAATGGCACATATCATATTGAGCCTAATGCAAAGCAGAATGTAACCAAAAGTTACTTTTTAACTTTTAAATCTGATCCAAAGTTAAAAAAAATTTGTAACTATGGAAACACAACATTTCTCTGAAGACTGAGGACTTTCCCACAACCATCAGAAAATGTAAAGGTGTTAAAACAGTGGTTTGTTCTGTAATCCACATATTATCCCTGTCTCTAATAAAAAATAACATAACATAGAGTCAACTCAGCAGTAGCCCATCTCTTGTAGTTCAACAATGTTTCTACCTGTTCATTATTGTTCATCAACATGAGGTTGAGTTGCAGTTTGAACTAATAATGCTCAGTTATTTTTTGTAGTATGGATGATTGATTGATGATAAAAGATTAGAGTTGTATTTTAAGAAGATGATATTTTTTGTACAGTGAGGAGTAATACCATCTCCCTCAGATTCGTAAAATGTTTTGCTTTTAGTTTGTCTCTGCTCATTAACTAGAGTTTAACACCACAACCTTCACTCAGGAGCACAAATCTGTCTTTTCAAATAATAATTATAATGTGACATTTGCTGTGATAGTGGAAGGGGTTTTGACTGAAATGATTTTTAATTAATCTTGATACATTCTACTACTTCTGAGCATATTACCCATCCGTATGTGGCATTGAGGACCTACAAACTCAGAACTTCATAAACTCATTATGCTTAATGATGTTATTTAAAGTAACAGTGTATTATTATTATTATTATTATTTGAAGAAAGGTTCCCATGTAATCTTGAAGGGGCTTGTTTTTACCGTTTTCACCTCAAAAACATCAAAACATGTTATTGGTGTTTGAATGTCCAAATGTTTGGCAGAAATATTCCTTCAACACTTCATGTCTGCTAAGTGTAAGCAACACACTTTTGCATTAAACAACAATTATTCATTTAATCAAGAAAATTAACATTAGACTTATTAAACTTAACCATGCATGGGTCTAAATCTGACTATGTTGATACACGCTGTGGTGTGTATGCGTCTGTATCAGTCTATGAGTCTATTTGAGTTAGTGAATCTGCCTTTTGGGTCGGTGCATGTGTGTATAAGAGAGAAATATGTGTGTGTGTGTGTGTGTGTGTGTGTGTGTCTTTGTGTGCCTGTGTGTGCAGACGTCTATCTATCTGAGCAGCTATTTCAGAGAGAAAGGATTTCTGCCTCAGTAATTGCCTCGGCTACATTTTCCCTCAGAATCTCTCTCTCTCTCTCTCTCTCTCTCTCTCTCTCTCTCTCTCTCTCTCTCTCTCTCTCTCTCTCTCTCGCTCTCTCTCATTTTTCTTCTCTATCTATTTTCTCTCAAAATTCGGTCCTTTCTCCTCCTGCGCACTTCCTCCCGGCCTGTCACTCATCTTTCATTTCTCTTTCATATTCCCTCCATCTCTCAGTCCTTGACATTAACCGTGATCTCACAGTAAGAACAATTATAAGACACACGCACACATAACACATGCGAGAGTCACATGTCCATTAGAATCCATTACGGCAGCTTCTATTCACTGCGCTTGGAGGAGACCTCTGTCTTTTCAAAGCCTAAGTAGGGTGTTGCCTATTAAAATGAATTCAGTATGCCATCTGGTTTACTGGTCCATACTGTAAGTAGGAAACAAACACTAAGCCCTGGTACTATCAGTGCCATGCTCTAGTACACAACAGTGATGGACAGGGATAGTGAAAGTGAGGCAGGGAGAGACAGATGTATGGACGGATGGAGGGAGACAGGAATAGGCAGACAGACTCATTGAGCCTGAAATCATGTGAGTGTTTCCATTTTTGTCTGCCAGCTGTGTTTAATGCTGAAGTAGGAAATCACATTTAAATGTTTTTGTATGAAGCCATCAAATGTGGCATGTTATTGCGTGAAACTACTGGGAAATGACATGGCAGATGTCTTATTGGGCACAAAGACTCTATTCTCATTGCTTTTGGGAAGAACGTGTCTTAGTGTCAAATGGTTTATATCTAAAAAATTTAAAATAGATAATAAATGCAGCACTATAAAACCTAACCAACATTTCTTTATTTAAATTTTACTTAATTTTAATGCAATGTTTATTTAATTATTTAAATTAACAACAGCTTATTGTTAATTAGTTTAAGTAAAAATGGTATTTCGCAACTTTTATCAATTTTCAATTTACAATGCCTATTTTAGAGTTAACTGTTGCTAATTGACTTTTTATAATTCACAGTGTGTAATTAAGGAAGTTTTGCAGTTTTCGAAGAATGATTTAAAATATATAATTTGTGATTTATAATTAAGAATGTATTATTTAAATACCTTGCAAGTCTTAATCTGTTTTTAATTAAATTAGACCGATGGATCAGAGCAGGTCTGAAAACATTGACTGAAACCAATAGAATTCCAGGTGTAGCGTTTTGGGTACGTTAGCTTTTCTTCCTATGCGAAGCCAATGCAAAACAAAGCAGTGCAGGGCAGTAGGGCATGAATCATTTTAAAGTAACCTCAAAATGATTGTTTATACTATTTTCCTGTTGACTCTATCGTGCTGATGCAGAAGCAGCGCTAATCTGTTGAAGACGTGAGCTCAAGCAGTTTAGAATGTTTAGAACACACTCCAAATCACCTTTATCATATTACTGTTTTGACAGTCAGTTATTTGGGGGGTTATGATGTCAACCCTCTCATTGGAGCTACTAAATTGTTCCTATGGTCATGTTAGTGCTTTCAGTAATGGTGTGTGACAGAGGTTACAGTGCAGTAATATGTCAGACATGAGCTCTACAGGGAAGTCTCTTAGGTTTCCTTTCTTCCTCTTGCTGTTCCTTCATCTCTTTTCCCCCTTAATGAGCCTGGTGCTGGACTGATCTAAAGCCAGATCAGGCCCAGTGAATCGCTTTATTTTGTTTTCAATTACTTTTTGGAAGCTATAATTTGGCAAAGGGCTTTTTTTCTCGGGTCTTATAGGTTTTAGGTAACAAAGTCATGTGTTTCCAGCAGCAGCAATAATGGTTTGTTTGGAATAAATGGAAGAGCAACTCTGTACTTTGCATGACCAGCAGTGTGCACTTTGACTGAACTGACAAAGCAAACTGTTCCAGCTACAGAAACATCTTTTTTTTTAACTTCACATTTTCGTTCAACTCGTTTGACATGAACATTTTACTTTGGTTTCGCCTTCTATGATGATTTAAATTGCGCCTGTCACACACTTTTCTGAATTGTAGTGCGGGCCTCTGCCGTGATGTTACTTCACCAGTCCAGATCACTCCTGTTCTAAGAAAGACTTAATTGAAAAGAGCACATGTTGGCACAGATTAGCAGTGTGTGGCCATTGAACTGATAAATTCAATCAGACGAGCTGCGTATGTCTGAGCTCCAACAGCCTCTCTTTCTCCTTAAATAAAATAAAACTCAGTCAATCCCAAGGATTGTGGAGCTGAAATGGTTCTGTGGTTAACTCAGCTCTCGCCAAACCACAGGCATTCAAATATCGCTTTTTTTTAAAAATGTCCCTCTATTACTTTTCTTTACCATCCCTACGTAAGCCACTATTCATAAATCACAAAAAGTGGAGGCTAAATATAATTCTAACCATACTGCTTCTTACACAACCAAAAGGCACGAATGTTCTGTCTTTCAACTTGTTAATACAGAATTACAACATCAGGAACGAGTAAAAGTAATTTGAATGGTTGTTTTGAAACAGATGAGTCGTTTGACCTCCCCTTGAAAGGATTGAGCAACTGTAACAAGGCACAGAAAACCTTAAGTTCCTCTACATGCTGAAGCAAAATAAATAACAAAAGCAGTTTTAGGCATTTTATTGACAGCCCAGTGCATGTCAAATGGGGATAGAGAATGGGGGAAGACATTCTGCAGGAAGACTCAACCGTATGCAGGGTGCTTGTGCTACCAGGACAGCTATTGCTCCAACATCTTGGAATTCAGCAAAAACTGATTTTTTTTTAAAGTGTCCACTGGCTAACTAGTTTAGATTTGTTGTGGTTGTTACAGGTTCCCTTCAAATTAAAGGTTCACGTTCGTTTGGTATTTAGTTATTTTCCCACTGTGGTAAAGCTGACTCTGGAAGCAAGAACAGCTAATACTGACAGTAGTGGCTAGATCCTGCTTTTCAACAAACTTAGAAACATTACCTGAGCTAACATTACATTGGCCAGGTGATCATATTTTCAAGCCATAAACAGGGAGTCTGTCAGGAGGAAACATTAAGTCAATGTTTCAAACTGCTACAGTTTAACGTACATTTGAATGGGTCAAATGATCCCTTATCAAATGAAAATGAGTGAGCTTCTTTTTACTATCACTGTCTGAAATTAAACATCTGTTGCTTCTAACTTTACAATTTTTGAGCAGTAAATGCGGCACCCTTACATTGACATGGTAAACTGCCTCTCTGCCTTGGGAGAATGTGTTTGATGTAAAGCTGCTATATATAGTGTTGAAGTCAGTCTCTCACTTTTTTCTCCTTTGTTTTCTCCAGGTCAGCCTTCCAAATGACTCCAGCTGTGTTGAAGAGATTTTGCGGGTATGTTTCTTGGGCACACACACACACACACACACACACACACACACACACACACACACACACACACACACACACACACACACACACACAGACACACATACACAGACACACGCACACACAAGAGTAATTGCACTGATTATCAGCTGTTTTCTGTTTGCTCACAAAGACCTTCATCTGTCTCCTGAGAGTCTGACTTTAAGGAAAAAGGACAGAGGGGAGCGAGCAAAAGAATAATAGGGGAAATAAAATGGAAGAGAGGGAGAGAGTAGGGAGATCTATTGGCTCTGGTCAGTGATTGCACAAGTTTTTTGTTTTTGCAGCATGACTTCATGCAGAAATCGTTTCCACAATTTTCTTCTTTTCTCCCCTGACTTTCTCTCTGTCCTCTTCTTCACCTATGTGCGTGTCACCCAGATCCCATCAGGCAACACGTTCTTTCCACAGTTTCTCCACAGTTTCCTCTCATGTCTGCTGTCTTCTTGTTTTGTTTTGTTATTGTGCTGCTTCAGAGAGATGTCAAGGCAGAAATGTTTTCCCACTAATCATCCCAGCAGTCAGATGACGTGCAGCCATAAAGACAGTGAGCCTTTCTGACTGCTTTACGTCGGGCTACCTATTTCCTCCCTCGCCCTCTGACTGCCTCTCTGTATTTGTCTCTATCTCTCCTCTCACCTTTGTCGGATCACTCACTGGGCTATCTCTCTCTTAGCCTGTCCGTGTTCCTCTCTTCATCCCCATCTGCCCTCTGTCGCTCACCTCTCTCTCCCTTTCACAAATCAATATGCCGGCCAACAGGCTGTGTGACAGATAGTGGGGCTGTGAGCTGCATGAAAAGCCTTTGTCAATAATATCGGTGCGCTATTGAATTCAGTCTGATGTTTTTAGCCGTGTCAAGTGGAAAGATCAGGGAGTTCAGCCTGTGAGGTGAGGTGAGTCAGAGGGGAGGCCTGCGGTGGATCTTTCCCTCTTTGTGACGGCACAGCTCCAAGTCTGTTATCTCAGAGACGTTGTTTTGGATGTTTGATAATTCACAGTATCAAGTAGAGATTCAAGTAGAGATATTGTGTACAGAGGCAAAGCTGCTCGTGCTGGTTACACACCTTCAGAAGACAACACTGTCTATTTAGACCTTTATACCCCTTGTGATGGGATGAAAGGTATACTCTCTCTGTTATAAACATGTAATGTTGTCTCAACTAAATACGGATGATCAGCACTACAAGGATGGTCTGTAAGCAGAACAACTTCTCACTGTATGCCCCTGTGCCAGTGAAAGCCAGTTGCCAGAGGCATTCTATGTTGGGGTTGTCCCTCAATTCTTTCGAACAGGTACCTCAAGCAAGACTTGAGGGAAGTCCCTCAAAGTTTATATAAACCTTCCGTTGGACACAAGAATACACTCGTCAGAATTTGGTCAAAGGTCAAGGTCACGGTGATCTCACCAAATCCCTTTTTGAATCATGAACCATATCTTATGATCTCCTCGAGAGGATCCTTTCAAATTTGGCACAAATGTTCACTTAGACTCACAGATTAACTGATTACATTGGGCTTGTCAAAAGTCAAGTTTGCAGTGGCCTCAGAAATCGGCCTCATACTTTAGGCCTTTCTTATGGAAATGTTGACCAGTTGTTTATTTAAATTAAGAGATGCAGATGCATTTTATTATCCCAAACACATGCACAGACATGCAAAGGCACACACATGCAGGTAGGGAAATTTAATATCTCAGGACACACAGAGCAGTGAGCGACCATGTACGGCGCCCGGGGAGCAGATGTCAGGGGGAGTAAGGTGCCTTGCTCAGGGGCACTAGACAGGGTCTAGACAGACTCTTGGATTTTTGGGCAGATCAATCCAGGTTTGTCTTTTGTTGTCTCTCCGTGGAATCGAACCAGAGACCTTCTCTGCCCAAGTCCAAGTACCGCCTCTCCCGCATAAAGGGTAGTTCCCATACCGGGAGTTGAACCCGGGGCGCCTGGGTGAAAACCAGGAATCCTAACCGCTAGACCATATGGGATTTGACTCTTCACACTCTCCACAACTCCACCTTCTACCTTGTGTCCATCTAGGGTCTGCAGATTACTCCAGGACATTTTATGGTTAAAGATGTTGCTATAAAAAATTGCAGATATAATCTTTCTATTTTGTGTCACTACTGACAGCCTCAAGTCAAGAACTGTGGGGTTTTATAAATTTTACTTACAAAAATATATGCAATATATATATATTAAATGTAATTTAGCAGACGCTTTTGTCCAAAGAGACTTACATTTTTAGTACACTCAACATTTATGATGAGCCTTTTAGGGGTTCAGTGTCTTGCCAAGGACACTTCGTCATGCAGATGGGGAAGAGTGGGGATTGAACCGGCAACCTTCTTGTTAGAGAACACCCACTCTACCCCCTAGGCCACATATATCAAGAACTTTCTTTCTTAACACGTTGTCTTTATGCACAAAACAGTGATATTGTCACTTATTTAGTAAAGATAGGGAAGAGTACTATTATAAATGATTTTAAGTATTCTCCAGTTGTTGTCAAGTATTGGCTTTAACAAACAAATGGATGTTTCTGCTTCTAAGAAAATGTCCGTCTTGAACGACATTTACTGCTGGGAAAATCTCTGTGAGATACCATCACTATGAGGTGCCATGTGTGTAAAGAAGTGAAACATAAAAATCAGTAAAACATTAAACCTCCTCCCACTGTCCCCTATCAGGCCCTCAGAATGATTTCCCTCTGACAGTAAGCCTTTCTGTCTTTTTGAGCTCATTATCCACTACAGCCATAATTCTTGGCAGATTTTCTCGCGGTTCACTTTTGCAGTAAAAATAAGATCCTCTCACCTCTTCCTGTGTGTAGAAGAAACTATGGTGACATTAAAAACATGAAAGCCCCTCTCTAGAGTCAGTGTTAGGTTCGTCCAGTCAGACACATTGCAGTGCAACATGGCGGACTCCATGACAACCCTCTTCCAATGTAGATATAAAGAGCTCCTTTTAAATAAACAAAGATACAACCATTCAGATAGTTTCAGGTGATTATAAAGTCATGAAAACATGATTACAATCATTATGTTATTATTATTGATGATGCCAATCAAGCATCATTAAACCTACACACTGGAATTTATTATTTATTGTGCTACAATAGATGCTAGATAATGGATAATATAACTAGACCATAATAACGGTGACATGTGGATCTGTTTCATTGTGACAGACTGAGTTAATCATACAATGGCATTAGTAACACATTTGTAGACACACACAAACAGACACACACACATATTCAAATACATGCACGGATCCACACACCATCTGGAGTGCCGCCTGTCAAAACAGTGAGGAACTCTTCCAGGAGAGATGTGATGATGTCAGAGCAGAGTTGCCCAGCAACGCGCCGTGTGACTTCAGGCCAAGAGCGTTAAAATTGTAGATAGAGAAAACTTAAGACACACACATAGACCCATACTAAAACTTCAATGACTTATACACACTCACACTCACACGCACACACTTCCTTACACACAGGCAAACACACGGAAACATGAGTCATCCGAAGACTATGAGTCATCCTCTCCAGAGGGGGTGAAGAGACGTATGATGGGAAATTGTGATGGCAGTGACCTTTCAAGACTTTTGACCTAATAACCTGTTGTATGAGTGTATGAAACAGATTAAATCGTAACATTTATAGTCATGGCTAATATTGATAATCAATTTATTGGATAACCAAGATAGATATGATAGTTATGATACATTTTATACATTGTAGCTGCTCCTTCTCCTGCTGCTGCTCGGTTGTAATGCAGCCGACTGGAGTCAGCTTTTCGTGGGTAATTCAACAACTCTGCGTTTAGTTCACTCTGAAGCCCCATGCATCTCTCAGTTTATTCTATAAGTAACATTAAAGTCCACTCTGTTAGGAATCCCTCTGCACAACGTGTATTGAATGCTGACTCGACTAGTCTGCATCTAAACTGTTGCATAAACAGTACATTTCAGCTCCAATGCTCTGTTATTCACCAGTTACTGACCACATGACAGCAAATCCTATACATTTAGTGAGAGTTATGTGCTTTATTTCGTTTGAGCCAGAAAATTGTCGTTAATTAATTGAATTAATGTAATATAATGTGGAAAAAACGTGTGTGTGTTTTCAGGAGATGACACATTCCTGGCCTCCTCCTCTCACAGCCATACACACTCCTGGGAAGGCTGATCAGACAAAGTTCCCCATCCCAAACAAGGTAAGTGCAACACTATCTCTTTCCCATTCCAAACACCCTTAATTCACTAAAACAACAAGTCTGCTCTCCTCTTTAAGAACCAAAATGAATGTGGGATTTAGAGCGTGGTAATGTTTGCTCTCTTGAATGTTGTTGTTATGCTGTCTATCCGTGCTCTGACTAAATTTGAATTTGTGCATGAGTCAGTGATGAGTGGAAAAAGATGTGAAACAGTTGAGAAATCTTCACTTCAACTCCTACGCGTATTGGCGGCTCACCATAAAACTAACTGCGTTCTGTCATTGTAAATCCTCATCCTGCCAATGAGATCTGATTCATAAAATCACTCGCACAGTGATTGCTGTGATCCAATCAGATTACCTCATTCTTGCCTCATTTTGCACAGTGGTGCATTCGACAGCCAATGAAATTACAATGTTAATGTTGATTTCACCTCCTCACCATGTCTCTCAAGCTGAGCAGACGTGGACATACTGTTGTCCAGTGTTTACTGTAGTATTATAAGTGATGCCCTTAGTCGTTGTGTTAATGTTTCAATTTCCATTATATATGTTATTATTAAATTATTACAAGTAACTGAGTACTGAGATAATTAGTTTATCTCACTCAGCAAAACCCAAAGATTACACTATTTATTAGTATTTGCACCATTGACTCCTGATAACTGAGTGGGAGGCAGGAGGTGAAATAAAATTGGATCGTGCACCTACACTAATAACACTAATTACAGGGTTACTGCAGGGTTTTAAATCTGAATAATAGGTCTTAAATACATAAAAAGAATAGGTTGAAGCTTTTCAATGCTGCCTCTTTCGTGGTTTCAATTTTTTTTTCTTTTAAAAGCAATGTTTTGGTGGCATGCATATACTTATCGTAGCTATACAGATATTAGTATACTGTAATAAAACTACAAACAGGACCAACATGGACTGAAAACTAAAAACAACCTGATTAAACCTGATATCTCAGTACTTTTGGCTTGGCTGTGGGAAAGATTATTAATATAAATTGTTTCTGGAACTCTGTTATTCTTTCATATCAAAATCCACTGATCACACCAACTTTTTCACCATAGTGTGAACCTTTTTTAAATTATGTACCAACTTTTGTTTGGCTGCTCTCGAGCATCTCATTAAAGACACTTGCAGTCAACACTGAGATGACAAAAGCTTTTCCAAGTCTTGTTAAAAACACTTCAGCTCTGCTAGCAGAGAAAAACCCTTTGGCTGTAAATAATTAAAAAACAACTGAGTGAAACTGGAAGAAAAAAATTGTCACTTACAGAAGCCAAACTTCATCAAGAGTAATTTTAAGGAAATGCATTACCACCCACGGTTTGTTTGACAGGAGGTGTTTGAGAAGTAAAGTACAGAAATGACAACAGTAATTAACAAGGAGCGAGACAAAATAAAAGAACTGCCACTTCAGAAGACTGATGATGGAAAAGTTTCAACTACTCCCACAAACAAGGTTTATGACACCTGGCGATGTAAATAGAGGGAATATATGTCACATTAAAACCAGCATAAATGTTATACTCTACATTTATATCTGAAATGGCAGCCATACCTGTGGTGTGCTTTCATGACATGCTTTTATTTATCTTATGGGAAACACTTAATTGGTGGTGATGTCAAAAAGGAAAAACAATGCAAACAGAGGCGGTAAATCTGACCCAGCTGTTGGTGCATTAGGCTTTCAGCCCCCAGCGCCACACTAATCCTGCTACTGAGTTTAAAGAATGAGGTGTGGGCGCCGTGAGATGAGAAGATCTGAATTCTGTGTAATAGCACCGTCGTACCGCGGTGAAATCAATAATGACATCTGTTGGTTTATTCATCCACTTTTCCCTCTGGCTTTCTCTCTCCCTCTCACCAGGAGCCACAGCATGTGACCTCAGGCTACAACACCCAGAGTAAGTTTCCCAGCATCAACCCACACACACACACACACTCACACACACACACACACACACACACACACACACACACACACACACACACACCACCCCAGCTTCGTGATAATTAACAGTGGGGAGGGTATTAAGGCAGCACCACCCAGAAGAGATGAGAGAAAAGCAGCTGATGTTCTAATAACATCACAGCCACAGGAGGATGAAAGTCTGTAAACCTTTGCTTTTATATTTATGCTAAATAATCACACCAACTGTTTTTTGATCGATTGACTTGTTATAACAAAAAAGAATCTCAAAGACCATCAAAACTCAAATATAATAAATAATATTTTAGCAATCATAATTAGACCATTTGTTACTATCTATAATGTCTATTGTAACAAAATAATAAGGAAAAGAATAAGAAGGGGGAGGAAAACAAAGTATTATTTATATACAATTTTAATGATGCTTGTCATAGGTTAAAATCAGAGGGAGTAAATAAAAGCAAATAATTACACATATAAAATAAACAATATTATCCACACTTAATTTTAATTATCAATTGCAATATTGACATGTTTAGCTAAATTGTAAATTTGATTAGATGCATTTATATGGAAGTTACATGAATTCATATTATTACAAAATATAATAGGTAGGTTTTTCTCAGTGGCCTCTAGGTCCCATAATTGTGTATATGTGAATATTCCATCTGCCAATGGGAGAACATGTCACAGTCATCTAAGATTAGAACTGAGATCATGAAAACACATAGTAACACGATGTGTGTTAGTAAGTGTTTTCATGATCAGTGATTGTAGCCTGGCTCCTTGTCAAACACTAATCAAGGCCCTCACACACACACACACACACACACATGCACGCAGGCACGCGCACAGACATGCACAAATGCATAACACTGATGCTTGGATGTCCTCTCTTGTGTTGTAGAGCGATGTAGTGTATCAGCTAACAAGCCTGCTGCTAAACCACCAACTGCACCACAGAAGTCGTAAGTATCTTTTTTCTCCCTCTGAAGCACATACGCACACGCACACACACACGCACACACACACACACACACACACACACACACACACACACACAAACACAAACAGAGAATTACTGACCAGCTGCTGCCGCCGCATTTTCCTCCAGGTGAAATTAAGCTTGGATTCTTGGATGAAATTCACAGCTGGTAGTAGGAGGAAAGATTGCACGGATCAGAGCAGGAAAGTGCAGCTACATTAATTTAACGTGAGCCAGGAGCACAGTGCAACATCTCGGGCTGCAGCCCACTCAACTGACTGAGCTTTACAGCAGGATTCATAGCAGGATGAGATTGGAAAGGCCGAACAACTTGGCTTCCGGCTCAGGACCCTGATTTATGCTATGTTTGGCTGCAACAAGATTAATAATTCAGTTCTAGAGAGTGACAGTTTGAAATCATACAGTAGCAAAAGTAAGGGAAAACTTTGGACGCATTTACTATACATTTGTCTTCGTTTTGGTGAGAACTTTGAGTTAGAAATATGAACAAACACAATCTATTTGAACTAATACAGACAGGATCGGATTGTTCTTGTATATGCTGGATACATCATTCCAATGTTTGGCACAGGTTAACCACCTTCGCCAATGACATCAATAGATCCAGAGGAAAAGACCATAAGGCTATGGCTCCTCTGACTTTACAAGAGGCATCTGCTAATTTTGAAAAATACCTCACATGTTGATTCGCATTAAGCTTATCCTTTTTAATTGGTTAAAAGATGGTTGAGATAAAGAGAGAGGGGATGAGGATTTTCTTTCTCTCTCCATTGTAATATTATCCCTAAAAATCTGTTCAATAGGCAAACCGGCGACCTAGGTATTACTACCTGCTATGACAGTTTAATCAAGGATTAAATTCGTGAATTCTTTGATTCAAAGTATTTCTAACCTAATTATTATCACCTATTTTATAGTGAGGAAAAAGTTGAGGCAGTCTTTAGTTTTCATTTATTCATCTGGATGGTTTGATTAAACTTTCAGGTCGACACGTAAACTCTCATAGTTACTCTATTTTCAAAGCTGATATATCCTTTGATTACCATTGTATACCCTGAGGTGTTGTTTTTTTCCTTCCTATCGGGAATTCAAGCATTAATGCCGCTTTGTTTATTAGGGTGAAATAATTGTTATTGTTTACAAACAATGCCTGGTTTACTGCAGCCATTAGACTGCTCTCGGATTTTTAATGTGATGCTCAGCAGTGTAAAATGTTTAGGATAATGAATAGGCCTACATTGCCTTATTCAAGAGTAATTGTCCCATTGAAGCTAATTGCTATATTTTTTTGTTGGACGTTTACCATCTCTGACCATTACAGAAAACTCATCCAGCTGTAATCCTTCTAAACCAGGCTCTGCACCTTGATGGCACATTAGGAATAAATCTGAGAGAAATGGTTTCATTAGAGTAGAGAGTAGAGAGAATCCCTTTGCTCATGAGGTTTACTACGCTCTGATCCAGTGCATAATATGTAACAGAGAGAAATAAGTGAGTAAGAGTCTCCACTTGACGAGCCGGCTTTTGAGCTTTGTCAGTGTGCACTGTGGTTGACTGACCTGCCGATGAACAGCCCAGAGGTATTTTAATGATAAAGTGATCCTTACGGTACTGCTGAACTTGGTTCACATGTATGTCTAACTAGAGCATGACACCGACACTGCCAGGGTTGTGGGTTCAGTTCCTCATGTGACTCAGTTTGCAAAGAATTCAGACAAAACTCTGATGTCTTGTTCCCATCAAGCCGCAGGTGTCAAGTCAGACAAAGACATCATGCTAATAAATAGCACGTGCTGTTGTGTTAAACATTACAGGAGCTATATAATGCCCCTCAGCAGGTTGACTACTGAGCTGCAGGAGATGTGTTTTCTTGGGGAGAGGAGCTCACACCTGTGCTTTGGCTTCGTGACTTTGCAGAACTTTAATATACACATAAAAACCTATATACAATAAAAAATCATAAAGTTTAAATGCACTTGTTTTAAGTCACTTCAGACAAAAACGTCTGTCAAGTGCATGTATTGTAAAAATGTAATGTGAATTATGATTGGCTGAATAATACACATCTGGTGGGCAAGTGCATGGTTTTTACATTCATGGTCAACCTTAGTGGCTCTAATGTTTTTGGCTTGTGAAAAATTCTTAAAAGAAAATATTATTTGTTTCAACCCATAATCACCAGCTGCACATATATTCTGGCCGAACCCAGTTCAATCACTGTGATTCCCCCCCCTACCCCCTGTTTTGTTTGAGCAATTTTAGAAATGGGATCAAACCAACAGCTGAAAAATGTATATAATTTGTAGTATTTGTTTTGTATTTTATCTGCTTTTCCTTTCTTCTAATCATCTGAACACTGGACTGGCCCTGCAGCCCCATACTGGGGTCCCAACCCTCTCATTGGGCCCACTGCCTCTAGGTGATCTTGCAGAAGCAGTGCAGCACTGATCATTTAGCATCACATTTTTGCAAAGACGCGACAAGTAAAAGGATCGTATAGACTTAATACAAAGAGACAAGTAGCAGAAAGAGACAGACACAGCCGTGTGCAGGTCTAAATATTGTAGTCTGGATTTCAGTCTCTATTCTGAACAATAACAAAGAACATTGGCAACAGCCATGTTTGTCCAGCACAGAAAGATTTGTGTGTTCATTTTTTGGTTTTGCAGTCTGAGTTGCGTCTGAAGCAGCATCGAGCAATTAGTCATTAGCTGAGTGTGGTTTTGGCTTCGCAAAACACGAGCGTGGCCCCAGATAAACGTCTGCATAAAGGAATAATGTCTCCATTTCATAAAGTCAAAGAAGAGCAGGTGCACCTGGTCGAGCTGTGATGCTTTCAAAGCTCTGCGTGTCATTCATGCATTAGTCCATAACTCATTTGTATCTGACTGCGTCTGTCCTCACAGATTCTCTCTGCTGCATTTCATTCCTCCCCCCCGCCATGCTTCCCTTCCAGTCTCTCTCTCTCTCCCTTTCCCCTTCTGTCTTCTCTTCGCCATCATTATCATCTCTCATCTCGCTCACTATCTCGTCCTCTCCATCTGTCCCCTTCTTATGAAATAAAATATGAATCCATTATTCATTCATTCAAACATATCTATCATCGCCACGTGCTGCACTGTGCCCCTTATCTGCAAAGCTTTTTCTTATTGTGCTTCAGTTATTCAAGACTCATACGGTCCCAGATGAAAACACCACGACACCGGGGAGTGTTTCTCTTTTTTTTTCTTGCGGTGCAAGCACTGACAAGAGTGGTTGGTGAGGCTGTAAAATTCCCTTTAGGGGGTTCTTCTGTCATAACAATAGCAGTACCAGCTTAAAATAACAGTAGCTTGTGCGGAAGGTTTATATAAAGCAATAAAACACAGGAGCCTGCCAATGCACTGCACATAAATACTGAATAATTTGTGCGGTAAAGAGCAGGTGATGCTCTGAGCGAGGTCACGTTATCGACTGTGTCTTGTTCATCTTTTTCATCGCCTGTGTACATCTATATTGTTGGAACTTGATCTCTAGCTTTGGGAGAGTAAAACAAACATGACTAATAGAGGCCCCCAGTTCCGGTTAGAAGCCTGTAAAAAAAATGTCCACCTACAGCCCAGGAGACTGATTTTAGCCGAGCATGTCCGCCGTTGTTTCAGAGGAATTCCTGGAGGCAGGTCAGCGGTTGTTGGACGGAAAACTTCCAGGTGAGAAAAACAATCTGGAAACCCCTCTCCAAACTCAACAGGGAACATCTGGTATTCGGCACTAATGCCCCATCCACTGTCCACTACCTTGTTCCCCCCGACGTGAAACACCAGCGCTGCTTTTGCTGTGTAATTAATCTGTTTGCCAGAAAGGTTTTTCAGAGGGAATGACAGATCACCACTTGCTGTGTGCAACCTAATACAAGCAGACATGGGGTCAAGGCAGCGGTAACACGTGTCCCTCTGTCTCTGTGCAGGATGCTGGAGGATGACCTGAAGATCAGCAGTGACGAGGAGGAGGCCGAACAACAGGTGATGCTTCAGTCCATTCAGCGCTTCATCCACTGTGTCCCTCCATCATCACACATTAGATCAATTTCACGTGTGTGAATCATTCATGTCTGCTAATCAATTGAACCTATGTTTCTGAAAGCTTCCACTCACCATTCATCCCCGTTCTCATTAACTCGTTCATCAGTTGATCCATGCATCCAATCACTCTCAATCAGCTGTTATATGGGCGCCATCTCCATTAAATATTTAACCCCTTCGGTCCCTGCTGTTTCTCCATACCCCCATCGGTCTCCATTTGAGTCGCTTATTAGTGTTAAATGTGAATCTATTGCACGCTTTCTGTCTCGGAACACCCAGGGCTGGTTGACGTTGAATTAGGGTTTTCCACAGACATTTCTCATCACATTGACTTTATTCTTTGAGGCTGAAACTGGCAGAAGCTACAACAGGCGACAAGTGATAATGTGCAACAACAGCAAACATTTACTCGCAGTGAATTTTACTCTTTTACACAAGTTTGGTTCAGCAACATGGCTGAGGTGAAGAGGCAACCCCAACATGAAAGTGAAGAGTTTAGAAAAAGAGTGGCACTCAAACAGTTCATATCTCAACCAAGGCCGTACAGTTTATAAATTCAATAGATCTTTATTTTTGTTGGGATCTGCACCAAATTGTGCACTTGCCTGACAAATTATTCTGAGAGAAGTCAAGGAAAAAGGTTGATAATTTCGCAATGTTAAAGAAATTAAAAAAATATCTCGCCGTTTTCCCCTTTATCCAGATCTGTATCATATTTCAATTTGATAAACACATACCACATCCTTCCAACAGGTTTCATGGTAATCTGTCCTGTAGTTATTAAATAATCATGTTAACTTTCAGACAAATGCAAACGAAAACATAACCTCCTTAGAACCTGGACACTGCGGTTGAAAAGTCAATGTTCACACTGAAGTCGTTTCAGTGACTTTAGCTCAAGTTTCACTATGTAAATAATAAGGAAAAGAGTTTCTCTTTCTTACAAGTGCTTTTCAACAACTATTTTGTGGAGCTGTGAGTTTACACAAGCAGGTTGAAGTGTAAACTTTGCAGCAGTCACCCTGGTATGTTCCCATAAAAGTGTTTTTCTCACGAAGGAACTGTACTTGACCGTGCCCCCTTGGAAAGAAAACTTTATTAGTTGCTAGGTGCTGCTTGATGACAGTTGATACTAATTATTCTGCTTAACGATACTGTGACCATATAAGGACTTAGAGATGATGATCAAAGTGTTTCCACTCATCTGTCGAACATAAATACATCTTCACATATGGACAACTGGTCTGATCTACTTCATGGAACAATGATACATTGTCTATGACACCGAAACAACTATAAACTTTTAAAGACTTTAGTTACAATCAGTTACCTAATCGATAAAAAGCTATTAAAAAAAATGACTGAAGATTAACTATTCCTAATATAACAAATTATTAAACTTTGTAAATATTTATTCTTAAACTAAAGCTAAGAAACTAATCTCACCAAAGGGTTCATTAAGCAACCTTTCTGTAGCTTTCACCTGGATCTCACGCTCTTCCTCAACAGATGGAACTTGTATTTTACATTTACCTTTTCTTTGAGAACTTTAGGATTTATTGACCTGCTAAAAAGGCGACCTGCTTTTTTTTGTCATTTGGTCATTTTGTTTGTCCATGTGCGTTTTATCCCTATCTTTATTGTCTGTTGTATCTCTTTGTGTCTCATTTTCTACTTGTTTTGTGTCTGTATTTGGGTGATTAACAGGAAGTGTTAAGTTTGGCAGTGCAGGATGTAAATGCTAATTTAATTTTTACTAAACTGATTGCACTAGTTAACACATTTTTTTATAAGAAATTATAAATGTTTATTATTATTCAATATGTGGCTAATAAACACTAGTAAATTACATATAAAATTGTTAATCTTTGTAAGGCCTCACATGCTACATACTGATCAGGGGATAATGGGGTTTCAGCCACTTTACCTCCGTGTCAGTAGTGTGACTTTGCCACTTTGGGGATCAGTGTGTACAAGCTGTACAGTTGTGCCGCTCTTCTCGTCTTGTTTCTCAGTATGAAACCTGTCATGGTGGCCCCCTCTCTCCTCTAATCATCATCATGCACTTAATGATGCCAGAGACGAGTTCAAAGCAGTTGGTGTGGGCGGGCGTCGTGCAGCCGCCCCTCCCCCACTGCGCAGACTGATATCAGCGCTCATCAAAGAGTCCATGAGATATTTGCTGTTAATGAAAAGATAGCAATTCCTCTCATTCTCTTTTAACTGGCCTTCTGATTTTATAATTACTATGATGGCAGATATTATAATTATGGCAGGTCATTTGTAGTGGTTTTAGTTATTATAATTAGGCTGAAAGTAGATCTGTTAATTACAGATATTCAGTGTGCATTCAGAATTATAGCAAGTGGCTTCCTTAATCATAGTACTTAAATATAATTACACTTTGTATTAGGATGAATAGACAGGATGAAATAGGATACACTTCATTTGTCTTTGTCTTTTCTCCCCGTATCTCACTTCTCTGTCAGAAAGGATTTTTTTTTGTTCTCATTTTTCCCGTTGGATCACAATAACTTAATCCCTCCTCGGAGACACAATGACATGAGAACATCTCCAGTGTTTCATTCATTTCAAAAATATTCATATCCAGTAAAACTGTAGTTAGAGAGCCTGAAGAGATTTTTGATGACTCGTCAATATTAGAGGGCGTATACATTAATAAATTCAGACAGATTTTGGGGCCCATCATATAAAGCCCCAGCTGACTGTGTAAGCAGAGTTTAAAGCAGAGCAAGGTCACATTGTTTAAGGAGCAGATAGTGTAAACTTTTTTTGCATCGTCACAGAAAATGTTTGAGGTCTAACTTACACATTTAGTATTAGAATAGGTGACTACGTCCAATCACATCAAAAGGATTTATTTTGAAGGCATCTTGTAACTACATCCCCATGGTAATCCATCAGATCACAGTAGAAGCTCCCTTCCATTACACTGTGGTCACTGAAGGGAGTTGGAAACGTCAGAGAATACGTTTAACATTTTTGATTAATATTGTGCATCATCATAAGCGCCGTCACTGCACTGAGCTGTTTTTCAAAATAAAGAAAAAAAATTAAAAACATCCTCATACCTAACAATTTTAAAGCTACTTTTAAGTCTACTATAGAGGTGGGGTTTGACCAGATTTTAATCTTTGGTGCAAGTCAGGTTAAAACAACTGATATTTCAGTGTCCCACTGCTCATTCAAATCACAAGCTTACAGTCAAACACAGCTCTTTATGATGGGATGGCTGGTTGCCATAACTCATATTTCACTGGATACATTTTATATTTTTGCCCTAGAGTTTAAAACGTAGACATAAGTAGAGCAGGTTAAGGGCAATATTGCCCAAAAATTATATCGACATGAAAGATTTTATATCAGTCAACGTAAATAGTTACAATAAATTTAACATTATTATTTATTTTCAATGTAAAGAGTTATTTTTGGTTGTGGTTCGAAACTCTTCCTCATGAGCAGAGAATGACAAAATATTGATAAACAGCTAAACTTTTGACAAAACTGAGGTAGAATTCTGTGTCACACCTCCTCACACAATGCATACGTATCATATGCATACATTGGACCTTTGTTATATTGCTATTAATGACAATTTTACTGCAATAACTATTGATTGATTGCAACAAATAAGACGGACACACAGGATTACAACTTAGTTTTCACTGTGTCTCTTCTGTGTTTATAAGTGTGTTTCACCATCACATTCTCTCTCTCTGTATTTTCCCCTCCCTGTCCATGTCCTGCTTCTCGTATGACCCTGCGAGACAGAGCTGGAGTGTGATTAAAACAAACACTGAGTGAGTCAGTGGGAAAAAGAGGAAACGTGAAATACAGAGACAGACGAGACAGAGTGGTAACGCAGACATGATGCAAAGATAAAGAGAGATGAAAACAAGAAGGCAGAGCGAGGGACAAAGAGATGGGGTGAGAGAGACGAGAACAGACGTGGATTCGGTGGCATTTTTGCTCCGTGTACGCCGTTAACAGGCTTACAGCAAATGACTGCATGGTGCATTATCAAGCTTTTATAGCCTGAAGTAAAGCACAACAACACACACACACACACATTCATAATCTAATACACAGACGTGTTGAGAATGCATTACACACATGCACCCGTATACATATGTAAGCATATAGAGTGTACGCTAGCAGACTTATGGCCTCCTCACAAGCATTTATGCCAGCAAACACATAAACACATGCTGACAGCCTCTCTCTCTGTCTATATATATAACACTCTCTTGCCGTCTCTCTCTCTCTCTCTCTCTCACACACACACACACACACACAGACATGAACACAAGCACACACTGTCATTAGTATGCTGTGGCACAGTGCTGTGAGGGCAGCAGAAGAGTATGATGAATATGTTTTTGGCACAGAGCAAAGAGATGTAGGAGAGGAGGGAATTGAAAGAAGGAGCAGAGTATAGAGGGATGGAGGAGAGAGGGGAAAAGAGGAGAGGAAACGAGAGATAGCAGGAAAGAGGGAGATGTTCCTAATGACTTTAGAAACTGACAGAAAAAACAGCAACCCAATTACTGCTGCAGCACTGTCCTTTGTCTCTCTATCTGGCTGCCTGCTCCTCTCTGCTCTCTGATGACAGATCACCTTGGTCGGAGCAAAGTCAAGCTATAAAGCTCTGTCTTTATATGAAGGTAGAGTTGCAGCTGGTAAAAAAATATCCCACACTCTGGGGGAGCATGGCCACGTCTCCTGATCTCTGTGGCCCAGTCAGCTGTGAACCTTTTGGACGGTTTGCTGAGGTGTTTCCCGTACATCTGCACTACATGTACTGTATACCTAATTTAAAATATTAAAACCTAAGAGCTGAGGTTTAGGTACAGTAGTCGTACTTAAAGGTAGCCTGTGGCGTTTTTTTAACCACTAGCTGCCACTATAGAACAATATCTAAAGTGGGTGGGACCCCTTTCTCTTTGTGAGACATGCATGAGATAGCATATGTAATAAATAGATTGGTTGCATATGATAAAAATCATCAAAATCAGTGCACTATCTGAATGTCTTGAAGAAGACAACTGCACGATAGCAAACATAATTCGAAACTAATGACAATCAGGAGACTGCATACCACTGCACAGTCCTACAATCAAGCCACACCAAAGTTCACACACTACATAGATATCAGATCCCTAATTATGCAATTTTTTCATCTTTACATTATTTTGTTGGAAATTAGTGAAAATATCAAAATACCCTTGTAAAACATTTCCTCCTATGCAGAGCTAACAACACCGGGTCCAAACACCTTTCACCAGCTGAGCACCTGTCGAGTAGCAGCGAAGGGAAGGGTTTGATTTGCATTAGCAGTAATGGACGATGCAGTGTTGTGAACAGTAAACACTGATATAAAGAATAGGCATACATTTTTTCCTGTGAATCCCATGCATGCCTTGGGTTCAAGTGTAAATATGTAGTAGGACGTAATGTTGAGTCATAATCAGACTCTGCTCTGTAACATGTAAACAGGAGGTTGGAAGGAATATTCTAACCAAACTCATGCTGTCTACATTATAAGTAATATCCTATTCAGAATAATAATAATAATATTGCTGTCCATCTAAACATACTGAAAACTACCATTGGATGGCATTTGTTAAATAATCAAAACAATGGTTTGTTTTAAAATTTTGAGTGATTTCATAATTAAAACATTTTTTTTAATGAAAAGTTAAAGTGAACGAGGTGGATTTATTTTGTTTGTCAGTTCAATGGCAACTTAACCACTAAGCGTCTGAAGCATATACAGTAGTTTTAAAGTGACCTCAAATCATAGTTTGTGTTGGTTTATATACAGTGTCAGTGCTGTCTTATAAATAAATGAAACCTGGAAAAGTGTAGGGAAGACAAGGACACTATGAAAAGTGTCGAAACACTTCATGTTGCCTAACTTTAATCAAAGAAACTTAAACCTGACTTTTCAGAGTAATTACGCGTATATGTTTTTACTGTGGTATTTTCCAGTCGGTTTACTTTATTCTGTCTGGATAATCACCAGCGTTCCCATTTGTTTGTATTGCTGAGGCAGTGGCAAGTCTATTGTTGTGTCTTGACTCAGGTTGTGTCCAGTAGTTTGGCAGCTGTGATACACACACAGTCAGATCATGTGTTACAGAGCCCATGAGGTTGTTCACAGTCTTCTGCAGAAGTGGAGCAGAAAAAAAGAACCTGCAAAGTGCTGAGGCTACTAATCGACCTTGAAACAGAGATAACTGGTAACAGCTGGTGAGAGCAAACTGGACGGTCAGCACAAGCTCCAGCAAACAAGAGGTGTGAGGCTCAGAAAGGCAGCGATCAATAGGTCCAGGAGGTTACAGAGGAAATGGAATGTGTGAACTTTACTACATGGGCCTAAAGGCACCTGGGTAAATAGAGAAATCCCACATCTTGTGGTAATAGAAAAACGTGTTAATTGAGCATGACTGCTGATTGATGATAAATGAGTTGCTCTAAAACATGAATTCTACAGACTACCATTACTGAGCCCAGTTCGATGTCAGTGGGGTTATGAAAAGTCTGTGCTGAACCCACTGCATTAAATCCAACGGACAGCCGATTCAGAGATTTTTTGTTTTGCACAAGTGAAAATCCAGTAGCTGCCACAGTTTTCAGCAGTGAAAGCTGCGCGCAAGAGTTGCATCAGAAAGTAAGGCTGTTGAACCCGGCGTTCAGGTGTTAGGAATGCTTCGTAAAGTCTCTCATGTAAAGCGACACTGTGTAGACAAGCAAATAATTCATTGTTCAGTTCCTGTTCGAGATGAAGCGGGGGTGTTTAAAGCCTCGTTGGAACTGTGTCGCCAGGCCTGATGCGCAACGCTGGGACGTCTCGCACCCACATGAGAGAGAGGGAGAAGAGGATATGGAGATTTCACAAATAAACATAAATCATACAGAGCGCTTTATGTCGCCAAAGCTTTAAGGTTTGAATTGTCCTTTGAGCTTGTCCTGTTTGTCTGGAACAATCCTCGCAGCCGTGTTGGAACAGGGGATTGTGTGAATAAATACTGGTTGTGCTGTTCTGTATTTAAAATCCAAGTAAAGCCACCAGCGAGCTAAATGTATTCACACATACAACCTCTACATGAGCCCTGCAAGTCTCCCAAAGCCAAAGATCTGAGGAGGTTTGTTGTTCTGGCCTGCAGCTACGCATCGATCCATCAGAAACTTCACTGGTCCAGTTAATCACCTTATTCCTGGAGAGGGAGAGGGAAAGGGAAAGAGAGAGAGAGAGAGAGAGAGAGAGAGAGAGAGAGAGAGAGAGAGAGAGAGAATACAAGCCAGAGATGAGAAAGGGTTGTGCTTTTGTTTGAGGAATTCATTTCAATGGATTCTGTGCTTGAAGATAAATTAATGGCCGATATTTACAGATACTGAGTTTACAGTTTTTTTGGGAGGTTGTTTTGTTTTTGCTAATTGATGTAGTCATGTACAAAATTGACTCTGAGTTGACAGAGGGGAGGAACAGAGGACGCGCGCAGAACCGGGGGGTGAGGGTAGGAAAGGCTTCGCTGACAAACCTAATCACCCCATTCTTTGGCTGAACAGGGAGAGTATGAATATAAACAAAGGAGTAGAGACAGGTCGGGTAAACGAGGGAGCAAAGGGAAGAGTTAAATGAAGGAGGGGATAAAGGAAGAGAAGAAGAGGAAAATTAGAGGTTATTTTTTACTTCGTCATTTTGATGGCAAGAAAACCTCCTTTTCTTAAAAACCAGAGGAGCAGTCATACAGAGACAAGTAGACACAACATATAACAACGTTTAAAACGATTTTTCTATCAACATTGTGACTTTATCTTATAGCTCTTCTGATATATGTATTTTTCTCAATAATTAGGACATTTATCAAAATATATAATAAAATATATGCTGCAATATTTATAACTTTTTCTAAATTTACTCAACAATTTCCTGTTTTTCTTGAGATTATAAACCTATCCTTGTAATCCCAGGATAGTGGTCATACTTTTCTTACCATCACCAAGCACAAACGTTTGAACTCACAGAAACAAGGACTGTTGCAATTTACACGTTCAACTGTATCAGTAGTATTTAACTCATCTGCAGTGTAAGTACATGTGTGGCCCTGAAGTAAAAACAAGTACATTTAACATTTTATATCATTATTAAGTTATTAGTGCTGCAACTTTCCACAAGTGGAAGTACATTTTGTAGCTATAGACCCTTCCTGTTTGTGTTTTTGTAAAATTTAATCATTTTATGTTTTCATATATCACATTATATATTAATGATGTATAGTTTATTCGATGTGAACAAATAATATTTTAATAATACACACATCTTGTCACTGTCCAGTAAAATAATTATCTTTATAAATATATTGCATTAATGTGAACACACACACACACTTTCATTCATTGGTTGTTGTGGTGTTGAATGTTCTTGTGTTGCACATAATTTTTATTTTTCTTTCATACAGCGCAAAACATCTCAGTAAAATGATCTATACCTTCAAAGAAAAGTCTAGTCATGCATTCCTCCATAACTGGAATTTGTGCAATGATAGAACTGTGCTGAAACTGAATATATTGATATTTAACATGTGTGTGTGTGTGTGTGTGGCTGTGTCTGTGTGTGTGTGTGTGTTTTGACAGGTGTCTGACAAGCCCAAAGCCAGAGGCACAGCCCTGAGGTAAGACAAATAGCCATACTTTGTTTTATTCATCTCCACTGCATTTCTATTGTCGTGCAGCAGAATGGAGCAAAGATGTGCCTGTTTTTTATTATGTTTTATTGACTGTAAGTGAAATCTAGATGCTTTATTCCTTGACATTATCCAAACAAGCTATGAATAAAAGGTTATTTGTCCAGAACCATATGACGGAGGCCTTGTTGGTCAGTGCTGGAAAACACAGTTAGTCCAGAGCCTGTGATCTAACCCTAAGTAGAGATGCACAGTCGTGTTATTTGAACAGATATCACCTCAAATGAGAAAAAAGAAGAAGTTCAGGAAAGCTGATGTTGTAGTATTTTCTGTAAGAAGATTTTGTTTTGAAGAACATTTTGAAGGTTATTGCAACAAAGTCTTTGGTAAGGCTTGTGGTGGTAAACTGGCTGTAATTCACTGAAACATCTGTGATGGCAGGTGCCCACTTGATAACCTCAGTCACCAGCCTGCGCTCACGCTCAACTCTGAACCATTTCAAATGAGGCAGCAGATGTCCTCCTTACTCACTGTTTGTAGGTTAGTGTATAAATGTAAACAGGCGGCCCTGTGTTCATCTGGGTTGATTAAACACAGAAGATCCTGTTTATCACTGAGGGTATAGATACATATACACACATAATGACTGAAAGTCAGTGAGTCAGTTCTCCTCAGGCCTCTCTTTACTAAATATAGTCCCATTATGACTTAACAAGGTCTAATATTTAACCCTCAGCCTGAGCGCATGGAGAGCATATGGGGACGTGCTGTTGATATTAAAAGCTTTGCCCTGGCTGTTTTGATTTGCTTTGAGAGCAACCTTCTTCTTTAACATTGCTTTGAGTTATTGAAGTTAATTGGCTCTCTTTCAGGTTATTTGTTAACTTGATAATGAGTCCAACCTGGAGGTGCTTGGGTTTTCTGTGAGAGTTATCCCTATTTCCAATTCGTCCTACATCAGCCAGTATAATAGTGCATCTAGTCCAGGAGTCTGAGTCGAGTCCAACTCAGGTCCTGGCATGAGGGCCAGACGTCCTCTAGTGGGACATGTGCTCATAGCCCAGCACTGTGCAGCTTGATTGACGTTCGCAAGAGATCACTAGAACCAACAGGTCAGCCAATGGCGCCCTGTTTTAGTCACAGATAAGAGCAGGTTCACATCGAGCACATGTGACAGGCGGGAAAGAGTCTGCAGACACAGTGGTGAACGTTATGCTGCCTGTGACATCATCCAGCTTGACCAGTTTGGTGGTGGGTCAATGATGGTCTGGTGGAGCATTTCCTTCGAGGGTCTCACAGACGTCCATGTCATAGCCAATGGTACCCTGACTCCTGTTAGGTACCGGGATGAAACCCTCAGAGTGATGTCAGACCTTATGCTGGTGCAGTGGTTCCTGGGTTCCTCCTGGTGCAGGACAATGCCCTGACCCATATGGCCTGAGTGTGGCAGCAGTTCATGGATGATGAAGGTATTGATGCAATTGAATGACCCCAATGTTTCCCTGATCTAAATCCAATTGAGCACCTGAGGGATGTAGTGTATCGGTGTATCCAAGTACCACAACAGCCTGTGCAGAAACTCACTGATGCCCTGATCCCAGCTCACTTTCCACCAACTCATCAGGAGCATGTCCAGCTGTTGTCTGGAGTGCACACAGAGGTCATACACAATACTGAGACACCTTATGAGTTACAGTGACGAAATTCATGTAAGTTGGATTTAACAGTAACCGCTAAGCTACCTACAGAGATGCTCTGTTCAAGCATCATGCTTTTCCAGAGTTTACATCAAATTCAACCTTGATGACTCAGATTCTGACTCAGTGAAAGGGAACTTGACTCCAACTCGCGTACGGAAAATTCGAGACTTGACATTTAGTGACACAAATACAACACAAATCTCAGAGCACATCGGCTTAGTCTGTCAGTGAATTAGCCTTCGGGTGGAACGGCCAATAGTTTGGGGCTTTCATTGTGTAAAGCATATAGCTGGGCCAAAACCATCTCTTCAGTTCGCTTTACCAACTAGTTTATTTTATTAAACACAAAACAGAAATAGTGGTCTCTTCTGTCGATGTAGAGGCCCAGACGACATTGTGGCTAATCTATATTAACAGTAATCTGCATTTGAATGCATAACTCTGCTCAAACATGATTGGTCAAACTTCCAGTCCCGAACTCTTGTCCCTCTTACACAGAAATATTGCATATTCACATATGGAATTGCTGTGATACTGTTAGTCTCCTGGTTATAAATAAAATAAAAAAGTCAAAGTAGCCATATCTGAAAATTATATAAACATATTATTAAATTGCGACTGTCATGTTATATATTCATAAATTAATTTCATACAGTTGTTCATCTGGTGAACCTCACTGAGAGGTATTTTAAATAGATTGAATGTTAAATTACCACATCTGTTGGCTAATGACAGCAGCGAAAAGAAATGTTTAAGAATTCATCAGTGAAAGCATCATTGCTCTGCTCCTCTCATTGGAAAGTGTCAATCATTCCTCCTCAGCTTGAGGCAGCAGCTACTGCTGTGTGTGCTGGAAGACTTGCTTCCATTGTTTTGCTGTCAGTGTCTGAAAAATGTAGCTAGCAGTGTAGAGTGGCAATCTGATTTTCTTATTCTTTTTCTTTATATTTGAACGCCTTTCGCGAGCAAATTTCCTAGACGGTGATATGATGTCAGTGAAAATAGAATTAAAGGCTTATGTTGTGTTAATATAATGAGGTTTAATCATCACTGGTGACTCCAGCTTCCTTTGGAGGAGTGTGTGTCTGCTTGTTTTTCCATCATCTCATTTGACTAATTATCACATCAGGTACGATCCCCTCCTGCGCCCTCTGATTTGTAATTTGGACTAAGATTAATCTAATTGGCAGGAAACACACCACATGAACAATCGTCAATAATAACTATTTCGCTCCTGTCATTTCTGGAAGCGATACATTCCATTTCCATAATATCAAACAATTTCTCATTTATCATTCAGTGATGCGTGGGCTGCCCATTATTGTCATCTTGTCGAGTGTTAACATCTTGGGGGGAACATGTCATCTAATTAATCATTAGCAAAAATGTAAGTTGCGTTTGTAACATCACAGAACATTGGAGAGAATTCATGTAAACAGCTGATTTTGGCACCGAGATACATTTTTCATAAGTTGGTCTTTTGCTTGGAATGTGTTGTCAAGCTCAGCCTGGTGCAGAAGAATATAAGAATCTTTTATAAATGAAGCTCGTTGTGTTCACAGACTGAGGGCATTAGCATGCAAGTCTGGAGTGTGACTCCGTGTGCGAGTGTGTGTGCATGTGTGTGTGTGAGAGAGAGAGAGAGAGAGAGAGAGAGAGCAAGAGAGTGTGTGTGTCTTGTGTCTGTGTGTGCCCCAGGCCATGTGTTACTCTGCTACCACTAATGAGCCCATTCACTCTGCAGCCCAATCTACTGAACACCACACACACACTTACACATACTCACATCTACAGGGACGGTGGGACTAGAGATGCTGCGAGCGATCTACCGGCTATATCCCCCATGGAAAGCAACACACACACACATTTATACACACACTCTCACACCCACACTCCATGAAGACACACGCTTTTTTTTTAAATCCTTGCTCTGACAACCTCACCCACATACCAATCGTTATTCTGCTGCCACACATACACACTCACACAACCACCCACCCTATCCATCCCACTGCAGTGTATCATCTTTATATTACTGCTCTGTAATCTGTAAAATCTTTACCTGCTTCCCTGTATTTTCTTCATTATGTCCTATGTGCATCTTTCATATTATTTACCCTGGTGAGGGAAACTGCCAGGAGATATATGGATTTAACTTTTTATTCAAATTAATTTAGTAGTAAAAGCACACTAAAAGAAGTTCTACTGGAGTTCACAGTTGGATGGGGTTATTCTGGATGTAGTGATTTAATAACCAAGCATAGAACTAGGATGCATAGACAGGGTAAAAGTTTAAACAGGTAAGTTTACTGCAAATACTTTCAAGGGTCGTGAATCTTTTTGCCGATGGAGCGAGACTAACAGGGAAGCCAGGACGGATAATGAAGTGTAGCAGGCTGGGGTTTAGACTTTCAGGGACAGGACACACATGAGGAACTGAACAAAGAAGTGCAGGAAGGGTGATATGTGGCGCAGAGAGAATCATTAACAGGTACTAGGTAGGCTAGTCGTAATTAGTGTCCCTCAGCGAGACACTGAGAAAACTGGGGATAAGTGGAGAGAAGGAGCTGGTCTTTATCCTGCTGGATTCAGGTGGAGTTGATGAACTGATAAGTTGTGTGGAGATAAATTGACAGGTGGGGCAAACTGAATTGCTGTGCCAGGTAGATACACACACACACACACACACACATACACACACACACACACACACACACACACACACACACACACACACACACACACACACACAAATTGGGGAGGAAGAAACCCCAGGAAGGGGGGGAACTGAAGGGGGATCCTGTCTAACTATGACAGGGAATAGTATCATTATAATGTATCCCAGCAGAGATGCATTCAACTACTCAGTTCATTTTACACAATACAATGGTGTTATTCAATGATTTGACTGACCCCATGCAATTCATTCAGATTTACCAGCATCGTAAAAACCAGCAAGACAGCCTAACGTTGGAGACTCCCTACCTTTGAAGATGTCCGCAGATTGTTTGTCGTCCGATTGTTTTTCCACTTCTTGATTATTAAAATGATTTATACGATAAAAGTCCACAGATCCAAAGAATGAAAAGGCATTTTCAGAAAAGTGTTCCAAGTTGTGAATATAATATCATGCATACTTTACTACAAAAATATGGTAAACTTATTCTTCATTTCTTTCAATAACCAGCCTGAGGCAAACTTGGTTTAAATGTATAATTTTGTCAAGTCCAAATCTTGTTAAAGCAGAGCTTCAGAGCAATTTACATTCTGTCATTAACCCTGTCAGTTTGCTGTCTGACCTATCTTTCTCTCGACCATCTCCCATCTTATTACTCTGCCATCCTGCCGTCTGTCTGACCGAGTGAGTGAAGTCACTGATCTGCTGAGGAGCTTAAACTCCTGGACGGGAAAAAGCTAAACCCTGTGAGATAGCTGTGGCCTTGGGCTTTCAGGAAGGGAAGGCCGAGGGCCGTGATTTGTAGTCCTACCTACAATAAATCAAACGTGATTGGTTAATTCACCTGCCATTGTCTTAAAAAACACACACCTATGAGGTCTCTGGATCCCAGTTATGACATAACCAATGAATAAGAAAGTTAACTTTTTTCCTGGCTTTGAATACAGTAAAGGAAAATCTGATTGGATCATTTCATTTTAAAGGTTTAATGTTTTTAAAATTTGGGTTTTATCTCTCTCATTTAATGATAATATAAAAATATTATTATTAAATGAGAAAAAAAAGCAACATTTGAAAAGCTGATATGTTTGGCTTTTCTGAAGGAGTGAACCCAGAGTACCTCTCAGTGGGACTGTATACAAAGTCAAGGAAAAGATGCAAGTTGATGGACACGGACACTTAGTTGCTGTCTTTACACACTAAGAAAACTTAATAAAAGACACACATATTCACTAAGCTTTTGAGGAATGCCACCTAAAAAGAATTGTTGCCTAAAAACACAATTAATGGGGACTATACAGGAGTGACACTTGGTTAGTGTAATAATGGTGAGTGGATGTTGCTTTATTGCAGAGGTGGACATGTGTGGATTACAAATAATGGCTTGTTCAGTGAAGTACATCTATTAAATGTCATCACTGAACTGGCAGCACTTCTACTTTTTAGTGCCAAGTCAGACATATCAGACACATATCAGTGCTTTCACAAATATAATACTTTCCCAGTCTGGAATGTGGAATTGAACCTTCTTTACATGAGAGAAACTGGTAAACTCCCAAGTAAAACTTGTCGCTTTGCAAATTATTAGAAAAAAACGCACTTTAAGCTAGATGCCACTGTTCTAACAACGAAGGTGTATAAGAAAATATAAAGCAGTGCGCTTTAGACCCTAGAATGTGGCACTGCTAATTTGATCCGTGGGTCTTTGTGAAATAAGATTTGTCAAAAGATGATGACACAGTGTTGAAGTATATACTGGAGCTGGTGAGCTGGGAAGTCCCAGTAACTACCACATCATCGATATGATCTTTAGACTAAATCAAAATAGACGACATGACAACATGACAGCTCCCAAAAATGTCTGAAGCCAAAGCATCTCAGTCAACATCAACAAGATGGCTAATGTATAGTGCTGCCTTCTTCCAGTCACTAAACACAATCAGAAGAGAAAACTGCCGCCACATGGGAACACAGCCCTGAGAAATAACTATTGCCTAAGTTGGATAGACTCTCAAGTCAGCTGGAAACACCTTAGCATTGGTACAGGTTTGCTATCTGCTCATTTGCAGTTCTGCAGTCCATTAACCAGCAGGTTAAATCTACTCAAATACTTTGTCAGGAGTTCGTGATGCCCCAATTTTGCATACTGCATGTCTAACAGCTAGTCTGGCACAACTCCCTGACAAAGCCAGGCAAAGCAAGAGTGGAGACTGAAATGTCCGAGAAAATTTGAGCTCAAACCACCAAGCGTTTCAGACAGAGGCTGAAAATAAGAGCTGCAGCAGTGGATAGTATTAAGAACGTTATGTGGACATTAGAGCATGTAAAACTTTTTCAGTGATAACCCAAATCAAAATTATGAACCTGAATATGAGCATAATTTGTCTCCTTTAAAATAAGTCAGTACAACACAGCTGTAAACTCCCATATCTTCCTCAGTTAGAGACCCTTGGTCTCTCTTCCAGAAGGCCATTTAGGTCAAGTTGGCCATTGGTCAGAGAAACAGATTAGCAAGTCAAGGATCACCAACAATTTATTTGCTAATCTGAAATCTTGCTCGTAGTGAAAAGTGATTTTTCTTCATTAATTTAACTTTATAAATACAACCCAGATGAGATAGAAATCTGAAGGCTCACTTCACTCGTCCTGTGATGTAACCCATCAGAGATGATGACCCCATTGATGATCACTGACACAAACATGTCAGCAGGTTAAAGAAACAGGTTAAACAGAGCAGGTGCACCCTGCTCCAGTCAAGTCCATCAAATGTGACATGAATTCAGATGTGAAACGCTCTTTCAAACCCTGTCACTGCTGCTGCTGCTGCCAGGGAGCATAACACTACATATGGAGCAATGGAAACCTGTTATAGCCTCCCCCACAGTACTGCCCCAGGCAAACCCACACACAAAATACACACTCATGCACACATCGCTGAATGCTGGAATCCATCGGCAGCTGTGCTTTTGAAAAGGTGGAAACTTTTATTTTTCAGACTTCATAATTTATGACGAACATGGAACTACAACCACAAGAAATGTCCTGTGAGCCTCAAACATGAGATGCAATATTAGTATTACATGTGATGTGCGTGTGTGGGGGGGGAGTGTTTGTGTGGACAATGCGATTTATAAGAAAGAATATGGCATGACATTTTTTTTAAATAACTCATAATTGTAAACTGTACACAAAATTAAGCTTTCCACAAAATCCACACCCAACAGCAATAACACTACCACACACAAACACACATGCATTTGTCTACATTGCAACATACAAAAATCAATGGACCTATGAATGGCAAATGGTATTTTTATTACATTTGTGCTCCAAAGTCAGTGGGTCAAATATCTTTGAGTCGTTGTTCGATTTCAGTAAATGACATGCAATAACTTATAAATCCTGTCAAATGGATCGACATATCATACACTCACTCTGAGTCAGATAACCAACCAATGCATGCAAATATGCCCTGCAAACACACACACACACACACACACACACACACACACACACAACCGCTGCAGTTTACACACACTTGTGAGTGATGGAGAGAGACAGAGAGAGAGAGATTGTAAAGCCAGCTGTGCAGCGGGGAGCCCTGCCAAGTGGAGGGCAGAACCAGCGAGCTGGAGGCAAATGATAAGACGACAGATGAACTGAGCCCAGATGGCCTCCACACTGCACTTCACTGTGCCGTCTTACCGTCAGGATTCTGCATATTTTCACTGACTTCTTCAGCTATTTTTAGAGCCTATATTTACCTGTTTTTCATGATCCCTCTGTGTCACACTCTGCCTCTCTGCTGGCTGTGGTTAAGCTGAGCCGTAGCCCGTCTGGCTCAAAGCCATACACCCCATTGCCTTTGGAGGCTAATCAATTCAGTTTTCCAGCAGAAGCGATTGGGAGGAGAAAAAAAAATGCTGTAACTGACTATTGTCACGTTGATTGTCCTTTTTTTATGTTCAATTGCTGTTGTTCAATTATTGTTGACACAGTCTAAACTGAACCATAACACAAATGTACCCTGGGTTTATAAGAGCACATAGAGGGGGAAACAAAATAAGAAAACTGAGGATGTTTCAGATTCCCTAGATTGTCCGACATTAAGGCAGAGTGTCCTCATAGCTGCAGCCCTGTTATTATAACTATAGTGTTCACATCTAATGACCCAAAAAACCTTATACCATTTGCTCTGCTGGATATAATTATTCTTATCATAAAAATACGCCAAGTCTAATACATAATGAGTTCAATTATTTAGTGAAATATACCATCAGATATATGGCAAGAATAATTGAAGATGCAGAGTTTATGGGAGGGGTGGGAGTCTGCAGGATGCAGTGGATACACACAGGTTATATACACACACTCCAGTTGACTCTGCTGACTAAACCGTTGGCAGAAGTCTGGAGGGAGGCGCAGAATGAAGGCTAAAGATCAGCTATAATGTGCTAACAGGGCCCGTGGGATGTATTCAATTATATTCAGTTCCTTTGAAGTTAAATTGAAATTAATTGAAGACTGATTAGATCAGGCCAGTGGAAGATGCTGAATAATAAAGGTGACCACAGACTACAGTGCATGCTGAAAAAAAGTCAGTTGATTGGTTTTAAAATTGCATTCATCTCCTTCTAATTGGTTTGGTCTTGTACGTTTTCACAATGTAATATCTGCATGCACTGGTCAGGGTTAATGGTGGGCATATAAATTACAGGACCTATAAGTAAACATGGTCCAGCTTTATGTTTTCACTGACCTTTTTACAGCATTAAACCAAAACCATGATTTTTCTTTAATCTTAACTAAGTGGTTTGACAACCCTTAACATAAACATAGCACAGGAGTCATGCTTTGACAGCCACATATGGATTTTGAAAACCATTGGAAATACACATCATTCTGCAAATCTATTCACTATAGACATTAAACTATTTTTCCTGTATTTGTGGCTTGCACATAGTCACACATTGTTTTTAAAACTGCTTTTTCTTTAAAAAGCAGTATGAATTCTCAGCCAACCTCCCAAACTGTGGGTATATGAAATAATGAAGTAGCCTGGACTCTAAGGCCTATTAGTGATCCTACCAGACGATGGTGCAGTTTGAGCTGGTTTTCAATTCTTTAAAGAAAACTATGGCTTAATATGTTTGTCAATTCTATGACTAAGATGAGTTTATATTTATATTTTGTTTATATCATTGATTATAATGTTGATGATAATATGTAGTGTATATTGATTTTGTACAAAGTGTGATCCAACTCCATTGTTATGGTTCTAAAAAGAATGTGTCGGTTCAGGTGCATTGTTGGTGCGTTACAATATTTAGGCACATGGAAAGAGATTGTGTGATCAACCAACAGACCCCTCATTTGAAATCAGTGCTGCAGCATTACACTGTAAATTAGGGCAGGTTATCAAGATAGCAATATGCACCTACATGGATGCATAACATGTTTAACTTCAAATTGTGACACACAAAGGGACATGCAGAAGAAATGATGAGTGAAATTGGCAAATTATTTGACCAATCATGATGATACTCGTGAAGTAGACATTTTAAATATATTCGCTCCCTCTACAGGGAAGATTTCTCTCTTGCTATCTGGTGAATCTGTCATAATAACTATCACATAATCTTGCATCAAAAGGAATGGAAGATGCACTTTGGCTATTAATGAAGAGACCAAGCACAGCCCTTTTGAATCATGTGTCTTGTTTTCCACTGTTAAACTAATAAACAGGGATTTGGACATGTCAAACATTTACATGTGTCATGCTGAACAGACCCTGTGCTTAGATCGTTAAAAGCTCTCTATATTCAGCTTGTAATGTAAGACTTCTACAAGGAGCTAAAAGCACGAGACAATTTAGTCTAAGTGATTTTCATGTTACTGATAAGATGACTGAATTGGCTCGTATCCACACAACAGATAACATGTCTCTTATGTAATGTAAAAACACATTATTCGCTCACAGAGCCAGTTCTCCGCTTGCCCTCGTCAAAGGTTCCATCCATGAATAATGTCGGCTTTGTAAACTCACTGCAGACGGATGGATAGCCGCTGTAGCTTAGCTGCTGCCTGTGAGTATGTGGGTGTTGTGTGGATCTTGTGAGGCCCACTGGACACATCAAACCAACAGATCATTTTGTCGGGGTTGTAAGGCTTTCATTTCCCCTGTTGTGCTTGTGATTTTATCACACAAATAAACACACAGACACCAAAGCCTCTGCTGGAGCCCGAGGATCTGACAAAGGCTATTTGGTAAGTCTTATCTGTGTTACTTATGCAACACTGACACAGGCATACGTAGAATAAACAGAGGGGAGGCTCTGTGTACTAAATAAGCTAAATATTTGTATTACCTGTTCTTTCTATATCTATATAGAAAGAACAGGTAGACACCTGTATGTAACAGTGAAGAGGGAATGGTCTTTAATATATACTCTGTATATTGTTTCTTTTATTTTTATGTTCTGCCTTGTTACATGGGGCTGAAGGAGATAAGCATGAGGAAACATACGATACTATCTGAAAGAAAGATAACAAGAACATATGGTTGATAATGAGAACTGCAGTGTAAATAAATGTAAAACATAACTATATGCCTTCAAAATTATATATTAAAATATATGAAACTTTGTTCTGTGGAAAAAAATGGAAAATAGACAAACTTACAATGAACATACAGGAAAATTACCTATATTAAACAATATTCTAAACAATAAGCCATGTCAAAATGTGATGTTTATTTGTTTTAACTTTTAACAAAGTAGCATATCAATTTTATTTTCTAAATCGACTCTGTCACTCTGCACCATCTAGCGTTGCATTTCAATTTGGCACTGACTTCGGTATGAAATTATTTCCGACGGCTGATGGCTGATTCCTGAGGGTTAAGCGAGAAGAAGAGGAAAGCGAGCCAGATGTAATGCTCTCACACACATATTCATCTCCTTTCATCTTGTTCCTCCAGCTCACACTGTTTATGTTGCCAGAATAAAATAGGCTAGAGAGCACTCAACTGAAAATCCCATTGAGAAGAAAAGACACTCAGGCTTGCCTTCAACTTCACAAGCCGCTGTTCAAACAAAAAACACAAACATCTCAGTGTGGGGAATGTAGACTCATCTAATGCTTCCAGTCAATTTGATCTTTGGGCAAATGAAGGGATGATATAAAACGCCATAAAAAAGCTGCCATCAAATTTATTAAATGTCCCTGTGAACTATTTGGTCTATTATGTACAAGCCATTGGAGATGTTCTCTCGTGGAGGAAAGGAAACATTTTATGTTGTAAACATCCAATAATAAAACAGCGAATAAAAATATTAAAGCAGCAGAATTCATTCATTTTCCCTTGCATGGCCTCGGGTGATGGGCTCGGGGGTCATTTATGGCAAAGTCCAGCACACCCACAAACCCAGATCTTATCCAGTGTTACAAGCTGTAAAGACGAGTGAGAACAACACACTTCTACAGAGCACACACACGCAGCTGCTGTTTGCACTCACTTTGATTTCTTGCCAATGCCTCATCGACAATGTGGGCTAGGCCACCGGGGGAAGTGATCAGTGTTAAAAAGCAGGCACACGTCAAACAAGAAAATGCTCTGGATAAAAGAACAACCTACATCAAGAGGCAGTTGGACTGTGTCTGTGATTAACTGGCTACACTGGCTGCAACTCCCCTCCCAATCAATCTGGATGTAGTCGAGGAGAATCACAGATCGTTTTTGTTTCCTGTTATAGTTCATGCCTGAAATATTATCTTGACTACTTGAGGATGATAATAACCTTAGGGGGGTTGTGATGCAGTTCGCAAAAACTTTGGCATTTTAAAGGATGGTTTATTTATTTTGGATTTTCAAGTATTTTTTCTCCTACTTTATTTAAAATTTCTGGCATTTCTACACTTTTTAAATTTACACATTGGAAATGCACATTAAAATAAAAGACATAAGGACAGCTGTTTTTCACCAACTTCAAAAGAATGTTGTTTTCTTAGAATAGTCCAACATGTCTCTGCTGTCACAGAGTCTGTCTGCAGTCCTCCAGTAATCCATGTATGAACGGACTGTTCACTGTGAAAGACTGAAACAATGTTTGACAATCCTGATCCGAGAAACATCACATCTCAGTGATTCTTTACCAGCATTCTTCAGACTCCATCCCATCTTTACATCTTAATGTTTTACTGTGCCGCCCACAGCTTTACTGTCCTGGTTCCTGCTCACCAGTCACCATCTAATTTTTCAGCATTAGTCAGCTGTTTTGGCAAAAAGCCTCTGATAAACCCTCCACTCCACACTACCCGCCCAGTAAGTAATGTCACACAAAGTAAGCAATGAACTCAAGATGGAGTTAAAGATGGTGTCTCTTCTAAGGCTGTGCTGGAGGTTCCCCACAGGGGGCAGGTAACAGGTAACATCTGATCCTTTATGGGACACAGCGGTTTTCTGAGATATGAAGTAAGAGGAGATATCCCTTCCACTTCGGTGTCGTCCATAGTTCATTTCTTTAAAAAAAAATCAGTAGAGCACTTCTTGACTCACGCCACTGCTGTGGTTATTTAGAAATGACGTGGAACATACATATTCAATGTTTCCTGTGTGGAGGGAAAGCTGAATGCCATGATTGATACTTTTGTGGGAATCAAATCTCTGGCATTGCCGTTTTTGTCGTGGTGTTGATTTCCAAGCCAGCATTTTTTATTTTTAGTTCTTAAGAGTTCCTGAAGCTGTGTCAATATGTTTCGAAACATAGCAGTGATGTAATTGAGGGCGGCCGACACAAAAGTGAAACACAAACACACACCATGTAAACAGGGAGTTTGACTCATCACTTTGCCAATACTGTTTCAACTGTGATGCTAATGGAGCAAAGTGAGGTGAACATTTAATTGAAATCAAAGGAGAGACAAAGAGAAGAGATGAGTAATGATTAAGAAGAGAAACAGGCCAGAGACTGCATTCATACAGTATCTGTCACCGTGTGTGTCGGTCTGTGTGTATTCTTGTATGCATGTGTGTGAGTTTGTGCGTGCAAATGTGTGTGCGTTTGCTTGTGCGTGTGTTGCCCGAGGAACAGTTGATGGATTTGCTGCTTGACTGCTCACACAGATTGGTGTCTGCTGTGATGGCAGCCTTGAACTGAAATTACGTGCACACTCTCTCTGACTCTCACACACGCTCACCAGACACAGTAACACAAACAGAGACCTACACATGATTGCAATGTCTTTTTGTGCGAGCGTGTTTGTGTGTATTCCTGAGTTCCTAAGGACGAGCGATCGTGTTGCCTCTAGGAGGCCATTTCAAAGTGTTGTGGAAGGATGAATGATCACCAACCGAAGGCCAACCAAAGCACCAGAGAGCATGAGATGATTGAACTGGTTCAAAGGGCTGTGTTCATGCGTTCATTAGAAGCAGTTTATTAAATTCCGTCAGTTGCTTTCTAATTTTCACTGAATCAGGAGACAAGGTCGCTATAGCTGGTTTTTTCTATATATTTACAACTGTAGGGTGTTTCTTTAATTAAAATCAAGGACTCGATGATATGGGCTGTAGTTTGTGTAAACAAGTCATTATTTTTATGCTTATTTGATAATGTTGGATAAAATGTTCTCTCCTAATACGATCAAAATAATGTTTGTCTAGAAGCTTGTAGTGAAAATGTTTAATTAGATTTATTAGTTTTTTTCCAATGGACAAAAGTGTGAAGGGTATTTTTTGGAGCTGCTGGCAGGTTGTGCCATCTACTGTACATAGGATGAGGAAAGATGTAATGAACATCCAAATTTCACCAAGGTGGGTCAGTGAAGATTACAGGGCTTCAACTAAGAGTCGTGAATAGAGCATGCTCACTACCACACACATTGGTTTTATGTGAATGTTGATTGTTTTAAGATCAATCCTTATATCGATGGGGAATTGAAGAAGTTGTCATATTGTATAGATATACAGTAGATCCATTCTGAGATGTCTTTCATTGTGCTCGTCCAAATAGAGTAATGAAAGACAAATTCTCTTCCACAGCTCTTCTGAAAGATATGATTGACTCTAGTGGCTGAGTCCTTTCGTTTGTAGAAAGCTCAGATTAAAGGACAAGAGGTATCTGGTCTATTATTTTTTTTAAGTTATGGAGAATGGAAGGTTGATCCAACAACAGTAGACTACAGTTAACTCTCACAGTCCATAGGCAATGATCAGGTACTTAATATTGAACAATATGTGACTGATGGAATCTCTGGCGTCCACTAATCAGAAGGTTGGTGCTTCCTCGTCTCTTCCAGGCCACATGTCAAAGTGTCCTTCAGCAGGATGGCACTGATCTACCATCAGTTTATGAGTTTGTGAATTGGAAGGATGACCTCCTTTTGAGTGGTTATTAGGAAAGAAGAATTTGCTGATCAGTTGTTTATTTATTTATTGTATATTCCGAGTTTAATTAGATCAACTACATCCTGTCTTGAATTATAGGGATTTGGAGGATAAAGAAAAACATCATATGGACTGATTGTGTGAACTGATATACAGTCCCTGACAAAAGTCTTGTCACTTATCCATTTTGTAGAAACAACAGCTCATAACCTGACTTTTAATTAATCCATTGGTTTTAGAAATGGCTCATATGAAAGCTAATACCCTCCCAAATTATGTTTAATATACTAAAATAAATTTGCTTCACTGAAGAAAGATTGAATATTTAATGAAAACAGAAAGGTCAGATTTTGGCAAGACAAAAGTTCTGTCGCCTACAGAGTAATGTGAAAATTGAACAAATAATTTACTTCAAATACAAAATTATGTTGCATTACATCAGTGAATTAAGTAGTGGTGCTGTAAGATCCATATTTAATATCTTGTACGACTTCCATGAGCTTGAAGGACTGCATCCATGCGGTTCGACAATGATTCATACAATTTATTGATGAAGTCATCAGGAATAGCAAAGAAAGCAGTCTTACATGCCTCCCAGAGTTCATCAAGATTCTTTGGTTTCGTCTTCCATGCTTCCTCTTTCATTCTACCCCAGACATGCTCAATGATGTTCAAGTCTGGTGACTGGGCTGGCCAGTCCAGGAGCACCTTGATCTTCTTCGCCTTGAGGAACTTTGATGTAGAGATGGAAGTATGCGATGGAGCACCATCCTGCTGCAAAATTTGACCCCTTTTATGGTTGGGAATGTAAGAAGTAGCTAATACTTCTTGATATTTTAGGCTATTGATATTGCCTTCCACCCTGCAAATCTCTCGCACACCACCATACTGGATGTAACCCCAGACCATGATTTTTCCGCCACCAAACTTAACTGTTTTCTGGGTGAATCTCGGATCCATGCGGGCTCCAGTAGGTCTCCTGCAATATTTGCGGCAGCTGTGATGTAATTCAACCGAAGATTCATCTGAGAAATCCACCTTCTGCCACTTTTCCAGCGTCCATCCTTTTAGCAGGCTGTGGGCCTTGGCAAATGCCACACGGTTTTTTAATTGCCTTTTGTTTAGTGCTGGTTTCTGGGCACTGATTCGACCATGGAGGCCATTTCGAGACAGAATTCTACAAACTGTCCTGGTTGACACGGGGACTTGAGGTGACCAGGCCTGGTGGAGCTCTGCTGCAGTGGAAAAGGGGCTGGCCTTGGATTTTCGAGCCAACAAACAGTCCTCTCGAGCAGTTGTCTTCCGGGGTCTGCCGGACCTGGGCTTGTCAAAAACATCTCCAGTCTCTTCAAATCTTTTTCTTATTCTTTGTACTTGACGCTGAGACACATTGAAGGTTTCAGCCACCTCAGCAGTGGATCTGGTCTTCAGCCTCTTGATAATCAACGCTTTGGTCTCAGGGTGAATCTTAGGCATGTTGTCAGAGGTCAAGTTGCAGTTGAAGTGAAGGTCTGGTGTGCTGGGGTTCTTTTTATACACACCCACTAATTGATTGATCAGTTATTGATCACAGGTGTGGCTGTAATCTAGGATTGGGTGCATCATATGACAATGCGACAAGACTTTTGACTATGCAAAAACTGACTCAGTGGGATTTACCAAGCTGTGAACGTTAGAATGCTTTTCAGAAGTTTTGTTTGGCACCAAAACATTATTTCAAAAGCTGTTGGGATTGAAATTAGCCATTTCTTGTAAAAAAAATGTATTACAAATATATTTGAGGGGCACTTAAGGTCAACTTGTACCCAAGCGACAAGACTTTTGTCAGGGACTGTATGCATAGCTCATTCCTTTTCTTCTCAGTTTTGTCAGACAGTGCTGCAGTGTGGATTATTAGAATGACCAAAAAGCAATTGAGAGTATGGGTGTCCCTGTCCAGACATATGAAAATGTACTTACTTGTTGTCACCTCAAAAATAGTGACAGTGACATTGTTCCCCGACATGCTTTTTCAACATCTAACGAAGCTGGTTTAGTTTTGTTCCATTTTGACATGTTAAGTTGCTTTTTCTTTATTCCCATCATTCTTATATTCCTCTTTCCCCCTTTTCTGTTTTTCCTTCTATACAAAAGTGGTGCATCAGGAAACAGCAGCAGTGAATCAGAGAGCAGCTCGGAGTCGGACACAGACGAATCAGGGAGCAGCTCCAGTGACAGCGAATACAACCGGGCCTCACGCACACACACGCCAGAGGTAGGGTGACAAGTGTGAATAGGTGTGTTAATGTGTATTCTCTGTAACTGTGCACACAGAGGCGATGAAATGTACAGAATGGATAACGTAGGCAACACAGATTATAAAATCCTTCTTTAGATTATCAATAGATTTCTGTTTAGGCAGCAATTTCATAATTTACTAGACCCTGTGGCTCAAGTTCATTTAACCTAGCAGAGGGAATAGGAAGTCCCCAATCACAACATAGGAGTGAAATTAGTATATATTCATTATGAACCTTGATTTATGGATTATGCCACATGCATACTTATATCTCTAATTTGGAGAAAACAAATCATTACTGTCACCATGCAAAGTCTTGATTATTCTGTGAGTCAAAAGCTTAATTGATTTTAGATCAGAGATCAAATTCAGCAGCTCATTAATGAAAATAAAATATTGATAATGTGTGTAATTTAGTTTACATTTCTTAAAGAGATTTCATTGGCTTGTTTATCCGTCCTGAGTAGCACTATTCTTTTCACTTTGAGTGTGACTGGCTGTCCACTGAATGCTCAGGGTAATGCAACTGATGAAAACATCAAAACATGAAAACAATCAACAAAACCAGAAGCAATAAACCAAGCTGATTTAAAACCTATTTCTATATGTGCAAAAGCTAAGCATGATGGTATATATGTTATTAATACATTATTTGATTCCTCCTTTGGTTGCATCCACTTGCAACTGCATGTTCCCTTGAGTTATCGCACAGTACAATCTATGAGGACATTGCACTCCAGACTCAAATATGTCACCGAGTGTATTTATTTATTTCCTTATAAAATATTCAGTAATCTAGAATAATAGAGTTTCTTTTTCCTTCTAGCCCGAGCCCCCGTCCACCAACAAGTGGCAGCTGGACAGCTGGTTGAACAAAGTCCAAGCTCAAACCAAACCTCTGGTTCCCCCTCAGCCAGAACATCATGGCACAGGTTGGTAGATATGGAAGGTGTTATGTGCCATAGATAAGATCGACAGAATAGATTTTAAAAAGTTTATCTGAACTAATGAACTTATGTTCTTCTGCTTAGGCTCCGTCAACCAGGGTCCAGGGAGTGAAGCACCAGGAGTGGGTACAGCTGCAAAGGCCAAGCCCTGTGGATCCATCAGCACCCCGGTGCCAGCTGCACCAACAGTGGAGCACAAGGATACAAGAGGAGCCTTCTGGTATTTGCTTGAAATATTTGCCAAAACAACTATTCAAGTAAAGTAGCGAATATCTCAGCCAAGTCATAACAATGGAATGAATTGAATTATTCTCGGAATAACAATGAAAATTCTGAAGTAAATTCACACCCTGATCCAGATCCGCTCCAAAAATGAACACAGTCTTCCTTGGGCCATGACCCTTTCCTCCACAACATTTAATGGAAATAGTTTTTTTTGCATTATCCTGCTAACAAACAAATAAACAAACAAACAAATGCAGATGAAAGCATTGCCTCCTCGGTGGAGTTAGTGAATGACATTACTTGAGTTGCACAATGACAGGAGGTGGAACATAATGTAGGCAACAGCATGCAAAGACTGGTCTCCATCCATAAAACCCATGAAAGAGAAAACATGTCTTGCTTTTCGCAGCCCGGGCAGAGAGAAGGCAAAGGCCAAGCTCAGCCAGAAGGCCTCAGGAGAGGGACAGAGGTCCAAGATGAGGCTGTCACCGGCCCTGCTGTCTGGACCAGAGGTCACGACCCCGAGGAGGAACACCACAGGAAAAAAACAGCCCCGACGGACAGAGACGTCAAACAGTGCCGAGGATAATCAGAGCCAGACATGGAGCAGAGCAAACCAGCACAGGTACACCAGGAAGGGAACAATGTTTTTATTTAGGAAATAAAGCTTCATCCTAAAACCACATATTGTTTAATACAATAATGCAAAATTATTGGAGACACAGCAAAAATTGGTTGCTTTTTATCTTCCATCTAAAGGAAATACTCTTATTATTGTTAATCCAAAAAATTAAATCATTTTCATTCTGATAAATGAGGCAATTTAGACGATGGAGGTGCAAATTCAATCTGATACTTTGAAGAGCTCAATTCTTGTTTGGTCCTCTGTAACTGACGTGTTATTTGTTAGTGGTAAAGCAGTTTCTCTTAGCACCTTAGTACCCAGGGTTGTCACTTAGTGTTGAGAGCTTACAGAGGCTCCAGTGCATTTTGGAGCATGCTGGCAGCTCGCCACTGAACACATCTGTTGTGGAAAATGTTCACTCTGACTAGAAGCCCTGCCAAACTGGCTGCTCAGCTTGACATTAGGCTAATGAGGAAAAAAGAACAAACTTCCCCCTTTTCTTTTACTTTCTTCTCACTCAATCACTTCTCTTTTTCTCTCTTTTTCCCTCACTTTTAAGCTCTCTGCATCTTCCCAGTTCAGTTGAATACATGCTGTTTTCAATTATTTCATGCTGTCCTGTATATTTTTTTAATTTTTAAACATATTCCCCCCCTGGAGCTGACCAAGGCAATCTTCTGACGTTTGTCAATGTAAAACCTTGCTCAACAAAGCAGTGCCTTGCTCAAGGGGTGAATCTAACAGGATTTGTGACGCCTCCTCTTGCTGTGCTTCCTCCCACAGCAGCCCTGCAGCGAGAGAGAAGGACCTGTTGCCGTCCCCCTCCCTGGAGCATCAGAACCCCCCAAGGCCGCGCGGCAAACCCCCCAGTGGGAAAACTGCCCCCAGGAAGGAGCCTCGCGGTGGTGCCAACTCCAACAACAACACAGTGACTCCACCAGCAGTGCCACAGCAAACACCTGTGCCCATACCTGCCGTCAGTGTGAACCAGGTTAGTTTATGGGGGGTGGGACAGGCCGCCTCTGAGAAGGGAAAAATTCGGAACAATTGAAGCGCATGACTCAAGCACTGGAAGTCAGTTCAAGAGCAAGTCCTACACAAGTTTGAAACACATTGTCCATGTATTCTGTAATGATTACTTCATCTTACAGTCTCTGGATGATCTGCCATGAAGTCATAAAACTCCTCAGCATAAAAACGGTATTATTACATGATTATTATGGCTCAACACTGGCTGGTTTTATCGAACTATGGAGAGCACACGAGAGGGAGAAAAGAAGGGACAGAGGGACGGAACTGAATCATCGTCCATCGTTTTAACCGACGAGTTAACGCTCCGTGGTTTTATGAAGATTGGGTAGTTTGAAGGAGAAAGAAAGAGGGAAAGAAGGTAGGAAAAGGAATAAAGAGAGATAGAAAGTCACTTATACACTCAAATGACTTTATGTAAGTAAGACATTTATAGAAAAGGACAGGACAAAAAGGATGATATAAAGATTCTGCCAAATAAAAATTACAATAGAAGGTGAAATATGTTTGGCAGTGGATTTGAAACTTCTTCCCACTGTCGATGAAGATTAAACCCATCACAAGCTGCATTGTGACAAAGACGATTTGAACAACTGCAGTTCTGCAGAAGCAACCATTTTTGAGGCTGTTAAGTAAAATAAATATATATTTATTCATACACATGATAGACAATAACAGCTGTCTGTTATATGCAAACAATGACTCTGTGAGACCAAAAACTAGTAAACTGCAGCTCATCTGTCATTATCCAAGACACGACTTACAAAACATGTCTGATCCTGACATCTGCCACCTCATCAACAGCAGTGAGGGGTGAGTTTCTATCACCGTGGCAACCATAGACTGTATATTGAGATGGACTACAATGTTTGTATTAGTGGGACCTCACTACCACAGCTCTATTCCTTAATTCTGTGGAGACTGGCTCCAATTGCACAAGATGCTGGCGTTCTTATGCCGGATATTTTCGCTTTGTTTCTGGACAGTAGGAGAAAGTGGAGGCATGTCATTCATCTTTTTATTTACAGTCCTGACCGACATTTATTTAATCTGCTTGGGAAAAGTAAATAAAAGACAAATAGGTTCTGAGGTCACGGGCTGCCATCTTACATCTTTTGTCCTTTATCAGGTTTTAAACATAATCTGCAACCTGAGTGAGAACCAGCTGAGAATTCTCCTCTTGCTGAAGAAATTATAACCTTCCCTAAATTACCTGGAAATCAAGATGAGTGCTTACATCTGCAACCTGTGCTTTGAGTGCAGTCGCCACATTTGATTCGCTGCCAGTCTCTCTGTAGCTGTGCAGACCAGCTGGCAGGACAGCTAATGTTAGTGTCAGCACAGCTCCCCACAAAAAAAGGGGCTGAAGACTTTTGCTTGAGAGAGGAAATGCTTCTGCCAGGAGTGTAAATAAGAATTATACACAGGACCATTTTCCTCTCTTTTCTCTTCTTCAACAAAGCACAACGTGGCATTTGTAGGGAATGGATTTTTGCAGATGGCAACATGCACTGGATCGATTCCAAAAGCTTGAGAAAAACCCATCGCCTTGTTGCTGCCAAGCGAGCAGGTTTTTGCCGGAGACTGGGAGCATTTGCGGTGCTTTCTTTGCTGCTTCTGCCTCTGTAGTTGTCTTCTCATGGTGGTTGTACAGACACAGCACTGCAGCTCTTTGATCATTTCACATCTATTATCAAGAATTCAGGGACATTTGACAATTCGAATTGAAAACAGCAAGATGGTGCAAGAGTTGCTCCTGTACCAAGAAGATGACTGGTTGCTGCTTTTAGACAGGCTCAAACATAAGTCTGTCCATACCCATCTGTCTGACTCTGACATTCAAAATTAGACAAACAAATTTCATTTCACTTCACAGCTTTTTATAAATACTTTTTGGTGAAAGTTTAGCAAGCTAAGTGATTGGTGTGGAGAGAACACAGCTTATGTGTATTTTATTTTTGTCACATTTTCCTTACATGTTGGTTCAAATAAATCATTCTGACCATATCTTTACCATTTTTCATCTGTAAAGCAGGATAAGAGGAAACACCGAGGGCCCAGCACCAAAATCACACCCAAGTCCCGGGAATTTATCGAAACAGATTCCTCCTCCTCCTCCTCGGAATGCCATTCAGAGTCGGAGGAAGCCGTGAAGGTCCCCGCTCTGCCGCAGACCACACGCCCTGCCATCAACACGCAGACTCTGTCCAGCACGCACATGCACACGCCTCTCCTCCCATGCCTTGGCCCTGCTGCCAGTTTGGGGAGTCTGGGGACATTTGGAGGGAAAGGGCTGCGAGTCAAAGACAGTAGCAATGTGACCACTAATGGTAGCAGCAGTAGTAATAGTAGCATCGGCAGTGGAAACAATGGCAGCAGTAATAGCTGTACCTCCCTAAGCATTAGCAACATAAGTGGTTCCTTTGGTCCTTCTGTTCCTGATCCTGGAGGGTTGGGAGGACAGTGCAAGGACCTGGAGTCCATGTCACCACCTTCCAACACGGGGCACGAGGTGCCACTCTCCCCCCTTAGGGAGTACCAGGAGATCCAGAGTTTATGGGTGAAAATCGAGCTAAGTTTGCTTGGCAGGGTGCCCGGCGGCCAGGGCTCGGGGGAAAGATCCCGGGTGGGACTCACAGAAAGGGACGTGAGTGAGGGGAGGGACAGGGACAGGCAGGGGGAGAGGACAGGTGTGCCAGAGAGAGAGAGACAGAAGCAGGAAGACAGAGAGTGGCCAGGCCCGAGAGAAAGACAGAGGGTAACTAAAGGGGAGAGACAGGAGGACGAAAGTGAGCGATTGGTGCAGGACAGGGAGAGGCAAGGTGACAGAGACAGATTAACAGAGAGAGAGAGGCAGACGGATAGAGAGGACAGAGAAAGATTAGGGCCGGGGGAGAGGGAAAGGACGACTGCGAGGGACAGAGACAAGGCATGCCTGGGTCTGGGGGTTCTGGACAACCCCCCTGTGCAAGAGCAGAGTAATCCCCGGCTGGCTGGGAGGACAGAGAGAGGAGAGAACGAAGGTAAACACAGGAGACAAGCAGCTGGGAGCACGATGGTCCCAGCAGAGAAACACGCCAGCAAGAACAAAAGGAAACACAAGGTGTGTGTAGAGATGTTTGTTGCATGTTTTTCCACCTTGTTACTTGCAAACACTTTTCTCTCCGTCTCTAATGCGTGTTCTCTGTTTCTCCCAGTCTGACCATACTGAGTCATCAGTCAACGGCAACAAGAAGCTGCGACTGGACAAAGACTGTCAGCTCCTTCCCACCCTGCATCTCTCCAATACACAACCACAAGAACAGCTCCACAGAGTAAGTATTAACAGCTTCCCGAGGGACTAGGCAGGAGGGAACACCAGAGTACACAGTACTGTAGAGCAAAGTCATTAGGTCCCTCAGAGTTAACAACACAGACTCCTGAGACCTACAGTAGAAGATCTAAGAATGAAGGCAGATACTGTATCAATATTAGTCCACACACTGTCCAGAATGGAGCTCAGCCTTATCCTGTTATACAAGACAAGATCATACGATTTTTTCTAGAACTGTATAATAGCATATCTTTCCAAGGCCCATTTGAGCCTCTCACTTTTTAAGTTTCCAAAGTACAGATTTCCCAAAACTCTGGTTTCTGTGTATCCTTGTGTATATTTTAAACCAAGCGTTATGATGACATCACAGTATACTTCATGCATGTCCACTGTTGCTTTGTGTAGTGAGTATGTGACAGAAACAACAACTTTGGTCATATATCTGATTGATCTGTCTGCATTTGGATGGCAATGCTAGGTCTAAGGGTGCAGCCGTACTTAGCATTACGGCACCACATTACCATGTTATTCACAGGAGACTACCTCCATCGATATATTACTTGGACCAAATCGTACTTCTCTGGTATCTGATGGATCATCGATGTAGACTTTAGTGCCACCTACTGGAGCAGCATTCTTGTTTGAACAGTTGTAATTTTGTCTGGACAAAGATATTTTATGAAACAAGGTTCACGTGGACAGAGAGTTTTTTTTAAATGCAGGTAAAAATATCCACTTAAAAATATATCTGCAGTAGTGTTGACAAGCCGTAAAAGCCAAATAATTTTTTCACTGTAAAATGTGACAATGTTTCTCGTTTATTCTCAATTTTTATTTAGCACAGTTATAAATAATACATTCAAACATGTTATACAGTGCAGGGGGAGGCAGAAAACCTAGTAGGATTATTTTGAAGCCTCTACCGGAAGATTGTTACAATTTCACATAATTAGACAATACAAAAATGACATACCGAAAAGAAATATGACGACCCACAGGAGTCCGCAAATTAACATGTAGAGCTCAATAAAACATAACAACGACAACATTAGTATCGATACACTTCTTATTTTGGTCTCGAAGCACAAAAATGAACATCTCCATCAGTGGAGTAACCACATCACACACAGGAGGTTTATCATAACACTGTATCGTCAGTCTCCTTCTCCATTATTCACCTCACTGAATACCACAGCCTCGTGTGACTGGCACAGACCCTCCTCGAGTTAATCAAGTTTACTGGAGACAGAGTATTTTTAGGAGGCTTTGACGTTTTTTAATGTTCTGATGAAGTCGTTAAAGAGGCGAGTCCAATTCGCACTGTGACACCAGGATGACACAGTGTGACTTTGTGCTTTGCGTGTGAATTATTAAAAACAGTCTAAGCTGGCTGTTGCTATAAATAAGCCTCGACGTCACCGCCCGCGCAGGAAACATTTTTTTTTATAGCATCTCTGTGTTGTGATAGAAAATACAGCGGGGGGAGGCGGGTGGGGGGGGTGACCTGGAGTTGAACCCTTGACATTGTGTGGCAGACGTCTCAGTCTGCCACCAGAGGGTCTGTTTATCACCCAGCAGGCTCTTTATGGAAGCTGTAAATGGGATGATGAGCTCATTCTGCTCCGACTCATTCTGTCATTTCTAACCTGCGCCTTCCGACAGCTGACGTCAAGCTGCTTCTATATGTTTGGCTATATTTTGACAACACATAATAAGATACGTACATTAAAGATTGAGCTTTTATCCGAGTAGGGTTTTAACAGGGACAATATGGTGGTTTGAAGCATTTAGTCATGATAGTATTTTGTACAATTATTAATTGTTTTTTTTAATTACTACAAGACCACTAAGGTGCAGAAAACAGAGAATCTGACTCTCAGGATTGTGGTTTAAGATTCCCTGAACATTTCCCTCTAACTGACAGGTCAGTGACAGGCTTGTTGTTAGCCGTGCCCATTCTCCCCAGCGACTGTTTGTTAGGCGACTTGTTCAACAAGCTCAGGTGCAGGACAAGAAGCATGGTCATGTTTGTTAGATACTGAGGCTAATGAGGGTTCTTCAGGCTGGCTCTTACGTCTGCTCTGTCTGTGATAGAACACTGACGTTACTGCTCAATGCCAAACTTTGACTGCCTCTCTGTAAGGATGTTTTCTATGTTAGTAGATGGATAAATAATCGTTTTCCCTACAGATAAATGTCAAGAAGAGACGCCATTATGAGACCAAAACAATAGAATAAACATATAGTATGAAAAATTTTTTTTTAATAAATGCTTTCTTCTCAAAGAAGTAAACAGGATATATGATTTACAGAGTGTATAAGTGCGCTGTATCAGAAAAAAAATAATGCAGTTTCATTTAATTTGGACTTTAAAAGCCTGATATCTACAGTGGTACAGGTTTGAAGGAGTTCTCCGTGCAAGCCCTAGGGCCATTCTGTGTGGAGAGTGTTCTCTCAGTGTTTTTTTTTCCGAGGAACTCCAGTTTCCTCCCACAGCTCAAAGACATGCAGGTTAATTGGCGAGTCTAAAATGCCCGCAGGTGTAAATGTGAGCATTAATGCTTGTTTGTCTCTGTATGTGGTGACCTCTTCACGGTGCACCCCGCCTCTCGCCCAGTGTCAACTGGGATTAGCTCCAGCCGCCTCATGCTCCTTAAAGGATAAGTGGTATAGATAATGGATGGAAGCCAGAAATCTTCCCACCTGGCAGAGTAACAGTTGAGTCGTTGTAAATGTATTACTGAGGATGATTTGGCAGATATACTGTGGTCATTTCGTGCTGTGGTGCCATCAATTTCTGAACTTATTATCCCTTTAAAAGAACTAGAAGAGCTCTCACATGCTGTCCTGCAGACACACACACACACACACACACACACACAGACACACACACACAACCGTGTCCTTCTGCCTTAGTGAGGACACTCATTGGCATAATGCATCATATCCAAGCTACTCACCCTAACCTTATCTATACTAACCTTAAACCTCACAGCAAGTCTAGTTAAGCAAAATTGTCTTCAGCCCATAAAGTCTATATTCGCAATGGTCCTCACAAAGATATCTGTACAAGTATACACACACACACTGACATCTGCTTAAGGATAGACACACACAAATGCACAAAAAATTTGCATAGTCATACACACAACCGCTACACACAACCACACCAGCACACATCAATTATGCTGCGTTCAGACACAAATCCACACACGGATACACACAAACTCCCGCACACACACACACATGCACACAACTAATTAGTCTTTGTCTCCCTGGTTTTGTATATTATCACTAATGTCGGGGCCTGGGGCGTTGTTCTGCAAGCTCAGCAACTTTTTCTCACTGCATCAAACCCCCAGAGTTTCCCGGGCAGAGAAAAAATATAAAAATATTATCTGTTGTGTTGCAAACAATATGAGTCACGAGCCACAATAAGGCAGCCGAGGGAATAATGGTGGATGCTCAGGCAGGGAAGGCAGCATCTCAACAATTTGGGAAGGAATGCATCAACGAGCAGCTGCAGATGAAATTACAATGGTTAGGCAACGTTATCCCAGTGTAGAGGAGCAGGGTTTACATGCGTCGCTAGAAAGCACTTTTGTGTATTCAACAATGTTGATGAAACATTGTGATGCTAGGTCGTCTTTGTCTAAAGAGCAATTAGTGCTTTAAGACAATAAATGCATACACAAATTGTGGAAGAGACATTTACAGAGAGATTCCCCATCATCAGTGAGTCATTTATACACAATTACTGAAAGTAGTGGTAATAATTATATGAATATGAAATATGGTCTTTAGAGGGAGAGCTGATCCCATAGCAGTCACTAATTATAAACTCAAATAGCTACAGATTGTTTTTCCTTCCTCATGGAAGATAAAGGAAGTTAAAGCAGATATGACACGACTGAAAGATGAAAGAAGTAACCTCGAATACATATGGGGATTTCTCAGGGTTTTGAAATGTATGTAATTTAAGTAAACAAGTCAACTAAATATGTTATTTAGTGTATCGATCTAATTTCAAGATGAGCACCAACAGTTGAGGGGGATTTGGTGGAGTGAGAGTTGCATTGTAGGAGAAAGAGACGAGGCAGTTGGGAGGTTGAAACTGGCAGATTGGTGTCAAGATGGGACCGGGGTTTAAGCCAACAGTCAAACAACCAGATTTCCAGACCCTGACACTTGAAGCAGGGGAAAACTATTTATGAGAACTTGTGTAAAAGAGTACATAATATCCAAAATTCATTATCAACATTCTTCCAGACCATCTGGCCCCCAAAAAGAAATCTTTACAGGAATTACATTAAACAAACATTGGTCTGTTTGGCCATTTATACACATCAATTATTGGCCTTGGCAAAGGATATGCAATGGTTTTGTTTTCCATTATTAAAAGTCTCCCACAGATCCAGTGACATAGAAAGTAGAGGTCGTATAGGTTTAGTCTATTTTTGCAAAACATTTGAAAACCACTTGAGCTGTTGAGGTTACTGCAGTAATGGTTGGAGACAGAAAGAATTCTGATTCCACCAGAATCCTTGAAGCACACACATTTCTTTCAGTTGAAGGGAATGTAGTTGCACCGCAAACGACTGAAGTAATAACAATATGAATGGGGATAATAAAAGAGTTTTTAATATAATATTAGTGAAACATTTATATGTCTGGGCTGGGAAGGAGTTTTTTGAAGTAAAAATTCCTCTCAGGCTGGTGGAGTCACTTCAGTCCACTGACAATGTCATCATTTGTTGGTTATCATTTGTTATTAATCTAATTTCCACTTGTTGTCTGGATTAATTTGATGAAGTTTCCAAAAGCCACAGTCTTTATGAACACATGACACACAAACTTTAAAGGGAAGCCTTCATGTTGTGCAATAACTTGGGACCTGGAAATAAACCAGTATTGGGAAATGCAGCACTGCTTTACCTCCTCATCCTCCCATACCATAGAGCTGTGAAACATGCAAGCAAATCAAATTCATCAATAAGCAGAAGTTGTCTAGATAATCATATATAATAAAGTAAAAATATTGTATTCACTGTCATTATAGTAAATTAAGATATAACAAACTTTGTTGTCAAGTGTGTGCCTTTGTGTGTTTAGAATTTCTCTGAACAGGAAGCAGTCTCGACGGCGCAACGAGAAGCTGCTTCCTCCCCTCCTGTCGCCCCTCTCAGACGACCCCCCACGTAAACGGACCTGCGACAGCAGTTCCTCTCTCAGCCAGGAGGTCGGCGCCTCAGGGATTCTGCCCTGCTCCACGACATCCACCTCCTCCTCCTCCTCATCTCACAGGCACAGGAGAGGTGAAGGCAAGGTGTCTCATACGAGAAATGGCAGCGTGAGTCTCCCTTTGAACCTCAGCATTTTGTTTGCACACATGTTTATGCACATTCAAATATGTTGGTCACTTCTGGTTAACTCACATGTCAACCAGGCAGATTATTATCCCTGGAGCTTCATAACATAGACTATATGTAAAGCTGAGCAACACGTCTTCACTTCCCCACACTATCCAGACATGAAGCCAACATATGCAGTTAAAGCCACACACTGTAATACTAATTAACACTATTATAACCACAGATTCCAATGCCATGCCTACAACAGGAAATGGATCCCCCGAGCGAGAAGCCCTGTGGAGATGGTTACCATGCCAACGGACAGTCGGACTCAGAGGTGTGGTCTGAACCTCTGACGGAAGCTGCAGAGCCTCGCAGGCCAAGGCTGTCCTTCAGTGACATGTATGTATACAGACTGTTTACCACACACACACCTATACATGTATGTACATTTATATTATTGCTGGTTGCAGCTTTGTTTCTGAAACTGTAAAAGGCATCCGGCACCGGTTATTCAAAGTGAAGTTCATAAGATGAAAGGTTCTCCAGATATCCACACAGAGAGATAGATCTCACTATGTCATCAACGTTTTTTTTCCCCTGATCATCACTGTTATTCAATACCTTTCAACTACGTAATAATTTTTCATTCATGTGTCTCTTTTCCTTTGTTAAAACACATCAAGTGTTTCCTCTTCATGTGGATGTGTGTACTTTTACTCTGCTGTGTATTAATAGAATGTGTCTTGTTTTTCTAATCAAAAGATACATATTATTTATATCTTCTCTCTCATCTGGACCATTTTAATACATCCCAGTGGGACAGAACAGGGATTTCCCAGAAGTTTCTTTACTGTTACCTCAGTTTCTACGTTCTAATTTACATTGACACCCACCAGGTTGAAGCAGACAGAATTATTACTTTATGGCATAAAGGGAGATTTCTTTATGGCATATAATGTCAATCTTGAGTGTCAACACTTAAAGTTTCATGCAGGAAGGGAAGTGGGTGAAAAGCTCAACAGATCTAAAAGTGGAAGCACCACTGGAATCACAGAGTGACTGCTAATTATCTCAGCCATGACCCAATCCAAAATCCAGTCAACCTCAACCAACCCGAACAGCAGCTGCATGATGGTCCACCAGTTATCGAGCAGCCGCAGTCAAGAAGAATAACAATACATGTCATTTACCGCTGAACTGTACAAGTCACACTTGTCTGCCAGCAGACCTCTGCACTCTGCTGCTCAGCCTCTGCAGCGTCTTCCTCTACCACTCTGGTCCTGGAGCTCGATCCAGTTCAAGGCTCTGGTTCAGGCCAGTGAAGGGAGCTGACCTTTCCAACCTCCAACACTCTGAACATGCTTTTAGTTGTAGGATTTTTAAAGAGGGTTTTTAGTTGTAGCTCCAGTTTGAATGAGAGTCTCTTTGGAAAAGGAGATTCTACCTAATGGATGTAATGTCATGTTTAAAGCTAGAAAAGATTTTAACAATTTATAGCTAAGGATTTTTAGACCATATTGAGTAACATTTAAGACCTATGTCAGATTCTCTTTGAGATATGAAGGAAGTCCAAGAATTACTCACATTTACAATTTTCAATTTAAGATCGGGTTAACAGCTGAGGAGAGAATTATGCCCGGGCCACATTTCTGGTGACTGAATGGATTCAGTCACCAGAAATGCAAGAACGCCTTTACTTTGAAACAGGTACAGGAAGTTTGCAAATATTTATGTTTTTGACATATTCTACAGATGAAACATTAAAACTGCGGTTTAAGATACTTTCAGTCTATTCTGCTGTTAACCGCACACACTACAGACGAGACCTCATCTCTCTTGCGTAGCAGCCAGTGTGACCCGGCTGTTATCCTCGAAACACCACAAACTACAGGCAGGGAGGTGTTTATTTCATGTAAAAAGCAAACCCGTGCTTTTGATACAGTGCACAGAACAGTATCCGGGGTCAGGAAGGTGAGCAGGCATTTACTGCCCACCTTTCCTGCAGCAATTGTAAACTTTGTGGGTAATAAATACCACTATTGTCGACTCTAAAACCCTGATGCATGTTGTCAAGGGCATTATAGAAGAACCTGGCTCAATATAGCTCTTCTTTATCCAGTTCCAACATTCCCCCGAAACATTCTCGGTGATTTTGCCGCCAAGAAGGAACAGTGCACGCAGAGCACACATGCTGATTTGCAAGTGTGTCTCTCCGTTCACTGCTCTGTGTGTTGCAGAGTAGAAAAGTTCTCTCACCAGTTTGGTTTGATATTGTTCTGTGCTCTGTAAAATATGCGCTGGCATTATTTTCACATGCATATATTTAGTACACTCTACTAGATAAAGTAGGTTATCAGTTAAAAGAGTTAATCTTCAAGAATGCTGCTAGTAGCTAGTACATTTTTAAGGTCCTAAATTCATTATTAGACTTTTTAAGACCCCACAGAAACCCTGCAGATGTTTTGGACCCATCACAACTTGGGTGGCTGGGTTACACCAGGGACCACTAATCCATTCTTATCGTGTCTCTTTATCCGCCTTAACACCACTCGTCTTATTTGGATACGGATAATCTGATTCCCTGTTCACACTGTGCATTGGCGTTTAAAAAATATACATTAAGAGGCAAACAGCGGCCTATTAGTTTCCTGTGGATGATGGAAACAGCTGCACCTCACCACTGGTCCAGTTGTGTCGAAACCTGGAAAGATGATGCATCTCATGATTATTTGTCCTTTAGGGTTTCTGCAGTATTTATGAAACAACGTGTTTTGCTGTTGTACTAAGGTTACACCGAGCCCGAGGTGTGTGTACCTTAATAGGCTGCCGTATATAACGCACCCCCAGCTCCTTGTAGTCAGTGATTATGTAAATCAATAACATGCAGGGGCTTTGTTAAACAATGTGTTGGTGCAAATATGTGATGTTCTTTTTTCCCCCCTCTGTGCTGTTTCCAGAGTCCACAGTGCAGACTACTACATGCAGGAGGCAAAGAGGCTGAAGCACAAAGCTGATGCTCTGGTAAGACTTTCTGTAACACACACACACACACACACACACACACACACACACACACACGCACAAACACACACACACACACACACACACAAAGACACATTCTTCAACTTCTATCTCAGTGAGGACACTCATTGGCATAATGCATTTTCCAGCCCCCTAGCCTAACCTTAACCATCGCAACTAAATGCCTAATCCTTACCCTTACCTAATTCTAACCCTAACTGCAAGTATTAACCCTGAAACAACCCTTAGAAAAGTGATGTCCTCAGTCTGTAATGTCTAAATAGTCCTCACAGAGATACAAGTACACATGAACACACACACACAAACACCTTGTTGCTCGAAACCAGACAGGAGAAGTGGAGACAGATGGGTAGATACACAGAGATAGCAAATGATTTAGAAAAACACAATGTTAACTTCCACAGCCTAAAGTTTAAACAGTAATTATCTGTGTAATCATTTACGTGTGTGTGTGTGTGTGTGTGTGTGTGTGTGTGTGTGTGTGTGTGTGTGTGTGTGTGTGTGTGTGTGTGTGTGTGTGTGTGCAGTGAGTGTCCGTGGAATGAAAATCTATTTCATATCAGGGACTGTGCGGTGGAATTTGTGTTATTTATTGCAACATTTGTCTCTAAGGGAGCGCTGCTTTCAAGGACTGATTATGTCTGCAAGATTATACAATATCAAAAGAATTATCTGATCCCCCCTGAACAATGAAATGAGATTTATTTAGCTTGTTATTTATCTTATGTTTACGCATTGTTTCCTCAGATTTGTCTGGGGATTTGCATTTGAGCAGCAGATTATTCGAAGAGAAGCCTGTGCGTCTGCATGAGATATTTCTCATTCTGTCTAACTCACGTCTTCTCTCCCTCTCTCTTTCAACGTCCTCTCTCCATCTGTCCCTCCCCTCTTTCTTTTCGCCTTCACCATTTGTAGATGGACAAATTTGGCAAAGCAGTGAACTACGCGGACGGTGCCCTCTCCTTCATAGACTGTGGAAATGCTATGGAGCGAGATCCACTAGAGGCTAAATCACCTTATACCATGTACTCTGAAACTGTGGAGCTCATCAGGTACGGATGGACAGACAGGAAAAGTATCATAGTTAAATGAAATGGAAGGAGATAGTGAACACTCTATTTCTTAATAATTGTCCACATTGGAAGTTGTACAGCTGATATGATTTGAGCTGTCCAATTTGGATTCAAATTATAAGAAAAATGGAAATTCACTAGGTTTACTTTACTATTAACTCATTCCAGTAGGGTTTTTCAGCTGATGACACATGGTGATACTGCACAACCTCTACTTTAAGAGGTCCATGATGTTTATCTAACTTCTTTGAGCAATACTGCATACCCGTATCTGAATGCTGTACAAAATGTTCCACAGCAGCTATAACCACTTCTTATTGAACTGCCCAATAAGAATGCATGGCATGCAGTCATTGATGATAATGTTACCATGTGTTTAGACTTGAAGTTGACTCTCTGTCATTACAGGATGAGGAATAGAACATAAACTGCTCGAATTTCTTTCCTCTTCTGTCTTTTTGTCAGGAAATGTCAAATCTTGAAATATCTTCTGAAAACACAACAGAAATACTCCAAAGCATCACAGAAAATTATAATAATGATAGCCTTATTTTATTTTGATAATGATTAATAAATACCCAAAATAAAATACCTATCTTCTGCCAACACTGGCAGGAACATACTCACTCAAATACACATCCGTAAAGAGAAGAATAGAAACCCTCTTTTTTCCGATTATGTACCCATGATTTTTAAATAATGCTTAATATTGGTTTTGCAGCACCCTCTTTTAACATGTGTCTACATTTTTTCTTTACATATAAATAGTTATAAAGCATTTCAGTCAACAAAAGAGAGGAGCATGAATAAATGTATATTGAAAGAAATTTAAATTGATCATTTGAATTTAGTTAATGAAAAAATGACTGTTATATACTCGAGTATTATACTTTTTTCTTAAAGACCCAAATAAACAAGTCTCTTTTCTGCTATAGTTTTAACCCAATTATATTGTTTAGTGAATGTGTTTTGGAATTTATTTGTTAGAGAGAAAAAATTAGACCTCAGTTACCATCAACCTTAGTGACCTGTTGTAGTTTTAGATTTAATCATATTCGGTTTTATTCTGCTGTTGTGCTCTGGGTAAATAGCAAACCCTAATTAACAGGAAGCAGACATATACAGAAACGATTGGATTAACATATAACATTATATTTTTGTCTTTATTGTCGAAAGCCTCACAGACCTGCAGTGTTGCTGATGAGTGCAGTTTACCTCTGCTGCTGTAGGAGCTGCCACCGTGTGAAGTGCAACTTAATGAGAGCAAATACTCAGAATAACAAATGACTGCCACCTCTGAATGCAGACAGGGTGACAGCTCGGAGGTGTTGTGGGAGAGATTCTTTTAACTGAAGGACTATGGTTCAAGCTCCGCTTACCTGCTCTCATCCATCCTGCTGAAGTGTCCTTGAGCAAGACCCTGAATTGTTCCCATCCGCAGGCCTGCTGATATGTGACTCTGACCTCTGACCTCCCTGTGGGGATAAGACAAGACTTTTCCTGCAGACATCGATAAAGGATAAAGGTGTAGCTCCTCTCTGCTGCATCACTTGTCACTGTTGGATTGCAGTGTGACTGATTCCCCACCTTGATAAGCAGTTGGAGAGGCCTTAACAGGTCATTGAGAACAGGAGGCCACAAATCTCCACTGATTTTATAATTAATTCAAAGCGATTTTTATTTAGCCATTTAGCTCATAAACAAATTGCAATGACATGGTTGTTGCCTATTTTAACTATACTAAAGTGTATTCAAGTACATGGTCTTTCAGGTGGAGACCAGGACTAATTGATTTCAAAATCAGATTTTTTAAAGCTTTCCCTCAAACTTCTGCGCTTGCACTCAAATAGCCTCTGCTTGTGCTTCGATGTGCCGCCGCGTATGCTCCCACTGTGCTTTCACTCTGATTTTTGACGTTGATTCGACAGATTTCCTGCACTTCAGCTCTTCTCCTCACTTTCACACATGAAACGTCAGGGCTTGGGTTTCTCCTCTAGCCTCTGAATCTTTTGTGCATCATGTTTATCAAAATTCCCCAACCAATAGAATGCCAGATGAGCTGTTGACAGATAAAATAGTCCCACCCTTGTGGTTACTTTTGTGTTCATATTTGCTAGTAACCGTATTCTCACGACATAAAAAAAGCTTACGTCCTTCATTTTGCCGCTCCATGTTCACCAGTGATCTGCTGGAGTCCTGCTTCATGAATGTGTTGTGTTTTTTTCTTCAAGCACACCGACAGGAAGCCGGTGTAATAATAAATCTGTTGACGACGAGTGCATGAACCCAGTTAAAGTAACCACCCGTATAGGATTCTCAAAGACATAGAGCTAACACACCTACGATGAGCTCAGGACAATGTCATTTGTCAACACTACATCTTGAGTTCTATTGGTTGGGCAATTTTGACAGATTTGTTGAACAAAAATTAAGTTGAGAAAAAGTGAGTGCAAGCGTACAATTTGAACACAAGCCCAGAAAATATAAGCACAAGCAGGGTATATTTGAGTGTAAGTGCAGGGTTTTGAGTAGATCTGAAAGAACATGCTCTTGAATATCCAAATGATAATGTAAAATACAGGTATTTGCTTAATGTTCAATCAGAACATAAAAAGAAAGAAAAAGTAAGAATAGAAAACAAAAGAGAAAGGCACAAAAGGTGGGATGAGGCAGGAAGGAATCTATCATCCTCTTCAATCTAACACCCAGACTTCACTCACAAACTTTCACCTTTACACAACACTGTGAAATATTCCAAAGGTGTAGGATGTCGGTTGTCACTTGTGTTTTAAAGTCACGAGAGGCTGTCTAACTGAGACAGTTTATTTCTCACTGTAAAAATTAAAATTGTTTGGTGTTAATTAAATCATTAATCTGCTTCTTAGTAGGTGTGACATACATTTTTTTCCTTTAGGAATGAATTACTTTATTTTATTTTAATTTGGCCTGTGATGAGGCAAATAAGTAAGAAAGTTTCTCTGAGATGTATTTAGATTCGTCGTGGATTCAGATGAGCCAAAGAATTCCCCACGGTATACCTCATAAATAACCAGAGGAGAAGTGAGTCAGTCCACAGAGTCACATAAAGCTGTCTGCTAGCTTGCCTTGCCCGAGGGCACTTCAGCAGAGTTGAATCTGGCTGTCAGTGAGCTAAAGAAATTAATCACAAACAGCCATATATATGTTTATGTTCAGAAAGAGCAGCTCCTTGGATGATTTTGACCTTGATTTTCTAATTAAAGTGAACCTTGAGTATACATGCAGTCACCATCACGATGAAAATGAAGTGATGTTTATGTTTGACTCCCATAAATCACTGTAAATGTCATCAGATGAGTAATGAGCATTTCTCACAGGTACGCCATGAGGTTGAAGAACTTCAGCAGCCATTCAGCTACAGTTGCTGAGAAGAAGCTCGCCGTGTTGTGGTAGGATTCTCTTTTGTGTGTTTGTTTGTGTGTCTGTGTGTGTTTGTAAACAACCTTTGGTTCGGAGCCGTCACCTTTGAAATGTTGTTGAGTTCACTACCCCACAGATCATTAGGGCCAGATATGTAAATGTCTCCAAATATCTTTGTCTGATCTAATATGCACAAACATTACATTGTCCTGTAACCACAAGAGTTTATGTGCTGGCCATGTTGTTGTCATGTCCAGATGGGGAGTTTTATTGCTTGTCATTCCTTCTCTCTCACCTCTCGTTTCCTGTTATTGCTCTAAAGTCAGAATGTGCTTTATTTGATATTAAATGTAGCCTGTAAACCTTTATTCTCTTTACTACATGATTCTCAAAATGTGACCAAATACAATTCTAGAGGAGAAATGCTAAAGTAAACAGATTCACATAACTCTCTTATATGCACAAACCTGTCAGAAACCACTTGCCTCAGCCTGACCTACTCAGGAGGAGGTGTGCATTCATGGTGTTTTATTCATGTTTACATAATCCTCACCACTAAATCTTTAGTAATAATATCTGTGGTGCTGTATGTGTTCACAGTCTTCAGTAAAAAGAGGAATAAACCGAGTAAAACTGTGCCAGTGGCGGTGTAACAAGGGGAAGTGACAGTCATGGAATCATAAGCTAACATATCAGCATGGAGACTAACTGAACCTTTATAGCAAATTTGAAGAAATCCCCCCACGGGGCTCCTGAGATATCATGTCCACAAGGCATAAAATGTGCTTTGCGAGGTCACAGCATCTTAACCCTTGACCTTTGACCATCATCTTGCAATGAAGCTGGATGTATCTGCCAAATTTGAAGACATTTTCTCAAGGTGTTCTTAATATATTGTGTTCACCAGCATGAGACGAACAACCCCTAAAACATGTCTCCTGTCACCGGCTGTCTCCCGTGCAGAGGTCTAGAAATAAACAAAATAGGAAATTGGTGAATGTGACAATATCTTAAATTACCATTTCATGCAACGTAAAAATCTGTTCAAGTGGTTCTGATATATGTGAATATACATTATATAATCAACACAATACCCCCATCAGTCTGCTGAAACCATTAAACCTGTGTCTTCTCTTCTTTCTTACTCACAGTGAACCAAAAAGCATTTTAGGGAATTGATTTACCTCTGTGCTCTGTGTTAATTCATGAGATTACAGCTCTCAAGCAAGTTGGTGGAATTTTATATTTGCATTTAGCCATGGTCATTAAAATTTTTACTTTTTTTTTACTTAACTCAACGAGGACTTGTGGGGCATGTTTGAAGTCCAGGTGTATTCTGTGTGGATGACATGGAAATAATATTGAAGACGAAGCTTTAAAGGGAATTTGTGCAGAGGATTCATCTGCCTTCTAATGGTTTTGTTTCCATAGTAACCGCTGTCTGTCTCTGCTGTATCTGAGGATGTTCCATCTGAAGAAAGACCACGCTGTCAAGTACTCGCGGTCGCTCATGGAGTACTTCAAGGTAGCACACACATTGATTATACACACACACACACACACACACACACACACACACACACACACACGCACTTGGACATGGTTTTTATTAACTTCCTCTCTCTCCTTTTCTCCCTCTGTGGTTTAGAAACGTGCAAAGCCAATTACAGCACTCAAACACATTTCATATTCATTTTCATGGTGCCTGTGCATTAATTTTGCATGATGTTATTAAAATCCATTCTTTCTCTTTGATATTAATGTATTAATTAGCTCCATCAATCATCGCAGTGGATTGTTAGGGTTTAATGTGCTTGTTTTGATTAATTGTGTTTAGTTAAATTAATTACTGAGGATGTCATTATCACAGTGCCGCATTTGCATTGATGGGATTGGATTTCTGGGAAGCGGCTGACTGGGGGTTTAGCTGTGTATGTGTGCGCAGCCTGTGTACATACGGCATGTGTTGACAGAAAGAAAAGAAATTACTGAAATGAGTCTAAGCGGAAAAAAACACAAAAACCAGTTTTCTAATATACACATCCACATGACACATTAAAGTGGATTCCACACGCTCATCACTAAATAACATCATAACCTTATGCACTAGGACTAATGGCACATTAACAGCAATATTCTTCACAGCATACCTGATGGTTGTGTCTATAATAGTCATGTTATTGATGAAATGAAGCATTTGAGACCAAAGTAATTGTATTGGTGCATAAGCACAAAAAGCGATATTTGTCACATTGTGATTTAAAATCGTGACTTATTGGATGATTAATTAAAACTAAGGTAGTAATTAGTTCCCAAATGAGTTAATTGAGCTTTGTTGCCTTATTTTCCTACTTGGTAAATCTGGAATCATCATGGTTTGCAAAAAAAGCACCCGAGACAGATTAAACAAATGATATAAGATATAACAAAATAAAACTAAACTTAGCTGTGGACAGAGTAGCTGTTTTCCCCTTTTGTTTATGCTAGCGAGTTACGACAAAGTGATATCTATCTTTTTGTTTTACTTAATATAAACTGTTTTAAATGTAAATTTCGATTTCTGGTGTTATTGTGCATGTTATTGTCTTTCTTCAGGTCATGAAAAACATAATTTGATTAATCTGTGTTTTTGTGACCCAGAATTCAGCCAAGAGTTCCCACCAAGCACCTTCTCCGTGGAGGACCAATGGAAAGTGAGTACACACACACGATACATCCCCCCTTCATCCATGTACTGTAGATAATTGAGAATTTATAATTCACCCGAGCTCTGCTTGCAAAATACCATGCCACCCCTGACAGCCACTTGCTCAAACAAACCCCTCAGGAAGCAAAGAGAGGGATTGATTTGTTGTAGATGTGAGGAGGAGAAGACTGGAGGGGCTGCTGAGTGCTGGGTGAGATGGAGTGACGGAGGGAGTGATGATAGATGGAGGAGGAGAGGCATGGAGGAGCTGTGGATGTGAGGCTAATGAGTTTGGACAGCTCTGACACTGCACAACAGCGGGACTGGAGCTCAGAGTGTGTCTGTGTGGTTGTGTGTGAGTGAGTGAGAGCCTGTGTGGCTGTGTGTGTGTGAGTGTGTGTGTGTGTGTGTGGTTGTGTGAGTGCAGCTCAGAACCAGGCACAAGTTGTCAGGTCAGTGAGGGTCAAGGCCACATCATAGAAGTTGCATCACTGGCAGAGCAACACCCCCAGCTGTGCAGGGCAGGATGAGGGGAGCAGGAGCAGTTGGTACAGTCTGGCCTGGTGACGCTGCATAGTGAAGATCAGAGCTGCTGCCCCCCCCCCTCACATCCAGCAGTTTGTATTGCCTTAAGGACATAACCGTTAACTCTGCTGATGCATTTGTCACAGTTCTCTGCAAAGTCACAGACTGTTATTGTGTCTGCCTTGTGTCCACCATTATTAATGTGCAGCATTAATATGGGAACACTGTGTTGTTGTTAATTTAGTTATGATACACTAATACACTGTACAACTCTGCACACTGTACATTACTATTGACAATGTGTTGAATGACTATAGGTTACAAATTATATGGAGACCGACTATTTATAGGTTGGCCAATAAAAATCAGCTGATATGAGCCTCTCACTGACACATTGGTATCTTTGTTTATTTCCGTCGATACTGTATCTCCCAATTTGAAAACTTATTTTACAAAATAAACAATTCAGAAACTATGTTGATTATGTTTACACGTCTGATATTAAATTCTACATATTATGTTTTAATTAGGTTTTATTTTTATTTATAGTAATCCATAACAAATGGTTAAACTGTAAAATATCAAGCTTCAATTAAAGTTTGATAAAATCATCTTAGGAATCACGGCCAAATTCGTTTTATAATATTTATGTCAGTCGATTTAGTCTCACTAATGGGAATCTTCTACTCCCTAATGTTTGTATCGCCAGTGGCCCCCAAGCATCCATATCGGTTGGGCTGTGGAATTACTCTGAAGTTCCCCTCAGCTTGAATAAGTGCTTTATCATCTTTATTGGTTATAAAGACCCTCAAGTTCCCTGTTCTGGTTTAGTCACATTGTGTACTGCTTTGCAAACAAAGTGTTTGTCCCTTGTCTCTTTCTGTAACATATTGTACTTTCCATGTTCTAATTGACTGAAGAGGATACAGTTATATAATGTAGCCAGTGCTCTCTTCCCCTGATCCACTTACACTTCTGTATGTATAAATGAAAAGACTGAGTTTACTGTTTTGTGCTTTAAAGCAGCTTAAAGTGCAGCGGAGCTCAGACCCTGTATTCAGCAGACGGATATTTGATGCTTTTAAGTCTATTTGGAAACTATGCACAGAAGCACCTGACTGACAAAACACACATTCTTCCTTGTATGTCATGAAGTCGGTTAAGTTCCTGAGATGTTACGAGACCTCACTGCCTCTGTGTGTGTTCCAGGGTCAATGGGACTCCGTCTCCACTCTCACTCAGCCCGTCCCCAGCCAGCAGCGGAGGGGGAGGGGGAGGCTCTGGAAGTGCCCCAAGTTCACTGGGCAGTGTGGCTATTCCCCAACGGATTCACCACATGGCTGCCAGTCATGTTAACATCACCAACAACATCCTGCGGAGCTATGAACACTGGGAGACGGCTGACAGACTGGCCTCTGATGGCCAAGGTAGGACCACAGACTCATGATGTCTCCTACATTATAAGAAGTTATCACTTCAAAGTAAAATTCCACGTGTTTATTTAAAAATAAAATGTTAGATTAAATAGCATGACAGTTATTGTAATATCTTTCATGCATTAGATTACTACTCAACATAAAGGCAGACATGTTATGTAAAGTTCAATAAACCAGGTTTGACAGTGACTCTTGTCTTGATTGCCCCGGTGCCACAGGGACTCCTTCCTCCCAGTCATCCTCAGTAACCGTGTCTCTCCCTCACCCTCCTGTAGATTTCTTCCAGGAGCTGGACACGGTCATGGAGCCACTGAGTCAGCAGAGCAGCATGACTGAGCTGGTCCGATACATCAGGCAGGGACTGCACTGGCTCCGCATAGAGGCCCGTCTGCTGTAGACATGGAACAGGGACTACATTACAGAGGGGGGGGGGAATGGGCCTACCAGCAAGAACTGGGATAACAAGTGAGATGAGACTCAGGACGCTGCTTCAAATTCCCACTGGGATTCTTCAAGTGACCACGGTAATGTAACAGCACAGACTGGGTGGATTAATGAGGCTGGATTTCACCTGCAGTTTGGACTGAGCAGTAACTGGGATCAGGAATTTCAACTGTGCATCACAGAATACAAAATGTTTATTTCTGTTTTGGGAGAGAATAATATATCAGTGAAAGGAGCTTATATTCCTATAGGAACAATGGATGTTACAGATTCCCCTGTCCCTGAAGAGAAAAAAGAACCAGAGAGTGAAGAAAGAGGAAAAAGTGTTTTTACGATGACAGGATCATTTAAAAAGATGTGCGAGAGGTTGATGTGATTAAAGTAAGAGAGCAGCTCAACAGAGGCTCAGCTCCTGCAGCAGTGGCCTAGAAACGCTCCCGTGACAGAGGCTACAATTAAAGTCTCTGGCTGCAATCGATCCAGGTGTGAAAGTACTGGTCCAATCTTTAAGATAAGAACCCTACTGGTGGAGCAAAGAGGCTCAGGTTCAGCCACTAGAGCTGAATTAATGGAGGTTGAAGTCCTTCATCAGCTTCCTGTTCAGTCCATCTTCAGTGTTTAGTGGCAGATCCTCTAAAACCTTTGGGGACTTAACTCAATCAGACACAGGGATACTAAATGGCTTCGGAAGAGTGAGGTTCACAGGTTATTCGAATTTCAGTTTTCAAGATGACATCCGTATCCAACTCAGTGTTTGATTGGTTAACCATCAATTGATCTTTTCATATATTAGTTTGCCTTGTGTGTGGTGAAGTTTGTCACACCTGCACTGTATTCAAATGACGTCCACGTGCACAGGTATTTACAGGAAACCAAGCACATCCTGGACAAACTTTGGAAAATCATTTTCTGTTTACCACCAGTGACCACAGGTGTTGACAAATCAACCAAGACAAATATTTTTGGTTGTAATCTGGATTCACAACTCTGGCTTATTTACTAATTTATTTATTTGCCTTTGTCGAAGTATTCATATTTTTTGTTATTGTTTGAAAATCTTTTATATTTAATCTATTTATAAATATGACACCTGATACTGGTAGGTGGTAACTAGTAAGTACAATACAAAACTTTTTTTTTAAACAAAAAAGGTCAAAGGTGTCAAATGTGTCACATAAGACATTTTATTTCATAAATGAATAAGTCTAAACAAATATATTTAGGGAATTTGACCAATTTTTTAGTACGAACACTTTTCAACTGCTGAGGCTTGCTACGTCGCCCTTTATTCTAGATGTCTCAGTGGTTTAGGGCTGTGACACTAACATTTTACTACATCTACCAGTAGGGCTGGGCGATTTTTCGATCTCGATTCGGGATCGCGATAAAATGTTGATCGATCTCGATAATCTCCTTGTGACATGTATTCGATCTCACGTAGCAAAAGTAAGCGCAACAGTTGGGACATTATTCTGAAAAAAAAACAGTGCAGTTGCGAGAGAGAGAAAAAGAGAGAACGAAGTTGGAAAAAGGACGGGAATCCGTCCTGACTCCGTCCTGACGGGCTCCCGTTAGCATCGCTGACGGGCTCCCGTTAGCATCGCTGAGGGGATCCCCGTTAGCAATCGAAGCAATCGAAGTGAGGCAAAAATATAACGAGCGCTATTACTTATTGCTTAGCTAAAGATATGATGCCCCTGAGCACAGAGGAGAGGGACCGCTTCAGGAAACTTATCAAAGTGTTAGACTCCAGGTACGAGGGTACGATCTCCCTGGCAGAAAGTACTTTCTCAAACTGCGCTGCCACAGCTTTATGATGAATGCCGTCGTAAGCTGATATACCTCAAAAAAATCTCTGGGAGTTAAACCAGTATAATACATATTCTTGAATCGATAAAATCGAAGAATCGAGATCGATCAATATGGAAAAACATATCGTGATAACATTTTTTTCCATATCGCCCAGCCCTATCTACCAGTATGCTTATCAGGGTGTCTTTAGTTTATCCATTAGCTATGAAGCGACTCTTCCTGTATCCTATTTGACCTGGAGCCATGGTTTGTTTGAGTAGAAGCTCTCGTCTGTCAGAGCCTCTTTGTATAATTGAATCGGGTTAACCTCTACCTGAAGATGTGTGTGTCTGGAGTGAGGATCACAGGACCTGGTCAAGCACAGTCCAGGCAGATACTAGCTCCGCAGAACAAGCACTCACTTCAGCCGCCTGGTTCTTCTCTCACTAGTTATGGGCTTTTGTGAAACTCCAACCAGCTCTTGTTCCCATAGTAACCAACCCACTTACAGTGTCAAACACTGAGGGGGAAAAACTACAAGAATCGGTGTGATTTGCCTCTAATTAGACCCCCAGTCGTGTTCAAATCAAGTAAACGGGGAAAATCTCACAGCAGCTTTTTCTGCCCTGATGTTTAAAAAAGACTTCATGTGATCAAATCATCCGCCTGACGTCCTGTAGTCCTTTCCCCGCATTTGTCGTGTTGTGTTGTTAGTGTGTATACATGTACAGCTGATTGTCAGGTGTATTTAAGTCATTACCTGACTGGACAATAATGATGTGTGTGTATCATAATGTACAGACTGTGATTCCTGAAAATAGTGTCTGTTCTTGTTTTATAGTGTCTTGTGAATGACTTCATGTGAATGAATGAGGACGCGAAACAAGAAAAATAGGGTGTGTGCGCGTTTGTGCGGGTGTGTGAGTGTGTGTGTGTGTGTCCATGCACAGGCTATGGCTGCATTTACACAGCACCAAACACAATCAGATTCTTAACTCTCAGTGGCACATGAAATCAAAAGGTGACCACACTGTTTCCATGTGGTTTCTCTTCTGTGTTCACATGGGCTTTAAAATCTGATTTTTTTTTATTGGTCTCTGTAAATCCAGCACATCAAGCATGAGTTTTTAAGTTTTGGATCATTTGACCATCGCTGAATGTGTATGGAAGACAATGCGGATGTGAAAAGTAATTTTCACTTTGACAAAAAAAAAGAAGAAATTCAAGTGCCTCTATTTGTGTCCAGTGGGAATTGCTCTATTTATTTATGAACAAAGAATGAATCTAAATGATTTTCCATACCATATTGGTATAAATATGAGATTGTTTTTCGTAAAATCAAATGTTTCCATAAGCGTTTTACTGGCGTTTATGATGACACCAGGGTTTGGCTTTAAGAACAATGTGTGGTTTAACGTGTCAAAATTGCATCACTTGCTGTTTTATTTTTCTCTTGAGGATTTGAGCAAGTTTGGGTTTGTGTGAAATGCCTGAAGAGTTCAAACCATCGCATGCAATAAACGATAGCTTCAGACCAAGAACTACTTGTGTCCATATTGAAAAAGAAGAAGAAAAACAAGTCAGTGTATTTCATGTTACATACAGTGTGAATTTGCGACGTCACCTGAGGATACAGTGCCGCTCTGAATGCACAACATTAAACATAAGAGTCTCAAGGAGGTTACAACATTCATGAATAACATGTTACTTAAACCTCAAAGGAATAGTCGGACATTGATTTGCTATTTCTTTTGCTTTCTTCGAAAGTTAGATGAGAGGACTGATACCACTCTCATGGCTGTGTGCTAAACATGTAGCTTAGCACAAAGACTGGAAAACAGGGGGAAACAGTTAGCCTTAGTTTTTCTCTAAGAAACGAATCATCTCTTTATGCAAACTAAAGATTTTTCATATGCGACTGGATATTTTTGTACAAAGTGTAAAAGGCCTTCATTATGAAAACTTGACCCAATATACACACAAGGTTAGTTTCTTCCAAAAAAGATTATAGCTACGAGTCTCATCTACGATAGAATGTTAGGGATATTTAATTTGGAAAAAGAAATTGAATAAATTGTTACATGATGAGAATAAATCAGAATTTTTATAATAGTAAAGTTTTAATTTTACAGGTATAAAGTTGTTATATTGCATGGAAGTATTTGTAATTCTACAGAAGTATCTTGTGAAGTTACACTTTAATATGGGTTTCACAAATAATGAAAGAGCTAAAGATTCTTGAAATCTTATAACATTTATCCGGTTAAATTAGTTAATAATATTATGACTTAATTTTCATAACATTACAACTTTCTGATCAATAATATTATGACTTTCTTTTAAATTATGACTTAATTCTCATAAAATCAAGGCTTTTTCTAGACTTTTTCAACTAAAATTGTTCCTGTTATATTGGGACATTATTCAGAAAATCTCCAATACGGCCCTAATACGCTGTGGTTCCCATTAACTTGTCACATGAGACTAAGCTCTTTCTAGTTCCATAACTAATTTGCTTCATAATTAATTTGTCATTACATGTAAAAATGGCTGTGTAGATGAATTGCGAGCGGCTGCTGAGCTTAATGCATAGTCAGGAGATGTGCTCCAGTAGCTGAAAATCACTGATCTGACACCAACTGCAAACACAACAATTATCCAAAACAACACGGGGAAGCAAGCGATGAATCATGATTAGAAAATACATGGCATGTGTCCCGTCCAGTCACACTACAGGTGTCAGGGAGAGCAGAAACAGTCAGCTGCGATTACCTCTGCGTTTAGAATTCATCACATTACATTTTAATTAGACTTGAGCTTTTCATCATTAATTCAATCTTTGGAAATATCAAAGGTTATCTATCAGCTTTTCAAAGTCAAGATCTTCTTACCAGCTCTCTTTTGGACGAGCTAATCCTTCCACTGCCCCCCCGTCACTTGAAAGCTGTCTAACATTAATATTTAGCAGTAGTGGTGCTGGTAGAAACTCTTTCCCCCTGTTTCCAATGCCAAACTAAACGAACCAGCCACTGGCTGCAGCTTCCTATTCATCACACAAACATAAGAGGAGAAATATTTCCACCAAATGTCAAACAGTATCTCTGGAGTGGACTCTGAGATAGTTCTTCATCTGAAAGCCTGAAAAGAAATATGAGCTAGTTTGACAAAAAATGCCTTTTTAAAGTTCTATTTTTATTTAAATTTTGAGGTCATGAAGCCAAATTAGCAGTTTCCCAATGAGCCAACGAACAAACAAACCCCACAGTGTGTTTCTGTTGGACCTCAGTCGTCGATCCACAGTGTTGCTCGCTCAATCCAATGATGTTCGGTGTTGTTTTGTTTTATAGTGAAACGGTGATGTTACTATATGGTTATTGTTAATTTCTCACAATGTTCCAAACACAGCGGTACCATATACATGATTATACAATGATGTGCTGTAAAAAGTCTTAAAGACATTGGTGACGTCATGGAAAACATCCGATCCATTCCACTGTGTTCCATGTCACATGTTGAAATCATGCAACAGCTCATGTATATGCCATGTCAATCTGTGGCTCTCTTCTGAAACGCTATGGAGACAGACTGCCTCAGCATGGCCTTTCATTCTGCTGACATCTGATTAAATATCCCATTAGCTCCAGTTACGTTATTACACTTGTCAACTTGTTTATCAAAGGCGGCAGTGACAGAGTCAGCGTCTCTGCTGCTGTGATACAATACACAGCCAAACACGCTGATTCTGAATTTTGACAACAGATGGTAACAAGCCGATTAGACATTGATAATCTTTCCAGTGGTGCTGGGAGTCTCTGACATTTGTTTGTATCTCACAAACTCTCAGGCACCCTAGGGAATTACCAAAACTGCCTCATATAGTGAATGAATTGAAAGTATTTATGAGCATAATGGTTTTTTCTGCTTTAATTCTTGCAATCTGCCAGAGAGCTGCTTTTATCTCGGGTTTCTTTTTCATTTGATTCTCCTCAGTTGTGCAGAAAGAGATTATTTGCTGAGATCACCAGAAGGAGACGGTAATATTCACTGTTCACTGGTTGGTTGAAGAAAATCACTGGGAACATTTCCCAATTACCCCAGTCCCCATCCAGCTACTCTGGAGTCAAATCAACTGGAGTACAAACTGTATATTTGGCTGAAAAAAACTACTTCACCGAATAATTTCTGTAACCATGAGAGTTTGTTTATTGTGTGGTGAAATATACTTAGACAGGAATAGACTGAGACTTTGCAAAACACATTTCTTAGAGAAATATCAACACAACTTTCATGTCTATGCAACAAACGCAGAGCTAGAACCTGGAGCCAATTAGCCTAGCTTAGCATAAAGGGCTGGAAGCATGAGGAAATAAGTAGCCTGGCTCTGTCCGACACAGCATCAGTGAAGCTCACAAAATGCCACGCTGTGTGTTGTTTTTTTTATCAATACACAAACAAAACTAGAAGGAATTCCATTTAATTTTCTCCAAAACTACACACGATCACTTTTACAGTGTTGTTTGATTACCTGTTAAATAAACAAGTTTTATTTACTGAGCTTTAGATGTGTTGGTATTTGGAACTATGGAGAGAGCTACTCCAGCTGTTTCCCTATTTTCTTATGCTAAGCTAGGCTAATCACCTGGATCTTGTTTTACACACAGAGATTGGCTATCATTGGTCATCATAAGCATAAACCCCAAAACATCAAACCACTTGTTTCCTTAGACATCATCTGTGTTGTTGTGTAGGTTTCAACATCACATGCTGGGGACACAGAAGAGAAATCACTAATTCTCTAATGAATAGCTAACCAATAGTGTCTCCTTTCGATTTTACAGTCAACATGACACTTTCAAAGACAGAAGTCCAATTTGAACCCTTCCACTCTACTGAGGTTACTGTCACATATATTTTGTAAATGCAATATTATTCCCCTCCTGGGACCAAACAGTGTTAAATCTCGAGAGATTTAAAATGACCCGAGAAAAACCAAACCAAACAACATTAAGTTTTAATAGAAACTATTGTTGAGCACTTTTCATGTTTTCAGTCATTCTGTTCGCCGCAGTGAGATAATGGGTTTTGTCACAATGTATCTTTAAAGGTGCAACATGTAGCGGTTTATAAACTCAGCACTTCTCCACCATCAGTGGCTCTTAGCGCTTCATTTTCTTAAAACTAAAAGACACCTTCCAACCTTTGTTGATTCCTGCCAAAAGTCACATTACAACCCCACCTGCCTGCTCCTCTGCAGCTTGATTTGTGCAACACATCAGATTTACCAGCAGACAGTGTTCTTAGTGATGATCGACTTTGGTCAATGTGTTTTCACGACAACATCCAAACTCACGTGGTACTTATCGATGTGAAAACAGACGGCACCTTTTAAGTGTTGAGTTCCCAGCTGACAAACCTCCGTCTGCTGATCTGATGCATGTCACTGGCTGACGGCAGAAGTGAAACAATCTCCACAAAAAATCACATCCGAGGACACAACCCCCTGTCCTACATGGGGTTGAACAGTATTTAAAAATGTGTTGCACAACTTCAGCTGTTTCTTCTGTTTCTATCCGTGCTATCTTTTGGCCTTTTATATGGTTCTTTTTATAATGAAGTTGTTCTATGTGATGATCAGAAGTTGTGATGCAGTTCCATTGTTTTTCAATATTTAATGTCTCTGAAATATGGATTAAAATCTGTTTGAACCAGTGATCCTGCTCTCCTCCATCTTTATTCTGTCCGTTAGACATGAAATATTTCATCAGGCTGTGTTTGACTTGAGGCGTGAGGCCACCACTTCTTAAAGAGCAAAAAGCGGACTGTGTTTTCCCACTGTGGTTTACTATTCAATAAAGGTAACAAAGAATTAGCAAGTGTATTAAAAGTGCAGCTAAATTAGGAATTTTCTGATGGACATAAATCCCATCTAATGAAGTATTTCCCTAAATGAGTAAAGAGGTGGAGATGGCCTATATTCAGACCTTGAGACACATTTGGCTGTGTGTGAGTGAGAGTGTTTGTGTGCGTGTGCGTGTGTGTGTGTGAGAGTGTGTGTGTGTGTGTGTGTGTGTGTGTGTGTGTGTGTCCTTGGTGTAGAGCCAACACACTGACAGCTTAGATTTATAGGTTTAATTGCCATAGGTAACCATGCAGTCAAATAAGCTCTCAGAGATATGGTTTAGGATCACACACACACAAACACACACAAAACATGCATGTACATGTCTGCAAAGAGACCAAACCGTACACGTACACACACAAACAAACATACGCGCACAGGCACACACACAACAGCAATACGTGTCCATTTGCCCCCAAAGGAAAATCTGACCTGAGTAGATTCTCCAGCTGCAGTTACATTCATAAAAAACACACAACAGACACAAAGCTCATGACGACTTTAACATGTCACTGTTGTCTATTATTAAAATCGCTGTTAGTTATTGCCGCAGTAATTGCTGCTCCACCTCCACCCAACACATCATCCAACGCACAGCCGCTTTCTGCTTGGTGACTCTTCTAAAGAAGTGTGTATAGAAAGCTAGATGGAAATGGAAACACAGCCTCTTGCACACTGCCATTATTGAGGGTTACATGTGGCCAGGCACCGCCATCAAGAAGAGCTTTCCCCTTGAGCAGCATCGACTAACATTTTTTTTAGATGTGACACACTGATTATATTCATTATATTTTTACAGACCATGTTTTTATTTAAGTTTATAAATAAAGACATCCTTTGAAGAGAGGAGAGGTTAAGTTACATAAATGTTTGGAAGTTAGTGCTGTATTTTCTAAAGAATCTGGAATGAAAATTGCAAAAGGACTAATGATACTAATGAGGGGAGGTGTACAATAAATATTACCACCATGTTTATTCTGAATGTGAACAGACTTGTTTTACTCTGTGAGTTCTCACACAACTAAGAGCCTCATACTTATCTACAAAATACAAGCTAATGGTTCATAATATAACAGTTTATTGCTGTAAAAGATGATTTTGTTTTTATTAAAAAAAGAACTTTTAAGGTTTCAAATGAGCAGTGCGATTTCAGTTGGGCTCAAGGCCCAAAATACTTTCCTCTATCTAAAAGATAATGAGTGCATTCACTATTCTCTTGAAGTAAAAGTTAACTACAAACTGCACAAACTAGCACTCGTTTAGTTTTCCTGTTGATGTCGGCTACATGTTCAGGTGTTTGTTCAGCAACTATAAAGTTCAGTGTTTTCGAGATGTACACCAACAAGTCGGCATTACTGTTTGTTATTGTTAGACCGAGAATGGAATTTGAAGGTTTTACTGCAGTTCCGTGGAACAAGATGTAACTTTCAGCCAAGAGGACGACACCCACAAGGTGCTATGTTGGTATGAGAACAGAATAGTTTGGCATGTGCTTAAAATGTGTCATCAAAACATTTGAAATATCTTATAACAAAATGTGAAAGGGACACATTTTGATATAATAAGAAGTTGTTGTGGTGGCTGCTGAAGGACGTAACAGTTAAACAGGAAATGGGACCAAATGATATTACACAACATTTATTATAAGATGTCCTGTTGTTTATTTCCCCGACAATTACAGTAGCTCGCAACTCTTCTAATGAATAATGAACAGAAACAGATGTTAATCAGATGCGTTCTGTCAGTAGTTGTATGACTATTACTACTGGCAACACACTTCTGTTTAAAATCTGATGATGCTGATATAATTCTCCTAACAGTAGCCTTTTGTTGATATAATTGACATTTGACTGAAAATGCATTTTGCCCCATTTGCAGAACCACAGGTTTCCCCCACCAGCTCCCACAAAGAGTTGATTACAGCAATTCCACTTAATTAAAAGCAACCCACTCAGTGAATGAATTCCCTCTGTCTCAATGTGCAGTGGCAGTTTTAATAGATTATCCCTCCTCTCATTCTTTGCCACGTTTAAAAAGTGATTTTCTTCAAACGCTGAGCTTTTTCCGCTCAGCTCGGCGGTTCACACTTCCAGAGGCGCTAACGAGGGAGGAGCTCGTCAGCTCTAATTGAATGACTCCTGATTAAACTGGTTTCACACTGACAGCCAGCATATCCCATCCAGTCCACCTTCTAATGGTCTGCTTCCTTGAATCGTCTGCAGCTACGGACATGTCTCTTCTGACCGGCTGTGTAACAACTGTACAAAAACAAAGCAGATTAAAAAAGAAAAAAACATGGAGCTGTTCCCTGCAGATGATGAAATGTACCACTGATGAACATGAGGACTTCTTCCTTTGGATTCCTGACATGTTTTCACCGTTAGCTGTCAAAACAAGCTGAGGTGGGACAGAGTGATGCTGGGAATTGTGACTCAGTCGCTCCATAAGATTACATTGTAGTCATGTGTTGCGGCTTCTGGGGAACATGATCTACTGGACTGAGTACCATTCGTTTTCATACCCACATTAATAAAACATAGGGCCCAGGTTGAAAAACACTGGAAATTCCCTTTAAAGTGATAAACATTTTCCATGGATCCTCCCCTTTGTCCTGATCAGTGATGAAGGTTTATGTGTTCTTTCTTGGCCACTACCTTATATCCTTCCCACACGTTTCATGGAAATCCATTAAGCTTGAGTGAGAGGCTCCAGACAATCTCTGGAGTTTCTCCGGCAGCCCCCTGGAGTGAAAACTCTGGATAATGTCTGATTTAGATCCTGTTTGAAACAGAAAGACATCATCTTGAGGAATCCACTCAAGCGAGTGAGCGTGTTGATGATGTTTGCAACTCTAAACAAAGAAGAGAAATCTACTCTAGATATCTCCAAGATACAAGAGAGAGCTTTTGGTGATAAGAGCCGATGCCAGTGTCCAGGTGCTGTAAAGAAAAAAAACGTGTGATTTCCACAGAGGAATTCACTTGTCCCGCTTCTGTCTGCTGCAGCCCCCCCCCCTCACCTGAACACTCTGAAGATTTCTGATGCTGTTAACGCGTCTGTGCGAAGAATCTTCTGCTGAGTTATTCGTATGTGAAAGGAAAACTCTGGATAAAGTCCGGACCCTATTGTGCAGACTTCCTCCGGAGCTCATGTCTAATAAAAAGGCTTCACATGAGAATCAGGGAGCTGTCCATCAGGCTCAGTGGGCACATATATAAACAGACCCCATCATACTGTGGACTTAATTTCTCTGTATCAGCCGTGACGTTGTAGCACATGTCACAGTGGCTGCTGTTGTTCTTCTTATATTCAAATGCAGGGCTACATCTTTGATTTAGATATGTTTATGTCTAAATAAATGTTACTTGGTATAATTATTAGAAAAGTGAGTAATAAGAAGTAAATAGTGAATAAATATATACTGTTTTTTTTATTGCTTTTCTTATGTGTGTTGTATTTATTGTGTTTTTATGTTTCTATGTTCTTTGTATGCACCAATTACCGCAGCAAATTCCTGGTAGGTCTAAACCTACTTGGCAATAAATACTTTCTGATTCTGATTCTGATTGTGTCTCAGGAAGCTTCCAGAGTATAAAGTTGTCTGCAAACGATAGCTACAACACACTACAGCTTTCCTCACAGGTCTCCACAATGTAAAAGTGGCCAAATAAATGACTGTGAGCAGCTTATAGACTGAGAAGCAAACAGCCTATCTACAAAATTAATTAAGAGCAGAAAATACTTCAAGTCGTTGGGCGCAGAGTACAGTTTGTTTACTACTCCTGGATCCATTCACCCACAGTAAACACACATACACACTTGAGACCAGCCTCAGCCTTGATGCGGCTGAGCTAAGCTGTTTTTAAACACACACATACTCTCACCCTCTCTAATGTAATTGTGTACGTCGCCGACGTTAACAGAAAGCCAGTGTGACCTGCCACAATACCAGCCCACAGCAGTAATATGATCACCAGCGTACGAGGCATAATGATGAAGACGATGAGAGTGAGACAAAGAGCGGGCGGGAGGAAGAGAGCAGGTGAGAGGCAGTGACAAACAGAAAAGAGCAGCAGGGGAACAGCAGCTAAACACTAATGTAATTGCCATTATATCAATTTTGTGGTGGCCGGAGAACCCTGTGATGATAAATATTGATCTGATAAAGCCACTGAGGCAGAAATATGGGGCTGACATGAATACAGGCAGAGGAGAGGAGAGTGGTTACAGCTGACTCACACTTTAGCCCCACTTTCAAAATAAAAGCCCAGGCTGGACGAGGGGAAGAGCTGCCCATGAGCAAGGCACCCAAACATTTTCTCTACCCCTGCCTTCATATTGATATAGTTTCTCTAATTTCTCCTTTCCAGAAATAGTGTCTGTGTATTTGCGTTCTTTGGAGCTTCGGTATCAAGGTCCCACTGATACACACTATCGGGCAATCGATTTTTCACCCTGTTTTTAAAGCATCAGCTAACTTATCAAAGATATATGTGATAACAAATACCTACAATAACAGAAACCATACGTTACAAAAAATGTGTTTGATGTGTACTTTGACTATTTTGTCTAGTCCATGTCCCATCTGCTAACATGGAGGAGGCGGGGTTTATGACCTATGCTGCAGCCAGCGCAACCTGGAAGTGATCAAGGTTTGGCAGAACATATACGCAATTTAAAATTAATTTTGTTAGCGCCACTAGTGGTTAAAAAACAATTAGTGCATTTGTGTACAAAGCTCTATTACACTGGCCCCAGGTTTAATTTAGCCATCAGATGCTGCTACTGCTCCGTTACATATACCATTACAACCAGATAATAAATACACAATGGCACTCCATTGACAGAAGGGAGATAATAATTAGAGGATGGTGAAACAGGAAGTGGAGAGATGTCAGGAGCTTCTCTGGTTTTTGGGAATGATTTTTTGACTGGTTACATACAGACTTCTCTTCAAACTGAACTCTATACACCGTTCTGCTTCATTGCCTGTAAATTGAAAAGGGTAAAAGAAAAATAAATAAAAAAGTCAAAAACCATGAAACGAAATTCATTCTCCAGTATTTTTCAGAACGCAATTACAAGGCTTTAAACTGTTTGCGTTGCAGAGAAAGACCGACCCTGTGGAATCCGACACAAATTAGCGACTGTTCATTTCGGTCCAAATTCTTCCGGAGCCAAAGAGAGAGTGCAGCCATGTGCATAGTCGGCTCCAGAAGAAACAACAGAAGGAGGGAGGAAGGAGAGAAAACACTGAATCCACTGTCAAGGTCCCTGAGGAGCTTACTCTTCTCTGCAGTTTTACACTTCTGCTGAGGGTGAACACAAAAACAAAAAACCACTACAACAGAGCAGCAGGGTGTGTGTGTTTCTGCAGGACACAAACAATGGAGGAGGTTGTGATCATAAGTTACAAAAACAGTAAATTCTCTGCTCCTTGCATTATAGAAAAACATTTCTTTTTTAATAACCAATCAAAAGATTTTTATTATTACATTTATTTTTCATTTTCCCCTCAGAAACATGGAGCTTAAAGATGCTCAAACGCAAACCACACAAGTTTCAATAGATTGTTTCCACTGTCGGTATGTGTATGGACAGTATACATAACTCATTATGTCCATATGTTAAAGTAACAGGACACAGAGAGAACAGCAAACCACTGGAAAATCCTCACAAGTGCACTGAAGACAACCCGGGAAGAAATACATTCTCTCATGATTTCCACTGATCAGAGGAAACCAGGCAAAAATTAACCAAATCATTTCAATCTCTACTACACATATAATAAGAGCCCCGCTGCTTTCATGATTCAACTGTATCCCATTTACACAAGGACAGTGCGGCCCACAATACAAGTCCTCAAAACCAAATCCCTTTGATTCATTGCTGAACCTGAAATGACTCTTCTGAAATTTCCACAGCACAAAAATGTTCACGCATTGGAGCAGCAGTGAAATGCTCAGTTTCATTTGCATTGAATCACTATGGCTTTGACTCACTTCATTTCAAGTCCACAAATTGATCTGAACAGACTGTTTACAAGGAGAGAGGCAAATAGCCGGGAGGGACGTCAAGTGCAAATAGAAATGTCATTTTGTTTCACACCACTGTACAGAACTAGTCAAGCCCTCCTTAGCTGCTGTGCTTCATAGTGGAGACGACACCTGATGCTGACTGAACAATCAATACGCTGAAGAACACTTGATCCAGAAAAAAGGAAATTGGTGTCACTATTAATCAAAAGATCTAATTCTTCAGGTCTCATCAATATTCCCTCAGATGAAGAGCCTCGTAAAGTGTGATGTGATCATGCTCACAGAGGAGGTAGTGAAGTCACGGCCAATCAGAGGAGGCTGTGTGCGTTCAGAATTACATCTATACTTCTTTCATATGTGAACACTCAATTTGAGCCTTATTATCTCATAATAAGCTCGGCATGAAGACAATAGTCCTAAGGAAACACCTAGCGAGGCTCTGTACACACGTCCAACGATTACTATTAAATATATGTATCGCAGTTGCTGAATCAATACATGAAGCTGAAATATAAGAATTTCAACAAGTACTGCATTTTCGTAGAAACTGAAAATATTTGTTACATTTGTGTTCAAGCTAAGCTTACTTGCCTAGTGATAGTTTTTACACAACTTGCAGAGCAAATGTGTGTATCCCTCAAAACACAAAAAACCTGTAACTGCTACCATTGAAAATTAGAAATGACATTTTATATTTAGTGTCAAAATTTACGCACGAAAAAGTCCCACACTTGCGAGGCAGGATCTACTCTGAGTGGAAAGCAGCCTTAACCCTCACGAGGGGGCATTTTCACTCCATGTGCAGAACTGCAGTTTGACGAGCACGGTCTGAGATCAGTACGAGAACCTGTGCTCGAAACTGATCAACACAGCCCGACAGTCCCTCGCAGGACTGGAAATGCTTCCTCACCGGTATGGTTTTGCACTTGCAAACATTTCCTCCACACAAGTTAGTAGATACAGACATGAGTGAAGCGGCCAGTCACTGAACACACTGGTTCTGTTCCCATTTGGATGGGTCCCTTTGTCAAAATGTAAATGATTTCTCTACTAAACTCCTTCAAAAGGTTGAAACGTCTTGAAATTAACAATATGCTCTTTTGTTCACTTAACTCCAGGTCCGTCCGCTGATGAGTTCTTAACTTGGTACATGAGCCTGAAGAAGCTTTAAAGATTAATGGTGATAGCAGAGTCAACAGAATCAAGTATGTGTTGCGTTAAAATAATTATCCGAGGAATTCCGCCCTTCCAGACAAAGTTTTTCATCCATCCATCTTCCCTTTGTACTTGTCCTCATCCGTCCATCTGCTGTGGTGTATTCTCGTCATCACGCCTTCCCACTGTTCCTCTTCATCCCTGCTGTGAGGTAGAGGAGCTGCAGCTTCATTCTCTTCTGCAGAGTCACAGTCTGGACGAGTCCGGAAGTAAGTAAGTAAATAAATGAATAAAATAAAGAATGAATGAATGAGAGGGAAATAACTCTGGTTTGAAATCTCCCACTTACTCTCTAACACCTACTTCACTATAGAGGGACTTCTATGTAGAGTACTTTATAGTGAACTCATCCACACAAGAAAAAACAACAACAACAACAAACTCTTTGACACTACTCTGTTCATTTTATCTGCTCCGGTAATATCATCATTCTTGCAGGATTAGGATGTACAACAAATCCCATAATAATTCCTAAATGTATATATCTGAAATTTATTCAGAAGCACTCCATTTATTTATTGACTTCACTGAATTCAAACTCACATGAGGCAGGCTGATCATCTTCCTCATGATCACACTGTGGTCCGTGTCACTGTAGACGTTCTTGTCCTGCCCGGGGTCGTCTGCTAACATGTACAACTCTCCAGCATGGACGTCAGTCACATTCACCTGCATGGAGACACATATGGACTATCATTTGTTACCGTCATTGAAAACGTCTCAACACATTGAGCCAGAAAAGATGGATGGATCCAACAAGACACACACAGAGTACAAAGTGACAGAGGAGAGATGTGAAACACTCACCTGAAAGGTTTTGGAGTTGAATCCCAGCCACAGTGTGTATCTGTAGTCCCAGGTGCGTAGAGAGTAACCCATGACCTTTATGTCTTGAAGGTCAGGGAGGTCCGAGTTCACCTAACAGAAGAACATTCAACTTAATGAGCACAGATCTCACTCTGTCAGTGTGGTCAGATGTGGAGCTGCCAACTCGTCCTGCGAGCCGGGCGATGAGCTGATGTCAGATCTGCCAAGCTGGACAGAGATGCACCTACAGCAGGTGCTGTGTCACTCACTCAGACATTTTCATTCAGAGATTGTGTTTGAAGCTGGCAGCTCTTGTACAAACCAGAGAGGTTCAAAGAGTGACAGTGTCACCACAGTCATGTTTAATGACTTAACAAGTTCAATCAGTGTGGTACCTTTTATATTAAATATATACCTGTTTGGTTTGATGCTTCCTAGTATTAGGGTCACTTAATGTGAAAAAAATGTATCTGACATTTTGAGAATAAAGGCATAATTGTACATTTGTAATATTACTATCATAAAGTAAAGTTGCAAAATTACAAGAGTTAAGTCATAATATGATCACATGGTTGTCATAGTATTACAAAAAAAAACTATAAGAATAAGGTAATCATTTGAGGTTGTGTCATTTTAGTCTGTCACCTGTGTAAAAAAGAACAACAAACAAAATAACTTTTTGAAAAGATGGAACAAAATGGAATCTATTCTGAAGAAAGAATCAGAGTTTGGAAGTGGTCGACTGTGAGGCTCTAGTTTGTTACATATGGGAAACGTTCACAAAAATGTCAGAGTTTTTCAAGATTGTTTCAAGCTTTCAGAACCCAGAGGAGTGGAACTCCAGAGAGGACTGGTTCTCTTTACCGATTGTTTCCTAAAAAAATATTTCCCTTATTCGTGAAACATTGCAAATTTTTCCACCTCATTGAATCATAACTTTATTCTTACAATATTAAGTCAAAAGGTTTTTTCTTCAGTCTGGCCCCAATACTCTCTGTCTTAGCGTTCTGACTGATGGAAAACGTAATGATTTTACCTTACACAGCTCGTGAAGGCTGTTAAATTCACTTTTCGAGACACTCAATCTCAGGTACCTGTGGTGTATCAGCAGGTCGAGGGTACTGGCTAAAAGAGACCGCTTCCTCGTCCTCTCCTCGTTCTCTGTGACGGAACGTGTAGGCCAGGTTGTCTCCCTCTGTGCACAGCTCCTCCTGAAAGCAAGAGAACAAGCTGCAGATTGAAGGAAGTAAATTTCGGCGCCAATTAAATCACGTTCGTGTTGGACATGTTTATGGAGTGTTTACTTCCTGATTCATCCTGTTTGGTCATGTTGTTCTGTACCCAGACGCCTGAAAGGTCTCTGTTCTGTTCTCATTCAAATCTCTTGGAATCAGAACCATGTTCTTTCCTGGACTAACTTCAGATCACATTCCTATTTTCTATTGTTTTTCTACACTTTGATTAACAAGGTCTTCTTCACTGAACACTCATCAGCCACAGTGACTCAAACGTGTACAGCCATGCTAGCAGCTCTGAGGCAGTACTGTGCTGCATTGAGTTGAATACAAACATGAGCATGTAAACATGCTCACAATGACAATGTTGACACACCAGTGTTATCAAGACATTAACCCCCAAGACAAGTTAATTACACTGGATAAATATCAACTTAAACATACAATAAATAATTTAGGCCACTTGGGATCTCTCAATCAACTCAATAACAACACTTATTTTGCTGATTTTGCGAAACAGCGTGGGATCATGCAAGTTTGTTGTCTTTACCACCACAGCCAGTGAAAATCTCCATGAGGTCATGTATAAAGTAATGCAGCAAATAACAATAATTATCGTGATCTGTTGCGAGTGACCTACGCAAACAGGGAAAGGAAAATACAGCTGACTGGCTATCTGTGTGTTTCCCTTAGTCGATGCTCGTTTGCCCCTGACCCTAAGGTAAAGTGGATGATGCAATTAAAAGGCGACCAAAATGAAATGCCCCATTCCCTTAACTAAAATTCAGTATGGCAATTCGTACTGTGAAAATGCTTACATGCTAATGCTCAGCAGGCATGAGTGTTTACCATTTCGGTTTGGCAGATTACCATGCAAAGTTTTGCATTTTTTAGCAACAACAAAAACCGACCAAAATAAAACAAACATACATCTGAAGCTGGTGCGGATTTGTTTTTCAGGTATTTTCTCATCATAGAACAAATGAGAATTTTGACACAATGGCACAATGTGAAATTAGGTTATCAACACAATTATTAAGACTCATCCAGAACATCTTAACTAAATTTCAGAACAAGTTCATGATGAAAACAACTCAGCCATGCAACTAACTTGCTGAGAGACCAATCAAGTAGTAGCTTTGGTAACAAGTGCCTTCTCTCTAAAAACATTCACTTTCATCTTTTGATACCTGGAAAGAAACATCAGCACAAGGTTTAGGTGCGCGGAGTCCGGCCATGTAGGCGACTGTGGGAAAAACATCCACCAGCTCCACCACATTTCTTCTAACTCTGTCATCTGGAAGAGAGAAGGGTCAGCCAATTAAAGAAAACTCTTCTTTTTTCTCTAACCACTGAGAGCAAATTAGTCAAGACATCCACAAAAATTTACTCGACATCCTGCACTGAAATTTCATCATTATTGCACCATTTGCATTTGAAGTAAAAACTGTCTAGAGGCTAAATATCAAAGTGTATCCTTGTCTAAATACTTTTGAATTTCTCCATGTATATCAAAGGCTTCATTAAAGTCAAGTTGGCATATTAATAAATGTCTCAACAAGGTTTATGTGACCAATTAAAAGAAAAAGATGAAATCCAATTTGAGCTCCATTTGACTTGACATTCAGGGTGCCTTTAGAAAGAAGAAATGTACATGTTATTAATAGAAATGAAGTTGGTGTCAGTGGAGGGTCTCACTCTTAAAGCTGTACTCTGATTTGGTTAAGGCATCAATAAAAGAGAAAGGAGACGCTCCCAGCAAATCCGGGCGTGTTGTGACTCCAGGGACGTAAAAGATGAGAGGGACACGTGTTGACACATCGAAATTAGAGTATTTAGCCCACTCCCCGTGTTCTCCTAATGACCAGCCTGCAACAACAAGGAGAAAGAGAGAGAAAGAAACATGTTAGAAAGACAAAAGAGAACCAGGTTAATAAATCTGTATCATACAAATCACATCTCGGATGCAGAGAAGGTTGAGGAAATTAATTGTAATAATTTTTTTCTCAGTCATCTTATAGGAGACATTAAAAGAAATTGAGTTTCGAGTCCCAAAATATTTTTTAAATAAAGGAGGTGGTGCAGAAAAAGATTTTAACTATGGAGCGAACCTAGTACACAATATGCTGTTACAACACTGCCATCTGGTGGTGGAACATAAGAACAGACAAACGTTGATACTTTGAAATGTTACAAAACCTCCACCTGCCTGAAAACTGGCATGCGAGTGATTTGTTTTACCAACACCTGAAAGATAAATACACAGCAGCACTGTAGCCTTCCTCAGCCTTCCTCCTTGTGTCTACTGACCATGATCTGAGGTGAACACCACCATAGTGTCGTCAGCCAGCCTGAGAGCGTCCAGAGTACTGAGCAGCCGTCCAACCTGAGCGTCCATGTAGGACACAGCAGCAAAGTAGTGCTGACGGAGCCGCAGCTGCAACAGAAGGCACAGAACACCAGTGTTAACTGTTTGGTTCAAGGAGCACAGACATGAGGATGTGAGAACATTATAAATTGTTTTAAAGTGCTGAAAGGAGGCAGCTCCAACCTGGAAGTCTTTGGGAATTGGTCCATAAGGAAAGCTGATGTTTAGTTTTTGCACATCGTCTCGCTTTCTCACGTCGGTCCACGGGTTGTAGGCCACAGGTGGGAGGAGTTCGGGGACATTGGGGTCAGGGGCCAGGGTCATTTCCTCTAAAGGATATAGGCTCAGGTACTCCTGTAAATATGCAACCAATTGCCGTTTAATAGAAGGTAGGGACTCCCAAGTGAGCCAGAACAAAACATAGCTTACACGTTGTCCCACATTTAGTTTTTCGACATTGGCTTCCTGTTAATTACAGGTTAGGTTTAAGCATCACATTCAGACTCCTACATTTAATGTGAGAAGGCTCTCGTCTCTGTGGCTGCGTCTTCTGATAATTCACAGGTGAAGCCTGAAAACAACAGGCTTTGTCTTTAAAAGACATCTCATCTAATACCCATGTTTTCTTATTTTTAAAACTTTTTATCTTATATGCCACAAACATACTTTGGATACACATCTCATTTCTGTTACTTTCATCTCTTTTTCTCTCCTCTATGTAAAAATACGCCATTTGGGTGAAAATGTGGAAATTGAAGAACTATTTTTAAGACGAGACCAGAAGACAAAAGGGCAGAAGGATTTTAGCAAAATTGTTGTAATGTGATCCTGTGTTATCTCACATTAACTCATGAGTATTCTTAAAACATCATTATAAATACTAAAATTATTGTTTATTAGCCTTTTACCCCACTATTGCTTTCATTCATCAAAATAACTTAGCTTATGGAGGCAACCATTAGTGTAACTGGTCTGACAATTAAGAAAAATAAATAAAATCCTCTTTTTCAAAAGGAGACAGGAGTCATGATTAAACTATATGTTCTCTGATGTTTGTTTGGTTTGATTTATTTTTATGGTTCCAGAGACTGATCTTTTCATTCTTTGCTCCGTTCTCCGAGTGCGTCCACACGATTCGAGCTAAATCACATGTACCATAAATCACATGTCAACACAGTGGAGCTGGTTTGACCTTTCCCCACTTTTCATCTCTCGACTCCCACGCTGAGGGAAACCTCTCTGTCACGCTGACATCCATCTCTGCTCTCATTCATATTCCACTGCATCACGCCCGGTCCCTCCTTCATGCTAAACTGCATCTCCTACACATCCAGGTCACTTCTCATTTAATGCACTTCAGAGACAGCATGTATGTCTCCTTCTTTGCTTTTCTTTACGTTAGTCATTCACATCATACAGCAAAAGTAATAAATAAATATAACTATACTGGTTTAACTATTATCTAACATTTTGCACAGAGGGAGATATTGAGTCACCTACCTGTGGTATCCTGAAGGGAATGTGTGGTTTGTGAAATCCCACAGCTAAGAAGAAGGGAACACTGTCCTCGGCCCAGCTCTTCAGTAACCTGACAGCCTCGTCTGTGCTCTCCAGGTCAGGGAGGGTTCCCCCAGGCTGCTCCGTCACATTCACTGCACACAGCAGGTTGGCATGCAGTTTACCGTCCTCTCCTTTACACATCTGAAGACAAGATTTTCATACGATTTATTAAGGGCATTTTTTAGGCATAGTTACTGCTATGATTTCTATTTGTGTTTGATGAAACCGACGCCATGTAGAAGATGACCGGAAGCGAAGGAACCTGAACTTTCAGACACTTTCAAATTAAAACTTCACATGTTAATAGACAATAGTAAGATTGGTGATCAATCAGATCTTGGGCCTCATTTATAAAACAGTGCGTAGGATTCATACAAAAATTGTCTGTGTAGACAAAAAACTAAAATTTATAAAACCATGCACACACACCTCTACACGCCCACATTCAACTGTAAATAGTCAATACAAAATCACCTAATGGATATTAAATTATCCTGCTGATCAATGGGTGTCTATGGTGAATCAAGCAATTAAAAGAAAAAGTGAAACTCTGACACCGACATCAAGGTGTTGGTGAGGTGGAGGTGGAGAAACACAGAGGGTTTATGGCCACAGCAGTGATGAGATTAATATAGAAAATACACTGATACACTGCTGCGGATGATACAGTGAGTGAGAACAATAGAAAGAACAGTGCCCCAAAAAAATTATTATCACAGAACATTGTCAGAATTGACTTGTATTCATCCCAAACTGCAGGTATTATAAAATCCAGACACAGTTGTAATATCCCCAATCTATACAATTTTACAGAATTATATGTTTCAAATAATTAAAAGAGGCTCTAGATAGAAATGTAAATATAATGTGGTCATTGGAACGTGTAATGTTTGGTCTGTATTTCAATAGCAAACTTTTTCCATGTAAATGTGCATCGGACACAATGGAAGTTATATGACGCTTCCTCCGTCAGACTATCGTTCGTAAGAAAACTTGACAGTGTTTCATTAAACAGATGATCAGACCCAGACTGTGGTTTGTTTGAATACATTACACATTTGAAAGAAGCAGTTAAGACCTACACAGGAGACTCTAATGCTCTTATTATTAAGACATGATGGAAGAAGTGTTCCTTCAGTGCTGACAGTCTCTCCCAGACAAGCACTATATCATTTAATTTCACTTGCTCACAGAGACGCCATCTCTTTCACAAATGCAGCCCATGAGTCCATGACTGTCTGCACCCATGGTGATTCATGTGAGCGACTCTGACACAGAAGCAACTTCAAGTGATGCAATCACAGGCGCAGACCTCCCAGGAAATGATTTACAATTTTCAGAGACAGCTCTGGAAAGGATCAAACAGATATACATCATCTACTTCCAGTTTCTATCAGTTAAAAAGATTAATTCACTGAGAGATCCAGCAGAGAAAATTCAGACTTTGGATTTTCAATTGCTGAAGATTCAGACGCAGAGTTCCAGCCGGGGAGGATATAAGCACCAGATCTTCACTAGATCTTGGTGGAAGTAAGGATTTACTGTTGAGTGGTGAATTTGATTATTTATCCATCAGTGCATGGTAGATGTTCAACCCACCAGTGAAGGTTAAAGTTATTATGCTAAAAAGACATCTATAGCAAGAATGATAACTAAAATAATAATGATAATATTTAACAGTCGCCCAGCCCTTGCCCGGTAATCATGTTAGTTAACTCTGAAAACAATCTCAAAGATGTCATTAACCACTGTAATTATAGTATTTGCTTTGACTGATGGTTATTGGTATACACGCCTATTAACTCTCGATAGAGGTGCAAATGTTCCAAAGATTCAATGACAAAGAGCGACATAATAACAAAGCCTCTGCTACTCCCAACTCATAAAGAGCAGATGCTGCTTTTCCACCGAGTAACAGTGGACAGCTGCAAAGTTCTGTTATAACTACTTATATTTAACTACCATCAACTAGCATTAGCTACCAGAGAGAGAGACAGAGAGAGACCAACTGCTAGTTTTGATGAAGAGGATTGACTGGATGAGAATGTTTGTCATCAGCTGCCCGGCAGCTTGGTTGGCCTGCATCACTTCAAGCTGTTTCATGTGTACTAAATGTAGAATTGTTCATTTGTTTCTGAAAAAACAATTAAATTAGTTGAAATGTTCAAGTCCAAATAGGCTGTCATAAACACGACCAGTAATTTCCTTTGCACTGGATAAAATGACTGTCTGGCATATCTGTCTGTCGCTATGTTACATTTACTGTTAGTGTAGCCCAGCTTTTCCAGGATTACCAACCCAAACTTAGAGCGGAAACGTTTAAGAGATGCTGTTTCCTATTCCTACCTTTTTTTTCTCAAAATGAAATGAGGCTGGGTGGTATGCAGGGATGGACCAGCTGTATGGGTAGTCATCTGAGTGGTTAGAGGCGATTCCTAAAGGGAGAACAACACAACATTTGTCACAAACATAAACACAAATGCCATGTGTCCAGAGTAAGCAACTTAATCATTCAGAATGGAATCTCCTCGGAGATCCAGAACAGGCTCATCATTAATCCGCTGTAAAAAAGATGTGCTTCTTACTACAGGCTCAGGGATCTCCTTAAGTTAATGCCATGTAACCCTGAGCATGAAAATTTTATTTTCCCTCTATTTGGATTTTCATGAAAACCTTATGGTATTAATCTGACCTGGATGAAAAACCTTGCCCACAGATGCGGTGAAGTAGCCTATGGATTTGAAGTACTGAGGCAGAGTGGTGTAATTTCCAGAGTGGGTTCTCCAGTAGGAGTTGAAGTCGTAGAGCCTGGTGGTGTCTGGTCTGCGGCTGGTCAACATGGACGTACGACTGGGAGCACACACGGCTTGCTGGGAGGGAAAATACACATTCTAAGATTTCCTTGAGGTTGTATGATTTAATTAGTCTCAGATCAAAACTGATTGAGCTGCTTCCACAGCTTCTGACAGGGAGCCCACTGACCTGTGCGTATGCATTGAGAAAAACTTGGCTCTTGGACGCCAACTGGTCAATGTTTGGCGATTTTACCACAGGGTCTCCGTAGCAACCCAGTGATGTCCGCAGGTCGTCTGCCACGATCAACAGGACATTCTTCCTGTCTGTAAACAAACAGACAATTATTTCAGAATAAAACACAACAAATCATTTCCATTGTTGCAGATCCACTGAACATTTTATTTTTTGTTTACAATGTATTTAATGGTTGAGCCCTTTGTTATATATCACAGATTGCTTTATTTGTGGCCATGTTTGTTGGTTTTTCTGGTAGTTGGCAGAACTACAGGACAGATTACCACCAAACTGGAAGGATGTGGTATGGGTCAGGAAACAACTATATTAAATCTTGGTGTTGAGCCAGATAAGGGAGCAGGTACAGGAATTATTTTGTCCATTTCTTTGTGAGATTCATCAGGGGACTGTTGGGCCTTGACAGAGGCATAAACGTTACTGAAACTGATTCTAGTTTTAAACTTATTTTAAAGTGCCACATTTTTAATCCTGCTTTAAAGTCGTATTAAGTATTTAATTCAACCCTTTACTACTTTTTTAAAATACTGGATAAATCCTAACTGTAGCTGCTGTAACTTCTCCTTTATGCCTTTCACGGTTCCTCTTTTCTACAGATTTTATTTCTAACATTGTACATCTTATCCATGCTTGTGTTGCCTTCCCTTGCCAGGAGTGTAAAGCACAATGGTGCAATTCTTGACATTTATGAATAAACAGTATATATGAAAATCGAACCTGACACTGTTTACTGTTTTGCTGCGTTTAGATTCATCTTGTCAAGTGTGATCTGTGGCAGGTCTCTAGATCACTGCTGAGAGAAACTACAGAGTAGAGATGGAAGGAATTATTCAAATAAAAGTGGACTTTGTGAACATGAGTTTGAGGGAAACACATCAGAGGAAACATGGACCACCGGCTGGACAGAAAGTCCACGAGTCGAACAAAGCAGCTTTCAGTGGGCGAGTTAATGTCGTTAACTCGAGCTGCAGCCACTAAAACAAGTCATGAAATAAGCGAGCAGCCAATAAGGCTCGTGTCAGCTAGAGGCTGAGATTTACTGTTTATCATCCTGAACACAAACACCAGCAGCAGCAGCAGCAGCCATGCACTGAAGTGAGTCTGATAAGTAACGCTACCTCTTGTGGAGACAGCAGCAGGAGGAAGAAGAAGAGCCAGCAGGAGAACACAGAACCGGACATGATGGTTCATGTTGGTTCGTCATTAACGAAGAAACACACAGTTTCTCTCTCCGGCTCCACTGTCAACACACACACACACACACACACAGCGCGTCTGCTTTAAATCACTTCCTGAATTACACTTCCCTGAGTAGAGGCTGCTCATTGGCTGGTTTAACAGTCGCCCCGCCCTAGCTGGGTAATCATATTAGTTAAATGATGCGTCAATCACTTTTAATAGCAGGGGCTAATTGATTGATGGAGATGGACAGTGGACTGACACTGAAGTGTGTGTTGTTCCGTTATGGAGCTTTATACAACTTAAATAAGCTAATTAAACATAAAAGGGAACAGGCTCAAATAAGGAAAGTTGTGAGGAAAGCAAAGAGAGAAAGTTGGAGGGAATTCTGTACCAACTCCTGAGGAATGATAAATATGAGGAGGGGAATCCGAAGAGAGTGGCGGTACCCACTATTCAAAGTTTGAGTTCTGACAATCTAACCGAGGACTGGAGCGAGTGAGGGAAGAAACTAAACAAGCAAATCTAGGGAATAGACAGAGAAGAAAAAGTACAAGTGGTGTGATAGATGCACCTTTTAGTTTACAAGAGATGAGGAGAGCCGTAGGACCAAATCTGTTATATAATGTTAAAACATCTGGAAAAGCAGAAAGAAACCAAACGTTTAGGGATATTCAATAAAATATGGGAAGAGGGAAGAATACCCACAGTCATCATAACTATAATAAAACCGGGAAAGGACCTGACAAATCCAACAAGCTACAGACCAATTGCACTTACGTCACAGATTAAGGGAGATGAGAGATGAGGTTACATTATAAAAGATACAGTGCAACAGTTCCTTATTTGACTCCGAGATGGTTATTACATTGGGCAAGTAAATGGTAAATGGTTTTGTATTAATATAGTGCTTTTCTAGTCTTGATGACCACTCAAAGCGCTTTACAGTACAGTTTTACATTCACCCATTCGCACACACATTCATAAAGTGCATCTATTCGCAGCACTTTGTCATTCTATGGGGGGCCATTCAGAGTTCAGCATCATGCCCAAGGACACTTCGGCATGCAGATGGGTCAGACTGGGGATCGAACTGCCGATCTTCAGGTTGGAGGACGACCACTCTACCCCTTCAGCCACAGCCACCCACAAAATAGAGTGGAGGTTAAGGACTTCACATTACACATTGTCCCCAATATCCACAGATGGATCCAAGGAGTCAAAGACTGGGTGGCTTTTGTTGTCCAAGAGTTAAAACAGTTATTAGGAGCAACATCATGACTGACTGACAAAAACAATGGGATGAGGGAAGTACAGGACGGCATCTAAATAAAATAAAGCGACGAGTGGGAGGAACACCTGAGAGCGAACGGTCATATCAAGATTAGGACACAAAGGATTAACCAAAAAATTCACTTAATAGGGAAACATCCATCAGGACTGGTTGAATGTGACTGAGGGGAAGAAAGCGGTGGGAAAATCTGCCAGAAATATAATACAGAGAGAAAAAAGCTACAGAAGGAGCTGGGGAAATGTGGGGGGGAAGAGTTCAACCTAAAGAATCTGTTCAGTATTGAGGGAAATATAAAAGTTTTAGTTTTGATTGAGTTTTAATTAAAAGGATTTAAGTTTTATTGTTTTTTTTATGTATTTTCTCAGACCCAAATCTCTGACCCACACTCCAGAACAGTAGGTGGCAATAATGCGCTTTTAACGTAAGGCATCCACTGTTAAACAAAAGAAAGGGAAGAAGAAGCAGCAGCAGCAGCAGCAGCGGCAGAAAGAAACATGGCTAAAAGTGCAGGAGAAGAAACGGAGGAGTTAGATCGGAAAGTCAAGAGGGTGAAGTGTGACAGTGAGAACAATGGAGGAGAGACTCTTCTGAGCGGGTTTCAAACATCCAGCGTGCTGAGCGACTCTGCCCGAGAGAAGACCATCTTCATCCACGGAAAGGTATGGTGCTTGGAAAGGCAGCTCACTGTCCTCTGCTGCTAGAAGGTGTGAATCTCAACCTGACTGCGATAAAAGAGACAAGGACAAGTTCAAGACAGGAAGGGAATTGTGTTTCATTGTTATTTTCATTCAAACCTGCCTGAGAAGCGGAAACAAAGGCTCTTCCGGATTTGAGATTTCATAATAAAAGCACTGTGGAAGCCTGATTGTTAGGATTTACTGAATCGTGACGGTGGGATTACAAAAGGACACGTGTGCGTTATTTATATATTCAGTAAAGCTAGTCTCATTAGGATCTGAGGCAGAAAGTGAAAGTGTTGACGGTGTCATCTTCAGCTGGATGATCAGGATGCTGTGGTGATTCTGGAGAAGACTCCCATCAGAGAAGACACCCTGACTGACCTCTTCACCGGCTCCAGACTGAAGCTGGAGATGAAGAACGACATTTACAGCACGTACTGGCTTCAGGCCCCCCCTCACCTCAATGGTATGATCCCACATGGGTGAACATCTTTGAGTCTGGCTGCTAGGAAAACCAGATGACCTGTGTGTGTTTGTTTTGCAGAGATCAAGACCACTGTGGTGTGTCCAGCCACAGAGAAGCATGTGAAGAAATACCAGCGTCAGGAGAGTTTCCTGGTGGAGGAGTCGGGCTCGGACTATGACTTCATCACTCTGCCCTACATTCAGAAGCAGAGTTTCAGCGTGCAGGTCAGTCTCCTGAGGTCATCATTTCCTGTGTTCACTTTCAAATGTGCACCACTGACTGTTTTTGCCACCGATTCAGTGGGTGTACAACATCCTGGAGAAGAAGGCAGAGGCCGAGAGGATCACTTATGAAGATCCGGACCCGGAGATCGGCTTCGTCCTCCTCCCTGATTTCAAATGGGACCAAAAACAGGTGAAAGACCTCAGGAGGAACCCCAAAGCAATATTTGTATTCATATATATTATACTATATAAATCAATACACATTTGAAACGTAATACATATATATATGCAGATATTCAAGCCTACATTATAGCTGTATTCTGATTCATTGACTTCTATGTAAATCAAAACCTGTCCAGGCATCTTCCAATATATTACAGTATTTACATTGATGATCACATATATATTGAGATATATACATGCACACATCTATGGGCATCATCAAACATTTTACTATAAACCTATTCATATCTCCTCTTTAATACATAATTAAATTTGCCACTATGCTGCTATAAGCATTTAATGGACTGAAACAGTTCCACAACGATCTGCTTTCCTCTGCAGGTGAATGATTTGTACCTGATTGCTATTGTACACAAGAGGAACATCAGGAGTCTGAGGGACCTGACGTCCGAGCACATACCACTGCTACAGAACATCTTCCAGAGAGGAAAGGTGAGCTCGCACTGATTCATGGGTTTGTCTTCCCTCAGCTTCAATAAACATGTGAGTGAGCCCTGTAATCATCTAACTATTATGGAAGTGATAGTTTCCAGGATTAGACTCAGCTCCTTGAAGTAGAGAAGCGTGACCCCGGGTATGTAATTGAACGTAAATGATACTTATAGATTGATAATATCTGAATTGTTGTGACTCAGGAGGCCATCCTGAAGAAGTACAACCTCCCAGCCAGTAAGCTGAGAGTGTACCTGCACTACCAGCCGTCCTACTACCACCTCCATGTCCACTTCACCAAGCTGGGCTACGAGGCTCCGGGCTGTGGTGTGGAGCGCGCCCACCTCCTGGCTGATGTCATCCAGAACCTCCAGTCTGACCCAAAGTACTACACAACTCGGACGCTGTACTTCCCCCTGAGGGCCGATGACGGACTGCTCAGCAAGTTCAAGGAGGCAGGGAGACTCTAGTTTCTAAGCTCAACTTATTCATAAATTAATGAACAGTTGACGAATATTTGGATTTCATTATTTGTACGTGTTTCATTGAATATTCACTATTTTATAAATGTCTTTACTAAAGCCCATGGATTTTTTGATGAGGTAAGCCAATACTGATATCAGGGAGTAAAATATTTTTCAATCTTTGTTTGTAATGTTTTTCATATGTAAACTGATTCAATTAAACAGTAATGTGTTTTTCTACTCAGCCTATCAATGTTGTCATTTGTTATGAAAGGACAATTTAGAGGCACTTTTGAATTTCGATCTGTCAGTTGTCCATCGCATCTCATGATCGTGCCACAACGTAAGAGGTGCAGCAAATAAAAATAATACATTTTTAGACAGTAAGTGCTCAGATTACGTTTCAACACAAGATGGCAGTGTTAATCCTAAAATCCTTTTCTTTACAGTCTTTTTCACAGTGAAATCATCTTTCAAACACAAACTCCATTTTCTGGTAATAAACTGGGTTTTCTGTTAGTCTCACAAAAGTAAATCGTATGTACTCTTGACTTTCATTTTGCAGGAAACAAAATGTAACATGCTGACACATTTTTGGAGCTGAGGTCGCATGTTAGAAAGACTGATTGTCATGATATGATGACATGAGGTTCACAAACACGTATGTTATTAAACAATCTTTCTCCAGTAGAGCAACAACAGAGTTTAAGAAAGAAACCATGACAATTAGAGCTGCTTTAAGTTGTTTTGATATTTGGATAACTTTAGACAATTTTTAACTTTTCAGCTATTAATTTTGAGTGTTTGTACTTCATTTAAGTGCTTGTTAGTCAGGACATCATTTTCCTATCTCAACAGAAATGATTTGGGTGGCGCTCTGCCTTGTGTTTATGGTGCATTCAAGTGTCCCTCGTAAAAATGACCATGAAAAAAATGACCATGAAAAAAAGACCCAAACTTGTGAGGGAAGCAAACGACAAAACTATTCAATTTAGATCATAACATCCAGGGATATTTTGCTGTGGGATCACTGGAACCATAAGAAGCTACAAGATGTTCATAAAATCTGTCAAGGAAAATCATCCATGTTAACATGTAATATGATCGGAACAGATATTTAGAATTACAAAACAGCAACAAGTTATTATTAAGCTTTTCAGTTTAAGATTTTAGGGGCATTGTATCAGTATTGTATATGATAGGTTAATTTTTCATTCTATTAACTATTGGATCGTTGAATTCCTGTGTTTCATCCCCTTTTCTGACAAATTTTATTAATTTTGTTAATTGAAAATACTGGGATACAATTATTTCATGTTTCACAAATTAATTTGTGGATGAAATATTTAGCCAAGCTAATTTTGTCATAAAATATTTCCCAATTTCACTCTATTGCAATTATCAAAAGCTTCCTGATAATCTTTGTCAATCCAGCTTTGTCAACATTAAAACTTTGTCTTAAAAATGTGTTGCTTGGATAACTGTCATTAAACATTTTTGAAGTGACCTGTTGTTGGGATGGGTAGAGAGAAGTATCCTGTTCTGATTCTGTCGGATAATCTTTCGACAGATTCTTCCTTTTCAGAGGTAAGGGGAAGTGTTCAGAGGTGAGAGTGCCTCTGGTCCTTTTACTATTACACTTCCTGTCTTACAAATGTTATTTCTTCAATTGAGGTAACTGTGGAGTTATATGTAACTAAGTAAGAGTTGACCCTTTCAGCCATCTGCCACATGAGTGGTACATTTTCCTGAACCGCTCTTGAACGCATCAGTAGCAGAGGGGACTGAGACAAATAATCCAATCATCACAGAGAGGGAGAGAGAACGAGAGAACGAGGGAGGCAGAGAGGCAGAGAGCTCATGTCTTGGTTTCAGTCTCTGAGGGATGACTTCACTCTGAAGCCGTTTGAGATCCAACACACACAGTGAGTTTACTTTACTTGACCAGCTTTACTTTCTCTTCTCTTGTTGATGATTATTGGTGGTGACGTCTGTTTGCTGATCGATACTTGTGCTGGATGCAGCTCAGCTCTAGTTTGTGTGTCAACTGCAGCAGCTGTGTGAGAAGTGTGTGAATATGGACCATGACCAACACTACAGGGTTCTGTGTTCATGATGAGGCGATGTCAGTGGGCTTCCTTAAAGTGTCAAACATCTCTGGTGCATTTTCCACTGAGGCTGATGCACATGTATTCACTTTCATTGTTTTTACATCAGTAGAAAAAAGTTTTGGGTTCAGCTCCTCATCAGACAAAACTAATCAACTCTGCCCTTAGAGCATCAGTTTGATTGCATGTGGGACATTAACAAGTGTTTCACATAAAATCATATCCACAAGTGATTCTGTGTAAACTGGCACAACTGTCAATATCTGTCAATGTATATCCTTTAAAAAAAAACATACTGTCCCTATCCATTAATTGTCTTCAGTTTAGAATGAAATGTGAAGTCATACAGTTTCTTTACAGACGGATATTTCATACACTGTAATGCTGTCAGATATTTGAGCTCATACTGTGTGTGTGGTCCTGGTATTACTCATGTTGTGGGGACCTGAAACTGTTTACACAATCACATTTGGAGACTTCTCCTTATGGGACAAGAAGCAGGCCTCTGTTATACAACCCATTACATTGTCAAGTGAGGACATGTTTGAAGGTTAACTTAGGTTTAGGGTTAAGTAGTAAATATGTTTAAGGGTAAGATGTGAACTGTTGTTTGGCTAAGATTAGGGAAAGGGATAAATTAGTCGCGGTTTATAATTTGAACAACAATAGATCACTTGTAAACTCACATTCCAACCCAACGGTTGCTTTCCTTTTAAGAAAAGTCCTGAGACTTCAAGTCCACCAATCTGTCATGACCCTCAACATAGCTGCGTGGTTCGGATCACTCAGTACAATCCACCACAACCCACGGAACGAAATCAGAATAATTGGACTGGAGCAGGAACCATTCATTTTCAAGAGAAGGACAAGAATAAAAGGAATGTAAATAACATCAGACACCACACACACATTGTGTCACGAGGAGATACACATCACTCACATTCAGGACTAAGGACAATCATGTCAAGCCTGGTGCCTTTGTGTCAGACTCATAATGGTTGATCTGTTCATTTTAACAATATTTGCTCTGTATTTTTTAATTTAACAGTTAGTCGTGCAGGGCCTGTTCTCTTGGCCTGTGTTAAAGCTCAGGAGCTACTTCAGAATTATTCCTTGTCATTAGTGAGTCCTCCTCTAAAAGTTCTACAGTATACTTTCACTTTTTATTGTTTGTGTGATGGACGTTGTGTGCTGAGCTTTTTATAAACAGTCCATGGTGCAGAGGGAAGTTAGACAACTTTATGTTCATCCTACCTGGTTTATCTGAAGAGAATATTTTATTGTCAATGTTTTTTCGAAAAAGGAATCTAAATGAGCTTTCTTACTGTTCACATAATTGTTGCTTCTGTCATTTGTGTATTTAGTAGATTTGTGCACTAATCACTGTTTGGAGGATGTATGTGGTAAATAAAGTTCCCACCAGAAATAATGAATTAATCAAATTGAATAAGGTAACTGTCCTCAGCGAATAGAAGTCAATGGAAAGTCTTGATAAAGATTGTGTGTGTGTTTGTGGTTTGTATGTGTGGGTGTGCACTCTGTGTTGGTGGCAGGTCAAGGACAGTCCAGATTAAACAGTTACCGTTGACTGTGTGTGAAGCACAGTAATCCTCGACACAGACACTGACTTCGAAGCAGAGTCGGGTCGTCAGTCTGTGTGTGTGTGTGTGTGTGATGAGAGACTATTGATCTGCTGCTCTGATCCTCATGAGCACATGGCACAGTGTGGGACTTCTGATTTGTGTTGTTGTGTTTCTCTGTGAAGCAAACGTCAATAAACCAGACATACTGTTCACTCTAAAGCCTGGTACGTTGTAGTGTGAGTATTATCAGAGCAGGCTGAGGCGGATACATGAGTTTAAGGGCATCAGCGCTGCTAATCTGACTGGGAAGCTTGATAAATATGACTGTGTGGGTGTGCGGCCTGTCAACTGCCACGCTTGTAAGAGGGCTGGACAGGTCGTCTGTCACTGTGTCAGTGAACAAGCCCTCAGAGGTTTTGCAGAGACGTCCTGTCCTGGACACATCGTGTGTTCTCTGTGCCTCTTGTGACTGTTCTTGTCGTATGTCCTGTGCAGTCTGAGTGAAAGCCGTGTCCTTCTCATTGATTGTCCTTAGGGAGGAACATGAGGCAATCACATGATTATTTGAATTTTCCACAGTTTCCGTTGCCATTATGTACATTTAAGTCTGGAAAAAAATGTTTTTTGCCTCATAAGAATGCATCAAAACAGCATTTTTAGCAACTTAAATTAGTATTTCTGCTGATAATCACATATTTAGAGTTCTCCTTTAATAAATCATCTTGTGTGGCTCGGATGGGCATTTGCCATGAATATTATGTGGTTGGTCGCATTATGGGAAATATAGGATCCAGTGTTTTTGGAGATTGATCTAAACTTGTAACTTAAAGTCAGTTTATATCCGCTGCTGCTTCTATTTTGACCTTTTACAATAAGTGTCCCAAACTAGACTGTCCCATTTTGCAGACAACAATTGCGTCCTTCTTTAACCGAGAAGCGAAGAATCCAATGGGTGGATCGCCTTTGCGGCCTGTGGTTAGACCGCATTCTCCACAAGATGCAGCACCTGAAAGAGACACAGCTATCGATCGCTGGAGGACTAAGTGTTGGTGTTTCAGTTTGGATTTTGTTGGTACAGCACTGCTTTTAGACAAACTCAAAACCCAGAAATCCGTGGGTGTAAAGTGCTGTAAGGTAACGTGAATGTCTAAAAATCACATTCGTCTTCTTCTCAGCGAAACGACCCCTGTGAAGATTTCTATTGATTAGAGCTTTCCCAAAGTGCAGTCAACATTCTGTTAGAGCAACATTACAGTTAAAAGCCTGGTGGTGACATGTTGGAGTAAACAAAGCAAAGTCACGTGACCTGCGAGATCACTGGAATTATCTGGGGATGAAAACAGGAAAGTTACACTTGCAAAATGTTGGTTTCTCCCTCCGGCAGCAGCTCAGGCTGATGATTTGTTCCGACCAATGGAGTATTTCGATTCAGAAACTTTGCCTGCACTTCACCTTTAGGGTCAAAGGTACCGAATAGAAAATATGCTGATGAACACATGAAAGCCGCATTAGCTTCTTTATAAATATTCAAGTGATAATACGTAGATTTTTCTGCTGAGACACATGATGAGCCCATGAGTGGACTTATAGGTTTAATCAACCTGGAGGGGAAGAGTCATCAGTTTATTTTTGTCCTTTCAGATGTCCTGTTCCTCTACAATTCATTTTCTGGCAAAGATTAAGAAAAAGGTTGTTTGTGATATCTGGTAATGCTTTGCTGCATGTTGAGTTTCAGGTTTGGAGCAGCTGTGGTTGGTTCCTGCAGGCTTTGAAACACAGTTAACAACAGGTTGAGGTTATCTCGTGAAATAAAATCACATCTGCAGATAGAGAGACCAAAGCATATGTTCTCAGTTTGTGAAAACCTCCCCATGCCTAGAGAGAAACCCACTGACCTGAAACATAGACGTGAGCTGTACCATCCCACCACATTGTGTTTAAAGGTGAACCTGCAGTTTGTGAAATATTCAGCAAAGAGAAAATAGCATCTGCTGAGTCGACTCAGAGCAGAAGCGTCAATGAGACGCATCGTACGTCGTGTGTCGATTCAATAAAAGCCTCAGTTCGAGGTTGTTATGTTGTCGTAAAACTCTTTGAATCAACCGCTCGTGTGCCTCCTGTTGCTTCAGCGCATGCACACACACAAACACACACACACAAAGTTGTGATTCTATCTTAGTGAGTACACTACTTGGCATAATGCATTCCCTAGCAACCCTACCTGAACTTAAGCATTCAAACTAAATGCCTAACCCTAACCTAAACCTAATTCTAATCCTAACCCCAACACCAAGTCTTAAACCTGAAACGGCCCTTTGAAAAAGTGAGAAATGTCCTCCCTTTCCAAATATGTCCTCATCCTGTTGGGTCTATACTTAAAATAGTCCTAAAGTACAGTCCTTCTCACACTCACACATGCATACATGCACGTCTCTCTATAGTTGTGAGGACACTCATTGACATAATGCATTGCCTAACCCAAACCAAATTCTAACCCTAACCCTAAGTCTTAACCCTTCTAATGCCAATTTAATTTGTGAGGACCAGCCAGAATGTCCTTTACAATGTCACAATGTCCTCACAATGATAGTATTGAACCAAACGTTGCCACTCATAACTATAGATAGACACAGACACATACACACAGAGCATAGGTGAGTTCAAGAGAGCTATTCTGTTTTTATCGCCCCATAAACCTCAGCTGGGACCTAAGATGGAGTGAAAGAAGAGACGCTTGCAGCTTTTTTGAGTGTAGAGTATCTCGCACAGACACACACACACACCACCCAATGCAAGGCAGTTTGATTACAGGGCTATTTACATTACAACATAGAGCGACAGAGAAAGGGGGCGAGGGATTGGCAAAAAGAGAGAGAAGATGGTTTCCAGATGTGAGGTGGAATTCAGAGCTACAGAGCAACTCCCCTCCTCCTCCCTCTCTGTGCACAGACACAGAGATCTGGATCGGCCTGTGCATGTTGTAATGGAGAGAATAAGAGACGGAGAGAAACCACAAAAGAGAAGGAAAAGGCGTTGCTCTGCAGGGGTGGGCGAGCGAGAGGAACCAGAGCCAGCAGGGAGAGAAAAGACGAGTGGAGTTGAGGAAGGGGATGGGAGGAATACAGAACCAGAGGAGAGGGAAGAAAAGCAGGGCCTCTTGGCTGACCGCAGGTCCAGACATCTGAATCACATTTCAGCTCGGCGGAGGCTGTTCAGGAGTCGGCGAACAACAAATCCACCAAAGTTAAACACTGTGGAGATTTGTTTTCCAAAATAACATGTTTCGGCAAAATGTCTGCTGTGAAATACACTGCAGCAGTGCTGTTCTGTTCAGCGAATCTGTGTGCAGTATTCCCGTCAGGTGATGCAACATGGTTGGAGATGTGCTGATGAAAGGGGAATTTGCAACTTAAATTTTCAGATTACAAATAAAGTAAATTTCAATCATACCAGATGCATCAGCCGATCTGCGCCAATATGTTATGGTCCCTGACCCATACTTCATCCTTCCCAGAAAAATGTTCTTATAAAACGTTGTACTAATTACAACGTTTTCACAAATTTTTAACTAGTTTTATAAAAATGCAATATTTACTTACAATATTTGAAGAGGTTTATAATAAAAACATAAATGTGGATCATTCTGATATTCTGTTACAAATTAATATAGATTGTAATTGACTGTTTTCAAATGTTGTTTCAATGTTTCACATTGTAAACCTTTTATATTTTATACCTGGTTACTATAATATTACAATAATATGAGCTGAGGTCTAAATCAAATCAACCATAAAAACTGAAAACAACTAAATGGTAGTTTTTTTTAAACAGCAAAGTTGTCTTTACAAATTATATTTTAAGAAGATGTTTGTAATGTTATTGTTGATATTTTCTCTCTCTCTCTCTCTCTCTCTCTCTCTCTCTCTCTCTCTCTCTCACTCACTCTCTCAGTGGGTCCACACTCTGGGCCGTTTCAGGAAATACCAACATCCCCTCTTTTTTGACCAACATTCCTCTTAGCTCTGTAAACAGTAATCTGTATGATTGATACATGCATATATTTATATATATATTTATACACACACACTCATGTTCACATACAAGTATCATTGTGAACTCTGCCATGTCAACACTGAAGAATTTATACACATATATAGAGATATTGGATCTCCATGTTTTGAAGAACTGCTCTTGTTGATTTCTCTGGAGGCAAAAGAAGTGCCCGATCATAAATCTGCCTCAGCAGGGGTGTATTTAGATTCCTTTGCAGATGACTTGGAGCCAAGTTCATTTTCACGCACTGAAGAAGAAAAGCAAAACATGCCTGGATTGGAATTGCTGTGACCGACACCTTGCATAATTAAACTTGCAATAATGGAGAATGTTCTGTTATCAAATCACTGTGTAATGTGACAGTTGTCCGTCATGGTGACAAACATACAGATTATTATAACATGCACATGGATTTTACAGTCCCCTTCAGCACATTGTTATGTCATCCACAGCCTTTATGTTTTGGTTGACCCTAGATTGTATATAAAGAAGAGCAAAGCATCTCCACTTCCTCCCACAAGCCAGAAAGAAAGCTGAACTAGCCCGGATCCAAACGCTGCCATCTTGTGTCTGTGACATCACTTGGGGAGTCAATAGTGATCATGTGATGGAGCCACGTTATCGAGCTCCCACTGATACAGCTAGTCTCAGCTGTCAATCTTTGTGTTTCACCCTGTTTTTTTGCATCAGATAACTAATTTAAACATACAAATAGCACCTGACCATACACCAGTTTGATAAGAAACACCGAAAATTACAGAAAACTTTAACTTTTAGGGGGCAAGATTTACGAACTATACTGCAGCCAGCCACGAGGAGGGGATCAAGGTGCTTTGACTTCACTTTTGGGGAGTTGTCATGTTGTCCGTCTTTATATACAGCCTTCGCCATCATCACTAGTAACGTGACGGATCTAAATTACCCTTAAACGACCCCGCTTTCAATAACCAGCAGCTGAACGCCAACTTAACCAGTTAATATTATTATATGATGTATATTAACCTTGCTTTAAGATGAACCAGACTGAATGTTTTGAAGCTTTGTGTTTTCGGAATAGTTTCCCCACATGTTTTCACTCAAAACATAATCAAAATCAAACAAATGCGGACCTATTTCATACTGAAACGAATCCAAGAGAACAAGAAGCCTGAATCGGGGTTAGTGAAACTTTGTGCTGCTGGAGCAAAGAGCGAGACTCAGGATGGGAAATCCCTACTTCCTGGTTCCTGGTATTAATCTCAAGCCAAGCTGGGGCAGCACTGAATGTATTGGTGGAAACACTGATTACAAATATACATTAAGATTGTGGAAATCCTTTGTGTACTTCAGCCTGAGAGGGTCCTTCTTGATGGTTTTTTGGCAATGTCATGTGGAAGACATTTCAATAGTGTGTTGTGTGTTTTGTGTGTGTGTTGTGTGTGTGTGTAAAGGAATTTCTCAATCCCTGCAGCATGATGTGGAGCTGCTGGGTTGTACAACTGATACAGACTGACTGTCTTTGTTTACACTGACACACACACACACAGTTCAGTGACTTCGACAGATTAAATCAATTTCAACATGTCTGACGATCAAAATGAATCACTACATTCAGTCGGGGCATGTAGGAATTGAGAAACTCATTCCACTGCAACCACTCTTCCAGTGAATGTTTAATGTGATGACTAATGTGATTTGGAGGTTATTGTCACTTTCTTGGGCCAATTTCCCTGCAGCTGCCTCACCACTACAACAACACTTAGTGTGTTTGTGTTACAGGGTTCAGCTCAGAGGTCCGGCTTGGGTGTGGGAGCATTTTTACTAGACGTAGATTTTAAAACTTTCACTTGAAATTTCACTTAGTCTTTGACTGTTGAAAAATGTGAAGACACACCTCAACACACATCATATTTTAAAAAGTCGCAATGATATGTAGCAGTAATTTACGGCATCGTAGCCAGCTAGCTAAAATTGACTCCATCTTTGAATAGTGTATGTCTGAGAGGATCGAGCAGCAGGGAATCTCTGGATCAACCCTCTAAATTCACCTCGTAGCCACACACACACACACGTAAGTACTGGGAGCTGTTGTTAGTTAAGCTTCCTACTTATCATGATTAGCTGCGACAGGCTGTTGCGCGACCGCTAGGCCTCCTGCTGAGGCAGATGATTAAAGTAAGGTGTGTTTGTGTAAGCAGTAGATGGTGATATGCAGGAGTTTTGATGGCCACAACTGATATCAAAGAGACGCCGTTTAATGTGCACTATGTCCTCTTTTATTCATCAACAGGGCTTTACTGGTTGCACTGCCTAACACTATTCATGCTTTGCAGATGCATTAAATATCCATCACGATCCCTTCACAAGCATCTGTCCAGTGAGAAAATTGATTTCTGTCATCACTAAGTGCTGTACTGTATATTGATTAATAAAAAAAGGAAATCCATTTGAATGAAAGTAGGACAGAGTAATGTACCAGTGTGCTACATACTGAATTGATCCATAGTGATTCAACAATCTGAGGCTTCTTTCTATGGAGGACAACCTTTCAAAGGATTATTTCAACATTTTTGAAAACTTTCTGGATAGTATTTCTTCAAATAGAAACTGGCATTTAGTAATATGTTGCAGGAAAAAAACAAGGCTATCTGGTGCCTGTCATAAGCGTAACTTTTCCATACCAAGGACATGCACATACTAAACTGTGTGATGGCAACATTGGCAGCACTCACACATTCTTGACCTGATGCAGAAAAGTATTGTCAAAAGCCACGCATGGGAATAAATCTGTCGAAACAAAATACGATTTTTGAGAAATTGAAAGTAGAAATCAAGTTAAATTATCTCAGGAACTAATACTAACAAGTTACTATATAAACCACTGGCCACCTTTTGCTAATTGCTAAACGAGACCAGCAAAGGGGCAAGGTTGGCTATGCATGCGGTGCATGTCCCATCAACTAACAATGAGGAGGCAGGGGTTATGACCTACACTTCAGCCAGCCAACAGGGGGTGATCAAGACACTTTGGCTTCCCTTTTGGGGGGGCCATCAATCCGTCCATCTTTGTATACCCTTTTATACCAAAGTGTTTAGGCAGACAAGCCTAAAGTTGAGCTACAGTCTTCTCATATGTCTTTCAAAGGTTCACAACTAAAGGGGTTGTTATAGTACATCTGTTTCAGTATAGAAATAAAACCTTGGTATTTGTCAGTTTATAAAATAATTCATTTTGAACACAACTAAACAGTGGAGAGAGAAAAGGAGGAAGAGTAGAACCGAGTGGAGGATAAGGTCATGGGGGGGCAGTCGCTTGTTCCCACTTGCCTCCTCCCTCATTCCTCCCTCTTTATCTTCCCCCTCCAGCCCTCCGTCGGCAGTATTACCAGCCGTGGTTACTCGGAGGAGAGGAGCGAGGCATGCAGCAGCCACTCACTCATTTTGCCAATTGTTTTTCCCTCTAGCTGACTACCCGACACTCCGAGGACTTGTAATATACTTCCGAAGCCAGGATTAGACAGGGGGAAAAGTCCTTTTCCTGTTTTTGAAGACACACGTGATCCCGATTCATTTCAGAAGGACATTCCTGTTGTTCTAAATTTCTACCTATTAATATTGAGCTTCTTGTGTAGTGTTCTCAAACTGCTGTGAGACAAGCAGGGCTGCCCGTTGGAATTGGCCGTCCTGCATCAGCATCGGATCTCTGGAGAAATGTCTAAAGTCTGACTTTAGTGGAGCTCCAAAGGGGGAGGAACCTCACAGGATGGTTTGACTTTGAAGAGAGAGTCATCTACGCTCGTGTCCTGCTTCTTCTCTGCTGCTAAGAGAGAGAAGTCTGAGGTTTTCAGAAAGGAGACGTAGACTGGTGTGGAAGTAAACCACCAGGTGCTGGATGTGAGGGTTTCATATTCCTAAGACCAGGGAAAAAACATATTTTTTTTTACAAAGAGTGAGGACTTTTCAAGCTTTTGTTCCACGCCAGTGTTACAGCATGGCTGGGATGTCTGGATGCTTCAAGGGCAGGAAGTAAGTTTCACTCATTAAAAAAGTTGTTTTGACATCACACCTGACAACATAATATTGCTCATTCATATTGCTTCACCGACATGCCCAGTCACATCATGAACACCGTTTCCAAACCTGTGTCGGCGGACAGGGGTGTAATTTGGCTCTTTAAAGGGATCTGTCATTTTCAGCACATAACAGAAACCATTGACGACAAGCACAGGATATATATTTTCTTAATGGCGAAACACTCTAATACTTGAACTCCTTATTCCCAGATGGCCATATTGAGTTGAGCAAATAAATCCTTGTTAGAGGGCACTGATTCTGTGTTGTGTTGCACCACTCTACTAAACCTTTTGTTTGTCTTTGTTTATTGAGACAATTGATGACTTGTAGTTGGCAGTAACAGTCAGCTGTATGACTCAGAGCTGACTGACTGAATACTCTGTTTTTTGCACTGCGTCTGACAGGTTTTTCAGAAATTCTCACAAATGAAGTTTGATCCTGACTCAGAATCAAGTGGATGAAAAACAATTTGAACTAAATGTCCCTGGCCCTGGATCAAATCATGTTGTTTATCTGTTGATGATGTGAAACTTGATATCTGCAGCTATGAGAGTTTCTTTTAATTTAAATCTGACTTGTTCTACCCCTGCTGATGGAAGTCCTCGCTGCTTTTAAATATAGGACTCTGGGCTTGGAAGTGTGATGGGACCACAGAGGGTTCATATAATGAGGGCCTTTAGCTTTTTGACTTCAGTAAAGAATCTTGTTTGTACCAAAGCTTAATAGATGTGCTGTTGGATGCACTGAAACCCACGTCCACTTTCTTTATCTTTGTCCTTTCAGTATCATGACATGGCAACAATACAAGCTTGTACGGCCACTCAGCAGAGTTGACCAAGACAAACATTTTACTTGTGCGTGTGTCATGCAGCGAAAGAAAGTGAATAAGAAGGAGAGGGGATGAGTTGCATGATAGCTGCACAAAGATTCCACTAAAGAACCACAACTGTGTTAGCCTGGAATTCACTGAAAGCACAAATTACTTCTCACCACAAACTGGGAATATGCAGAAATTGTTGATATAACAGAGTTGACCCTGACAAAAACACAACTTTTTGTGCATTCAAATATAACATGTAAAGACAACAGGGTTATTAGGTTTCTGGGAATATTTTTTTTTCTTCTAAATGATATTCTTATACCATTTTGTCTTCCTTTGTTTAATCCAACTTCATGTTAAAAGTGAAGTTGGAATAAACTCAGTTATTTGTAGTGTTGTCATGACTTATTAACTAAAAAGTCATGGCTCAACACTTAACCCTAACCCATATTTAACACAGAGCTGCTATTAAACAACCCTCTATCAAGTAAAGATTTCAAGCATTGTCATTTTAAATTTACCCCTCGACTGCTTTGAGACCTTAGCTGTTTAACCTGTGTACAGGAAGCCTGCTGGATGTCACAAGCAACAAAACAACAACAAAATACACAGCACAAGAGTTTAGTGGGTTGTGTCTTTCATTCAGCCTTAACAAAACTTACAACACAAGTAGTGGGAATTGATTTAAATTAGTTTCTGATGTGGCAAATGTTAACAAACGTGTCTAGCTAGCATTTTCCCGTCAACGTTATCTAATGTGTGTATCAAAAAGTATGTATTTTTGAATTGCAGTTATGTTACAAGGAAAAACATTACAATATCCAGTCAGCTGGCGGCAGAGATAACTGAAAGTAACTGTATGAGTGAAGGCTGTTTTGGACTCCTCCTGCAGGGTGTCATACTTGGGGTCTTGAACACTCTAAAATGGTCTATATTTTCTATTATCTGAACTTTTCGGCTTTAGGAAGTCTTAAATATGTTAAAATATGAAGCCCTGCATTTAATAATTAGGTAGGTCTTAATTGTGTTAATGCTCATTTAACGCTTCTTCAGTAACATTCTTAAATGTGGTTGTTTAGTTTTATAAGATAAATGTTTTTGCAGCATACTGATATTAGCACGCTGTAAGAACACAAGACCACTGTGAACTGATAAGTGAGTGTACAACACCCTGGTAAGAATTTATCTGAGTACAGTCAGCTTGATTGTGACAAAGACTATGCATCCTGTCTCTGCCTGTAGTTTGTGAGATAACTAGGATACTTCACCACATCTACAAGTACGTGGGACTCTGATATTCCTCCACATCTGTCATACTTGTCATCTGTCTTGAATTGTGTTCATTATTGTCTTGGAAAAGTCTTGAATTTGACTTGTTGGAACCTGCAGAAACCCTGTTCTATATTAAACTAAGAATTCAGGAATGGTGCAACTTTAAACTGCATGTGTCTTGAATGAGAAGGAAAGTGGACTGGCATAACATCATGGCTAAAGGTGCAGGGTTGATGGATTAACTACCCACAACCACAAACCATGGTTTTAGTGGAACAATTTAATTCACAGTGAGCAGAGTAGAAGTAATTTTTGCGATAGTGAGGCAGGTTCGACCCCATGTGCACGGGGGTTGCAATTAGGCCAAAGACAAGTGTGCGTTCTCCCTCTCTCATCGGGGCCCATCTTTCCCAATGCTTTCTCGATCCTTATGTAACCAGAGAGGGATGAGTTTGCTCAGCAGGAATGGTGATGCAGCTGTAAATGAATGTAGACTGTACAGAGTGACTGATGAGCGTGTTTGGTCAGTTTCTGTCTGAGTCCATGTAAGGCCTGTTGCTAAGAGAGCAGCCCCATCTCACACAGGAGGGGACTGGAGATGGGGGGGAGATTGGAGCAAAGAAAGAGAGCTGGAAGATGAGAGAAACCCCCAACCCCAAATAAGTGTTTTTCAAATTGCAACCAATCCAAAAGGATTAAATGCTTTTCTTGGGCCATCTGGACAGTATTGTTGCTTTGAACAATGATTTTAAACTTGAGGCTAACACGGAAACTTTATTTTAGTGCAACTCTGTTTGGGAATAAATAATAAACAGGCCAAGGATCAGAGTAAGGATATTTCTGGTAAAATGTAAATTAACACTTAAAGTTAATCCATTTGTTAAAATAAACAATATGCAACGCTCTACGTTTATCGATCCATTACGTCCAGTAGTTTGGATAAAAGTTTTTTTGTAAGCTTGTGATTTTCCATGAAACTATTCAACCTCTGACTACTTTACCCTCATTCCAACATGTAAAACCCTGTTTCCAGCCAATGAATAACCATTGTTTCAAATAGTTCTGGCTGGATTACTACACTACTAGTCCAGATTAATACAGTCAGACATGCTGGACAAAGAGGCAGAGATTTATTTTCATACTTTTCTGGGAATTTCTCTACAACAGAAGGTCTCTGGCTTTGCTTCAGACTCTGAATCAGTGTTGTTTCATGCAAACACACACATTGCCACTCACTGGACTCGAACCAAACCACATTTTATTCTGAAACTCTGGGATTTCCTCGGTTTACTTAACCAGGAGGAGCTGAAACAAATAATATGGCTCACATCTTGTTTCTTAACGTAAGTAAGTCAAATTTTCAAGATGTGCCCACAGCAGTGAGGTAGAAAATACAGTACTACAATGGCATGATAACATAATTATGGATATAATGGATACCACAGTGCTAATTGTACCTATAAAAATGAAGTCCAGTCATGAGAAGTGAATGGCGAGTGTCCCAGATTATCACTCAACAGGACAGTTTAAATGCCCCCTACTTACAAGTACTACATGGCATTAGTATAAAAAGTTTAGAAAAAAAACCTTTTTGCATTTAAAGGCATGGGACCCTTCAGGAATGGATAATATCCTTAGTAACTGGCTCCTGCTGACCAGGCAGGCGTTGAATGGGTCAAGAAGGGAGTAGTTCAGTTCTACAGGCCATGTTTCTAGTTAGGTATGTGTGATTTGATGTGGGGTAGAAACCGGCAGACAGAAAGAAAGGAGGGAATATGAGACAATGACAAAGGAGGTAAAGAATGGATAAACATCAAGGGATGGAGGAAATAAAGAATTGTTGTGTTCAGCTGTGATATCGTCCCACATTCTTTATATACTTCTCATATCCTTTTATGGCCCTTCGGAGATGGAATAGACAATAACAAACCCTCATGTAAAAGCTTTTTAACATGTGGCAAGAGAGTAATGGGAGAGTGAAAGATGTTTGTACTTGGAAGAGGATACAGTTTTACGTGCTGTTCTCCATCACAAATCTTTATAAGCCAGGATTTTAATTTAGCTCTGTTTTGTGGTGGACCAGCAAGTTCTATTGAGGGACCTGTTGACCTATCAGTAGAAGAATCTAATAAATAATGATGGAGGAGGACACAGATAAAGCACTGCTAATCAGATCATCACAACACCAAAGTGTATGAGAAGCAGCGTGTGTGGGAATATTTTAGGTACTACTCCCTAAATGGCAAAATTACCAAGTAAATCATTTGCAAACTGTTCATCAGGACATCATTTTAATGATTAATAGCAATGCACACAGTACAGATAACAGAATGATGATTTAGCTTGAACCTATAATATCATAATTCTATGTATCATATCTGATTTATTCCAGCATGTCAACTGAATATTAGATTTTTATAACTTGTGATAATTGGGTGCCAAAAATGTGTAAAAATCGACCCCTCCTCAATCTACAGTTGGTGCACGGGGCTACTTTATGTGTTGCACTCTCACTGAGAAGTTGACATTAAAGCTGGTTACGTCTGTGTATACAACGTGCCTGTCTACAGCTATATCTGTACAGAGTGGTTCAGCCCAGTCCGCCTGGTTTATCATTTCAGCTGCCTGGAGAAATGCTTCTGCCTGAGTCACTTCTGCATTTTTCTCGGTCTCGCTGTGGAAATTGAAGGCTTGTGGTTTGTCATTGATCCGCTAACATCATATTACAGAGGCCGGTTCATCTGCAGTTCCTCCGCTCAGTCTCTCATCTTGTCCTACTTTGCAGGGACTCAAGTTCAGACTGTTAAACTTGTTTTTCTGTCTCAAATACATTTTAGGGAATAGTTTCCACAGTACTTCGGCCAAGCACCTAAAAATGGGTCTAGTTTATGTCTCCCAAATGGACCCCACAGCGTGTTGGGCTGATGGGGATCCCCACTACTAAAGTAAGGGGCTTACAGAGTTGTGAAATTAGTAGTGCAGAGCTTGTTTTTACCCCCCTGAATGGGCTATTTTCTTTGTCTGTTGTGGGGCTGGTTGCAGCTTTCTCTGTGAAACTGAAAAAGTGACCTGCAGTAATTGAGCCGAGGGAAGTAAAAACAAAACCCTGAGGCTGCTGCACCACCACTCATGCACAAACAGCTGTTCACCTGTTTATTCAAAGTGTGCTGAAGACTCAGTACACTGAACCACCACCTGGCTTGTCGTGAACGAGATGTTGTTATGATGGACAAAGTCTCTATAGCGTTGATGTTGCCCAGCTGCTCTGGCTACGGATCTCAGGTCGCCTGTTTAATCAAAGTTTATTCATATTAAAAGTATTGTTTGTTCAAATTGCACCGAATTGGACACTTTGCACTTCATTGGGTCCTTAAAAAAATAAGTATGATGCCAATTATATACATACAGACAGAGATTTCTTGAATTACTCGATGGATAACAGTTATATACGTTTTATGTATCCACCAAAACTCTGAAGCCTCAAACATCTCACCTTTTCTCCCTGTCTGGTTTTTTAAAATGTAAAAAAAAATACTCTCAGCAGAAAAATTCTGCAAACCCTCTCAACCCGTCTGTGATGGTCTTTGAATGAGCAGCTCTACTCGCTGCGATGGAATGTACGACAGAAAACCGAATTTCATTCATAAACAGAGGCAGCTCGTTGTGCTCTAACAGATTTCACATGACTTGAGGTTCAGCTCTGCTTTCTGTGTGTACAACCGCACAGCTAAGCAGTTTGTTCTGTTTGAGCCAAATGGGAAATCATCACTGTAATTTCATCAGATTGTCCAGGGGAGAGGGCAATGCTAGGTTTCTGGAACTTGTGGCAATCTGCGGCCACAGGCGTCGGATTTCATACACGTTTCACTCACAATGGCAAAATATTTCTCTCAGAAGCTGCCATACATGCTGCATTAGTCCTTTGCTAAGCTCTCAGCTTCTGCCCCTGCTTCTGACTCATTGTAAGTCACTGTGCTCACTAATTGTCGTAGTAATGGAATCAGGTCTACATTAGCCCACTTAGTTAGTTAGTGCTGGTGGTACAGAGGGATTAGAGCTGGAGTGGATTTGTGTTGTAAAAGCTATGAATCAAATACGAGACCTACTATTGAATGTCGTTAACTAGATGCATTCATTTTAGATAGAGAAGAAGATATAGTCAGTACGCAGAGAAATGATTTCATTGTTATGATTTGGTTCATTAATGAATTAAAGGCTTCATTAATTCAGACAATAGCATAAACAAGCAGAGCATTGGGGCTTTAAACAGGGTCATCATCGACGTGGTGAAATGCTTGATCTATAAAACATGAACTGAACAGAATCCTGTCACATTAAAAGGCCGAGCGGATATTCACATCTGAGATTGTCCATTTGGTTCATTAGAGTTTGTGTGATCCATTATCCTGACTCTTGCAGAATCAGGGGAATCCAGAGTTATGTAAGTCTTAATATCAAAATAAAAAAGATGCAAATAAATGGACAGCAAGCAAATCATGTTCGATTCAGATAAGATTTCCAGTTCCTCCAATTCTATCACATTTTTATCATATCTCAGAAAAAGTCAATCTCTCCATTATATAAATTTCCTGAACTATTTCTATCCATTCAAAAATGGGTGGAGATTATTTATTGAGCCATTTCCTGGTTATGCTTTCTCACTGGCTGCTTGCAGTATTTGTTTTGAATATCAATAGGATTTTTTCCCTAGGTATATCACAATAACATTAAATTCAACATCTGTTAAAGCTTTGATTCTGAGTTGGGGTCCATGCCATTTGAAGACGTTCAGCATTGCCACATGCAGTCAGACATCATGTCAGACATCTGCATGTCGGTGTTGCTAAGAGCCAGTTAGTCGGCATCATAAGCCTGTGGTACGATGAGCCTGGCACCAGTGCCTCCACTGAGGGATTAAGGCTGGACAAGATTGGATTTACTCTACGTCAGGACAGGATCCTTGTGGACATGTGTGTTCATGAGCCTTAATCATTCACTCCCTTGTTTCTCTGGATTTCTCTTTAATTTGCTTTTTATAGTTTCCCCATATTATTTGTTTCCTCCCCTGATAACAGCACTGGTTGTTTTCACTGTTTATACCTGGACTCTGTTCAGTCATGATGCATCTGTGTGGTCGAGATTTGGATTCTGTTCTGCACCACATCAGCTGGACGAGACTTAATTAACAGCAGATGGCGTGGCACTGAGGTGTGTGTGTGTGTCTGTGTGTGTGTGTCTGCGCACACGTGCCTTATTGTTAATGAGGTTATTTCATCTGTCTAATGAAAGCAGGCCTCCTACTGGTCTGAATACCTCTACTTGCTAATCCATTGTTATGTAATGAGCCTGATACACACAGACATACACAAACACTTACACACTTACAAGCACACAAACATTCCCTCTCTCGATACGCGCACACACGTAAACTCATCGGCTTCCAAATAAAGCTAATGATTCGCCTGAGAGTGTTTACACTGGAGTGCAATGTTGCAGAAGGATTAGAATCTGAAATAAAGATAAAGTTAATAAACAGCTGCTACAGAACCGTCTCGTAACAATGCAGGATGGTAAATGTTCATAATTAAAAAGTGCTCTGAAAGAAAACAATGCTCCCTAAAGCCAGGATGGAAAATGAAAACAAGTCAAGCTCTGAGAAGACTGCTGTGGTTTTGCATTTCGTAGAATAACAAGTTCATTTCATGGAGTGATGTAACCTGCTCTTATATACGAGGATATAAAGTAAAGTGGGAGCTGCAGCTTGTTAAATGCTACACTGTCAGTGTAGTCAAATGGAGTTTTAGTGTTTTTCATACAATTATATTGCTCTTCACACCCTCTTTAACATGTCAGATGTTATTATGTCATATTACGTTCGTCTCAGGCAATATATTTGTTTAACACAGCAAAACAAATATGTCGTCTTTTGGAATGGTTCTAATATTTTCCCTCTCATTTTCATAAGGTGGACAGAAAATTAGAATCACCGGGTGCAATAAAAATACTAAATTTAAGGCAGCTTTTTCCCATGATTGTAAAATAACAGAGCTGATTTCGAACCAGCCTCATTAATCATTACCGCCAGCAAGGAGCTATGTTTATATCTATGTCTGTTTGTTTGTGAGCAGAATTACCCAAAAACGACTCAACTGATTTCCATTTAATTATGTGAAAGAATGGGACCCAAGAAGAGCCTATTAAATATTGGTGATGATCCAGGTCGGGGGTTGGTGGGATTTAGGTTGTTTTTCAGCATTTTCACTTGATTTCTCAGAGAGTAGTTTTTGTTTAGGGGAGTGTGTACAATTTGGTGCAGATCCAAATAAAATCCAGATGAAGTGAGTTTAAATTTGCTTTTATAAGGCGACTGTTTGGCCTTGGTAGAGGTATGATCTCTACTTAGTGCCTTTTTCTAGTTGATTCAAAGCTATCTAATGTGTGACAGAAAACTGAACCTGGTCCACTTCATTATCTGCTGAGCCTCTGTGAGACAAACTGCATCTGAGTGTATGATGGTGTAGAAAATGGGAACCTTGATTCTTTATATTATGCTTTTTCTCTCTTTCATTACTTGTCTACAGTGGAACTCTTAACTGCAGTTTCTATAGGTAGCTTGCAGCAAATTAAAACATCCCTTAATAAATTGCAGGGTTGTGTTTATATAGTGCCACCCAGAATCTGGAATTCTTCACATATCAAACCATAATGTCAAATTAATCATTTGATCGATGAACGTGAGCCGGCAGCAGACATTTAGTTTTACTTGATAGCATGTAAATTAAATCTTTACTCAGCTATCATATAAATATCTGATTAGAATCAAATTTAAAATAACTTAAATTTGTTGATTTAAAACAATTGGTTTTGGTGAGTGTGAAGTTATAAATCAACCACAAGCTGCTATTATAAAAGCAATAAAGCTCTACAAGCTTTAGTTTCTTCTCTAATTCAAAGACTTCTTTCATTCCATCTGTTTGCTTATTTACAGTAACGTGTGTAAGTGGGAAAACAATCTTTCTACATTCTGTGGTTGAAACCCTCAGCACAGCTCTACAGTGGAAGGCTTCCATGTTTACTCAGTCTGTTTTGCCTTTTTTCTACCTCCTCCTGCTAATATACTTCTGTTTATCTAACTGAGTCTTCTCTCTTTTCATGCTGCTCTTTCCCACAACCCCTCTCTCTGACCTCCTCCTGTCTTGTGTTTGTCCCTGTCCTCTGCGTTCTCACTGTCTTCTCTCTCACTTCTCCTTGCACTTTATTGATGTCTCCCCCAATCATCCTCAATATTTCTTTATAATTCCCTTGTCCTCGTCTCTTGCTGTCTTTATAAATCCATCTCTTCTCTCCCTCCATTCCTCTCCTTTCCATGTCATCCCTCCATCCTTCTCATAGATGAAGCGGAGGATGTCACCATGGGGAGCCGGCTTTGGAAGTGGGCGCAGGTCAGTCATGTTGACCCCTGACCCTCTCATCTTGAACCTGACACTTGCTCAGGATAGTAAAACACACATTGAGTTTGACCTTCTCCCTTTGTTGTAGAATCTCATCTGTGTGTTGCCTTTAAGTGAGAGGCACTCTCCATCAAATGAAATTTGAAACTGAACTTAACTGAACTCAAGGAAGAGTTTAACATTTTGGGAAAAACTCTCATTTTCTATCTTGTTCCGAATTCGAAATGGAGAGATTGTACAATATTCTCTCTATGTCATCGCTTAATCCAAAAGTAGGTTGCAGCTCTCAGTCGGTTTACTTTGTTAACAAATTTTTCTTCAAATTTTAAGATAATAGCCATAGTTCCTAATATGTTAAACTTCCCCTTAGGGTATCAATCCTTGTATTTTCAGTGATAAACTCTGCACTTCACACTGAAATATCTCTACTGACAATAAAAGTACATTTTATAATCTTACTTTATCTTTTTCTTTTAGTAAATAGTATGGATATTATAGTATATTAAGTCAGCCAACTGTCAATAGTCCAGTGGTTGTGTTGTGTTTCCCCTCTCTCTCCTTCACTTCATAGTTTTCTGAGCTCATATCAAAGACAACATGTGTGCGTCTGTTTATCTGTGTTTGTTTCTGTCTATGTGTCTGCATCTGTTTCCTAGAGATGTTAATAAGGCTCTTGAACCTGTGTGTGCGTGTGTGTGTGTGTGTTGAACTCTTGGTTGTAGTGTTCCTGTGGCATCAGACAGGAAATGGATCAGTCCAATGTTATCAGCTCATAACAACAACTTCGCCAAAATATTAAAACAATGAACTGAGATAAACAACAGGGACAAGAGATACAAATCTCATTTATTTGTATGTTTGTGTCTCAGTTCATGAGAAATGAGAAGAGGATGGCGTTAATGATTGTCATTACTCTAACAAGGGTGAAGATGATGGTAATGGCTAATCATTATGTAATGGTAATACTGACGCAAGCCCTTCAGCACGTCAACAAACTCGGGAATGTTCCATCTGTTTCTATAATACAGACGCACTGTAAACACAGTTGACAAGAAACTCTCCAGCCGCTTCCCTAATAGAGAGAAGGAGCCTGTTCATCCGAACAACAAGCGTGAAAAAACATGGCTGTTCCTGTAAACGCTCCAAAAAGAAACAACGATTTCCCCACCATATTATAATATATTGTATTATAGTGTATTGCAAGAACAGACCTAACTCAAGCTCAACTTACCAGTTTTCCTGGAGCTATCAACACAGATCACATGGTCTTCATAAGCGGAGTTTGCTCAGTTGTCATGGGGACGGTTATTCTGATAAACAAGCTTAATGGCTGTTATGATTTTATACCGAGTGCTTTAAGGACTTCTCGTCTGTGTTGGCTCACAGTTATTGAAACTATGTTTGTGGTTTCGTTTGACCTGATACCACGGCCATTAGATATGTAACACATGAAAATGAAATTAGTTTTAATATTATTACCAGATTTTAGTCTTTTTAGGTTTTTATTAAATTTGCTGCTCCTGGAAAATGTCCTTTTGTTGGATTAGAAGTGGAAAAAAAGGATTATTTTGCAGAGTTGAATGAGATTTCATAAAACTGATATTTGTATGAGAAGCAAGAGGTAAGCTTTGCTGAATTGTTTCTTATCTGAAACTTGGTTATGATCAACAGGAAAATGTCTTTTGTTTTATCTCACAGACTCTCTGTAAAACCTTTGACATCTATCCTTTTATATTATTTGTAAATTGTTAAAAAGATATTTACACTAGTCTATCTTTTTCTTCCTACTTCCATGCAAAGCTAAGCTAATCGTCTACTATAGCTCTAATTTCATCTTAAACAGAACAATCTTAGAACCAAATAAATGTTATTTACTAAAAAACTATTATTTTAAATTTAAAAGTTTAACGTATTTAGAAATGTAATTGTTACCCAAACCAGTGAAAAACAGGTAGCTTTTTTAGTTTAGCTTGTCTTATTGTCCTTTTCACCTCTGTTCACTTATGTGTTATTGCACATCTACATAGCCTCGTTGCCCATCACAACATATGTTCAGGTGGCTTAATGCCTTGAAGCTTATAGTTATGAAAAGTTCCTTTTATTAAGTTTGGCCTAAGAAAACACTCCGTTCTCTCCTCTCCCCAAACACTGTTCTCATGACCTCCATAACATCTGTGAATATGACTGCAATAACACAATCGGTGACACAGCAACAATTATTCTGAGATATCATTTTACCAACCACAATATCAGTAATGAGTCGGCTTCCTGCCAAACTGCGCAGGAAATCATCTGCATACAGTGCATAGCTAATTAGATTTGAGACTAGAATAGGGAGTCATGAAAACTTGGTGAATTAATGGTCCCTCTGTATGAGAGAGAGAAGCTGGTTCATCATGCTGGGGCTGAACTCTCACATGACCTCAAACTTCCTGTCTGCTGGAGGAGGCTCAATAACTGTCCTCTTAAATCAAGTGGAGTGACTGATTAAAAATCCCATAAGAAACTGGGTTTGCAGATCAATGCTTGTACATTTCTCATCATGTTGAACCTTATCTGATACTGAGATCTGATACTGTTGCCTCAAGCAGCAGAGTTTCACGAAACAGCCAGAATCTAATGCGCTGCATGTGGGTCTTTTTTTCCTCTCTTCATTCAAGAGGGTGGTCCTTCAGGTTGAGAGCAGGACTTATTGACTTCACGTACAGATTTTGTAATGCTTTCACTCAAAACCCTGCTCTCGCACTTAAAATGACCATGTTTGTATTTAGATTTACTGCACTCCAGCGTCAGCTCTTCTCCTCAGCGTTTTAGTGAAACATCTGCTCTCTAATTATTTTTTTTTGTGCAAGATTGTCAAAATTCCCCAACCAATATAATGCAAGGTGTAGTGTTGACAAATGGAATTGTTCCACCTTCGTTTAAGGAGTGTTAGCTTCAATTCTCTTAGAGTCCTGTATGTACATGTTACTTTAACCAGGTTCATGCTCTTCAGCCCTCCACTGCTTTATTATTACACCAGCTTCCTGTCTGTGTGCTTGACACTCTTCGAGTGGATACTGGATAACATGACGCAGCAAAATCAAGGATCTTTTTAATGTTATGGGAACACTGTTGCTAGTAAACACAATAGTCTCCATCCTATTTCAATTTCCCCCCTGAATTGTTTTAACAATAGTACCGAAAGCAAAAATAATCAAGTAATTTGTCATTACTACAACTGACATACTATTGATCGGGGATTTTAAAAATAAAATTCAAGAGCAGAGGTTTCATGTGAGCATGAACCAGTGACGAGATAACCTGAAGCTGGAGCGCATGAAATGTGAGTGCAAGCGGGGCATGTTTGAGTGTGAGCACAGGGTTTTGAGTGAGAGCATTGTTATACCTGAGTGTGAAATCATAGGTCCTGCGCTGAGTGGAAAAAATGCTCTATATCCATGCTGCTGTGCTATGAGAGGTTGGTTTATAATACCACTTCAGGTCTGTTTGAGTTTGTGTTAGAGGTTGCCGGGCATCTGCTGGTTCTGAGGTGAATGTTTGGACTAGCAGAAGTGGATGGCAGAGCGGAGCAGAAGACTGGAAACATAGCTGAGATGCCTCTGTTGAGACTGTTTGGATTGCAGTGAAGGATTTGGGCTACAGATTGGGTTTGGTCCGGACTGAAGTGTAATGCAACAGCTTGGATTGGGAGAGAAGTTTAAACAACACATCAGAGGTTCATCTCAACAATTTACACAAGATAGACTGCACATATTCAGTTTTTGAGGAATGAAGAAATAGATGAATGTCAATGCATTCAGGAGATCGTCCAGCAGGTTTATGAGACTATTTCGTAAGGTGGTTGCTCAATCCAGTGCGACTATGTAATCCTCCAAATGAACTTAGGCTGTCTGCTGAGTCCTTAGTGAATTCACATGTTGTCATCAGCTCAAGCCAAACCACTTTCACCCACAGTCACGGCATTCCCAATGGGACTTTAATCACATTGTAATCCAGCGAGCCTGATCACATTGCAAGTGGTGAGGCTGCCGTATGAGCAATACGAGGAGATAGGGGAGGATTAAGATAAATACAGCAACAGGAGACACAAAATAGACAGTCTGAGCCCATTGGGCTACTGATGACTCAGTGTTCACCATGACTCATTCATCGAGTCCCAGTGGCATCATGTTGTGACTGCACGATTAGGTCTGTTGTCCAAAAGGGATTGAAGGGAGAACTCTAATGATTTAAGGTGTATTACAAACGATGATCTGTGTTATTGTAGATAAACTGCCTGATCATGATGTTTCTGCAAACTATATAAATCACCCAATGAATCCTGTGTCAGCTAGATATTAGTATTAGCATGAGTATTAGTGTGACAGAAGAGATTCTAAGGAACAGTAATGCTGACCTCTGGCTTCTCTCTCTGTCTCCTCTGCAGCAGTGACAGTGCTGCCATGGCATCCGGACCTCCAGATGTGATGGCCAACCAGGAGCCTGCCGAGGTCCAGGAGGAGTGCTCAGGTAACAGTTTGATCACATATTCAGTTGTGCTCACAGTGCCTTTCTTCACTGAAAACACATTAATTAAGATATAATTGATTTATCTAAAATCTTTAATTATAGACTTATAGATTTTAATACCAAGATTGATTAGTTGTTACTGTTGCTGTGGCTGAGAGGTAGAGCGGTCGTCCTCCAACCTGAAGATCGGCAGTTCGATCCCCAGTCTTCCCCATCTGCATGCCGAAGTGTCCTTGGGCAAGATGCTGAACCCTGAATGGCCCCCCCTTAGAATAACAAAGTGTTGCTAATAGATGCACTGTATGAATGTTTGTGTGAAAGAGTGAATTTACAACTGTACTGTAAAGAGCTTTGAGTGGTCATCAAGACTAGAAAAGCGCTATATAAATACAAAACCATTTAATTAGATTAGTGCAAATTCACGCACACTAGCCAACATTAAAAAAATAAAGCTTAGCTTTTGCTAGCTATACTCCCTTGTTACTTAAAAGTGGACGGTGTTAATTAGCCTGTTATGGTATAACTTGGTATTCGAAATTATATAAAGACTTTATCCATTTGAAGAAATATAACTAATTTGGTGGGTACTGAGCAAAACAACTTAATTAATTGCGTGCCTGTATCACTGATGGTAGCTGGCTCACAGTGTGACAGGTTAAAGGAGGAGAAACATACAGATGTTCAGTCAGCTGCTGGGAAACATTTACCCGTCGGCTTCAGGTTTAGTTGATGTTCCCACATATACAAAAACGGTTTTGAAACAGCTTGATTACTATGTATTATATGTTATAACGAGTAAAAATATCAACCTTTACTTTAACAGTTTCACTTTGTTAATTCCCTCATCAGACCTATGTTACTAAGTTTGAATCCATGCCTGGCAACAGGAAGAAACAGTCATACTTAATTTGTATTCAAACATCACTTAAACCCTTTACTAATTCAAACTACTGGAGGGGACGAGGATATAGAAATATCCCCTGTAATAACATCATCCTGTTCTCCATTTGCATGAGAACATACTGCAGACCTCTACTTCCTCTTCGTCCTCTTCACTGCTTCAGATCTGCCTTTCCTCCTTCCTGCTTCCCTCTTGCAGTTAATAGAGCTTTAAATGTGTCACTTTTGGGGACTTTGTGAAATTGCCAAATAAAAAAAGGTGATCATGTGCTAAGTTCTCTGTAATAAAGACATGTTTTAATCCCCTCTTCTTCTCCTTCTATCCACATTGTTTTCTAGTCAAAGGTCAACATGTTCCCATTGTGTACGTTCCCCCTAATACTGACCTTATACTGCTTTAAAACCCCCATAATACTATTGTCGAGCATGTGTGTGTTTGTCCACATTTGTGATTGAAAGAATATATATTGGCGAATTACAGTATCCAAGCCCTACAATCACTGTGCTACACTGACCTTCCATTGAAGCAGTGGCCTTTTCAAACTCTCTATGAGGGCAGACCTTTAGCTTAATAGTGTATTGTGCCTAAAATAGTACAATAAATGGCACTGACTGCTGGTGTTTCCCCCTGATTTTTTCATCTTGGCAGTGCAGAGAGGCCTCTGAAGCGTCATCTAAAGCAAGTTTGTGCCATTAGAGAAAAAAGAGAGGAATTTGCAGCTAACATTCTTTGATAAAAGCTGGATTTAAAATATCTTTTCAAAATGAGGCACCTCATCAAAATAGTGTATGAGCCAAATTTGTCCATCCATAAATAAAAGACAGCTTGTGACTAATATAATAATATAATAGGTCTATATAAAATGCATTGTAAAAGGAATGCTGGAGTTTCATCTGCCAAGGAGTCTCCTTAAATCCAATCAACCTGCACCAGATTTCCCACACTCATAGATATCAGTCCCCTAAATAGTCCTGATTTGTTTCATCTAGGTCCATTATTTATTAGAAATTAATTCGAAATCGGTAAAAGAAATATGTATATATATGTATATATATATTTCTTTTACCGATTTCGAATTAAAAACAAACCATTCTAACTTGCAGTGTTAAGGAAAGTTATAAAAATGTCCACATCCTTGCAGCAAGTTTTGTAATCTAATAGTTTAAGCTTAATCCTGCTGACAACAACAATAAACCAACCAACCGACCAACCGACACACAAACAGACAAGGATGAAAACCTGATCTCCTTGGCAGGGGTAATAAATAATCATTATTTTGTTATGTCTTCTTGAGAAAATCTAAAGTACCTTGGTCCCAGTACCAGGTTTAGATTCCAGACGTGTTTTTAGCTCCAAGCAGAAAGTATATACTGTATGTGGAGAAAGGAATGCTCAAAGATTCCCCACTGGGAGAAGGACGAACATGACTCAGCCAGTGGGAATAAAAAGAATGTCTCTCTTTTTAAAAGCTCTTCTGAAACTATTCTGTAGCCCAGGGGTGTGAATTCTCAAAATAGTTGGATCACAGTTGTGTTGTTGTTCCTCCCTTCTGTTTACAGCTTCCTTTCGTTTCCTACTATGTTGTCTTTAATATGTCTGTGCACTGTTAGTATATTCTATCAATTTTCCATTGTAAATTCTGGTAAATGTATTTATATATAGTTTTCTAATCTTGACAACCCCTCAGACTGCTTCACAGTTAAGTTTAGCCATTCACCCATTTACACACACATTCACACATCTATGCGCATCACTTTCTTTACTATACACCACTCGCACACTGCCGACACAGGTGTTGGGGCAATTTGGCACGCAGAATGGAGAAGCCAGGGATGGAACCACCGACCTTCTCATTAGTGGACGACCCGCTCTACATCCTTAGCCACAGCTGCTATGATGAATGATTGTTGTCTGTATTGAAGTGTTCATTTGCAGTCCCTGGTCAGTTCAGAGGTCGTAGAATCGAACAAAACTATAATCAATGATAGGAAGTTGCCTGATTACAGAGATTTAGCTCTACACAATTGATGGTGGAAAAAGAAACAAAAGTTGATGCAAAGGAACCAGACAAATCATCCATTATAAACTGCACATTCCTTCTCTCGGTCCAAACCTGGTGCCTACATTACCCACAATGCAACAGTTGTTCTAGAATAATGCTAATTGTGGCTAATGTCTTGTAAGTCTTTTTGACAATAGTTAAAAAAACAGACTCAAGCCCCCAACGGTGCATTTTTCTGTGTGTTCACTGTTTGATTTGAATCAAAAACATGGAGACAGACCACAGCCCTGTCGATGTGAGGGACATGGAGAGCACCAGTGGGAAGTTCAAGCTCTGTAAATGCCTCGCTGACTGAAAGCAATGAAAGCAGTTTGTTAACTGTTAAAGGAGTTTTAAAGAGTTGTTGAGTTTTCCACTGCGGCGTTAATGGACTTGCCCCCACTGTGTGTGTGGCTGTGCATGTGTGTGTGCATACTGTATGTCTTTATATTTGTGCACACACATCTTTCTGTGTGTGGTTTCTCCTGAGGTGCCTACCTGAACACAGGATTAATTACTCTACTGAGGACGTATGAGGGCAGTGTGTAAAGATGCTGGGTGAAATCCTCATTAACATGTGACTGTGCAGTTGTAATGATTCACTGTAGTGATTTAAGGAGAATGTAACTGCCATGACGGTTTAACCAGGGTCTTATATTTTCTTTCTATCTGTCTCTGTCTTCTTAGGAAAGAAAAAGTCCAAGTTCCAGACGTTCAAAAAATTATTTGCCAGAAAGAAGAGAAAGGAGCCGTCAGCGGCTGGAGCGGAGGCGGGCCTTAAAGCCAGCCAATCGACTGACGATGTCAGCAAAACATCTGAGAACAACGCTCTCCCCCGATCAGAGAAGGATAAGGGCTCTGGGTAAGATTGGACCCACACAGACATGCATACAGAAATACGCTCGGGAAAACCATGGCGCTCTTATTCAAAGGTCTATTTTTTTATGAATGTACAATGACTACTTCAATTACTTCTTTTTGAACAGGTATGTTGTTAAACATCCTGTATCTCACACAACCTCACCACTGTTTTAGAGCTGCTAAGATGCTGATGTTTGGAAACAGGGGCCTAGACGCTCACAATTGGGTATTTTTGGTGTCGATCTGACTCGCTCCTATCACTTGACCTTCCAGAGGAAAACAACAGGAATTAGCCTCCGCTTGCAAATCAGAACACAAAATGGATAATCAATAACATATAGCATTGACATAAGCATCCCTGACCCTGTTGTCTTAAGATTAGCTTTTATTCGATCAATTTCAGTGTACACAGGATCCAATGCCTTCTTGTTTACACTGGTACATGCATGCGCTGTGTATTTGAGAGGTCACGTGATGGGCTACGTGTTTTCAGGCGTGTTGGGATGGACGAGGATTAAAACTAATATGGAGACAAAACGTTTGAGTGGACAGAGATCGCTCTGAAAAAGGTATTTGCATGGATGTAGCCTCAGATGAGCTGAAGAGTTCCTCCCTCCATTTGGATAAATAGCTCTGCTTGAGTTAAAAAGGTCAGAGGTCATTTAAAAATGGAAGATGATGTTTTAACATCCTTATCCCGTTATGACAAACTCACCTCAGTGGCGGCTCATGGCTTCCTGTTTTCGTAACAAGTAGTAGAGTGTCTCTTCCTGTGGACACTCCTGATTTCCTCCTTTTTTTAAAGCTGTGCCACTTCCTGCCACAGCTTTACTGACTTTTCCTCACTCAGGATTTGTCCACTCCACATTTGTTGAAGCTATTCTGTTTAAGAAAACCAACCAAAAAAACAAAAGAAACATCTCACTGTAATTTGAAATGACTTTGTTGGTAAATTACACAAATTCTCAACCACATCGTTGTTAGTTTATGTGATTTATTCCAAACCAGTGACACATCCCAACATGCACCTCTCCTTTATTTTGTTTATTTTGTTTAAGAAGCTGTGAAACCTCTCCTCTGTGATTTGTTTATTTCCTCCTCTTCCTGCTCTCCAAAGGTCAAAGATCAGCCTGGGCAACAAGGCCTTGTCCCACGACTCTGTCTTTGTTTCTGACTCATCCGAGGCCAACGAGGCTCTAGGGGCATCTCAGGACAGCATTCACGGGAAAGTGAAATCACTACAGGTAAGAACACGCCTGGTTTTATCTGGAAATAATGTTCAACTCAAGGAAACAGGTTTGAGCTCCTGTGACTGAGTATCTTGCTTGAGAGAGATCTTAAATCCCTTCGATGTCAAGGATGCCGTAGTGACCCCGATCGGCCTACGGAGGCAGGAAGGAGAAAAGAGGATTTGAGTGCAGAGGTTAATAAGGACTAATAAACAAATAAAGAATCGCAGTCTGTGAGTTTGGACGTGAGAACGTCTTGTGACCCAGGCTGCTCTCTGCTGTCATGATCGGTATTAATCAATACAAGGAGTTGACAGAAAGACAGTGGTACCAGCTGGCCTCCTCTTAATTATATTTACTTAGTGTGATTCCCCCTCAGGGATGCGACTGTAGCATGAAATACACTCACACAGTCAGAACTTCCATGTAGATACCATGTAAAGCCTTATGATGTGGTAAACTTATCAGTTGAGACTGGCCAAGCAGATGTGTGCTACAAAGAGAGGTTACAACTGAAAAGTCTGTCAAAGCTTAATGAAAGGACTGCATGAAGTAAAGAACAGCAGACGGACACAATAAAGGTCTGTCACGACTAAGGTCTAAAATGGGAAGACGTGAGTCCAAGCTGGATTGACTGACCTCTAGTTAAACTGCTCCACTAAGCTTCCTACAGGGGAGTGAAAATTAAACATATTAAAGGGATAGTTCACTTAAACTATCTCTTTTCTTAAGACGTAATAAAATAACAGAAAAACCACAACATGCCTCCATAGTGCTCATGTGGTGTCACCCAGTGTCCGCAAGCCTAAAGGTCTGCTGATACTGTCCTACGAGGTGCATTCAGGGACCCTCGTACACACCATTGTGTAGCTAAGTCCGCTAGCTTAGCTACCTTTTAGGCCTTTAAGGCTTAAAACCAGGTGTAAATGACATTGTTTCAGGTCTAAAATTAAGTTCTTTATACAGTCTATTGTAAAAATACTTATTTTGGATATACTATTTATTCCCCAAGCTCAGCTAATGAGTTGCAAACTGACCATTGAGTTGCAAAGTCAAACAACACATTATGTAAAGATGAATATGTTACAAGGTGATTATTTTATAACATTGTGTGTATTCGTCACTCACAAGATAATGTTATATACTGTTCTTTTGTGGATAATTCAAACATGGTTACGTAAATAAACTTAGTTTCCTTGTAAGCAACTGGTAATGGTGCTAACAGTGAAATAACCTTTTCCTGTGTCCTTATCTGAGTTTGAGCTCCAATGTTTGTCTTTTAAAAATAAGTAAATGTATCAACTGAAGTACATTAACTAAACTGTAGTGGTCTGTGTATTTCTTATCAAGGAAGTGTGGTTTGTGTGGTTTGTGTGGTGTGTGGTGTGTGTGTGTGGTGTGTCTATTAGTGGTCAAGCCAGATGAAAAAAGGCTGTTTTGTCCTGTGTTTGCTTTGCACCTGAGTCAGTGAGACCTTGAGCGACTGATACAGTGCCGGACACTTAAAAGACAGATAACAACTCTGTTAGTTTGAGTTTCTGTGATACCTACCATGCACCGCACGCACACAAACACACACAGGGGCGGCTGTGGCTCAGCGGTCATCCTCTAACCAGAAGGTCAGTGTATCAATCCCAGGTCTTCCCCATTCCGAGTACTGAAGTGTCGAAATAGAGACAGAAAGTGCTGGACATAGATGATCTGTATTAATGTGTGTGTGAGATGTGTCGTCCATCTTTAATTACAGTCAAGTTTTCTTTTTTGTTTGTCCTGCAGCTCCAGTTGAAACAGGCCATCAGACTGGGCTCTCCTCCATCCCTGATGTGCGTGAAGCGGACAGAGGATGCTGGAGCCATGTCTGAGGATGATGGTCTGCCCTGCAGTCCACCTGAATACACCCCTCATCACACAGCCATGGTAACGCATATTACTGAATGTCATCCCACATCTACCAGTCCAGCTGAATGCTGCAGACCGCACTGCTACCACACTCACTCTTCTCTCTATCTCCATGTCTCTGAATCAGGCTCAGAGGAACAGTTTCATCAGTCTGGATGGAATAGAAAGCGACGACGACCAGGTAAACACACATTTAAGAAAGTGCTCCGCACTGTGTCATCAAAGGCAGCCAAAGAGCCATTAATATACTTTTTTATATTCCATCAATTATTTTCCTTGTCAGAACTTGGCCCCTCAATTACCTGTGATGCAACTTGGCCGCCAACAGTTTGGTCAGAGATTTGGGTTTTGCTAGTTGAGGCTAATCTCTGGAGCAGAGATGAACAGTAGACTAAAGAGGTCTGGTACATTCACCTTCACAGATTCATTTTGTCTTATCAATGGGTTGATCAGAGTCAGAGCCTCTGAGACTCTGTTTAGCTTTAAAATGTCTCCCAACAATCAATTAGTTACCAATTAACTGTGTTCTATGTGAATGAGTGATAAAAGGTAAAGATTGTTCAACAGGTGGTTTATGGTGATATTTGGAATTTTTTGACCATCAGTACAATTTTGTAAAATAATCTCTTTCTCTGCACCACCACTACCTCCCTTCTATCACTCTCTCTCAATCCCCCATCCTCACTTACTCTTTCTCTTTTGGTTTCCTGCTGTATCAGCCTCTATCAGTTTGTGTATCACCACATGTGACATAAAGTGTCCCATATGCTCCATGACAACACCGTCAGTTAAAGCAATTGACTTTATTAATGGATAGAGATTATTGCCAGTTCATGACAAGGCAAATGTCCTAAAAACCTCAACAATCCTTTCAGCCAAACTGGTGACAATGTGTTCTAAAAGCACAGTCTGCAAAGTATGACGAATGAGCATTTAATGATAGAGCAGTTTAAGTTTCAGGAGAGTTTCTGCCAGTCAAGAACCACAAATAGGCAGCAACAAAGACATGCAAGCAGAAACCTGAAAATATCCCCTTTTAAAGTGCATTCCAGACACAGGGACGTGGCCAAAGAGGACGGCAGTGACTCGTGAAATGTAGTCGCAGCAGCAATTTCTGGAGGATTTTCATTCAGTGGGAACTGAAGTCAGACTTTATGGAGACTTTGTTTTTATTCCAAAAATAGAGTTGTTTTCATTCCAATACAGTTTGTTCATATCTGCCTTAACTCAGCTGGGATATGTGGGTTTGGATCCGCCTGTCTTAATATTGACTGCAAGCAGAAAGAGTGCAGCCTTTGGCATTTTTCAACATATGCCGTCTTTCAGTATTCAGTTCTTTTTGTGACTTGGTGGAAAACAAAACAGACCTGAAAGGAGAGTGAATATTTAAACTTAACATTTTTCAATTGAATAGAAACTAAACCCTGAATTAATCCTAATCACTTAATCCCTCCAACTCTATGCTAACACATATCAACTCTATAAATCATTATGTCAGTGATGAGAATATGTCTTGTTTCTACTGCTCCCAAGTGGCCAATAACTGCATGTAGATTGAGCCGGAATCAATGTGTGGGACTAAAGGTGGTGAAGTATCTTTCAAACACAACATTGATGCATTTCTTCTCATGGGTCTGAAACATGAATCCGAACAATTTAACTTTCTAGTTCAGCTCGGGTTCATTCAGGAATTTCACACTAACACAAATGAATACTGTGTCTGTAGGACAGTAAATAACTGTCATGCGCTTAGTGTGTGATGCTTCAATAGAGACCTGTGGGTGGTGTGTGTGCATTCTTGTACAGCCTCCTTGTGGGGACCAGTCTCTCTAACACAAACACACAATAAGACTACATAATCCTCTGAATGATACATGTTTTCAGTCCAGGTGTGACTAAGACAATTGATTGAATGTGAGTCTTAACTGTAAAGTTCCCCCACATTATAAACACATACTTTCATATTCAATTTGTTTTCCAATAGACATCTCTTGGTATCTAGTCAAGCAGATAGTTTCTGTTTTGTTTGCCAAGTATGCAGATGTTTATCATCTGCCACACACACAATACAATGGAACTGATAAGAGCAAAGAGATCCATTTGAATCAAAAAACAGAATTTTAGAAAAAATCTGTGTATTTTTCCATTTCCACGGTCCTTGATAAGTAGTTTGGGGATCTTTTTGGCAAAAACTTTTCCAAAATCCAGAATGTAGTTTCCCGAAACTGTTATTGCTATCCTTTAGGTCGCCAAAGTGTGTGTGGGAATAAATCGGAGGAGAAGAGGTTGAAATGAGTCAGAATGGGAATTTTGGAGAGTAGACTGAGGGGAAACCTCTGCAGCAATGACAGAGTTGGTGTTGTTCCTGCAGATAAGGACAGCTAATATTTATACAGCTGGACTCCTTGTCTCTCACTCTCTCACTCTCTTTGCTGCTCCTGCTTCATTTCCTCTGGATTCTTTATCTACTGCCTTCATCATTTCAGTTTCTAAACGCACTCTGAGCCTGAACAAACTTGTTTCCTCTCTAGCCTTAACGTTTAAAGGCTAGAGGCTGTAAAACCCGACAAAGATCGATAACTCAAATGTGTCATGTGACCAGCTGTGCCTGGAGCTGCTCCACAGGGACACAATGAGAGACAGACTTTGAGGATACAGTGACATCTGGATATCATTTCCCCTGGACATGGGTGGACAAATCACAGTCTTTCTCACTGGAGACTCATCCAGAGGTGTCTCCAGATGATGACAGATATTTGGATGCTTGTGGCGTTGTAGAAGGGATTTAATTTACCTGTTGAATACAATGCCTAAGGAGTATTTACTCTCTCAACAAGTTATTTGTGAAACTTTCTGAAACCCTCTGTGGTGCTGTGTCCCAAGCTGTCCTGTGCAGCCTCCAGCAGAGCGATGAGCCCCCTGGTGGTTCCTGGAGACTTCAGTCAGCCGGCCAGTCCCTTCGGCTGCCTGGACAACTCTGCTGCCAAACACAAGCGAGGCCTGAGACTCAAAGCCTGCAACAAGAGGAAACCTGTCACTGTAAGACTCCACTAACACAAGCACACACACACACAATAAATATCCTCTAAGGGCCATTTTACCCTCCTACAACCTGGGTTTTATTTGAATAGTTTGGGCCATTGTTTCAATCGGTTATTATAAACATGTGTGACTTATAATTAATGCAGGGATCTGGGAATACATCACAGCAATGTAAGAAACCTATGTCAGACGATGGAACAAGTTAGAACAAAGCTAACATGACCAACCTGTTTGACTTTTAAACACAGTACTTATCTGTTCTGTCCTTCTCTTGCCCCCGATGTTTTTCTTGGACATGTCGACACATCGTAGCAATTTTCATCTTGAGTGCAAACTTTTTAATCCAAATAGAATCCAAGGCCAAATCCAAACACAGAAAACCAGGGATTATTCTCTAATCTTTACAAATGCTCTTTCCCCACACTCCTGTTTTGCTCTGTTGCAGTTAAAGACATTGTCACTAATGTTGCCTGTTGTTACAGTATCTGTATTTCCACAGAATTCATAACACTCTATCAAATGTCAAGGTTTTTACACATTTATGAATCTAGAGAATGTTGTTAAAATGTTCACATGTGCAACTCCAGTCTGAGGTGTATCCAACCACTTCCATATGGGGAAGTATGGATGCTAGTTGCTACATACTATAAATAACAGTATGTGTTTATGACCTTTTGGCCAATCAGTGTAAGGTAGGGTTTGGTGGATGTGCGTCTTCGGGTTGACTGAACTTGATTTTTATCTGAGAGGTAATTGTCATTTCTAATGTATTGTGACTATGCAGAAGCTGGAGGGGAAAATGGAGGGAGACTCCATGGTGGATGAGATGCTGAACACATCTGTAACAGATGCTGCGGAGGAGCAAGAGGAACAGATGTCAGAAGGTCAGGAGGATTTTATAGTACAATGTGTGGTTGTTTCTGATTACCAACACAATCAAATCATTTCTTTCAAGGGAAATTAGATCTGCTTTTGTGTGCATGCTTGGTGCATGTATGAACAGTTACACTTTTAAAAACTTTTTTTCAGATTAGAAAGTACACTGTTACTGCCAATTTTATCTATAATACTAAAAAGTGAATTATTTTCTACTGCATACTTTCATAATAACAGTGAAGTCCAATGTTAAATTCACTTTTCATCAATTTAGCAGAATATTGAATAAACTTGAATTTATAAATTGTAATTGCTAAATTCATCTGAAATTATTTATTTGATTTTCATACTGGTAGGTACTGACTTCCATATACCTGCTGCCACTGTGTGATATCAGATTGTTCTGAGACCTTTTTTTCCATCTGTGATCCAGCTGTAAGTTTTGATGAGCTGAAACCAAAAGTGGAGAGGGAGGAGGAGAAAGAGGAAGAAGGAGAAGGAGACATGGAGGAGGAGAAAGAACAATCACAGCATTCCAGACAATCTCTGTTAAGATATAAGGAGGAGATGGAGGATGAGTCGGACGCAGAACAGGATGTTTCTCACAGCCCGGACATTTCCTCTCCTCTTGAGCCAAGTCTGTCAGATGAGGAAGCCCCCGACGCCCAGCCCCCGCCCTCCTCGGAGCCCAGCTCCAGAGCCTCCTCTCTGGAAAGTCCCAGGTGATTAGATGTGATTTCCTCCATGTTTTCTTCTCCTCACACTCTCAATTGTTTATGTTTTCTTCACCAGTTAATCTGACCTCTTGCCTTCTGCTTCTAGAGCCACACCAGAGCCCCCTGCTGGCCCAAGAGAGTATTTACTGGACCCTCCGGGTATTGCCTACGGAGCAGAGAAGAGCAGGGTTGAAAGTGAGTTGGCACTGAGAGTAGACGAAGATGAAGTTCAGGAAAACGAGGAGGAGGAGGAGGAGGTGGAGGAAGAGGAGGAGGAGGAGGGCTCATTCCTACAGGAGGTACTCAGCTCCCTGAAAACTCCCCTCACGTCCTGCTCCCTGAGGTTAGATACAGAAGAAGACGTCCTGGAGATGAAAGAGGAGACGAATGAAAAGGCGAAAGAAGTTGTAGAGATGGAAGATGCGGAGGAGGTAGAGGAAGAGGAGGCAGAGGAGGATGAGCCTGTCGGTTATCAGGCTGGTCCATCTCTAATGTTGGGTCACACCACGGAGAAAAAGGAAGAGATTTCTGTTCTCTCCATTGAAGAAGATGTTTCTCCTGTTGAGGAAGAGGCAGAAAGGGAGGAAGAAGAAGAAGCAGCAGCAGCAGAAGAGGAGGAAGAAGAAGAACTGGTTGTGGAACTATTCGTTCAACATAGTGTATGTATTTTTGATTAACTTGTACTATTTGGATTTATGTAACCGTCCGTGTTTGTAAGCTCTTGCAGTTATTTTGAATAGAGCTCAATGGGCCTCATCGATGATTCCTCCGTATCCCAATACTCATACTGCTTTAATTCTTAACAGTGTTTTCAGTTCCACAGTTGGAAATCAAATGAAGCAGTTGATCTGAAAATTAATTACAAAATATTACTACAGTTTTAGAGTGATAACATAAAAGAAAGAATCGTGCGATGACCAGTTAGATTCTAAAAGACGTACGTGGCCAAGCAAAGTGGGACAGACTCAGAGTAACATGGAGGTGAATGACTGTTAAATGTTAAATTTTTACAGTCTCCCAAAAGTGAAGCCAAAGTGTCTCAATCGCCACCAAGCTGCTGCTAGCAGTTTTTCCCCCTGGAAAAAGTCTGACTATATGTACATGACTCAAAAGGCTGATGTAGAACATTCATGAATTTTGTTTCTATTCAATAAAAACTGTTGAATGACAGAATCTTAAAAAAAAATCATACGAACCGGCTCCAGAGAACACATTTGTTTGTATATGTGCTCTTGAGCTGCAGTAAACAAACTCTACAGTACTACATGAAAAACAAAACGTTTACAGGATGTAATATATTATGTCCTCTTCTTTTTGTCTTACAGCAGGAAGAAGAAGAAGCAGCAGCAGCAGAGAACGAGGATGTGGAGGAAGTTGAACCTGAGGAGGAAAATGATGTGCTCCCTATCAAATCTGAAATCCACGCTCAGGGAGAAAGACGAGAGGAAGAGGGTGAGAGAGAGGAGGAGGTGATGGAGCTGGAGAAAGAGCCACAGGTGGATGAGGAGGGATCTGAGAAGAGAGAAGAGAATGAGGATGGGGAGGAGAAGGAGGTGAGTTCAAGAGTGGAGGAGGCAGAGGAAGCAATTGAAGAGGAGAGCGAGGAAGCAGAGGAGATGATGGAGAACCTCCCTGTTGCAGCAGATGAAGAGGTTGGGATCACTATATCAATGCAAGAAAGAGATGATGGTGTCGAAGCTGTGGTCAGAGATGACACCACTGAACACACAAGTGATGATGAAATCCTGACAGAACTTGGTGATCAAGTAGTTGACAAAGTGCAGGAGGTGGAAGAAAACTCTGAGATAGTCGTGGAAGAGGAAGAGATCGAGCTCTCAGAAGAAAGATCTGACCGAGAGGATGACGTGGAAACCAAACATCCTGATGTGGAGGAAACTGAAGAAGAAAACACAGAGGAATTATCCAGTGTAGACACGAAACAGGAAGATCAAACTGAAGCCACTGCTACTGTCCCTGCTCACCCTTCTTCTTTGTCTCTTCAGGACTTACCTTATGAGATTCAGTCAGAAGAGAGCGGGCCTGTCTCTCCCAGTAAAACCAGCATGATCCACATAAATCTAGTCTCTCCCAGCTCAGAGAAAGCCCCATCGTTCTTCCAGCAGTCTCCAGCTGCTGCAGATGCTAACAACAGCATCACTGAGCCTCCTTCTCATCTTTCAGCAGCCACAGAAAAAGAAGAGCAAGCTGATACCGTGGAGGAAGTAGAGGAAGAAAAACAGTCCGCCCTGGAAGAAGAAGAAGTAGAAGAAGAAGCTACACCTCCTGCATCTGTGGAGGAAACAGCCAACCGGCCATCCAGTGGTTCCGATCAGAGTAAAGTCCGCTTCACCATCACACCCGCTTGGCAGAGATCTCAGAGTTCGACTCCACCTTCCTCTCCGCCCGCCGTCGGCTCCTCTTCGACGTCTGCTATCACAGAACACGGAGGTGAGGAGGTTGAAGCTGCAGTGAAGAAGGATCCAGGTGTGAAACCAGAGCCGGTGAGTTCGCCCAAGGTGGACCTGGTGCTGAGTCCAGGCCGAACGAGTAACGCTGGGAGCACTGCTGTTAAACCACAGAGCAACACAACAGCATCTCCACCCTGCATTAAACCTCTGGCCTCGGCTGCTGCGAGCACAGAAGGTAGACACATGACCATTCCTACTGTTGAATATGTTTGGGTGCTTCTACTGTTGTCTTCATTCAGCGTCCTGAGCTGTAATTGCATGTTCTATTTTCACTATGACCCACGTCCTCTGGTTTTTCCAGTCACGTGACATGAACTTTCTGTTTGAGCTTAAATAAAGTGAAACCACCTCTTCTCCACCTCCCACCTACAGAGAGCTCTGTCGTAGCGGAGGGGAACCCTGACAATCCCTTCGGAGTCCGGCTGAGGAAGACGTCCACTCTTCACCTCTTCAGCTCAGAGGAGGAAAACACAGAGGTGAAATAAAACATTATATAGGTTGGCCAAATGGAAAACCATCAGACTGAATAGGCAAGTTTAAAACGGATTTGGAAATGGAGAGACACTCATTGTTAGGGAGGCAGGGAGCAGAGCGGCTGAAGGCTCTGGATCCAATGGTGGTCAAGCGGGCAGGTGGTGCAGTGAGGTGTATGGAGGAAGAGGATCTGTTTAATTTACTTGCTCTCATGCACATCTCGAATGACAGCTACACAGATAGGGGCTGTTTAAAAAATAATTTGTACCATAATTGATAATTGGCCAGTTCCTCCTCATTGCCTCATTTCAAAGAGATCCTGTAGCATCAGCAGCTTTATTGACTAACTGTCTGGTTTTTCTCTTTCGCAGTCTCCCACCGAGTCTCCAATTCAGCCAACCAGCTGTAAAGCTGAGCCTCCACAGCCAATCAGTGTTAAGCCTTCCATAAGTCCGCCAATAAGTAACAAGCCTGTCCTTCCTAAGAAACCAGATGTACACGGAGACAGTGGAGTTAAAACCAAGTGCATCTCAGGTGTGTACACGCACATTAACTCACATACTACAGTTTTCTTCCAGTGAGATTCTCAGCTGGAACTGTCCTACACTTTGAATGGTCTCAAATCTGCTGTGTAATCGTTCCAGACCCAGCAGCAGCAGCTCGTGGTGTTTCTGGTGGATCTGATTCTCCCAGCTGGATCTCTGTGGCCAAACAGAAACAGAGGATCTACAAAGAAAACTCACTGGAGGAGATCACTGTCAAGAAGGTAATCGTTTGCTTGTTGGATCCATGAAAAAAGTAATTCACCAACATCGAAAGGACTGTATTAAGATTGTTCTCCAAGAGGCAATGTGTTTGTCCTTAAGATTACATTACCTGTTGTTGTTCTCCTCTGCTTCCATATATGTTCAGCACATCACCACACATTTCCAGCCCCTTGTTATTCTAGAGGCTGAGTTGTGTAAAGAATGTGAACAGTCAGTAACTGTGCTGCTCTCTGTTATCAGGACGAACCAGAGAGGAAGTCTTCACTGCCGATGCACGTCAGCTCAGTGGCAAGCAGGGAGCAGAGCAACAAAACAGCTGAGTCCAGCAGCAAAGGTCAGAACACACACACACACACACACACACACACACACACACACACACACAAATATTTGGCTGAAATTCCTGGCACACACAACAGGGGAACATTTCAACTGACTTCTTTTAAATTTTCTATTTCATTGTAACATGCTGCATTCTCAAAACAAGACGTCCGAGTTTAGAGAAGTAACTAGTGAAATTTGTTACTGGTTCTTCACCGCAACTTGTTAGGAGAGGCGATGGTCTAGTGGCAGAAACTTGGACTATGGGCAGAGAAGGTCTCTGGTTCATGTCTGGTTAGACTCGAAGGAGAGACAACAAAAGACGAACCTGGATTGATCTGCCCAAAAATCCAAGAGTCTGTTTAGACCCTGTCTAGTGCCCCTGAGCAAGGCACCTTACTCCCCCAACATCTGCTCCCCGGGCGCCGTACATGGTCGCTCACTGCTCTGTGTGTCCTGCACCAGATTGGTCAAAAGCAGAGGTTAAATTTCCCTACCTGCATGAGTGTGCTTGTGCATGTCTGTGCATGTGTTTGGGACTAATAAATGCATCTTAATCTTAGCTCCCAGTTGATTGGTGTGATGCTGCCCTCATCTGTACAATGTCTGCTACTACAACTGACCCCACAATTCTTAACTGTGATTTACCTTCTATTACCAATCTAACCTTGAGTTAATGTCATCTACACATCACAATATTGACTGATCTGGCTGACAGAAATGCGTTTTTTTTTATGTACTTATTAACAAGCTCAAGTCATGTGTGCAAATAAAACAGATTATGGATAAAGTGAAAATAGTCCTAATTCAGAATAGAAAAAATCAAGAACCCCAGATTTTATATTATGTGACTTCACTTCATTCCAGTGTGGGATTTCTTTTGCCCATTTCCTGGTGCTTCTTATACCGTTTGTATACATGTTTATATATTAAATGCATAATTTGATGATGTTTTAAAGCATATTTGAGTTATTCATTCTTACTCAAAGTCAGATTATTTTCCGAATGCTTTATAAATGGCTGCTGGTATTTTTCTTAGTAATAATTCTCGTACTTTTTGATTGAGTTTTAATTATATTTCTATTGCATCTCTATCCCAGCCCAAGACCAGACCCCATTCATATTTTTAAATGTTCAGTATTGCACACTATGCAATATGATCACATTGTTATGAGTTATGTAATGTTTGAAAGTCTAGAAGGGACCTTTGTATATGTACAGCAACTCTGTACTTTTACACAGTATTAGGAGTTATATAACATGAGGCATTAAAGCCGTATGCAGAAGTGTTTTAAAGCCTTTTTTCCTATTCACATCTACATCTCAAGCTCAATGAGATTTTATGTTTCATTTCTACATCAATGTAAACAGCAAGCACTTGTAATACTGTCAGGAAATGTTTCTTTCATTTCTTGGTGCTTGACCTGTCTGTATATGTCTTATTTTCTTTCTCCCAGAGATGAGTAAACCCTCAGCGTCTGTAGAGAAGGAGACCAGGAGAGCCCTCTCTCCTCCAACTCCAGTGCCGGTTCAACCTTCGAAAACCAAGTCACTGCCCTCTCCAGTTCCTCCAAAGCCCCTCGTTCCACCTGCCGCAGCCAAACCTCCAGCCCCACCCACCCCAGACCACAGACCTACTCTGGCTCCTGTTCCCCACAAATCTCCCTCTTGCACAAGCCCGCCACCTCTCTCCAAACCTGCCACCTTCTCACCTTCCTCCAAGGCACCCCAGCCCAAGAGTACGACAGTCCCCTCCACTCCTTTTTCACCGAGAACCGCTCCAGAAAAGTCTGCTTCAAGAGCTGCAGGTCTCCCTGATCAGACCCCGTCCTCCCAGCGCGGCTTGCCCCCCCGCTGCTTTGCCCCAGGACGAGCCCCCGTGGATGGCGCTGGCTAAGAAAAAGGCCAAAGCCTGGAGTGAAATGCCGCAGATCGTCCAGTGATGGGGCAGGTTTCACTGAGTTTGTGTACTTGGGTCTTAACTGGCTCGAAAAGAGACCAGGATCTGAAAGAGGGTTGAGGTGGACAGAGAGTCTGGATGGACCAGAATGCATTTGCACACACAGATTTGTTGTTTTTTATTTTCTTAAACTCCTGGTGTCAGATTTCCGATTGGCACAGACCCTCCAATCCCACAGCTAAAGACAGGCTTTGTTTACCCTCCTTTCTCTTTACCTCTGTGTTCTTGTGGAGACGTTTTCTACAGGACAGGGTAGGACCCTGAAAGTAACCGTGTCATACTTGAAGTGGATCCAAATAGTTTGTTAGCAGTCTTAGAGAGAGGAGAGGAAATTCATGAATTCCCCCAGCAGTAAGTATGAATTTATTTAATCTAAAGTAACCCGAATTATTCAACATGATGCCACGAATCATTTCAGGAAAGGAAAGTAGGAGAAAAAGTAAGTAAGAGAGTGAAAGAAAGAAAGAAAGAAAGAAAGAAAGAAAGAAAGAAAGAAAGAAAGAAAGAAAGAAAGAAGACATTTTATCCACAGGAGGAAAACACAAAGTAATATTGGGGTTTATTCATTAATTCTGTCTTAAGGACAGGATGGTGTTTTTCTGTCTCAGTGGGCGTTTGTGTGTGTCTGTGTGTGTGTGTGTGCGCGTGTGCGCGTGTGTGTGTGATTTTAAAGGCAGATATATATGTGCTCACATTTTGAGGAATGTGGAGAATATTCTTGGCCTCAGAGTGCTATGAGATAACATCCAAGTTAAGCTGTAGAGAAATGTGCTGAACTAACAGCGGCTGGTCATGAGTTTTGGTTAAAAAATTTAAAATCTGCAGAGCATCAGTTTCCCTGTGTTTCAGGTTTTTTAGACAAATATATTTCTTATAACATCCACCACAGATACTTAACCAGTCATGTTTGCTGTGTTAGCGAGCGTGTGTGTGTCCGACATGTTTCAGGTTGTCAGTGTAAATTATATTATTCATTTTCTCTTTGATATTTTCAATACATAACAAAAGCTTATCTGTCAGCATCCTGCAGAAATCTAAAAATCTCCAAAACGTTGACTGTTCAGGAACTCTCAGAAAAATCCACTATTACTCTGACCTGTGTGTCTTTTACTATTTTTACTTCATCATCATGTTGGCAGCGTGGTGTTTTTTTATAAGAAGTTTTCCATTCACAAATATAAGCATGTAAATAAAGTGGAGATTGGTTTCCTGCAGAATGCAAATCATCACTAAAGTAAATGTCACAGCTGATCGTTTCCTTTGTATGAATTAAAGCTATGTATCACACAGTAACTATATATGTTTTATGCATTCTATTTTGTATTGCCTTTTAAGGACTTGTCTTGTACATAAAATGTGCAGTAAAGAACAAATGAAAACACTTTTTATTCTGTGCATTTGTATTTCCTGTCAGTCTGAGTGTCCATGCACAGATTCAGAATTGTAATTATAATGGAAATATATTTACTTGCCGCACAATAAAGCCATGTGCAGCCATGTAGGTTTAAAAGTTATAAGCAATACAATGCAGGATGTCTCTTGCTTCCATGTATTTACAAAAAATTCCATCTGAATATCTTTATTTGTTGTGATTTCTGTCCAGTTTTCTAGCACAGTTTAATGTCATTAACAGAGTCGTCGAGGAAACAGACATGTATGTAGGTTTTAGATATGTTACATTGAGAAAACTAATGGAGAACGATAATAGTTTAACCTCAAGAGTCTGTGCAAAATGTTCCTTTATCAGTGAAAAGTCTGAAAATATAAATTTTGAAAGATTTAATTTTTAATTTGTCAGATCAATGCACAATTGAGATTTTGCATTCATGTCCCATGTGAATGTCGACGTTGGAGGGGTGGCTCCTGAGATGTGTTCCCTTTGAACAAAGTCTATGTTGCTGTACAGGTTGTTAAAGACTGTCAAACACCAGCAACTGTTAGTGCATAGTGTTGGGCTTCCTCTCTGTGTACACAGAGACAGATTGACCTGGTGTGAACCTGGATGACCTCATGTCAAGAAAAGATGCTGAGCCCTTTTTGTCTGCTACATTTGCAAATTGTACTAAATTTAAATTCTGAGTTTGACACACAAGACTCCCTACATGAGGTTTTCCATTAGAAAAAGTGAGTTCAATGTTTTCTAATTTCTTTAAAAACAAGAGGAACTTTTACATCTTTAAACAGACCGGAGTGGGAAAGTGACAATCTGTGATTTTGGTTGAGTCAATTGGTTGTAACTAAAAGACTGTGTGAAGCATAAAGTGAAGCCAACACATCACGATCGCCACCTTGTGGCTAGCTGAAGAACATGTCATAAACCCTGCCTCCTCTTTGTAAGTGGATAGGACATGGACCATATTAAAAAGTCTAAATACAGGCTTCTCCGCTTTTCTAATCATACAATCAACCTTAAACATACTAATAAGACTTATTTTAACAGTTGCTTTGTTTCATGTATGACTTTTGAATTTATAATACACAACACAAAGCTTAAACTGATTTTATAATGCATAAACTGATGACGTGCAGAAGTTAGACTGAGCATCATGAACATCTATAGTATTGTATGAACATGCACATGTGTGTGGCCTACTTTCTGCTTTCTGCTTGTGTTTGACAGGAATTTCAGCCAAATATTTGTGTGTGTAAGAGTGTGTGCGTGTGTGCGTCTGTGTGTGTGTTTGAAGCAGTAATCAGGCCTGCTCAAACTCCCCAGATGTCTTTTCTGGGTGAGTTAGGTAACACTGCTGCTGCCCTACTTCTGATGCATGCACTATCACACACACACATGTGGCTCCAAAGGGAACCAGCCAAGATGCACAATGTGTGTCTGTGTGTGTGTGTCAATGCCAAGTATCCATGGCGATGACTGCTGGGTGCTGACCTTCTCATTTACAGGTTATATAAGCAACCAACTTGGCAAGGATCAGAAGCATAGAGGTGAGAAGACGAGGGAAGGAGCTGTTGCTGTGGAACTGCAGCTCTTGTTATCCTGTGTTGGAAAAACTTTCAATACAAACCACTCCCATGTCTGAACATATTTCTATTACACATTACAGAATATTCAACGTCTGTTATTAACCCTTCTCTGTCCGGAGCAGGGATGAGTATAAAACCACTAAAAAGACTTAATTCTCCTACAAACATTTGTTAAGTTTAAGTTTCGTGATGTGGAAAAACCCGTCTTACAGTGACGAGCTGCACAAACACATCACACTTTAAGGTGCCTCAAAAACATACTCTATAGTTGTTGAAGATTATGGTCTGTGTCATGGCTGTCATTAGCTTGTGTCTGCGATGATAAGTACCCCCTATTAGTTCAGGAAATATATAAGCTGTTACTGGACAGTTGGCTACTTGTCCTTGTTGATGCTTAATGTGTTTTCATTTCAAAAAAGGAAAAAGCTCACTTTCATCTCCTGCTCAGCAGTTATATGCTCGTCTCTGATGAACAACACTGAAATGCAGTGCACCATGTACTGTTTCACTGCAGGCCTACACTTACAAACTAGCTCGCCGGCGTCACAACCTTTAGGATAGTATTGAATAAATTGCACATTTTACCTGAGGATGGCTTTCCGTGATAAAATTTAGTATTTAGCGATCAATCTTATTTTTGTTGAGATATTTCTGTCTACCCACAGATTGACACTGACCTCCAAGAAGCCCCAGTCATAGTGTAGCTGATAAAAATGTTGAAAACATTCGATATGAGGTCACATTTGCAGAATAGAGCACAGAGGTGTTGAAATTGTTGAGACTTTGTTGTGACACTTTACACACATTCTGTGTTACTTATCAAGTCTCAATTTATACAGTTCTGTCATTTAGTGATTATCCAACAACCATGGAAGCTGACCTTGATGAGGCCATGGTGATAATTGACCTAAACAGGATAAATGCCAGACAACGCGGCATGTTGGTCTCATTAACTCGCTTGTGTCTCTATATTTAGGGACACTAGGATTGGCATAAGTAGGCCCTCACACCTCTTGGAGCCCTTATGTGACTGCAGTGAGCTAAATTTGATCATCTGCAGTGTAATCATGCTGCATAACCATAAATAAAGAGCGAGACAGTGGGGGAAGAAGATGCTGCTCTTTCATAACTGGAGTTCAAGGATGGCCATCCATCTCTTTCTCTAATCGTTTCTTTGTTTTCTATTTTTAAGTGTCTCACTCTGACTCAGTGACCTACATTGCCATTGCCGTTTGCATAAACTGTGGCTTCCTGTCTGTCCGGCTTCCCCCTCCCACTCTGCATCCCTGCCATGGGGCTGAACATTAACAGTCTGTGTATTTATACTGACAGTGCACAGCTCAAACATATTCTAGACGTACACATGTGTGGAGACAAGCCGTCACCATCGCTGAGTTGAAATCTCCTCACATCCACATGCAACATTTCATTATAAACAGTCACTGTGTCTGTCGTGAGCTTGTTTTCTGTCTAAGTGTCAGTTCTGTTCTGTTCAGCTGTCTTTTCTTAGCTTCTCAGTCTTGCTTGTTCGGCATTGCTCTCATTAAGTTGAATGTTTTCTTGCCCCACATTGGTTTAATTGGCATTAGGGTCAACTTTATCAGCCATAGGTTTAGGTTTAGGCCACAACCTCTTAGAATAAAGTATCTTATTCAGCCAAGCTTATGCGGAGAAGAACTCCACTCTAACATCCTTTGTGTTTTTTCAAAACTTCTCACAGCAAATATATATATTTGTACACTTTCAAATAAGACAACATTTTATAACACTTATAAACGAATAGTTTGAAAAACACTAATCTATTCTTGTCTATTGCCCCATTACATATGGTCCTGATATAAAAAATAAGTTTTCTTGCATGAAATTCACGTAAATTGTAGGCTTTGACTAAATATCATTGCTAAAGCGGACTCCTCTGGCTTCACTCATATTACAGACAGTTGTTTTTTTAATAATCAGATTAGATAAAGGATGCCATTGATATTGTGAATTATTTAACACAATCTCAGTGATGTAAACTGTAATCTGAGGCAGCACTCCCTTAGAAACACACACCAAACACTGAAGAAGACAAAATGAGGAGACTTCAGATTGTAGTCCAGTCAGGTGCATTCGATAATCCAATAAGGAATCATGAACACAATCCTTTTGGTTTATTCACAAGCCGTAGCTTCAGACTCCACTTTTTGCAAAGTTAATGAATACTAAAGTTTAACTATCAAAAGCAGACACGTACAAAAAACATCAGAACGATGTCGAGACATACATACATTCATCTTGTGCGAATTCACCCGGACATGTTTAGAGGCCATGGAGTTCTACAGGAGTTAAGATTCAGACAATCTAGTAACTGAAGTCAGTGCAAATATTTGAACACGTGAGAAGCGCTTGGTTTTTAAAGATGTGAAGTCGTTAAGGCCAAATAGCAGAGCAAGAATGTGAAGTCGGCGGTTCAGCCAGGGATCTGACTCTAACTTTGTTTCTAAGTCGCTGTTCAAATTGGAAGGGAATCAAAATTAGGCGCTTCTTCAAACCCGTCAAATATTTGGGATCATCATCAAACACATCACAAAGAAATCTCTTCACTGAACTGACCAGTGGCATAATCTCTTTAAAAAATGTGAGGTGTCCACGATGGTGCGTTTTAACACAGGCACAAATTTGAACGAAAAGTACATTTTGGAGCACTGATGGGACACGTGATGATATACATTTCGAGACTCTGAAATTTCATTTCAAACACAGATTAAACAACAATAACAAGAAAAAACAGAATATGGAAGCATAATTATTGTGTCTCTATGTGGAAGTGCTCAAAGAGGGTACCAGAGGTAGTTACACTTCTTCAAAAGGTCACCGGTTGAATTCTGAAAGGTCAAGATGTGAACTGTTGTTGCATAGGTAGGCGGCAAAAAAGTAAAAAAGATCAAACTTCCTCTATATCTGCAATGTTATGGTCAGTGATACAAACTGGAAGTATATAATTAAAAAGCCTAGGGACACGCATTTCTGTCAGTGGCTCTTTTCCTAATCACAGTTATCATGAATTTTGAATGCTACACAAAACTGAATGTTACCATCAAGCTGTAAAAGAAGGTTATAGACCAATCCTGACCTTTGAGGATTCAGTAGGTGACACCATGACAAATCCCAATGTATTAATAGTCCAACTTGGTTGCATCTTCCGTCCTGTTTTAATCATCAGAGGCTATGGAATCTCAACAGTGACAAAAACTAAGTTAATTTCCCAAAATGTCAAACTATTCCTTTATGTCAAAAAAGGTGTTAGGCGTAGCTCATTTTGATACTGTCCATCTAACTGACTTTAAATGATTTCCATGGCATAAATTTGAAGTAATAGTTTACCATTGCCTCCTCCTTCTCTGAATGGGAATTATTTATGTGATATGCTGTTATACTTGAGGTGTGATTATTGATAATTTCCCTTTCCTGCCCAGTCTGAGCTTATTTATAATTTCTTAATGGTTATCGAATCATGATAGCATACTGAGGCCAGCATTGTACGTAATATCGTACAGAGTGGGTTTCCCTGTGCAAATGCCTCTTCAAACCACAGCATTTATCACTCTGTTCAATACACAGAAATATAGGATAGAAGCTTACATTATAAAGAATTGCTGTTTAATTCTGTGCCACATAGCGACCATTTGATGGCAGTAAAAAACTCATAAAATGCATTAATTCTGTCAGCAAATTATTGTGGGTAAATATATACAGATTGTAGTGTTTCTCATTTTCTCCTCATTACAAAAAAATCCTAAACATGGAAATGTTTCACATGAATCAAGGAGAGGCAAATACACCAGTGAATGAGGAAAATTATGAAATAAAGAGAACCTGATTGACATAGAAACACGTAAAATCAAACATGTATAAAACAAAACCCAACACTCTTCTGCATTTTACCATAGGTGAACATTTGCTGTGTAAAAACAGTCATGTCACAGACATCAGCAAGGCCTCAATATTTTTAAACACATTTTTCCTCAAAAATATGTTGCTTTTGTTTTCAGTCCATTTACAGGATTTCCTTCCTGTGAAAATCTTGTTTTGGAGGTTTCAATCAGAAGGGCAAATTGAACACGGTATGGTTCTTTAGGTGTTTAATATTCCCACACTACATTTTTCTGTGACGTGAAGGCACTAGCCTTTACTAATAGTGTAGCACCGGTCCCACTCTAATGAATGCAGATCTTTAGCAGTCATGTTGTCCTGTGAAGAGATGCAAAAGAAAAGCATTCCAACTCCTGCCATGGAGGAAATAAATACACAGAAGTCCGTCTGCACTGTTTCTATTCCCTTACTTAAAGTTGTGCAAAATAAGTCAGAATAAATATTGAATAAATACTCTTGAGGGATATTAAGTTGCTGCAATGTGGGCTTTACAAATATCTCAGCCAGAGAGAGGCTGCAGACAGCAGCGGAAGCCAAATATGTTTAAGTCAACATAGCAATGAAATAATACTCCAGAGATTTAGGTCACCAGGGGTCACAGTACCCGGTGCAGTTGTCAGTGTCAGCCATGTTGTTACCCTTTCTGGATTGAGTGAAATGTGTTTCTGTTACTATTGCTGAATTTTGGGTCAAATGATAAGTTAAAAAACAGCTCAGCATCTCTCTCCGTGAAATGTAAACAATGTCACTGCATGCATAAATAATGATACAAATAAATAATGGAAAAATTCCAACAAATTATAAAAAAATTGGAAGAACAAAACAGGAGCCTAGAAGCATATCGATGTAAAAGTTCAGTCCCTTGTCAGGTGAAAGAGACCGAGACCGAAATGGAAGAGGAAAGGAAGGGAAGCAGACAGAACGACTGTTACAAACTAACAGTTGTTCAAGTTACAGGATTAACTATAAATGTCTGCACCCAGTTTACATTGATTTCAACCAGCAAATAGTTTGAAATCAAAGAAATAAATCTTATCTAATCACTTGTAATATAATTGGTCACTCAACTGTGGTGAGTGTATATACACAAAAAGGCAAATTCATAGTTTGGTCTTTTATAGAATTCCAATGTGCATATAAAGAGATATAGGATGGGGACACTCTGATTCTGAGCTTTGCTTCATCTTTGCTTTGAAGCTACGATGAGAGAGGCAACTCCGCTTTTCTACAGAATAAACACCATTTTATAAGAATGCAAAGATCCACAATGACATTTTTTGTCGTTTTTTGTTTGGTGTGTCATTCCACACACAACATGTATGCAACAGGAAGAGCAGTGAACTACAAAAATAATGGGGGAGGGTCAGAAAGGCAACACTGGAGCACGGACAGATGAAGACATTTCAGCACCACAGCTTGGAGCTGAACGAGGGAGGTTAGACAGAAACAAACACTTAGCTTCATTAGCATTGACATCAAATGTAACAATGGAAGGTGATGATTCTCCAACGTAATTCCCCTCCTGTCCGAATGGAGCTTAAGTCTGCACCTTAGTTGAGTTTACTCTGTGGTGTGTTGAGAAATTAATGTTTTGAAGAAGTCAGTCCCATCAGATGTATTTCATCTTTGCTGCTAAGGTGTAGATGAAATCCAGCGTGGCGTCACGTCAGGAAGGGTGCAACAACATCTATTGTCATTTTTCTGTGCATCAAAAAAGGAAGAGCAACAGGTCAACTGCTGCTGCTGCCGGGTGGGGTGGGGCATGTCACCGGTGCCTGCCCTGGGCCATGAAGAGCAGCACCTTGCGGATACCGCTGAGACGATCTTTCAGAGAAGTGAGGGCCAGGAAAGGCAGCTGGGCTCTGCCCTCTAACGGAAGAACAGCGAGTAGCCACCAGCACCATGATGGACCATTGGGACCGACCTGAAAGAGACAGAGAAAAGAGGACATTGTAGTGTGTCCTTCCAGCCCTGAGCAACAAAGGCAACAAAAGTGTGTGTGCGTGTTTGTGTATGTTTAAAGATATCTTAGTGAGGAATGTTTTGAGCGTAGAAGATGAATACACTTTGACTGGTCCTCACTTCTGACCCACTTTCAATAAGCTGTTATTAAGGGTTCAGACTTGCGGTTGGATTACGGTTTGAATTAGGTTAAGGTGAAGGTTAGGATTGAGGTTAACCATTTAATTGTGATGTTTAAGGTTAAGGGAAAGGGCCTCACTAAGACAAAAGTACATGGTAACGGTGTGTGTGTGAGTGTGTGTGTGTGTGTGAGTGTCAGTGTGAGTGTGAGTGTGAGTGTGCGTGTGCTTGTGTGTTTGTGTGTGTGTGTTCGCCTCGGGCATGTTGTACCTGAAGTTCGGGGTCTTTCTCAGGCATGGGTCCAAAGTGTCCTTCAATGCGTTCCTTCTGCTCTGCCTTCAGGGAGTTGACCCACACCAGGGCCTGGTCGTACACTGCATCATGCAGAGACTGCAGCTCTCGTTCTGCTACACCCTCCACCTGCACACACACAAAAAAAGCACCTTTGATTAACAGAAGAACGGTTTCTGTCATGTCTCTTTAGCCCCGCCCTCCTTCGATGTTGACTAACTCCACTACCACTCCCAGTTCTCCCTGCTGTCCTTTCTCTCCCACCCCCTCTTACCTTAACATCCTCCAGGTACTCTATATCAGCTGTATTGTATCCGTCCCTCTCGCTGTGCTGAATGACTTTGAATCTCCGTCCACCGATGGTGTCCGCCACTGAGCGACCATCAGAGAAGAACTTCACGTCGCGGATCTCCAACAGGCAGCCGTAGTCTGCAAACCTGTAGACAGGAAGCCGGATATTACACTTCTAGATATACACAATTCCTATAATATATACACTCTGACATGTTAATTGGGTGCACACAGTCACTATCCAAGCACTGACCCTTTGAGGTTGTCTGCCAGACACATGCCGAAGCAGTTTGTTCCTGTCTCCTGGCATCGGCGAATCATCAGTCTGTAGCAAGGCTCAAAGATATGGAGAGGGCACGGCACAGTGGGGAAGGCCATGGTGCACACGAATATAGGCACATTCTTGTTAAGGCTGGAAAGAAGAGAGGAAAGGTGTCATTATACAGGGAAATATAATATACAGCTAGCATTGAGAAGAGAGGCCAATGTGAGAGGGAATCACTTTGGCTCCCGTTTCAGAGAAGTTATTTATTGGAGACCTGAGTTGGCCTTGGCCTCAAGGATAGTGACACTCGATGCCTGACGTGACATGCACTCAGAGGTCAGTGTGTGTTATCTAATGTAGGTCAGTAGGTCATAAAACTGGGGCAGATATTCACATCGGGAGTGTTACGTCAGGCACAAGTCATAATCTGTGATAAGAATAGATATGACCAGAGAAAACAGCCAAAATAAAGCAAAAAAAAATAATAATAATAATAATAATAATACGCACGATGTGGAAATCACACGATGGACAAGGGCATATTGGGACACAAACTCACTTGGAGAGCTCAGCCATTTCTTCCTGGTGGATCTTGTGTCTTTCCATGAGCTCGGAGGGAAGATACTTCGATATTAGGTTCTCCATTAGTACTGTCTTAGAGTACTGCCTCTGGATCAGGTACTGAAAAGAGAAGAGATGTTACAAATATGTACAGAAGTATGTAAATACTACTGGGCTGAGTTTTAAACCATACTAAAATTACATTTTTATTAAAACTATAGATGAGTAGTACCTCGGACAGCTCTTCTTTACAGAGCGGACACTTCGGGTTGTGGTCCAGACATCGCTTCAGACACTGAAGACAGAAAGTGTGACCGCATGGCGTTGTCACAGGCTCATAGAACAGTCTAAGTGGGAAACACACACACACAAGTTTCTACATGAGTTTTCATGGCCAGGACAAATACAATCGTGCAGACATATTGAGCAAAAGTATATTATACCTCTATAATGAGTTTAAATAATCAATGCTCAAGTTACAAAATGAAAATTTGAGTAAACCTCAGCAGCTGAATAAATGTCCATATATATATATATATATATATATATACTTTAAAGAACTGACAAAAAGCCAGTAAAGTCCAGTTTGCATGTTGGGGTCGTCTGGTCCCACAGGGGCAAGAGAATATTACGGGCTTAAAACTACTGCACATGTTACACAACTGCCACTACATGTATCGCATGTATTGCGATACATCTGAAAGTAGCTGTAAAGCAAACTGTACCTCATACAAAGGGAACACTCCACGTCTGATGGGTCCAAGACCTCACAGCTCGATGAGCCAGTGACTGCCTCTGTTTGGAGACATCCACAGACAATACATAAGACACTGCTCATGTACATGCACATCATGTACACTGTTTGTGTACAATATCCCAAAAGACTCACCGGATCTACATCTCTTGTGCTCGTCGTTCCTCTCTAGTCCTCGCTCCTCCACCTCCTGCTTCTCCTCTGAGCTTCTTCGCTTTCGTTTTAAGAGGAAACTGGGAACTCTGCCCCCTGACATCAGCAGGGCGGGAGGAGTGGAGGTGAGTCTGGACTCTGAAGACAACAAGCTGGGACTAAGAGGCTGAAGGGGAAGACAGAAGACAATAATGAGACCTCATTTCCCTTCAATATCTTGCTTGACTTTGACTGGGCTGACGAACAGAGGGGAGGGCATCTCTTACCTGGAAGGGAGCACTGAAGCTGCTCTTGATGTGTGCTCTGGAAGACCCTATGCTGGAGTAGTCAGCGATGTGTTCAGGAACCTGGTCTGTGACTGGAGCCAGGAGCTGACTCAGGAGCTGAGAGGAGATGGGCATTTATGATTATGATTATGCAAGTATTCCCTGGGAAATGTATCATGTTTTATTTACAGAGAAAAATCACTTATTGTAATAGTGAGACTCGGGCGCAATGTTTATCACAAACTAATTTGCCAGTGAATATTCACCCCTCAGTATAATCCATTTTATAAAGGTGCAAAGTAAATAATATCTGACCAGTGTGCAGGCTGCCTCTTGTACAATTTACATGAATGTATACAGATGTACAACATCCTATAGTCTTAGTCTAAATATGACATGCAGTAAAACCATTGATTTTACTCAAATTATTCTTAAGTTAAATATACTGTATTGTAAGGTGCCCTTGGCTGTTTAAATGCAACACAAGTGATAATTTTATTGTGAGTATAATCTATTAATTAATTAATTTTTATAATAGTTGACATATGAACCTCTTAGTGCCCCGCCCCCTACTACACTAATGTGTGATTTACCTTGTGAGCCTCAATCTTTGCCAGTCTGCAGTCAGGCTCTACGGACAAACACTCCAGGTACTCTCTCAGAGCTTCCTCCGTCCGACCCAGTGACACCAGGGCCTGGGCCTTACGGACGTGACCCTGTGGGCAGATGGGAGATACATTACTTCACTGACAAGATAGCGAATGTTTTACTTATATCAGCTGCTTATCACAGATGTGTTGGTACGCTGGACAAATAGAGCCACAATTTGCTGAGCCGTACCTTGGACCAGAGAGGCTTCAGTCTGCAGGCAGTCTCAGCGTCTCTCAGAGCCATTTCATAATGTTTCAGGCTAGAGTTAATCTGGGAGCGATTGCTGAACAGTATGTGGTCCATGGGTGCTGAGGAGGAGATGAGGAAAAATTGACGAGTCAGTTAGTTACAGGTAGTCTTTTGGTTTGTGTTAGTTTCTCACAATCATAAACAATTTGTAACAAACAATGAGTCAGTTAATCAAATTCTTTTTTATTTAAAGTTTATTAATAGATAAAGGAAATAATTATTAAATGCAGGACTTGAGATTGAAGAACAGATCATTATTCAATGGAAAATACTTTATTTTTGTCAATCATTAATGTATAAAATGTAAGGGAAAACTTATATATAAATATTTATAATATATTTATCCACAATTTAGATATATTGAATTAACTAAGATGTAAAAAAGGAGAAAGCTGTAGTGGATTTAATTTCTGAGAGGCCAGACGTACTTTGGGTCAATAAATTAAGTATTTTTTTGTTCTGTCTTTGAAAGCTTCCATTGGTGGTGATATTATATTATATTATATATCAAGTTATATGCCAAGAGGACTGTTTCAACTGGATCAGCTTCCACAATACAAAACTTCCACATTATAAAACGTGTTATGAAATAAAAAAAAATGCTGCGTTACAAAACCATGCAGCACTATCAAGGTCACCCACATAGCAGGTTTCATAACTATACATAGTTATGCAAATGTCGCAGTTAGCCCTATTGGAATCAGAAACTGGTTTTTGTACAGACACAGGTGGTAAATCATTTAATGAAATATAAACAGAAATGGAAACTTAATAGGAAAGAGTTTTTTTTTATTTAAAGTATGGCTTTGTTATACGTATATGCTTACAACTCTTAAATTAACCAATTGTTATACTAAGATAAGAGGTATTTCTGCCACTTAAACACTGAATTTACACATCTGAGGTTGAGAACAGATTATATATAATTGTATATAATAACACATGCATGCAGGCGCACACACGCCTATCCTTATTAGGACTTTGCATTGACTTCCATTCATTGTGGACATCGCTAACTCTGACCTTAACCAGCCCATAAATCACATCTGACCTCTTATCTTAACCAGGAGCTCAGAAATTATGCTTTCCCCAATTAGGATTGAGCTTTGGTTCCCATGAGGTCTACTGGTCCTGACAAGTTCAGAATTAATATGGGAATTGGTCCTAAAGAGGTCACAAAACACTACGCAGGTGGTAATATGTTTGAAATAGGGTGAACAAATGAGACCTGTTTTTTTTTCAGCTCGCAAATTAATTTGTACAAAGTCTTTATTTACATAAGTATGTATTCTGTGTTAAACCAAAATATTAGAAATAATCAATGTCAGAAGTGGCTCCAACCAAACGAGGACATTTATGTCATTCTCTGTTAATTATTATCTATTAAAGCACCTTTGGTAAACATGTAGAATCCCTCTGAATAACATCCTCACAGCCGAACCTGGACACAGGGTGATCATTATCTATCACCGTGGGAGCCACCACTACACAACAACAGCACACTGTTGGCCTCTGAGCAGGCTCCACTGCAGCAGCCCCCCCCCACACACACACACACACACTTCCCCTGCTTCTGCTTACAAAGATGTTGGCTAGATTGACAACTCCCTACGCAATTCAGACTGTGGCTTCTATTGTCTGTTCTGCCCAGGGAAAACCACGGTACACCTCTCAGACAATGCAGCTGTCAATGAAAGGGAGAACTGTAAAACTACACAACAGGCCTGTCCAGAGCCACTGAGCTGCACCAGAACAGAGTCGATTGGGATCAGGGCAAATATCTCATTCCTGACTGCGGTTGATCAGTCCACCAACAGTGCTACACCCCAGTTGAACTCAACCCAGCGAAATGGAGTGTAGTTAAAATCATTGCACCATCCAATCTTTATATTCCTCCATTTAAAAAATCCCATATCCTTTATCCATGTTGTATAACTTTAAAGAAAACTGTAAAAAAAAATGCACCTAACTCAAATTAACATGTACACAATTGAGAGCTTTGAGTTTTTTTTTCTCTTAAATTAGTAAAAGAGTATTTACTCAGTGTGTGTTTATTTCCTGTTGCCTTTAAACTGTAACAGGGATTTTCCAGTTTGGGATCATTAAGGTCCATCCATCTAAAATTTGGACTCTAAATCAAACTCATCAATCCTGAAAAGCAGCCTGTCTCTTATCTTTAAGAAAGTTAACAGTCCTCCTCTTGATCATACATCCTGATCAATAATGGGCCAATTATATGAGTCAGAGCATTAATCCCCGTCTGGATGTGTATATGGTTCAATCTGCCTGAGACCAGTACCTCTGCAGCTATTCACACGCGTTGAGCTGACCTGCAATAATACCCTTGATCCACATTCGCCTGAACCATGTGTGTGACGTTACACAATGAGGGAGCTGAGGGGGGCAAGTTGCGCGCTTACGCAATGTTTCGTCCACTGGCCCAGCCTACATACGTAACACCTGTTATCCAACACAGCGGCGCGGCCGAGAGCAGCAGCCCGCACAGAGGCGGAGGGCCCCGGCTACTGCTCCCCCACACAGCCGGCGTCACACGTCATGTAACAGTCACGTAACTCACTCGCATGTTATAACAGTGTGTTGATGACTCACGACAAGTCGCCACACACATGATGAGGCACAAACAGTGAAACAAAGTAGCACATCTTATTTGGCAGCAGACAGGACCATCTGTACTCACTGTTAAATAACTTTGTTTGTCACTAACACAACATGGCTCTGTGTCCTACCTATCAGTATGGCTTGGTTGTATTTCTCCAGCGCCGCTTCCATCTTCTTGTCGGCGTACAGCCCGTTGCCCTCGCGCCTCAGCCGGCCGGCCTGCTGCAGGCTGGGTCGCCACTTGGCCAGCAGGCTGCTGAGCATCACGTTCACCCGGTAGCTCTGCTCGTCCGCCGGGGAGTTGTCCCCGCACTCCTTGCACACCACCGGCCGCTCCTTCATCTTCGTCTCTCTTTCCAGACACTTCTTGCAGAAGCTGTGTCCGCACGGCAGAGTCACGGGCTCGAACAGAAAGCTCAGACATATCCGGCAGGAGAGGTCCGCATGCCCGCCACCTGTGGCACCGGCAGCAGCTGCACGCCCCGGTGGTGCTGGCGGTGCCGCCGCCGCCTCCTCCTCTCGTCCTCCTCCTCCGCCGCTGCGCCGGCTGCCCCCCGCGTCCTGCCTCCGGATGCTGCCCGACAGGTACGCGATGAGGTTGGCCAGCTGGGCAGGCTTCAGTCGCTCTGTCTCTGAGGCTTGCCGGTACAAGTCGAGCGCTTCGGTGAATTTGCCCCCGAAAGCGAGCGCGTCACCCCGCTTCACCATCAGATCCTGTCGGCTCCCTGGATCTCCGACCCCCGCTAGCTGGCACTCGTAGATGTCCGCGGCCAGGTCGAAGTTCTTGGACTGGAAAGCCTCCGCTGCGAGCTGCAGCATGCTGTCGCTCTCTGTGCCCATACCCTGCCGCGTGTGTGCAGCCTATTCCCTCACCTGTGAACCAGTGTCCCTGCTGCCATTCATGACTGTGTCCTCTGCCGGGAACCGGTGACCAGTCTGCGCGATCAGGAGTCCTCCAGGAAGTGTCTCACTGATATTCTCAATGGAGCAGCGCAGCAGAAAAAACCTTCTTACGTAAAAGGTGTGGCATGTGACTCCGAGCAGCTGTTCTCATTGGCTGAGTTCAGAAAACTGTTACAAAACAATCTGTCATGTAACAGTTTCAGTGTCCGGGGCGGGGCCAGGAGTCTGTCTGAGTCAGGGTCTGCATCCAGGACCCGAGGGGAGTGGGAGGACTAGGTGGGGGCCCCGGGCTGGAGGTACCCCACCGAGTTATGCCCTTATTCATATTTACTACCTTAATACTACATAATACAACATTCCAGAGCTTCACAGCCAAAGTTCTATGGACTATGCCCTGAGCATCCGTCACAGGGTTTTCCTTCTTCTGGATTGAGATGGAACAGTACTTCTGGTAGAGCACACAGGGGACGGAGCCTCCCAGCCCAGGTCACACAGACTACGTCTGGAGAGTTTGAACCTCAGGGACGCTCCTCAGGGGCTTTCAGACTCAGGGCTTCAACAAAGCAAAAGTGCCTTTAAGTCACATAGCAGTCTACAGAGAAATGGACAGTTTCAGGATAACCTTAATGTTTTAAGCACCTAGAGTAAAAATTAAATGATTGAGGCTGATTGTTATTGTGTTATCTTATCTTCTGAAGTTTATATATTTTAGTATTAGTACAAATATTGCTGTGCTTATACAGTAAATTGTCCTGTCTGAATCGTGTGTATACAGAGACTCCCTGCAAGGCTAAATTTAGAAGTAGGTTATGCTTAAGGGTCATAGTTTAATTATCAGTTAAGGTAGTTGTCCTACAAAGGCTTCTGACACTAGGCCACATGGTATTATTAGCTCTACCTAACGCCTATCAGTTCCTCCAGTCTCTAAATAAGCAGGGTTTGCTGCGGGGGTTTGCAGTATGAGGATTACAGGCTACTCTGTCGATCAGTGTCCATGTCAGTAGTAGAAGCAGCGGTGCTGGTAATATAGGTCGACCAGTCTAGCCTGTGAACTAGACTGGTCAGGGGTAATCTTGTCTATTGTCCTATACTGCTGAAGGAAAAGTGCATAAGTATGAAGTTAGAGTAATGGAGGAAATACAGATATCCAACATTTCATTCAGAACCACAAAAGTGAACCTGAGGGTGGTGCCATAGGGAACATCAAGATCAAAGGCAGACCGCCTCACCCTGTCAAAAGCACATAATCCGTTCTTTGCAAAGACAATAACAGATCGATTTTATTCGGTAAATGTGATTACAGATGTAAACATTCTTGAAGTTATCATGAAAAACACATAAGCAATGACAGGACAATCATCATCATTTAACTTTTTATACAACAGTGTTTTTTTTTACTGTCCCAGGTATAAAAACATGAAAAAATAATCACTTTCTTCGTTCTCAAATTTCAGGAGCATCTGAACCGTATTTCAGTCTAAATCAAAAGAGCAGATCACATGACGCCTGTCTAAGTGGCCAAGGGAGAGGGTCTAAGATTTCACTTGGCTGCACTTGTGTGTCAAAACAATGGAGCTTGGAATCAGAAATACTGCTGACTAAACTGAATAATGGAAATTTAAAGTGATAACAACCAAAGTCAAGTAAACAAACGATTCAGTCTGATTCATACATTTGTTTTACACACAGGTTGAAACATACAAAACAGTCTTGTCGTTATTCATGTGGTGCAGCCTGATGACGATCCTACCTGTGCTGCTCTTATAACTTGACATGGATAACAGGTTTGTTGGATGCAAACGCTCACAGAGCATATGTGTGTGTGTGTGTGTATGTGTGTGTGTGTGTGCAGAAAATTTGCATAAAATCTCGCAAACGAAAGTCAAGTAGAAAAGATGGTTTGATTTCCTAAAACCCCCACATGGTGCATTAGTCTTGGATTTGGAGAATGCTCCTTTTCTCCAGATTGTTCATTTCTTTGAGAATCAACGCCACGTTATAACGGAGCTCCTGGAACTTAGACACAGGCACCTGAACGGGAAATAAAACAAATCACTGTCAATGTCACACAAACAGTTGCGTGGCCAAAGTACAGCTAAGAAAAAAGAGTCATAAAGATCACACAATAATTTTTGACCATCCTCACACATTACATCTGTAAACCATTAGGAGAAAAGACCTGGTCTCCTTCCACACATACTCCCTCTCTCTCCAAGCAGTACCCAAGGTCAGGTTATAGATAATGGTCCAACCAGTCCAGCAGTACCTTGTAGTGTCTACGTTAAAGGACATTCATATCTAACTCAGATGCACACAGACAGAGAGGCATCACTCCACCTCTTCTGCGTATTTCACCAGTGGCAAGACATAAGGACACAATGTGATTAAGGAATACATACTTAAGGCTTAACTATCCAAAAGGATGCCAACACCTACGTGTAACATAGAGAGATAGCACTTCTACACTTTCATGGATAAGCTGATGGAATGGGAGACGCAGGCCGAGGTTGGACAAGACAAGCATGGTGCTTCTTTCTACTCCTTTTCAGACAATAAAAGGAAATGTTAATCAAAGTTAATTTATGTAACTCAATATTCCTGTTTGTAATTTTTTCGTTTTTTCTACTACCTATGTTGCTGATTATCAATTTCTTTCTACAAATTTAATTTACTTTATATATAATTTTAAACTATAATAATGTTAATGATGAAAAAGCATAGTGGCGATGACAGGACAGCCATTCTAGAGATTCATTCAGTCATCATATGTTTGTATCTGTGTTCGTGACACATCTGACAGTTAAAAGTGAGGCCGTTAAAAGGGGCAGCAGCGATCTCTTCTGTCCGTTTTGTGTGATTACAGCAGAATATATCGGTTATTCAGCCTCCAGGTCGATCTCAACAAACCAGGTCGAGATAAAGTCCATGGATAGAATCTGCACAACGGATGTGGTTGCTCCTAATCTTCTAATCCCGCTGGGATCTGATTACGTAGCTGCAGCGCTAGGTGCAACGACAGCAGTAAAATAAATCGTCCCTCTTGTTTCTGTCCACATTAGTAGCCTTCTTTGAAAAGAGTTAGGTGTCTAATCATGCTTCTATTTTACAATTACAAGGCAAGTATATTGTGGTAGGAGTACAGCGCTCCCTGTTGAGCCTATATTTGACTAATCTTTGTAGACAATTTATTCTACTCACCCTTTACATTAACAGCTTTCATCACACATCACCAACTAATTAAAGATGCATTGTTACAATACAAGTAACACATGTTGTGATTATAATTATAGGGAGAACAGCGTAAGTTCAATAAGGAAGACTTAAACCCGCATACAGATCAGCTGACTGCGGGCGGTCCTAAATATTGGGAACGCCACAGGAGGGCTTAACCTGCATGCTGTCAGCTGATCAGGGGCGTTCCCAAACATCCTATCAGGCCCGCGCGGTTTACTTCAGCCAGTCACACAGCAGCTGTCAAACTTTAAAAATCCCTTCTCTCTCTTCCTCAGCAGTGTCATTGCAGCGACTCACACAACCCCTCCTCCACCCCCATCTCCTCCAGTCCTGAGATGAACATTCATCACCTCTTCCAGATCCCGATGACAATGGATCGCGGGCTATGGTGGCAGCTGACTGCCTGAAAACACTCGTTACTTGTGGCATCCATTGCACTTCTGTCCATCATGGAAGAGGGATCCCTTGCATGTGGCTCTTCCTTGGGTTTCTACGTTTTTCCCTTCATGAAGGGTTTTTGTAGTTTTTCCTTACTCTTGTGAGGGTTAAGGACAGAGGATGTCACACTTAGGAAGTCCAACAGGACAATGCTCATATATTGGCCATCCAAACAAACAATGACTGATGAACCACCACCAGTGTCTAGACCCCTGGGGGGGGTATTCCTGTACGGCGCTCTGCTCCACCCCCTTCCTTATCCTGATGACATTTATAATTATTCGCATTCTCTGTGCACTGTAAAAAATAAACTAGTTAAAGTAAAACCAAGTCTCTCCTGATTGAAATGGGTTGTTTTAGGGTGGTACTATGTTTTTGATACAGAAAATTATCAAAGACACACTGGTGTCAAAGTATATCAGAAACAATTTGTGAAGTACAGGTTCTAGGTTTGGCTGCTGTTTATAGAGGTTAATTCCATTTTTTCAATGTGATCCTATTATGTAAGAACTGAAACTGACCTACATTGGTCCACTGGCTAGTAACCAACTTCTTTCTATGAACAGGCTGAAGATAAACTTGGAATAGATGTACGCGCGCACACACACACACACACACTGCAGTGCAGGGCTAGCATTCACCAGGGAGATAAAATTACCACCTATAAAATACATATGGGTTTCTGAAAGTCCAACTCATGACAGTTCTAATGCAAACTGGAATCTATTTAACAGTTATTGAAATAAGAAGAAGGAAATCCAAGTGCCTGCAAAATCAATGTCAGTTAGTTGTAGTGGAAACCCCCAGAGAGAGAGGGGAGGGAGAGGGAGAGGGAGGGAGAAGGAGGGAAGGAGAAGGAGGTTAACAGCTTTCACAGGTCTCAGTGCCAATAAGTTACAAAAGTCTTCTCAAAGTGGGTCAAATGGTTTGAGAGTAGTCAGCATGACTAAGGTCAAATGAGGTTTAATAAGGTGACCAATGGAAGCTTCACACATGTATAGTTGTGATGTGGCTCCATGAAGAATACAACTTTTGTACATGTAGTACTGTGGTGTGGTATATGGTTATATACAGTCTGCGATGAATCAATCCTTGGAAATGGTGATGTAATTAATTTCACAGAGTTAAGTTGTTCTCCTCACTCTTGTCCTCGATCGATACATTTGCCTGCTTTAAAAAGTTCTGAGTCTCCAGAAACTTCTTTCATCCGCTCACAGCATTTATATCAGACTCTGCATAAACAGACAATGAAAACAGGAGGAATATCCATGTAAAGAGTCAAATCAGTAGTTTATGTACCTCAAAGCGACTTAAACTCCCATCTGACAGTTTCATCTGCATCAGGACAGAAGGCTGCAGAGCCCTGGATAAAGAGCTGGAGAGACAGAAAAACATTAACTTCATTACAATGAGGCCAAATCCTCTACTACTCTATTTAAGAATCTATCTTCTAAAATACAATACTATCATTGATGATGTTCAAGATCTGTTTCTGAGGTGTTTCTATACAGTGTGGTCCTAACTTCAACTGTCAGTAAAAAGGGGTTTCCAGTTTTGTAGGATTTTATCTGTTAAATGTGTTTGATTTTCAATAAATTTAACTAAGGAATGTTTATTTCACAAACTGGGAACATAAGACACCTCGTTCTCTGTAAAACAGATTAGAAAAACACAAACAAATATAATAACTTCTAAATTTGTGCTCTGTCAATCAAAGTTATTCAGAATAACAGCGGCCTCTTGAACATTTCGCTGAAAAGGATATGACAATTTTTATGATTACATCTCTCAGGATACAGTGTTTTCTCTCCACCTCAGTATATTACCTTGTAGAAATGGCAACATCCACTCTCCATTTAAAGTCTTCTATTGTAGGGAGGTGAGGATCATTCTGGGAGGTCGCTGCCTCTAGAGCTGCACGTCTACAAATACAAAGAGAGAGTCATAACATCTCCATCGATGGCATCTGAATGCCTCAACAACAGCAGCAGTTCAGATATTAATGGACAAATAACTGATGTCATTATGATGTGACAGAGTGTTGTGGGAAGATAACACAATAACAATGTGTTGAATTGTTCAAGTTCAACATACCGACTTCCAAACACCACACTGGAGAAATCTGTGATAAAGTCTTCAGGTATCCTAATTGACAGAAATACAAACAAACAATTTAGCATTCAAGGCTGTCATTGTGTTATTGTGAATATGAGTGATAATCAAAAACACTGAGCGTGTGCTGCAAACATGAAACGCCTTACCTTAATTCTCTGAGATCTTCTTTGAAGGCCTAAACAGGGAAAAAGCAGAAACTGTTGAATTTTCTATATGAATATAATATGGATAAAATATATAATATATACTATTTAACAGGTGTGGATGTAAACAGGCAGATAAACCATGGGCAGCTAAGGCCTTTAATAAAGCTTTTTTACAGCTGTGACTTCATTCCACACTATATCCTCATGGTATATGTTGTGTGTCTGGTATTCTTTTTATTATCATGAAGTATTTTTGTAGCCAACACATAAAAAACAGTATATACTTTACTACAAAAACAGACAATTTTGAAATATGTCCATAAATGTGCATGACACAAACTGCAACTATGAAATCACACTATCAACTAAACTTCAGGAAGAGAAAACAACATGTTTTCTGTATGTACTACCTGCAATCTTTTTATGTATTTATTCACATCTGTTATATTTAGGATTGCAAAGGGGCGGAAAATTTCCAGTAAATTTCTGGAAAATTTCTGGTAAATTTCCGGAAACTTTCCGAAAACATTCCATTGCTCAGGAGTCTTGCAATATAATTTTTTTTTACCGCAAATTAAACACTGACCAATAAAAACGGCATTCAAAACTCTATTTTAAGTATGTATGGAATGCAGCACACGCTGCTGGTTGAATTTCAACCCGGCACTGTTTATTTCTCCATCACATGCGCAGTGCATTCTTCCATGTGCAGTGCATTCCTCCATCACATGCACAGATAATTCCCAGCGTCCTGCACACTACAGCAGGGCTATTGATGTCACACTACTGCATTAGCCTAAGGACTAGTCATGTAAGTTTTGATGATATTACTGAGGAAAATATATTAGCATGCTGATTGGGGATGGTTCATTTGTTCATCTACCCTACTTCTATTCATTTATCCATCAATTGTAAAATATATTTAAAGACGATTCAAATTTTTTAGCTAACTATTTATATCTCTGGCATTGCATTAGTGTTTTTTACAAGCTTATGTATCATCTTATTCTACAGAACAATGCCACGTGCACTATCTCATGTGCGGAAACATTTCACCACAGATAATGTAGAAGGAAAGGCTATGTACATTAGCAAATACTGTTAGTATAAATTACCCACAAAATTTCTAGTTTATTCCTGTTAATTCCTGTACATTCCCACTAACTCCCATGGAAAGATTCCAACTTTGAATATTCCCAGAATTTTACAACCCTAGTTCTATTAAATTGCTAAGGACCAACATCAGGTGCAGTGCAAGCACAGACTGCATCAAAGCTGAATCTGCAGTCATGTGCTCAGTTTTGAACACTTCATCATCACGTAATGATTTTGCATCAACACTGACAGTGTGGACATAAAGTACATTGCAGGAGTTTTTGGTGTCAAATGGTGTCCAATATAGTACATCTGCACAATAACGTTTTTCACTACATTTAAATGTATCAGGGTTCCCGTGTAAGAAAATATTCAACCCCTGCTGATTTATATGCTGTGTAATAACAGGACAACAGTCATATCTTGTATTAGTGAGAAAACAAGGAATGAATTAAGCTGCAAACACCAGGATTTTGGTGGTTTACAGTCAGTTTGTTGCAGACTGTGCTTTGCAGTGCCGGCCTGGCAGCGGTTACCTCCTGTTTGAGGGAGGCTGTGGGGATGCGGATGGCCTCGGACAGCACTCGGTACATGCCGGCTATGATGAGACTGAGTCTCTCCTGTGGGACGGTGCTGCTCTCTGCTATCGCCTTCATCACATCTCTGCTGTCCTTCCCCTCCAGGGCACTGACCACAGCTGCAGGGAACATTACATTCACAGACACGTTGTTTGTAGCTGTCTGTTATCACATTCACCAATACACATATCACAGATTAGCAGTAAAAGTTGCAACTAACTAAAGGTCAGTTAATTAAACATTATCCACATAAATGCTATCTAAAGCTGTTAAAGTCTGCAGTGTGTGATAATGTAACATTAGAGACAGGGGATTAGCATGTACCTTTCAAAATTCTTCTGAACGTTTCGTGGTCCACATCCTTCAGGCTTTTCGACATAGACTCGATTTCCGGTGGTATCCTGCCTCCTAGAAAGCTGATGTCTCTGGAGGCCATGACTGAGCACACACTACTGTACAATACACACAGAAAACAGGGAGAATAAACGGAACATTTACAGCAGAAGAAGAAGAAGTTCTGTCCTCCTCTTCTGCTTCTCTTCTGTTTATGTGACAGCTTCCGCCTCCAGGTCACATGACGCGCGCCTCGCTCGCTCCCGGGAGTCTCGCGGTGACGTCTCCGATCAGCGACAGAAGAGAAAGGATTTGCAAATGGAGGCAGCGGAGATGTTCTCCCTCTGAACGAGAAAGGGTAGGTTTTTATAACACTCGCAGCTTCGTCGGTACGTCCCCAACGTGTGTTCACACCGCATGGGTTTGTTAGCGGGTAGAAAAGATGAGTTCGAAGTCGTTCTAGGAACCGGTAAACCCTACGTGGTCGTCTGTAGCATTAGCATCGAGCTAACGCTGTTAGCGTGTGTTGTTTTGGTTTTTGCCAAGCTAACTGTTTGTTGTTACCGAATAAGATAACCTGTCATTTACAGTGTAACCGAACTAAATCGGACGCGAGAGAGCTTCTATTAAAAACAACTTTCAAAAAAGGTTTCATAAATCAAGCTACATGAGAGATACATTTAACATGGATCATATTCAATGGTTGTGTAAACAATCAGCATGGACTCCGTTTATTTATCATTATGAGGGATTATAATTAAATGTCATTAAGAATTATTAACAACAATGACCTAAGATTGTTAATTACCTGTTTACTGTTGATATTACTATATTTTATTAAAGAAAAACAAACATACATTCATTATTCATAGGTCATTATATATGAGTGCATGTGGCACATTTTTATAGTTTGATAAGGTTTGAGAGCAGTTTGTTTTGGTTTGTAAATGTATCGTTTTTACCAAACTGATCAGAAACTGAGTAATGTACGAATTATTCCAAAATAAACCCCAAATAAAGAGGTTTAAAAGTTTATTAAAAGTTATGTGTTTTGCCTGAATCATTTCCACATCTCATTTCCAGGGATATTTGTGAAATCCGAAATCTCTCAGGATGCTTTATGACAGCTACATGAGGAGAACATCCTTATTAACACAGTTTAAGATTCATGTTGTCCATGTAAAGCTTATTTCTCCAACGTGTACCATATCATTCATTCATTGTCATTTTCATGCTAATGTTTGTGGACACCTGTCCCAAAGCCACAAATCTAAAATATTACCAGTTTGTCATGTGTCCATAACAAACATTTGTCTAGAACCTGAACCTAATTTAGTGAAATATAACAATGAGCGGAGTCACAAACTCAGTAACCTATCCGTATAATAACCTTGCAACTGATACATAATTACACTGATTTATGTTGAGAGTGTAAAAGGTCTGTTTATTCATCTTTAATGTAATAATTGAAGCTATAGCTGTATTAAAAGTGTTCCTGTTATTTGTGTCTGATGTTTGTCTTTCTGTGTCAGGTGCATCTGACCATGTCTGAATCACTGTATGAGAAGTTTTTGGCCCCGGAGGAGCCGTTCCCTCTGCTCTCCCAAAGAGCCAACCTCAGTGATGTGGGAACCCTGGACGTCAGTGACTTTGGATGTCAGCTCTCATCTTGTCACAGAACAGATCCTCTACACCGCTTCAACAGTAACAGGCAAGTAGAGACCGAGTACTGGCTGATTCACACATATGCGTCACCTTTCTCTGAGGTAAACTAAAGCTGTCAGGTGAAACATGCAATGCTGATGTGTAAGAAGATGCCATTGTTTTGGCAGTTAACTGGAGATGTTGACCTCTATGGTTGGGCTAAAAATCTGGACCCAAAACAAATTGCTGCAGGATGTGCAGCTGCACCTGTTGCTGTTCACCTTACCCAACCATTGATGAATTTCAATGTGCTGGTTAAGTAGCATGATTCCTGTGTGGCAGTGCTGGTCAAGTTTGTTTACAGCTGTGACGGCATATTAATACCAATGTATGTTTGTATGTTTCTATTTTTACCTCCTAAAACTGCTACAAAACACTTATTACTTATACAATAAGATACATAAACTCTTGCTTCCACTCAAACAAAAACTGTAAAATACCTCTTACCACTATGAAAGAGTAGCAGTGTTTGGAATATTAGCATCGTAATCATAATCACATATTTCACAGAAAAATTGCTGCCATTATAAAATGTGGATAAAAGTATCATGTTATTCTCTTATTTTGAAGCCTTAAAAAACCTAGCTATAAATCTGAAGTGTATTGATATATTGCACACAATGGGTTCTGCATACTGTTTATATTTGTACATATCCCCTGAGAAGGTAAACTCTGTTGACATTGTTAGAATATGTTTTGACGTTCAGATGTTTGGATCCCATTAAATCCAGTGTCATTATCTTGATTGCACTGCACTTACTCCCTGGAAAATTATTTGAACAATTTCAGAAATGAGTCATATCATTACACTGTGTGTTTGTGTAGCTGGAAGGGTAGTGTTTGTGTGTGTGTATGTGCCAGCATGTGGGTGTGCTTAGACAAAATAACAGATGGAATTTCACTAAACTTGCAGGGAATATTGCTTCAGAGGGTGTTTTCAGATAATTGAATTTCGTTCCCAAAAGTCCCAAAGGTCAAAAAATAATTTTTTCTAAAAACACATTTTCCAAGACATCTTTGCAAAAAATGGAGAAACAATTGAGAGCTTGAATTGTTAAGAAAATCATCCCCCATAATATAATATGTGAAAGGTGACGTCATAAAGTTAAAACAATACACCATTCATAATTAGAAAATACTTGAGGTACCCCTGCATCCTTTTTTAGAACTATAGAGATGTTTGAAAAAGTGTTAATGATCATATGGTAGAAATTACATCGTCATCATGACATCACTACAAAGTCTGAAAAGGACTCCGTATAGTTTAGTAATCCAGCTAATATTACAACCAGTAACAGGAGAGACTAAATCTACAATTTATTTAGAATAACTCATCATTTATCATCATGTGGTATGGTAATGAGGATATTGTATAAATGGCATTGTTATACTATAAAAGGGTTGGCCCTGTCTGCATCCCTCCTACTATGTTTTTCACTAACTCTCTACTCCACTCATTGTTCTCTGCAGATGGAACCTCACTTCCTGTGGAACGAGTGTTGCCAGCTCGGAGTGCAGCGAGGAGCTCTTCACCTCTGTGTCTGTTGGGGACCAGGAGGACTGTTACTCCCTTCTAGATGACCAGGAACTAACATCGCTGGACTTGTTTCCAGAGGGCAGTGTTTGCAGCGACGTCTCCTCCTCCATCAGCACCTATTGGGACTGGTCTGACAGCGAGTTTGAGTGGCAGGTTGGTTATTATTTGGCCTTTTGGTCAGTTTAATAGTGATTTTCATTATTTTATTCGACAGTGATATGAAAGTGATTGATCTGATCAAAATCCAACTGGAAGTCTTTTCTAAACAGTCTGTCTCCTCCACATCTCTCTCTGTTGTCCTCTCAGTTACCGGGTAGTGACATTGCCAGTGGCAGTGATGTCCTCTCTGACATCATCCCGAGCGTGCCAAGTTCACCTTGTTTGTTTTCCAAGAGAAGGCCGAAGTCCCACCCCCATCGTAACCTGGATGAACTTCCTTGGAGTGCCATGACCAACGATGAGCAGGTAAACAAAGCTGACGCACATCTCACTTTAGAATCAACAACCATAAAGATGAAAACTATCTCAAGCTACTAGCTTACTTCTCTGCAGGCTTATAAACAGACAATACCTCTCTGTGTGTTCGTCTCACCTTCCAGGTGGAGTACATTGAGTACCTGAGTCGGAAGGTCAGTACAGAGATGGGCCTCAGGGAGCAGCTGGACATCATCAAGATCATCGACCCATGTGCTCAGATCTCTCCCACCGACAGTGAGTTCATCATCGAGCTCAACTGTCTCACAGACGAGAAGCTCAAACAGGTGGGCACTGATCCTAAAACACAAAGACACTTTCACAATAGACGTTACTGCACCAATACACAAAACTGTTTTTCTTTCACACAAAACATTACAGAAAAAACTTGAAAGTTGACAAACCAACCAATTTATAAAGAGGATTATAGGTCAATATGTGTATGATATTGCATTATCAGCAGGTCTACTTCATACATTGCACTTGCTTGTTTAATTCAATATGTCCAGTACGACTATATAGATATAGATGTTAGATGGTTGACAATCTTAAGGATTCAGTTGTATGAGTTTGCTTTGTCATTATTTATTTGCAGTGAGAGAAGCTCTCGCTGCTAATGCTTCCCTGCACAGTGTCAGCAGGAGAAAAGTGTTACCTTGCGTGTGAAAAGATTGATTTACAGTGAGTGTGTTGTCCTCAGGTGCGTAACTACATCAGAGAGCACAGCCCCAGGCAGCGGGCCAGCAGCACCAGAGAGAGCTGGAAGAGGAGCAGTCACAGCAGCGCCAGCACCGGCGGCGTGAGCGCAGCCAGCAGCAGCAATGCCAGCATGGTCAGCTCCACCAGCTCCTCCACCTGCTCCACAGCCTCCAACTCTGTAGCAGGTAAGGAGCTACCTGGTTAGCTAGCAATTTAGATGTGCCAACAGAGCTGCCACAAGAGGAGCCTGTTGAGTGGAGCATTTCAGAGCAGAGTCAAACTTTCAGCTTAGCCTGTCTGGTTTTAATAGGGTTTGTATTTCCTGTTGTTGCAGGTGGCACAGCCTCGGCTTGTAGTGGAGGCAGTGTTGCCAACATCAGCAGAGCACACAGTGATGGAAACCTCTCCAGTGCTGCAGAGCGTATACGAGACTCTAAAGTAAGAGACCTCTGGATAAGATAGTCTGTAGTTTCATAGGTGATGTGTTTATTGTGTTCTATCATTCCGTCGCGTTCCGACAAAAGACAGGGAAGAATCGCAGGGGAAGGGGTTTATTTTGCAAACTTTTAACCTTAATGGATCTAATCCAACTGTAAGGGTACAGAAATAAGGTACCTAAATCAGTCACCAGTTCCTACACATATGTTTCCTATTGGACAAAAAGTTGAGCAGCAATCGATTATGAGTTTGGAGAATTTTACTTTATTGAGCACTGAAACTTAAATTATTGCAGCTTGATTTATTATGTGACTATGTTACGTATAATTGTTTGAGTTTGGCACTTAATTATATTTGTCTGTTTAAGTTAAGTATACTTTAAACTGGTAAAATCTATTGTGTCTAATTTCATCCTCCAATTTGTCTTAGCAATAAACAAGTTGTCTTATCGCCGCCCATCACTTTGTGCTTTTTGTAAGTAAAAGTATTGATTCTGACACTGTTTAGGCACCAAACAACAAAGTATAAATTTAGTGCTGTCAAACTATACCAAAACCCGATTGTAACTAATTCATATACTAGTTACCAACAGTACTGTTAAATACACGTGGGTTATTTTTACAGCCTTACCATTTCCTAGAGCATGTGAGATGGTCAAATGATCTTGAGCCTCATCTAGTTATCGACGCTCACCTCTCTCATCGTCACATTGTCTTTCAGAAACGTTCAAAGCAGCGTAAGCTCCAGCAGAAAGCCCTCCGCAAGCGGCAGCTGAAGGAGCAGAGACAGGCCCGCAAGGAGCGTCTGAGCGGACTCTTTCTGAACGAGGAGGTGCTGTCACTACGGGTGAACGAGGAGGACGACCACAGCGACGACCTGGACATACTGATGTGACAGCAGTGAATCAATCAGTGCTCCCTCTATGCCTGCTCTCTCCAAGCCCAGCCACTGCCGTAGAGCTCAGAAACCACGCTGAATCTTCATCACTGCACGCATTCGCTTTCTGTAGGCTACCATAATAATAGGTTTTGTTCAGTAATGTAGATCTTAGTAGCCTTTCTGCATAGCTTGACATCTTGCTTACTTATACTAGCGTTACGTGCTACAGCTTTGATTGCTAGCTTCTGCTAGAACTACTAAGGTAGGTACAGTAATACTGCGAATGCTTTGATTAGATATTGACCTCAGTCTAACCTGCTTATAACCAGTGCTAATGCTGAAACAGCCTAGACGCTCGCATATACACAAAGCTATGCTCTGCAGTTACTTCAGCTTAATACAACAAGAGGAAATCGCTTATAGATGCTGAACCAGCGTTTATCCACTGCTGCTAATACAGCCACCGCTGACAGTGGGACAGATCAGGCAAGACAAGCAGAGTTTGGCCTTATTCTTTTTTGGCTTTTTTTGAGCCCTAACTGGTTGTAGGGATCTTTAACTGTACCAGCCAAACTCTGCTAATCTAAGGCTTGAGTTTAATCCATTGAATTTCAGGTTATAGCGGCAAATACACAAGGGAATACTACCGTTTACACACAGGGTCTTTGAAATGATGAAGTAAAAAAGAGAACAACCTTCAAATCTTGCAAATACACCAGAGTTTAAGAGTTTTTCTTTGTGATGTGGAAATGGAAGCGAGCTGGTCTGTCTTTCTGCTGAGTGTTGTGGGTCCATTTCACTCTCAAGGCTTAGAGGGAGCACTGAAACACTGCATGTTTAAATCGTCCCCATCATGTGTGGTCAAGTAACTAACAACTTGCATTACTTATTTGCATACCCTTGTTTAGAATTGGCTTACCTGTATTGTAAATAAATGATAAATGACGGCTTATTTACTGCTCGCTTTCAAGTTTTCCTCAGTGGCAAAGCTTTGGTTTAATTTGTTTCTCTCCCTTTGTGTATGTATGACGACTGAGTGATGAACTGACTGGTTGTCATAGCTTAAAAGATTAAACGGTTCAGTGTGTAGAATTCTGTGAAATCTAGTGATGAAGTTGCATCTTACAACTGATCACCCATCACCTCTCCCTCCCCTTCCAAACCTGACAGAGAACCTATGGTTAAACTACAGTTGTCATAAAAACTCTAAAGCGGTTTAGTTTGTCCTGTCTGGGCTACTGTAAAAACATGGCAGCCTCAATAGCGACGACAAGCTCTTGATGTAAATATAGAGTATTTAAATATAAAAGGCCCATTCTAGAGTAAAGAAAACCACAATTTTAATGTAACACAATTGTGAAAACATCAGCAGGATTATTTTATGCCCCGCCTCCTCCAGTAGATCCCTTTCACCTAAATCTTACACACTGAACTGCTCTTTTGCAAAAAAAAGTCTTATTTTGAAGCATTTAGTTGTGTTTTGTCTTTTGGTTGTGGTCTCAGACAATCTTTTGTCCTTTCTTTCCTTTGTTATTTTGGTTTTCTACAAGCACTCCTGCTGTGTTTCTGCCCCAGATGGAGTCTACATCACTTACTACTTGCATTCTGAATGATCTGAGTCTCACGACAAGTTTTTTTTGTCTATATGCTGTAGAACTGGTTTGGCTTTCAGCTGGTTACTTGAGCATGTGCATCCAACATTTTAGCCAATAACTTATTTTGCTCTGAAAGTCGACAACAATGTGTGGATGAAACACCAACATCTTTTGTGGAGTTGTAACAATCATGCTCTTTTGATGTTGGGTTTTTTCTCCACCTTGTAGGAACCACTTCTCAGTTGTAACCTGACGAACCACTGCCAACATCCTGTTGTCCTTTACATTATGTTTCTTTATGTGTACTGAGCTTTGGATCTTGTCTCTGTCTTGTGTTTACACTCATCAATTACAGCGTTTAGGTTGAAAGCAGCTTCATGTATTCTGTAGTAATGAATTAGTAAAACTCTATTTTGAAAAATAAGATAATTTTAAAAGAAAAAAAACCACAGTGTGATGCAATAAAGTCATTTGTGTACATAAGGTACCATGTAATTGCTGAAAATGAATGGTATTGAAATTATTAAACACGGTTTAAAGAACAGCTGAGAGTAAAGCTTTTTGTTTGTGAAAACTCCATCAGTGTTACTGTTAAAAATGTCACCATCAGTGTTTTAAATGATTTAGATATTGCCTAAATCACATTGTAATATAATGTCGTCTGCAGTTGAGTTCAGACAATGGTTCAGAAACACAGAAACTTGACGTATAACTTTATATTGTTGCACCTTATTGATTTTGTCTATGATGACATCTTCCTGAAATGTGGCTGTGTATTTTTGTCACCAGATTACATTAAGTAGCAGAATTAGGAGAGTTTCCAAAAATCTGTGGAATCCAAATCATTAATGTATTAAAGCTGCATTAGTGCAAAGTCATGAACAACCCAGTTTTATTGTGGTATTCCTAATACAGATTGTATGATGTAATTCATCAAGAATGAAGGGCCTGAACCACACTATTGCAGGATACTGGGTGTTAATATAGCAGAGCTTGATGACCAACCAAACGCATTATTATAAAATTTTAATGTACACTATTAAGCAGAGGACTAAACTGCATATATCAAAAATAAATCCAACTCCTGGAGTTGAGGTTTTGGACGGTAGGGGGCAGTGACACGCGCCGGAGCGTGCGGTGGCTTTCTCTTCAGAATGACGGAGGCGGAAGTGACGCCACAGTGTTTACAGCGGTCGCCTGATTCTCCAGCAGCAAGTGCGCAGCTACTCGATCACAACATCTCTTTGTTTTCACCCACTCTTCCTCAGGGCCTGTCTCGATGGGCGGCCACGGGGCGCTGGGCAACGAGCCGGAGACCATCGACTACTCTGTGCACGAGGCGTGGAACGAGGCGACCAACGTGTACCTGCTGGTGATCCTGGTCAGCTTCGGGCTGCTCATGTACGCCAGAAAGTAAGCACGGGCTGCTCTTGCACTCACTCGCTCGTTCTCCTCCTCAGCTTGTGATCGACAGAGGTGCAGCACCGGTCAGTGATTCAGACTCATAGCACCGTCTGTCAAAAGGACTCAAACCCACCACAGACGGTTTTAAAGGTTCAGTGACTGAGATTTAGGTCAGATGGATCTATTGGAACAAATTAGAATATAAAAGAATCCTAATTATGTTGTCAGTAGTGTGTTACATCACGATTGTATGAATTGTTGTTTTCTTTCCCGTAACATGGGCCATTTATATTCAAAAACTTTATATTTACATCAGGGTCCGCTCTACGGAGGCCGCCATGTTTTTTTTTACAGTTGCCCAGACTGGACAACTTATGACAACTGAAGTTTACCACAGGTTCTCCCCAATGTCGGGGAGGGGGAGGGGGGGAGTTGAGGGGGATCCACCTGCAACATGCAACTTCATCTCTAGATGATAAAATGACTTGAAATATTAGCTGCAGCGTTTGGCATCAATTTCAGCATTAGTTAAATAAATATGCTGCTACAATAGAATTTTAAAATTTTTCACTCATGCTGTTTTTGTGTTAACACTGAACAACTCTCTGCCCTTTGCTGTGTTAACGTTTGTGCTTCTTCACACACAATCCAGAAACAAGAGGAAGATCATGCGCATCTTCACTCTGCCTCCCACCGTGGGCAGCAGCCCGGAGCCCAACTTCTACGACAGTCTGCAGAAGGTCCGCCTGCGGCAGCAGCTGGAGATGTACTCTCTGGGTGAGGAGCACATCTGCAAAGGAGAAGAGGAAATACAGTGTTTATCAGCTCAGTTCAGTTGGGCCACAGCAGATCTGTTGGCAATAGAGGCAGTTTGCAAAGAAGGAAAGTTCCAGGCCACTAGTCTCAAGGGACGTGTAAAATATTTTCTTAGTTTTTAGAGAGACAAGAAATAAAAAAAGTAGCCTGTTAACATTTTACACACCAATGCAAATACTACGTTGGAGTAGTAGGTCAACATTGAAGAAAACAACTTGTAATGTTGCCTCTTTGTTCAAGTACATTTACAAAAAAATTCTGATAATATTATGACATGACTCACAAAATCTCTGATACTTTTTCTCCCTTTATGTGCTCCATCGTAAACAAATTCTACAAGGTTTTAAAAAGGGGAAAAAAGAGTGATTGTATGTTTTTTAGAGAGATGAGGGTCTGGAGAATGAGCTAGACATAACGCACAGTTCAAGCCGTCAGTGCGTTACAATTATACATGAAGAAGAAGACTTGGCCGTTCATGTTGCATTGGGAAAATTGCTCAGGATTCTCTGAAAGATTTTACTAACAATGTCAATCAAGGTCCTCCACAGTTGTCGTTCCTCCTCGAACTTTGGATTCTCTGTACCTCATTACTGAGTAGTGTTTTCAATTCTTTTGTTTAATGATGTAGATCCTGATCACACTGAAGAGACACATGATTGTTTATGTTTGTCTTTAACTTCCCCCAAATCTTTTTTGTCTCTAAGCCAGAAAAATGGAGCAACAGCAGAATCAACAACAAGGTCAGACAGACAGCGTGCAGCTTTCCATGGAATGACAAGCTGCCGTCTCTGTCAGAAAATACACTCCTGTGTCTTCAAGCCATCGGGACATGAGTAGCAAAGGACTTGAGTGGCTGCCATGGTCAGAGATTGTTAAAAAAAAAGACACTGATCCTGTCCTGGTTTTTTTTCTGTTTGGCTCCCTGAGTGAGACATGTCTTCTTTCACCGTCTGTTGTCTACGTTGTGTGAACACATTGAGAAGAAACAGCTGGATGGATGAACACTATTCAGAGTGTGGCATAACACAGAGAAGTGACACAAACCCAGTGTGAGGAACAAATACACGTGATGTCACTGATGTGTTCTCAGAATCGCTCCAGACAAAGTCTGCCATGAAGAAATTGTTGCACCTAAAATACTATCCTTCAAATTGAATATAGAATATAGATGTTTTTATTATTTGTTTGTAAGATGTTTTTTTTTGTGGTAATTCAAATAAATTTTTATCAATTCTCAAATGTGACAAATAAAAACAGATAAACTTAGTGATTGAATCAGACATTTATTTGGACAGCAGTGCTTCTCCTTTTTGGGGGTTTTATCTTTTTATTTTTTGGATCCTTTGCTTGTAAGATCACTTCGTAGAAGCTGTGGAGCTTTGACAGCCCACTTGTCTTTGACCTTATATTCCTACCTGCTGCTCCTGCTACACCTACTATACGTATTATGCTTGTATAGTTTGCTTTAAGTACTTAGTCCTACCTTTTCATTTTGTACTTGAAGATGCACTTTTCAGTAAACATTTGAAACAAATAACAAACTAGAGTTTTGTTGAAGCACATTTCAGCTACAAGCTTTGACTGTAGTTAAAATCAAGAAATAGGAAATAGATGCACCCTATAATAATGATGACAGTCTGCTGGACAGTCCATAACTTTGGTCCAACTTGAGATATCCTAACAAGGGGATGGGGGTCTCTGTGCTCACGTGTTTTATTTGGAGGAGCCTCATTTCATGACATCACAGTTTGAGGTCAGAAGTTTACCAGGATGCAACTTACATAAGTGAGGAGTGGTCTGTGTGCCCAAGTGTCCTGTGGCAAGACACTGAACCCTGGTGGCTCTTCCAACAATGTATGATAGATAAAGTTCTGGGTGGATGTGACATGCATTGTAAAACACTGAGTGGTCAATAAAGACAGGAAAGCACAATATAAACAGTCCATTCACAATTTGAAAGAAACATTTGTGTATTAGATTGTGTATTTTTCAATGAAGGAGAATGAAGACATTGAATTTGAAGAATGTTTAATGATGAACCTGATCCCTTTACTGGAGAAAACACATTGAAAACCATCGTTTTTCAAATTACCAGCAGCCTCTGATGTACTTTGCCAGTTGCCAATGATTACATGCTATCAGATTAGACAAGCATTATGTTTGCTACACATACGTAGCATGCTAGCTTTGTCATTGGGAGCCTTATCTGCATACAGCATTTCAAAATAAAAATAGAATCCCAGTCACCACTTCAGTATCTGAAGTTCACAATGACATTTTTTTTTATGTAACAGCTAAATACCAGGAGAGGTTAATACAATTTTGGTCAAGCAATCCCTTATACAAATCCTGACTGTCCCTCCAATAAATAAACATCTGGTTCATTTTGTCAAAGACATCCAGCTGGGCAGATTTTATCACCTTCGCCAAGGTCATGTTTCCACTACCGTCCGTTTGTTGTTTCTTTGTTTTTAAACAGAATTAAACAAAAACTTGGTGAATGGATGTTGTATGAAAGGACGTGGTGTGTGTCAGAAACAAACTGATTCAATTTAAGTGCAGAGCCAGGAATTCTTTTTCTCTTTCTTCAACATTTTCCTTGATTTTCTCTGAGAATAACTTGGGGATCTTTTTGAAAGAAACCTGGATGCAGTGAGTTTAAATGTGGTTTGTCTGGGAGAATGTTGGACTTCATCAAGAGTCCCATTCATTTCATAGTGCATCAAGATGCTTTTAAAAATCACTTTCAGAGGAGCAGGTTGGATTTCCACCGATGAACTTCCTCCAAACGTGAACAAAAGAAGCAACTTGGTAATTATCAAAACAGTAAAACAGATTCCAGCTGAATGAATGATTCTTTCAAATCCACATCACTTCAATAACAAACAAAGCACAAGTCCTTTTCTGCCTGCAGTGGTTAACGCTCAAATTAGATTTCATTGTGAGCCAGCTATCAGTCTGAAACAAAAGATTACAACTATTTACAATATGTTTGTACTGTTGCACTAATGTTATGGAACCAATGGCTTCAGCAGATTAAACAGGGCCATGGTGGATTCAACTCTGGAAATGTTTAACTTCCTGCATGAGAGTTTTAAAGCTGGGCACCAACATTTTAAAAGGAAAATCATACAAAATGCTCCAGGCATAGAAATAAATTGTACATGGCCAGTTCCCCTGCGCCGCAGCCCAGATAAGAAAATTGTCAAGCTTACAGAGAATACAAAAATAACATGTTCTTAAACTAAATATAAAAATTTAAATATATACAGAGAGAGGCAAGCAAGTCAGGAGACAGCAATACAATGAACCGTGTTTGTTCACACAGTACAGCCAGCTGATTTCTGCACAAGTAAAAAAAATGTCAAGTGACATTAATTGAATTTACTCATCAATGATTCGTTGGTTACGTCATAGCACATATACAATATTTGTAAGGCGGACCTGTTCTCCATGGAAGCAGGACATGAGCATTTGAAGAGGAGGCTCGTTTGACATCCCAACGTAGACGATGGAGACTCGCCTCGGTAAGCCAGCCTGTTATCTAGCTTGCTATATAAATGTATATACCTGTGTGCAGGATTTTAAAATCCATGGTTTAAACTGGTTTTAATGAGTTAAAAACCGTAATGTTATCCTTTTGCCTGACAAATGTGTTTTTTAATCACAATAATGCAGTCCAGAGAAGACTGTAGTTTCGTGTGTTGATGATTTTATTGCTGATACTTTCCCTGTCCTTTTTGTTAACAGGAAAAATGGATACTTGATTTTTAATTTATTTTTAGTATCAGCACTTGGCCGGTTCTTGATTCACAGGAAAAAGGGAAACTTGAATTTAAATAAAACAAATTATATTAGCACTTTGCCTGTCCTTGGTTTTAAATGGGCAAAAACTGTTTTATTTTTGTATCAATAGTAAAATAATATGCAGCAAAGTTTAATTAAAGGCATTTATGAATGCATTATCGAGCAGGAAACCGTCAGTGTCGGCCATGAGGGCAGACGTCCACTTTGTCCACAGAGAGCGGGCTGGCGTACGGAGACCTCCAGTCTCTGAGGAAGAGCTCCTCTGCTTGGCTCTGCAGCGTCTCCTGTCCCTTCCCAACCACTGAGCCCGTCTGGTTCACAACAAGACCCACACCAGCAGTTTGACTGAAGTAGTTCTCTGACCAGTTGGAAGTTCCTGTGGAAAGAAACACTCATCACTGTGGTACTGAAACAGGAGGGTGAAGTCACTGACAACAAATGTGTGAAAGCTCTACATTTATTTGAATACATTGTGTTTTATTTTAATTTTATTCTCCTCTGTTTTTTTTTAACTGAATTTCTTTCTCTTGCTCATCTTAGATGATGATAGAAGTACTTTGGAACTTCATTGAGAAAAGCATTATACTAGTTTTTTTATTATAACTAGATCTTATTTAAAAAGCTGTGTGTAGAATTGAATAATACCCATATGCATTTTTGTTTATTTTTGATATTTCAGCCTGTCTTTACATCAAATTTATAAATAATATGACGTGAATAAAATCTGATCTGCACTTTAAAAAGTTGTAATATATCTGCTACATGAGCAGATTTGTCTAAATTTTTACAAAACAAAATACATTGTTACCCCTCCATGACTTCTGATGAAATTCATGAGGGATGTTTTTTTACCCTGTGAATCTGTCAGTGGATAATAATGTTTGAAAGGTGGGTGCAGAGCTATAACCTACCTATATAGACTACTCGGTCTGTGACCATGAACTTGGCGTGATTGACTCGAGCGAAGGGGATCGTCTTCTGCTCTGCTGTTGAAGGCACTGTGAAGATTTTCTGCAAAGTTACAACAATAAAGAAAAGTTCAGGATTCAGCATCATTCTGCAGAGTTCCAGATGTTTTCACCTTCTAAGAAATTCAAATCTCCAGACATACTATGTCAATGTCACATTTCAGTGGTGGTCTGTTGAGCACCAGCAGGGACTGCAGGAAGATGAACATGGAGGAGGGCGAGTGTTCCCAGCAGCTGACCATGAGTCGGACCTGTACCCCTCTGGTGCAGGCTGCTCCACGCAGAGCTGTGTCGATGGCGGGCCAGTACCTGAGAGCAAGAGACCAGAGCACATCTTCAACTCTTCAGCAGGGGAAGCTTTGCAAAGGAAAGTCTATATATGTAAATATATGTTATTAAATGTAAAGTATGTCTGTGGTGCATGAGGGCAGGTTCTACAAGTCATAGACGAACTTTGGACACCACTAAACTCTTCTGGTTAGTCAAGTTTGTAAATTTGTAAATATTGGTGGCTCTGGGTGTACCTGATTGGCTCTGTGAACTGAGACAGAGGAAGGTAGTCCATGACGGAGATGTAAACAAACTTCTGGGCATCACCGATGACAGTCAAGATGGTGGCGAGATCGTCAGAGCGGCCACGAGCTGAGATCTGTGGAGGGGCACTCTGTAGGAGCACAGAATGAGCAGTGAGGATCATGGGATTAAAGAGGCGGAGGAACAGGAATCTTTTACAGCCCTTCAGTGGTGGTGTAATTACTCTCTGATGACTTTGCTTAAATAGGGAAAATATTAAAATATCATGATGAAATGTAGAAACACCTGAGAGGTCACATCAAGATGTATTCAGACTGTCTTGATGTAAATAAGAACTGATTACCTACAAATTCCAGTAGTTTGGAATATGGTTTTAATTTAACTTTGAAACAATAAGCCATTATACCAGAATGGAAATATGACATGTATTGAGCTAAGCACTGCTTTATAATATCATACAAATGGAACAAATTCAGAGTTTGTTGTGAAAAACATTTCAGTATCAGACCTGTAATGGTAAAAAACAATCACCAGTTTGATAAAGAAGTAAAAGTTATCCTTTCAAGGACTATTTGTGTTAACTTACAGACAGGTAGACTTGAGCAGGTACTCCATTGAACTTCAGATGCAGAGGATTCTGGGAGCTGGACAGGGCGGAGAGGCGCGCAGGCCAGTACGGGGGCAGGGCTTGACTGGGCACAGCACTAATGCTCCAGTACACGCCAAAGATTCGTAACGCATCCTGAGCCAGGCAGCTGCAGTCCTCCACTAACAGACCCACCTCCTTCACCTTGGTTCAACAAACAACAACAAATGTGTTCATCCTGCATCAGTCACTATGAGTTCTGTGTTTGTGTGAGGGGATCATCTGAGGTCCGATCCAGGGAGAATATTGACTGAGTCATTGGGAGGAAATTTGCTGAATCATGCTGATCTACAAGCAGTGCAGTTATGTTGTACTATTGATTCTGATTCTTTGAGAAGATCAGGAAAATGCATCACATTCATTTATTCATCTGAAATAAAACTCTTTGAATGCATTCAAGGATTTGAACCTGACTCAGATTGTCTTTCACATCTACTTAATATTAACAATAGTAAACTATTTTAAAATACAATTAACAACAGTAATAATATAAGTTAATTCCAATGTGCATGTCAGTAACAATCGAGTACTGCAAAGTCCAACATTTAATTACATTATAAATTGTTCCTCCCTCCTTCAAAGTCTATTACAGAGTAGTGCAGCATCAGGCTGAGGCTGAACTGAAATCTGCTGTCTCACTGTGGAAACACTTAGTGTCAGCTGTTTAGAGGTTTGTTGCTTTATGCACTCAAAATCAAAATGACTGTTGCTATTACGTACTTTGGGACGTCAGCTTTATGAATCTACTGGACAGTAATGTGATCTGTAAGAAGACAGTGACTCAAGTCTCCCTAATGCAAAATGTTGTAGGACGACAGACTCAAACCATAGTTTTCTGTTCTTACCTCACTGAGAGAGCGCCAGTCCATGTTGGCACTGCCCAGGTAGAAGTGTGTTTGATCCACGACCCACAGCTTTGTGTGGACGATGCCTCCAGTCACAGCTTTGAGGTCCACCTCTCTGACTTCTGCCCCTGCAATGGGTCGATTCAAAGGGTTTCAAACATGCCACACACAAAATTCCCAGTTCTCTTGCTTGGTTTAAATACAAATATTAATAAGTAGAAATTTTAATACTGAATAAGATTTAAAGAGAATTAGATTTGTAGTTAGTCAGTTCATACCTGGAATTAGAAACTGTCTCCTGTTACCACCAGGGATCAGGTTTCATTTGCCTTATATGCAAATAAACATTCTTCTATTCTGTTTGTAAAGACCAAATACAAATGTGTTTGTGTGTGAGTGAGTGAGTGAGTGAGTGAGTGAGTGAGTGAGTGAGTGACCTGTCCATATGTGTTTGGATCACCTAAGACAGATGTTTACACCAGGTGTGAACAGGGTTCTTCTCAAATGAAGCAGTACCTGCTGCAGTCAGCTCTGATGTGTCTCGGGTTGATGTCTGGGGGCCGTTGACAGCAATCTGGAGTTTGACTCCATTAGATTGAAGCTGTTTCAAGTGATCAAACACCTTCCGTCCCTGCCAAACATGCACATTAAAATAAGTCAGGACAGTCACTAGATATACAGGTCTACGTCATGAGATCAGACTGTGGCCTGTGCCGACCTGAGATTCAGAAGAGCCGGAGAACTCTGAATCGTTGCCTAGTAGTGTGAGGTAGAAAGCAGCGATGTGGACCGAGCTGTTGGACCTGTGCAGCAGGTGCATCCAGCTGTCTGCGATGCTCTGTCTGGACGGGGGGGGAAGACAGGTGCAGACCATCAGGGATGCTCTCCACCAGATGCACTCTGAACAAGGGAGAGGGAGATTTAAGTTACAATATTTGTACACCACTCTCAATCCAGGAAGCAGTTTAAATCTCAAGGTTTTCAGAGTAGGTTTCTCAAGAGTTCTGATAATGTGAACATCACATAGTCTTCAATGGATAAAATAGGACAGAAAGATTGACACTTTGTTGATATCTCTTACCGACAGTCAGTGCTGCAAGGCTGGGGGAAGAATCCCAAGCCCTCCAGCCAGTGCAGCTCCATCTGAGCCGTAAGATGGACCATAGACGTGGGAAGCCCGTAGTGCCAAACGTGTGCACCGAACCCTCCAAGAAGCAGCAGGGTGGTGGGCAGGAAGAAGAGGAGGAAACAGGACCAGCCAGAGCTCTGTGGAATGATAAAATAAAAAAATGTCCTACAAAACATAATCTGTGAAGTTGCAATCTCAGTTTTTACAAGAGACTGGGAAGCAGTTTGGGATTGTGTTACATACCACAGTCAGCTATTACTGCAGGGTGTGGTGAAATTCCACCATATGTGACTGAATCTTTCACACATGCACTGCGACCCTGATGCCAACAGTCACATGAGCCATTTTCCCCTACAAGTCTGAAGATGTCTCCCACAGAATCCCAGTATATCTCCCTCACCCTGCATCCCCCATTCTAACAGCACATCGTCGAAAGGCTTGAATTGCTGTCACTCTATGGTGTTCGCATCATGTTAGATAGTTGAACCTTTAGTATGCATCCATAAACTCTCCAGGCTCCTATATGCTCTATCTATCTGGCCCTGACCCTCGCCTAAACCAAACAGAGTAGTCCCAGAAGGTGGAAACATATCTGGCATCTCTAGTTGTGTAGTCAAAGTGCGGAGGAGCAACTCCAGAGGATTTCCAGACCCAATTATACAGACAAATGTGAAAACAACTGCATTCTGTTGAAGCTAAAGTATGACTCATATCAGTAGAATATATTCAAGTGCAGCAACATAACTCACCTTTGTTGACCTAGTTGATGAAACTTTAGCTTTGGGCTTCTCTGATCTGTGAGCTGTCCCAGCAACTTGTTCGGCACTGGTCAATTGGGGGTGGGCTTCAAGGCCAAATTTGGGGACTCCGACTGATGGCAGGGGGAGTGCCCTTTCTCTGACCTCCAGTGGTTTGGCCGTTGAAACCTCTGTCCTGTCACATTCAGCTTTCTCATGAGGCTGAGCTGCAAGGACAGGGGTTTCCTTTCTAAGAACAGGCAGCTCCGAGGCCTGGCTTGCTCCAGAAGGTCGTTTCTGGTAGGTAGGAATTCTAGAGACAGGTTTTCCACCTTTGCGGTTCATGTCTTCTTTCTCCTCCAAATCGTTGTTGTCAGCCTTGTTCTCCTCCAGAAGACGGTTAAGCACAATACTGCAACCTTTGAGATCCTGGGGAAGACAGAACCTCATTAGAGAAAGAACAAAGCAATTTCATAGATCCTCTTTCAGCATAAATACGATGTATATATTCTAATTTCTTTGTCATTCCACTGCAACAATCTTGTTTTGGGATTACAAGACAAGACTAATTTACCAGTCCATCTTGGCACATGTAACACCGAAAATGAATTCATGAAAAAAGGTAAAGGAGAAGATGCATACATCCAATAGGACTGCGAGCAGAACTGTGTGGGCCGGAGCACTTGCAAACTCGGACCTGAGAGAGTGGTTGGGGACCAGGCGAAAGTGCAAACCACACAGTGAAAGATTTGTGTAAATCTAATTTAAGTTGTAAAACCAGGGTTACTTCCTGTTGCCAACACAGTCTCTATAGATCATATAAACCTTTCACCTATACAGCATCTAAGACATCAAAGAGACCTATGATGACTGACAATGATGATGGGGGGGGAGAGGGAGGAAGTGCATTAACATTTCAAATTACTCCAGAATATTTGTCATTTCTGGATTAATAGAAAGAAAAATAATTACAATTTCAACAGGGCCAGTGTTTTGTTTTGCTTTTAAAGATAACCATATCTGACAAAACACATGATATAACTTTTATATAAGTATATGCTTATTTCCATTAAGAAATAAAATGTAATCTTAAAAGTGACACCTCAAATTTATCATGTTTGTGTGATATTTACTAAATCCCGACATTAACCTGCCTCGTTGGGGCAGCAGCTCTACCAGGTGTATTTCACCTTTAATAGAGTTTACATGTGGTATATTTACATGGATTTACATGCTTTGGAAAAGACTGATGTTGCTCTCTTCTCTCGATATTAAGTCTCACAAGGCATATCAGAGCTAAACCCGAACCATAAGGTTAAAGGACCCGCCTGCAGAGCACAGAGACAGGAATGAGTCAAGCCACTGAGATGGGGAATACTACTAATGATATGCAGCCCTATATGACAAGGATTAAAACAAATATTGGCCAATATATAGACACAGAAATTGCATTTAATTTGCAATTGAAATCTCATTATCTTAAAAAGCTTAACTTTTTTACAGCAATAACAAAAAAAGATAGACACTCGATAGACACTCGATAGACACTCGATAGACACAAGCCTAACACACACACACACAGATAAATATAAACACACACACAAAAATGGAACAACAGCAGAATCAACAACAAGGTCAGACAGACAGCGTGCAGCTTTCCATGGAATGACAAGCTGCCGTCTCTGTCAGAAAATACACTCCTGTGTCTTCAAGCCATCGGGACATGAGTAGCAAAGGACTTGAGTGGCTGCCATGGTCAGAGATTGTTAAAAAAAAAGACACTGATCCTGTCCTGGTGTTGTTTCTATTTGGCTCCCTGAGTGAGACATGTCTTCTTTCACCGTCTGTTGTCTACGTTGTGTGAACACATTGAGAAGAAACAGCTGGATGGATGAACACTATTCAGAGTGTGGCATAACACAGAGAAGTGACACAAACCCAGTGTGAGGAACAAATACACGTGATGTCACTGATGTGTTCTCAGAATCGCTCCAGACAAAGTCTGCCATGAAGAAATTGTTGCACCTAAAATACTATCCTTCAAATTGAATATAGAATATAGATGTTTTTATTATTTGTTTGTAAGATGTTTTTTTTTGTGGTAATTCAAATAAATTGTTATCAATTCTCAAATGTGACAAATAAAAACAGATAAACTTAGTGATTGAATCAGACATTTATTTGGACAGCAGTGCTTCTCCTTTTTGGGGGTTTTATCTTTTTATTTTTTGGATCCTATGCTTGTAAGATCACTTCATAGAAGCTGTGGAGCTTTGACAGCCCACTTGTCTTTGACCTTATATTCCTACCTGCTGTTCCTGCTACACCTCTTTGTACTACACACTTCTATAATAATTATGCTTGTGTAGTTTGCTTTAAGTACTTAGTCATACCTTTTCATCTTGTACTTGAAGATGCACTATTCATAAAACATTTGAAACAAATAACATAAACTAGAGTTTTGTTGGAGCACGTTACAGCTATTGACCAGGATGCAACTTACATAAGTGGGGAGTGGTCTGTGTGCCCAAGTGTCCTGTGGCAAGACACTGAACCCTGGTGGCTCTTCCAACAATGTATGATAGATAAAGTTCTGGGTGGATGTAAAATGCATTGTAAGACACTGAGTGGTCAATAAAGACAGGAAAGCACAATATAAACAGTCCATTCACAATTTGAAAGAAACATTTGTGTATCAGATCGTGTATTTTTCAATGAATGAGAATGAAGACATTTAATTTGAAGAATGTTTAATGATGAACCTGATCCCTTTACTGGAGAAAACACATTGAAAACTCAAATTACCAGCAGCCTCTGATGTACTTAGCCAGCTGCCAAATGTTAGCATGCTAACACATTATACGAGCATTATGTTTGCTACACATACGTAGCATGCTAGCTTTGTCATTGGGAGCCTTATCTGCATACAGCATTTCAAAATAAAAATAGAATCATTCACCACTGTCATTCAGTGGAGTCAAACCAGTATCTGGAGAAAAAAATAAATGTAACAGCTAGATACCAGGAGAGGTTAATACAATTTTGGTCAAGCAATCCCTTATACAAATCCTGACTGTCCCTTCAATAAATAAACATCTGGTTCATTTTGTCAAAGACGGCCAGCTGGGCAGATTTTATCACCTTCGCCAAGGTCATGTTTCCACTACCGTCCGTTTGTTGTTTCTTTGTTTTATAACAGAATTACACAAAAACTTGGTGAATGGATGTTGTATGAAAGGACGTGGTGTGGGTCAGAAACAAACTGATTCAATTTAAGTGCAGAGCCAGGAATCATTTTTCTCTTTCTTCAACATTTTCCTTGATTTTCTCTGAGAATAACTTAGGGATCTTTTTGAAAGAAACCTGGATGCAGTGAGTTTAAATGTGGTTTGTCAGAGAGAATGTTGGACTTCATCAAGAGTCCCATTCATTTCATAGTGCATCAAGATGCACTATGAAATGAATGGGACTATCAGCCACTTGCTGAGGAGCAGGTTGGATTTCTACTGATAAACTTCCAGCAAATGTGAACAAGAGGCAACACGGCATTATCAAAACAGTAAAACAGATTCCAGCTGAATGAATGATTCTTTCAAATCCACATCACTTCAATAACAAACAAAGCACAAGTCCTTTTCTGCCTGCAGTGGTTAACGCTCAAATTAGATTTCATTGTGAGCCAGCTATCAGTCTGAAACAAAAGATTACAACTATTTACAATATGTTTGTACTGTTGCACTAATGTTATGGAACAAATGGCTTCAGCAGATTAAACAGGGCCATGGTGGATCACCTCTGGAAATGTTTAATTTCCTGCATGAGAGTTTTAAAGCTGGGCACCAACATTTTAAAAGGAAAATCATACAAAATGCTCCAGGCATAGAAATAAATTGTACATGGCCAGTTCCCCTGCGCCGCAGCCCAGATAAGAAAATTGTCAAGCTTACAGAGAATACAAAAATAACATGTTCTTAAACTAAATATAAAAATTTAAATATATACAGAGAGAGGCAAGCAAGTCAGGAGACAGCAATACAATGAACCGTGTTTGTTCACACAGTACAGCCAGCTGATTTCTGCACAAGTAAAAAAAATGTCAAGTGACATTAATTGAATTTACTCATCAATGATTCGTTGGTTACGTCATAGCACATACACAATATTTGTAAGGCGGACCTGTTCTCCATGGAAGCAGGACATAAGCATTTGAAGAGGAGGCTCGTTTGACCTCGCAACGTAGACGATGGAGACTCGCCTCGGTAAGCCAGCCTGTTATCTAGCTTGCTATATACATGTATATACCTGTGTGCAGGATTCTAAAATCCATGGTTTAAACTGGTTTTTAATGAGTTAAAAAGCGTAATGTTATCCTTTTGCCTGACAAATGTGTTTTTTAATCACAATAATGCAGTCCAGAGAAGACTGTAGTTTTGTGTGTTGATGATTTTATTGCTGATACTTTCCCTGTCTTTTTTGTTAACAGGAAAAATGGATACTTGATTTTTAATTTATTTTTAGTATCAGCACTTGGCCTGTTCTTGATTCACAGGAAAAAGGGAAACTTGAATTTAAATAAAACAAATTATATTAGCACTTTGCCTGTCCTTGGTTTTAAATGGGCAAAAACTGTTTTATTTTTGTATCAATAGTAAAATAATATGCAGCAAAGTTTAATTAAAGGCATTTATGAATGCATTATCGAGCAGGAAACCGTCAGTGTCGGCCATGAGGGCAGACGTCCACTTTGTCCACAGAGAGCGGGCTGGCGTACGGAGACCTCCAGTCTCTGAGGAAGAGCTCCTCTGCTTGGCTCTGCAGCATCTCCTGTCCCTTCCCAACCACTGAGCCCGTCTGGTTCACAACAAGACCCACACCAGCAGTTTGACTGAAGTAGTTCTCTGACCAGTTGGACGTTCCTGTGGAAAGAAACACTCATCACTGTGGTACTGAAACAGGAGGGTGAAGTCACTGACAACAATTGTGTGAAATCTCTATATTTATTTGAATACATTGTTTTATTTTCATTTTATTCTTCTGTTTTGTTAACTGATTTTCTTTCTCTTGCTCATCTTAGATGATGATAGAAGTACTTTGGAACTTCATTGAGAAAAGCGTTATATGAAGTTCATTATTATTATAACTAGATCTATATTTAAAAAATTGTGTGTAGAATTGAAAAATAAAACATGTATATTTTTTGTTTACTTTTTTTAATTTCAGCCTGTCTTTACATCAAATTTATAAATATGACGTGAATAAAATCTGATCTGCACTTTAAAAAGTTGTAATATATCTGCTACATTAGCAGATTTGTCTAAATTTTTACAAAAAAAAATACATTGTTACCCCTCCATGACTTCTGATGAAATTCATGAGGGATGTTTTTTTACCCTGTGAATCTTTCAGTGGATAATAATGTTTGAAAGGTGGGTGCAGAGCTATAACCTACCTATATAGACTACTCGGTCTGTGACCATGAACTTGGCGTGATTGACTCGAGCGAAGGGGATCGTCTTCTGCTCTGCTGTTGAAGGCACTGTGAAGATTTTCTGCAAAGTCACAACAATAAAGAAAAGTTCAGGATTCAGCATCATTCTGCAGAGTTCCAGATGTTTTCACCTTCTAAGAAATTCAAATCTCCAGACATACTATGTCAATGTCACATTTCAGTGGTGGTCTGTTGAGCACCAGCAGGGACTGCAGGAAGATGAACATGGAGGAGGGCGAGTGTTCCCAGCAGCTGACCATGAGTCGGACCTGTACCCCTCTGGTGCAGGCTGCTCCACGCAGAGCTGTGTCGATGGCGGGCCAGTACCTGAGAGCAAGAGACCAGAGCACATCTTCAACTCTATATGTAAATAAATGTAAAGTATGTCTGTGGTGCATGAGGTTAGGTTCTCCCAGTCATGGACGAACCTTTGGACACCACTAAACTCTTCTGGTTAGTCAAGTCTATCACATTTTTATTCAAAAGGTTCAATTCAGCAGGTATGTTACATTCTAATAATAGTAGCTGCTTAGTCAGCCAATCAGGGTCCAGTGCTGTCACTTCTTGATAAATTCAGTAGCGTGTATCTCTAAGTTCATATTCAGCTACAGGATTTTCCCTGTAAAATCCATGTCTGATGGTGATTTATCGGGATTTCCACATTGCAGTTGTAAATACTGGTGGCCCTGAGTGTACCTGATTGGCTCTGTGAACTGAGACAGAGGAAGGTAGTCCATGACGGAGATGTAGACAAACTTCTGGGCGTCACCGATGACAGTCAAGATGGTGGTGAGATCGTCAGAGCGGCCACGAGCTGAGATCTGTGGAGGGGCACTCTGTAGGAGCACAGAATGAGCAGTGAGGATCATCTTTTACAGCCCTTCAGTGGTGGTGTAGTTACTCTCTGATTACTTTGCTTAACAAGGAAAAATGTTTAGACCGTCGGTCTAAACATTTCTGTATCAGACCTGTAATGGTCAAAAACAATCACCAGTTCGATAAAGAAGGAAAAGTTATCCTTTCAAGGACTATTTGTGTTAACTTACAGACAGGTAGACTTGAGCAGGTACTCCATTGAACTTCAGATGCAGAGGATTCTGGGAGCTGGACAGGGCGGAGAGGCGCGCAGGCCAGTACGGGGGCAGGGCTTGACTGGGCACAGCACTAATGCTCCAGTACACGCCAAAGATTCGTAACGCATCCTGAGCCAGGCAGCTGCAGTCCTCCACTAACAGACCCACCTCCTTCACCTTGGTTCAACAAACAACAACAAATGTGTTCATCCTGCATCAGTCACTATGAGTTCTGTGTTTGTTTGAGGGGATCATCTGAGGTCCGATCCAGGGAGAATATTGACTGAGTCATTTGGAGGAAATTTGCTGAATCATGCTGATCTACAAGCAGTGCAGTTATGTTGTACTATTGATTCTGATTCTTTGAGAAGATCAGGAAAATGCATCACATTCATTTATTCATCTGAAATAAAACTCTTTGAATGCATTTAAGGATTTGAACCTGACTCAGATTGTCTTTCACATCTACTTAATATTAACAATAGTAAACTATTTTAAAATACAATTAACAACAGTAATAATATAAGTTAATTCCAATGTGCATGTCAGTAACAATCGAGTACTGCAAAGTCCAACATTTAATTACATTATAAATTGTTCCTCCCTCCTTCAAAGTCTATTACAGAGTAGTGCAGCATCAGGCTGAGGCTGAACTGAAATCTGCTGTCTCACTGTGGAAACACTTAGTGTCAGCTGTTTAGAGGTTTGTTGCTTAAGACACTCAAAATCAAAATGACTGTTGCTATTACGTACTTTGGGACATCAGCTTTATGAATCTACTGGACAGTAATACGATCTGTAAGAAGACAGTGACTCAAGTCTCCCTAATGCAAAATGTTGTAGGACGACAGACTCAAACCATAGTTTTTTGTTCTTACCTCACTGAGAGAGCGCCAGTCCATGTTGGCACTGCCCAGGTAGAAGTGTGTTTGATCCACGACCCACAGCTTTGTGTGGACGATGCCTCCAGTCACAGCTTTGAGGTCCACCTCTCTGACTTCTGCCCCTGCAATGGGTCGATTCAAAGGGTTTCAAACATGCCACACACAAAATTCCCAGTTCTCTTGCTTGGTTTAAATACATATATTAATAAGTAGAAATTTTAATACTGAATAAGATTTAAAGAGAAAATGCACCAACTAAGGGTGCACCATACATCTAACTATGTTAACATGTGATAAGAGGAGTCTCAGTGACCAGGAATGTGCTACATATTGGCCTGTTCATATTTTACATTTACAATCTGTCTTGACTGATACAATGTGGACAGTTGGTAGTTTGTCAGTTCACAACTGGAATTAGAAACTGTCTCCTGTTACCACCATGGATCAGGATTCATTTGCCTTATATGCAAATAAACATTCTTCTATTCTGTTTGTAAAGACCAAATACAAATGTGTTTGTGTGTGAGTGAGTGAGTGAGTGAGTGAGTGAGTGAGTGAGTGAGTGAGTGACCTGTCCATATGTGTTTGGATCACCTAAGACAGATGTTTACACCAGGTGTGAACAGGGTTCTTCTCAAATGAAGCAGTACCTGCTGCAGTCAGCTCTGATGTGTCTCGGGTTGATGTCTGGGGGCCGTTGACAGTAATCTGGAGTTTGACTCCTTTAGATTGAAGCTGTTTCAAGTGATCAAACACCTTCCGTCCCTGCCAAACATGCACATTAAAATAAGTCAGGACAGTCACTAGATATACAGGTCTACGTCATGAGATCAGACTGTGGCCTGTGCCGACCTGAGATTCAGAAGAGCCGGAGAACTCTGAATCGTTGCCTAGTAGTGTGAGGTAGAAAGCAGCGATGTGGACCGAGCTGTTGGACCTGTGCAGCAGGTGCATCCAGCTGTCTGCGATGCTCTGTCTGGACGGGGGGGAAGACAGGTGCAGACCATCAGGGATGCTCTCCACCAGATGCACTCTGAACAAGGGAGAGGGAGATTTAAGTTACAATATTTGTACACCACTCTCAATCCAGGAAGCAGTTCAACTCTCAAGGTTTTCAGAGTAGATCTCTCAAGAGTTCTGATAATGTGAACATCACATAGTCTTCAATGGATAAAATAGGACAGAAAGATTGACACTTTGTTGATATCTCTTACCGACAATCAGTGCTGCAAGGCTGGGGGAAGAATCCCAAGCCCTCCAGCCAGTGCAGCTCCATCTGAGCCGTAAGATGGACCATAGACGTGGGAAGCCCGTAGTGCCAAACGTGTGCACCGAACCCTCCAAGAAGCAGCAGGGTGGTGGGCAGGAAGAAGAGGAGGAAACAGGACCAGCCAGAGCTCTGTGGAATGATAAAATAAAAAAATGTCATACAATATATAATCTGTCAAACTGCAATCTCAGTGTTTACAAGATACTAGAAAGAAGCTTGGGATTGTGTTACATACCACAGTCAGCTATTACTGCAGGGTGAGGTGAAATTCCACCATATGTGACTGAATCTTTGACACATGCACTGCGACCCTGATGCCAACAGAGTCACATGAGCCATTTTCCCCTACAAGTCTGAAGATGTCTCCCACAGAATCCCAGTATATCTCCCTCACCCTGCATCCCCCATTCTAACAGCACATCGTCGAAAGGCTTGAATTGCTGTCACTCTATGGTGTTCGCATCATGTTAGATAGTTGAACCTTAAGTATGCATCCATAAACTCTCCAGGCTCCTATATGCTCTATCTATCTGGCCCTGACCCTCGCCTAAACCAAACAGAGTAGTCCCAGAAGGTGGAAACATATCTGGCATCTCTAGTTGTGTAGTCAAAGTGCGGAGGAGCAACTCCAGAGGATTTCCAGACCCAATTATACAGACAAATGTGAAAACAGCTGCAGTCTGTTGAAGCTAAAGCATGACTGATATCAGTAGAATATATTCAAGTGCAGCAACACAACTCACCTTTGTCGACTTGGTTGATGAGACTTTAGCTTTAGGCTTCTCTGCTGCCACAGGAGAGGAGGATCCATCCATCTCGGCCATTTTCTTTTCAAGTTTGGAAACCTCCGACTGGACTATCTGTGGTTCAGGATGTTCCTTCACTTCCTCTAAACTGTTGAGCTCAGACTTTTCATGTGTCAAAACCTCCTCTGTTTCGGCATCTGATGAGGATCTACTGGCCTTGGACTCAAGTTCGTTCATGGGCTCCTTTTCCCAGGGAGGCTCTTCATCCATTATATGTTCCACTTGGCAGACCTCAGCTGTGAGAGCACTCTCTGCATACTCAGATGTTGTGGTGTCTTCAGAGGCAGAGACTGTAATCGCATCTTCAACCTCAACATCACATTCCTCTGCTGGGTCATCTTGTGACTTTGGGCTGAGGGAGCCCTGGTGTAAAAGCTGACTTACAGGGACATCTGGTGGGTTGTCAAATTCTACTTCTGAGGTTTTGCTGTTGTCTTCCTCTGGTAAATGCTGCTCTGACCCTTGCTCTGGTCTGATGGCAGGCCTGGGGCTTGCAAACAAGAGAGGGTTATGAATGGAACCCAGACAAACCCCAGCTCTTGGGTGTAGTAATTGTTGATCTGTGAGCTGTCCCAGCAACTTGTTCGGCACTGGTCAATTGAGTGTTGGCTTCAAGGTCAAATTTGGGGACTCCGACTGATGGCAGGGGGAGTGCCCTTTCTCTGACCTCCAGTGGTTTGGCCTTTGAAACCTCTGTCCTGTCACATTCAGCTTTCTCATGAGGCTGAGCTGCATGGACAGGGGTTTCCTTTCTAAGAACAGGCAGCTCCGAGGCCTGGCTTGCTCCAGAAGGTCGTTTCTGGTAGGTAGGAATTCGAGAGACAGGTTTTCCACCTTTGCGGTTCATGTCTTCTTTCTCCTCCAAATCGTTGTTATCAGCCTTGTCGTCCTCCTGAAGACGTTTCAGCACAACACTGCAACCTTTGAGATCCTGGGGAAGACAGAACCTCATTAGAGAAAGAACTAAAGATTTCATAGGACATCTTTCGGCATAAATATGATGAATATATTCTAATTTCTGTGTCATTCCACTGTAACAATCTTGTTTTTGGATTACAAGACAAGACTAATTTACAAGTCCATCTTCGCACATGTAATTTGTGAGAAGATGGACTTGAGAACTCGGACCTTAGAGAGTGGTTGGGGACCAGCGGAAAGTGCAAACCACACAGGGAAAAATGTTTGTAAATCTAATTTAAGTTGTAAAAGCAGGGTTACTTCCTGTTGCCAACACAGTCTCTATAGATCATATAAACCTTGCACCTTTGCAATATCTACGACATCAAAAAGACCTTTGATGACTGACAATCATGATGGGGGGAGGGAGGGTGTGCATTCACATTTAAAATCACTCTGTCAATTCTGGATTAATAATAAGAAAAATAATAACAATTTCAACAGGGCCAGTGCTTAGGCCCTAATGGGCAAAATTGGAAAATGAATACATTATAAGAAATACCCATTTTCTATTGCTGTTTTATACTCTTGTGAAACATTTTGTAATTTTGTTGAGAATCATAATAAAGCCTGTTGTTATTATTATTATTATTATTGAGTATTACAATTATTTCAGATTAGACTAGATTAGTTCTGAACAATTATCCTCAGAAAGTTAGATTATTGTAGCACAGATATAAGGCAGAAACCACACACACACACACTCTATTTCTCTCACTTCAGTGCTGCACTGTATAAATAAATGCCGGCCGCACCCATGTGCATAGCACACAGGCTGCGATTTCCCTGCCAAAATAAGATCAACATTCCAGTTGGAGGAGAGTGTGTGTGTGTGTTTGAATGAGAGCTCACCTCAGTGACATCTTCCTCTTCGGCCGGGGGACTGAGGTCTCTCTCCATCGCTTGGCTCTGGACAGACTCGGGCTCTGAGTCACTGGTCTCCTGCCGGGACCACAGACATTAGCACGGTGAATAACGGACCAGGCAGCGTTGTAACACAGCAGTACATAAGCAACCATGTAGAAACCAGTCCCATGGCACAATTAATGGTTAATCACCTTGACAAATAAACTGCGTAAAGAGACAACTCACCATGATGCAGTCCCTCGCTAGGTAAGAAGTTTGAGCTATGCGCAGTGGGACGCTCTATTGTTTTCACTCGGCAGTTGTGCTAACCAGCTAACATACATTAAACGAGTTAAAGTGCTATTAGTAGTGAATACACGGCAGGCTAAGCAGCTCCGTGTCTATGTAATCCGTCCTGGAGTGCTTCTTCTCCGGCTAGCCAACTAACGTCGCTGCAGTTGCCGTGAGAGAGCCAGCTACGTGGCCGACAGCGAAGTTCAGCGCAGTCAGTGGAGGAAGAGGAGGAAGAGGAGGGAGAGGAAAGGCTGAGTAATACTGAACCCACCTCGTACGCAGTTCTCCCGGGCAGGCGGGTCGTCCTTCTCCGTGCTGTACTCGGTGTGGTGTCCGGTACCTCAGGCTCCTCCGCCCCGCCGCCGGGCCGGATGGACCTTCTGGACCGCAGCAGCATGGGCATGTTGGTCAGCTTTAACAATGCAGCACGTTCGTGACGCGACCGGACCGGAACGCGAAGGAGAACCGAGAGAGAGCGTTAGTGTGCGGGGAGGAGGACGGGGCTGAGCGGCGACCTGCGGGGGATAGAACCGGCGTGTGGCAGCTAGTCGCTACCGAACCCCTCCGTGCTGTAAACAACCGGAGCCTCAGACCAGACGTTCACGCGCCGTGTGACTCTGAGCTTGTAAACAACGACTTGAAGAAACCGCGATTTCCTTCCGTCGCTGATTGGCGGGGAGAATCCAAACGCAAGCCCCGCCCCCTCGCCCGACACCCGGAAGAGACACGGATTAGCATCGGCTGTTTTTGTCTGCGTCAACCCGGAGCTTCATGTCCGCTGCAAATCAGGTCAGTCCCCGTCCTTTAATGCTCACTGACAGCGACTTCCACCGCGTGTGTGTGTCTGTGGGCAGCCACAGAGGGACAGCTTGAGCCAGTTCACTCCCACAGTCATGGAGAGAGTTGGTCCCAGTTAGTTAGCTCAGTTCAACGGAGCAATGGTCGGTTGTTTATGTTCCAAGAGCACAGACCTGCGGATTATTACTGAGGTTCAAAGGTCAACAACATACACCCTGCGGACATGAACACGTTTACTAGGTAATGGCAACACTCTGTATCACAATGTTTTAATTTACTGTCGAAATGACAGAAAGTCATTTCCTCCATAACACAACGCGCCTGTTGGATTGTTTCCTGATGTGGACGCTGTGTATAGCGTAGTGTATGTGAAGCTGGTGTGTGTGTGTGTGTGTGTGTGTGTTTATGTCCGTGTGTATGTATGTGTGTTGTCCTCTTCAGGATCAGTAGTCCTCATGGGGACCAAAGCTCAGTCCTAGTGAGGCAAAGTGTCCCTGAGGTCCTGGTTAGGGTTAGAGTTAGGCATGTAGTAACTATGGCTAAGGGTTACAGTGAGTCTCCAGGGAATAATTATATGTCAATGTAATGTCCCCTGAAGACGTGTGTGTGTGTGTGTGTGTGTGTGTGTGTGTGTGGTGTGTGTGTGTAGTGTGTGTGTGTGTGTGTGTGTGTGGTGTGTGTGTGTGTGTGTGTGTGTGTGTGTGTGTGTGTGTGTGTGTGTGTGTGTGTGTGTGTGTGTGTGTGTGTGTGTGTGTGTGTGTGTGTGTGTGTGTGTGTGTGTGATCGAACAGTATAAGTCTTTAGGTGAAGTTGTAGTTACAGTGTCATTAACGGGCACGTTCCTCTCTCTATGTGTTGTCTGAAATTCTAATGCTGCTGTAAATGAAGGTTTTTTTAAATCCAACCATTACAAAGACAAAGAGCTCCTTCTTAAAGTTCAGAGGTTGGAGCCAGATGATAATTTGACAAATAAAGGACATTTGATTTTGCCACGAAGCAACAACAGCCTCATTCATGCAAAGATTTGAAAGGATTTACACCTCGGTACAAACGTTGGCAAAATGTCTTGAAGTCCACAGATTTAAACCCTCTAGCTTTATTATAATTTTGTTACTTTCAGATGTCCCATGTGAGCCCTTCACGATGAGAGGAGAATGTGAGGCCGTTTTTCAGAGGTGACGGACACTTGCCTCTGACAGTAACCCAATGGAAGCTCCAGTCACACTCAGCCCTCCCCCCTCCTCCTCCACCCTGCTGCCCCCGGTTCCCCTCCGTCCGGCCGTGGCCCCGTCAGTGCAGCTTGGCTTCACCATCCTCTACACCACTCTGTACGCCGCGCTCTTCCTGGTGGTGTACGTGCAGCTATGGCTGCGCCACCTCTACAGACACAAGAGATGGAGCTACCAGAGCGTCTTCCTGTTCCTCTGCCTGCTGTGGGCCGCCCTCCGCACCACCTTGTTCTCCTTTTACTTTGTTAATGCCCTGGAGGCCAACCACCTTCCCGTCGTGGTCTACTGGCTGCTCTACTGCTTCCCCGTCTGTCTGCAGTTCTTCACACTCAGCCTTATCAACCTGTATTTTACTCAGGTAAGGCTGTGGGTAGGGGAGCAGAGTGATTTTCTAGAATCCACTGGTAGAAATCGACAGAAAGGATGTCATGATGAAACTGAAGTGATGACTTATATAATCTCTGAGCGGGGGAATTCCTTTTGCTTTTACTTTCATTACTGCAGGTGCTGCTCAAAGTGAGAGAGAGTTGCAGCTCGACAGGGGGCAGAAAACTGTAAGTCACACATTATCACACTATACTTTTGATCCCTTATCATCTTGACTGAGAATATAAAAACTTTATAGCTACAAACTCATGCTTCACTCTGGCTCCCACATCTTCCTCAGGTTGCTGGCACAGTGCCTGTACGGTACTATAAACGTTATCTTCCTCTCTGTCAACGTGGTTTGTGCGGCTCTCGGGTACCGAGGCCGAGGCGGGTCGGGGGCCTGGACCTGGAATCTGGTCCTGGTCCGAGTCATACTCAACGACTCGCTCTTCATCCTTGACGCGGTGCTACTGGCTGCTCTGCTGCTGCTCCTCACCAAACACTCGCACTCCACCAGCCCCTACCTGGTGAGCAACATGCACTCAGGAAACTTTAACACAGCTTTAAAGTTATAGAGCCCCTAACCCTAACCCTAACCTATTTGTATTTAATAATTGTGTTCATTATTGTAATATTATCCTTCATGAGTCATCTACTTATCCTGTGAAAACAGTTGTATTCTGACTTTTGTAGTTCTGGAATAGTTTTTATAAAAAACTGAAAAAGAGTTGTTGTTGATAACGGCCAATGCTGTAGTCGATGTGCTGTAAGCAAAAACGTGTGACTTCAGAAGCAGAATATATACGTTTCAGTTTCCTGTTGTTGTGACAATTTTCTGCTGCTTTCTTTATGTGTGAAATTCTATAAAGTGTCAGGACCAACATTTTCTGGACTTGTGTGAAAATGGTGTGTGAAAATGGTTTATGTCATCAGAGTTATCTCAGCTAAGTTTTAGACACATTTATAACTTAACCTTGTTAAAATCAGAAAGTTTAAAGTTTGAAACACTTGGTTGTCAACCAGCTCTTTGTTGAGTTGAATTTTGGAAAGGTAGCCTACAGCATTTTTTAAAACCTATAATAGAGATTAAGATAACAAATTTCTTATCTGCTGCATCTATTTTGACCACTCTTAATGCATTTCTTTAGACTCCTTGAACATTGGAGTAACCCTCCACGCTCCATTATTTCTGATACTACTCCAGGTTAACAGAGTGTTTTCTGTCTGACCAGGGGACCACCGTGTGCCGCACAGCAGCACTGGGAGCAGCGGTGATCTTGTTGTTCGCCAGTCGAGCCTGCTACAACCTAACAGTGCTCCTCCTGTCACAGGACTACCAGGTGGAGTCATTCAACTTTGACTGGTACAACGTGTCTGACCAGGTAATCATCAGACCAGTGTAACAGCCAGGGTCATGTTCAAGGTATCCTTATCAGTCAACACCAGTAGATAACTGTGTGTGCTTGCAGGCGGATTTGCATAGTGAGCTGGGCGACAGCGGCTACCTGGTCTTTGGGGCCATTCTCTTCTTATGGGAACTGCTCCCAACCAGCCTGCTCATCCTAATCTTCAGGGTCCGCCAACCCACCCAGGAGGTAGGTAGTGCATCAAACACAATTCAGGATATGATGAAGCAGCAGATGTCCTTTGAACCTGTTTTTCTTTTTCTAATCGTCCCAGACCAGCAGCAGGGTCATCAACAGCAGGGTCCTACCTCGTCCGTATTTCTTTGATGACCCTCAAGGCAGCGATGACGACACGCCGGTTCCATGGGCACGAAGTGCACATCCCCAGTCTAGGTACGATCATTGAAACCATGCAAGACAAACTGTGGATTAACCAGTTAGTCAAGGGACAAAACAGGATTGTATTTGATGGATCATTTAAGTATACAGTTCTTTTTAGAGGTTTTCCACTTCTGACATCTCTGTTGTGATTATTCCCTGCTTATCTGTTTTTACCTCCACTTAGGAGGTAATGTTCTGTTCTGAGTTTGTTTGTTAACAGGATTACAAGAAAAAAAATGTAAAAAAATTGTAAAACTATTTATATGATTGTCTGCTATTTAGTGCAGATCCAAATAAAAATCTGGGCTCTTGTTAATTACAATGTGGTTTCATAAGGCCACTTTTTGGCCTTAGAGCTGAATCTGTCATGTAGTTTCTCTTCAAATAATTTTGTACTTTTATTAGACTGTTCAATTCTCAAGTCTTTCTAAAATCAAAAGCGTTGAATTTTTGACTGGATTTCCTAAGCTAAAATTAGAGGGCAGCATCACCTTCGCCCTTCGGGAAACCATTCTCTGACATATTATTGACCAAATGAGGAATTAACTCATCAAGAAATACTCGACAGTTTACATAATGATGAAAAAATAAAAATGCCCTGCAGGACACATTTTAAGATAGAAGTGGTAATCTTCAGGCTTTGGTTAGTCTCATGCTTTCAGACTCCAGAGAGATGTGGTCTCAGGAGCCCTCTGATTGGCTGGAGAAGGCTGTACCAGCTGCCTCACACGCTGCACAGTGGACACATCTGTCATCCTTCTCTCTTCTTTTTCAGCTGGTACGGAGCAGAGAGCGCTCCTCTCCTGTTTGCCAGCGAGCCTCCAGCCCTGAACCACCAGCACCACTCGTTCTACTCCACCCCCCAGAACTGATCCCGACCCCCGACCATGATCCTGGTGGTGGTGTTCATCGCATGGACAAAATAACACACACACACAGATACCAGCCAGCAGCAACTCCCTCTGTGTGCAGTGTTTTTGCACAGAAAACCTCAGGAAACGGACACCAGTGAAAATGCACCTTGTAGTTTTTTGAACGGAGAAGAAATGAATACTCTCTTTTTGCTCGAAGGGGACGAGCTTGTAGGGTAAAGACATGAAAGGCCAAATATTGCTCCCAGTGAGCGTTTTATGAAAGTTAAGAGGTTTAGCCACAAGTTGTTATTTTGAAACAGGAAGTCATTGTTCCAGTGTTGAGAATGACCAGCCAAATTTGCTCTGAAGATTCCTAAAATGTTAAATTTAGCTTCATACGCATTCCTTAATAAATTGCTACATGTAACTTAATGTAGTTTATAAGCTCGCAGCACACGATAACCCTCAACAGAGCCTGATGAGACGACTCTGCAGTTCTCTGAAGGTTAAATGAAGGTAACTTTTCTCTTACACTGTTTCAAGTGTACTGGAAACATATACAAAACAACAATCTCTCATCATTTTAAGTTTACAGCAAAATAGTTTTTCTTAATATATCAACATCAGGTCAGCAGTGCTGCAGCTTTTTTCTTTTCCTTTGTTTCTTGTAAATGATCTTCATGTCAGCTGTTCTTTTACTTTGTCACTTTTGTAAAGAGTTTTCTCATTTGAAATTTTCAAAATCGATTTTGATTCTTATCCCCGTCTTGTATAATTGTGTTGTAATGAAAGTTTAACTTATTTTGTAACCACTACCTTTTTAATTGTATTTGAGAATTAAATGTAATTCTCCTTTATTTGTTTCTTTAAGAACGATGCTTCCTCACAGCGAGTCAGTCACCGGCGGCTTGGACCTCTGCACATGAATGGCTTTTACTATGTGACCAACAAACAAATAAAAGTGAACTTGGTCACTCTATTGTGAAGCAGGAAAAGCTGTTTGTGTTATTACATGATCAAGCTTTATTCTAATGGCCTGTTATTTTAGTTTTATTTCAAATTAAATTATTATCTTAAAATATTTCATCCACGCTTTCAGGCCAGAACAGGACAATTTGGTGCTTAATAAGTAGAGAATATAGAAATAATACATTTGGTAAACAAGTCGGCTCCAGTTAGGAAGGTTGGACTGGATCTGAAATTACGTGACGTCTATAGCTTCTTTTAAATCTCCTCATAAAACCTCTCGGCTTTCTGAAAGTTGTTGGGAATAATACAATTATCTTTATTTTGCGTTTTAATAATTTCTACCGCTTAAACTCTTCTGTGGCCAATGTGTTTTTAATCAAGTCTGTTGTCTGGTTTTATTTTTCCTGCTAAGCATTTTGTAACATTGAACAGAGCCATCTTTAATTCACTAGAAACATTTCAGCATTGAAACATGCAGCCTGCAGAAAGAGCTCCCAGTTTCTGAGCCTCACACTTCTATAATCAGTTTGTGAACCTACAAACAAATGTGTCTGCTGTGCCACTGTGGTTTCAGTCCAACAGTTTATTCTGCATTATGTACAGATCATCCTATTAAAACTCTATACAGTATGTACACATTCAAATGAATCAGTATGTTACAGCGTCTGCAGTGTGGACAAACCAGGAAACTGAAGACTGTTATGATAAAGAAAAAAAGAAGTAGATGATTAAGATCCCCTCGATTGAAATCCACTTGATCGGACACTGATCCTGGTTCGATGTAACATGTTGATGTGGTGAATGGGTCCAAATGTTATACCAAAGAAAGCTGAATTAAACAAAAATCAAAGTGCAGGCAAATACGTCACCGACAGTAAAACTAGCAAACACAAATCCAAATACCATCCTCGTCACGTCGACCAAATATCTGGGACTGACTTTTCATCTTCCATCGCTTTACACATACAAACGCCTGCAGTGCTGTTATTGCAGAGGTCATTCTGGGAGATCATGGGAACAAAATTGCGCTATTGCTTTCGGACACAGAAACAGTCCAGGTAAGCATTACAGAATCTTTACTAAAAGGTCACTGCGTCTCTCCGCAGCCTGAGTCCATCTCGACACGGTTAGAAACCTGAGCCCGTGGAAGGCGAGAGCCGCGGAGGCAGCGAAGAACCGAAGCAAAGATCAATCGGCTCGCAGTTCCCGTTGGTCCAGAGCGATTTGTCCGAGTCCACACAGAGATCAGTTGTCTGGAGGGGGGGATGACGACGCCGACGCCGACTCCAACTTACGAAGACGGCGGCGCCTCAGCTCGGCAGCGTTCGGCTCTCCGCCCTCCACCTCATCCTCCAGCAACTCTTCATCAATGTTTTCTCTACTTTCTGTTTCCGAGGTGGAATCAGCGGCCTGAGAGGAGACTGTAGCACCATTCACCTGATCCGCTGAAAAGGACAAGATATCAAATCAAGGATTTCAGTGTTTGTTATTGTTGCCTTCTCAGTTTACACACTCAGTTTACTCACAGCTGGGTCCTGAGTCTGTCTCCTGGCTCGGACTCTCTGTGCTGCTGCCAGCTGCAGCAGATGAAGCAGATGAAGCAGAGAGGTTTGTCCCACTGGCTCCTCCTGTGTTGCCCTCAGCCCGAGGTGGACTGTGAGAGAAACGGCAGGGAAAAAATACTATGAAGCATTCAACTGAAAATGACACATTCTAGAGAAAGTTTTTATTTCATTTGCTTAAGATTGAATCAACTTGTGACTACTTGTTTTCACCCTCTAACTTAAATCTTCACAGGTAAAAGTAAGTCAATATAAAGCCTACAATTTAGCAGGTTTTAGCAGAACGAATCAGGGAGGTGTAGTTACGTGAGGGTGGCGACGGTGCTGAGGTAGTGGTGGATGTTGAGCATGGCGGCATCCAGCAGGGTGTGGATGTTTTGGAGACACTGGAGTCTGGCCTCGAGGCCCTGCCGGCCTTCAGCCTCCAGCTCCCGGAGCTCCTCCTCGGACATCCGGGACAGAGACGGAGGAGGTGGCGGCATTGAGGACACTACAGGAGAGGAATAAAATGTATTTGACTGGAGATGAGAATCTTGCAGATGTAGATGCAGGTTGGGCACTGTAGTTATCTGTAGTTAAAGAAGTTAGAGTCAGCCGTCAGATGCTCGGCCAAAACACACAAACACGTTCGAGTGACAGAGGTGAGAAGAGGAGCACAGCATCACTGAGTGTACATGTATACTCATGAGTTCTTCCCAGGTAGGAAAGTGCTCATAATCAATGTAAAAAAACAAACATCTGTATTGATGCTGGTCTTATTTCAGCATTGTAATGGGCTAGTCACACATGATGAGTGCACAAGCAGAATGCCCACAGAAGTCAAATAAATTCACCACCAAGAAGGCCATCAAGCCTTTATAAATCTAGGACATGTATGTATTTTTCTTTTTTTGTTGAAGCTTTTCATTGATTCACTGATATCAGAATGTAAAGACCAGCAACCAGCCAAAACAAAAGCACGCACCAGTGGAAATGACATCATCTCAGGTACACACCCCCATGCACAGGGACAGGAACGGCACAAACTTAAGGACACCTATGTCTCCTTTCTACAGAATGAAATGAACCAACACGATGAACCACTGCGACTGAGTATCAACAATCGCTTCAAGTGACCTCAGATTCACAACTTGCTCGTATTTGCTTGACTGACACTACTAACAACAGTGTACACAAATGTGTCATATATGTCCACAGTGTAAAATTATATTATTATATGTTGCCATGGTAACACTCAGGACTTCCTTAAACAAAGGCTGAAAATATTTATCATGACTCATTGAATTAACAGCTAAAACTGAACATTCTTACATGATGTTCTTGTAGAGAAGGGACATAACTAACAGGGTGAAGAGGTGGATCATGTGACCGGGCCAGACTACACTGCAGCGCATCATCTACTTTTAAATATGAGTGTTTGTTCTCACCAAAGGGAGGAGGTGGTGGCATGGGCAGCCACGGTGCGGAGGGGAAGGGAGGAGGAGGGAAGGAGAAGGGAAAGCCTGGCATTGCTGATCCTGGAGCAGCTGCTGCTGTGGAGGGGTCAGCGGTAGAGGACGAAGGCTGACTGGTACCTGATGCAAACACACAAACACACTTTGATGACAGGATGCAAAAAAAAATACAGAAAGGTTTTGTGGTGTAACAAATTTAACCTACTACATTAAAACATGAATCTGGGTCACACAGTTTTGGTTCATTGCCTACTACTGATAAACACTTCAGTCAGAACAGGATGATAAACAAACAGTAAATCTTAGAATTGATAGTGACACAAAACACACAATGAGCTGCGAAGGTATTTCATTATAAACGATATGGAATCACAATGATTTTGATGATATTTAATGGACACAACTGATGAGATAGAATGATGTATACTCCTCACCAGATGCCTCTGTGCTTTGAGCAGCATCAGTAGCACCAGGGCCGTCAGCTGCAGCCGCGGGAGCAGGAGGAGGAGGCCCTGCAGGGAAGGGACCCCAGAAAGGGAAGATGCCAGGTGGGAAGCCTGGTAACATACCTGGAGCCACTGGAGAGCAAACAGAACAAAAGAGAATCTTAGACATTTGTATCTACCACTGGGCGCTTCATAATTAAAAGTCTGCACAGATATTATAATAATAATAACAGGACTGCTCACTAACTTAACCCAGAACCGGTGGATAACTGAGTTGGTTTTATCATCTCATGTAGTGACCATACAGATTGGAGAAAGATAATGATGCTTCTCCTGATCAGTGTTTCAAATAAGTTGGTTTTCCAAAGGATTTAGTGTATTTCTCTGTTTTTTAAATGTGTTTCTATGTTTTTTTAAAGTGTGACTCTGGAGAAAAGCATTTGGCTCCCTTGCATGTTGACTCTATATTATGGATGTGACAATACATCCGATTCTGAAGTTTTAAAGACTAGTTACAGAAACCAAACATAATCTTCTGCCCTGCTAATCATTTGCCGATTGGTTGGCATCAAAACCAGCATTAGGAACATGGGGGTTGTGTTGGTGTGTACTGCTCTTGACTCTCACCATTAGCAGGCGGGGCTGCGGGCACGTTGGCAGGGGCTGCAGGGGCAGGGGGCGGAGCCTGGGCTGGGGCAGGAGTCTGATTGTTATTGGAAGCTCTGAGGACGTCCATTCGACAGGTGGGACAGGTCTGCTGGCGCTGGAACCAGGAGCGCAAGCAACTGTGGAGAGGTGAGGAGGTCAATACAACATCATAAAAAATTTAAAAAAAGACGAGAAATTTGCAATCTAACACAACTTATTATTTAAAATTCATGTTCAATTCCCACATTTGACTCGGTGTCTTTTTAAAATTCAGTAGCTTAATTAATTGCACACTGACAACTTCTGACATCCAGGCTGTTTTGTATTTACAAATTTGTCTCTTTCCTGTTGAGTCCCACCGTTTAACAAAGGACTTACCTGGAGTGGAAAATGTGATTACAAGGAAGTTTCTTGGCTCCAGTGACCATTTCCTCTCGACAGATGATACAAACATTGTCGGAAGCCAGCAGATCTTCAGGTGTAGCATCAGGGTATCTGAACACACGCAGACAGGACAGGAACAGTGAGCCGCAGTTCTATCCTGACAACTTCCCACACCAGGCTTTAAAAATATCACTGGCTAAATATTTTACAATTCAGTAAAAAGATAGAAAATAACTAACGAAACAAAATGTGTAAAATATACTGATGCACTGTACAGCGCACTAATTACTCAGGTTTGCTATTTCTTGATTCAGAGCATGTAACGGTTACTGCACAACAGTGTGTGTATGTTCCTGCATCCTCGTCAAAACATTAACAATAAATAAAGATGAACGTTCATTTGAAAATAGGTCAGAGTTCTTATCATTAAATGAGAATTAAAATCTAACTTGACCTTGTTTCTACCAAACAAACAATGCAGTGGGGTCCAAGTCTGACAGCATGATTTGGAAAGTCCTCTCAGACTTCAGGACCCCAGTGTGTTGTAAATAAATAAGAAAGATGCATTGGGATATAATAATTTTTCAGGAACATTACTCACAGTGTGTTCATGTTGCGAATGGCTCTGCGAGACATTATAGCATCTGTCACCGCTTTCTTGAATTGCCTGGCAGGGACACAAATCAACACAATACTGAAAACAGGCCTTAAAAAGAAAATGTAATATTTACATGTGCTCTTTATTTTTGTTAGATGTTTATTTTGATTATAATGTATCTTTTTCCAAACAACTTATTGATTGATCAAATATATCTTAAAATATGGAACGCCATCATCAAGATTTGGAAAGGTCCGATCTTTCAATAACAAACATTAAAGCCTGTGTCGACACACTGACCTTTAACATCAGAAACCAAAACACTGACATACAACAGTAGAAACCACACTAGTGGAAGTAACAACGTACTAAACCTTCTGACACAAACACAGGTCAGAGAGCTGCTCACCTCATGGCCAGATACATGGGCCGAATGGCAAACAGAGGGAAGGTGTGAACCTTTATCATGATGGTCATGAAGGCGATGTACAGGAGCACTTTGATGAAACCTGGAATAAAATATTAAACATCATTAGCCGACATGATTTCATCGTTTACTTCACACAGAGGTTGTGGTCGTCTGGAGGAAAACAGCATCACAGTGCGAGGTAGAATACACTTACCTGTGAAGAGCTCAGTATAGAGCATGTAGACGGCCTTATTGTCCCAGGGATTCTCACTCTGTAGGTCAGCGGTGTGCAGAACGTACTTGATGAAGGTCGTCAGCACCATAGTCAGCAGGATGGCATACTGCAGGAAGATAGAAGGGACAAACCTTGTTTAATATTAGAATTTTACAACATTGTGAATGCATATTAGCAAGTGAAACCATGTAGAGACACACATCTAAAAGACTAAAATAATTCAGAAGTAATGCAACAATCAAACGATTATCTTAAGTATGAGCCAGTAGGTTCCCCTGTGAAAAAATCCTTCAATCTCTCTGGATCAAACTTAAGCCTGAAACATGCTTCTGCAACTGCGTCTGCTGCTTTTCACTGCGCTGTGGCGCAGGACTCGTTGTCATTCATGCTTCCCCAACCGTTGCGCGTGTTCACCGCCAGAACACTAGGCGGAGTAACGTGTTTTGTCGAAGACGACTTCTTTCTTCTTCGTCGACTGTTTATGTACATCGCCACCGCGGCTCCGCGGAGCCTTTTTCTGGCGGACAAAACCGCCAGTCAGTGACGGGTTATACAAGTGGTCATACTTTCAGATATCTTCTGCCAACCGCTCTTCTATTTGGTCCATATTCGTTCTTCTAAATCTTCCGTTGTTTCTGCCTGTATTATGGGGCATGAAACCGGAAATGCAGCTCCAGACGGGATGTAGAGCAGACAAGTCACAGCCTTGCGGGCTGAGTGAGCTTGCGGAGCTTTGCCGTAAATTTTAGAAAAATTGGGCGAAGCACGTAAGAAGGGATACATAAGCACGTAAGGGACCTGGAAGGGCTCTTGCGCTTACGAGGCCGTGAAAACGCAGAAGCATGCACCAGGCTTTAGAACTCAAACTTCTGAATGATTTTCAGACGCAATTTCCAAAGAATGTCTACACAATGGGGTCCGGACTTTTTCTGGAGCTTTGTCCGTGTCTACTAAGTGTATGGCTCTGATTAAGCATCCTGAGATATTTGTATTCTTTTTGTTTTTTCAGTTTTTAATCTGTTGCTCGCTAGATGTGAACAACAGATGTTGAGGATAAGTAAAAACTTGTAAAAATGTGAATGATTAAGCTTGTGAAATTGATTATTTAGAATTTGAATTTATTTTTACAGCTAATATCAGATATTCAATTAAACTCAAACCAAGTTAAACAAACCTCGAATCCAAAAACCAGCTGGACTGAGGCTCCTCTGGTGATGATGCTTTGACAGGCATGGTTGACAAACAGGAAGTCCAGGACACCCAGCAGTCCAATGAGAGCTGCAGAAAGTAAAGAACATTGAGTAACACTGATGAGGGGCTGCAGTACCTCCTATACGTGTAGGCTCAAAATAAACAGCCACACTGAATTCAAATACAGAAAGTTGTATGTCATCAAAGGGCCTATTCTATCAGTGCTACCATTAACACTAACTGTTAAGGTCTGTTATTCTGATGCACCTGTCCTTGTGTGCAAAAATAATGATTTGCATGCAGTTTCACTCAGGTTGAAAACTTGTCTTATAAGTGCATCAATGGAAATGAATAGAGAAAGAGATAAGGAAGTGAAAGTTAAAAAGAAAGAAATGCAGAGAGAGAAGGGCTGGAGGAATAATGTCAGACGTGGCTGATCAAATGTACTTACACAATACTCTCAAGTGAAAAAGACAGGAGATGTTTGGACTTCGTTCCATCTAGAAATAAACAAAACAGATATTATTCAAACGTTACCTAAAAGGTTACATCTGTGATTCTGAATAATCATTGTATCAATACAGGAGCAAAGAAACACGTGATCTGTGTCAGTTTGATTTAGCGAATGACTGCTGTCTATCAAAATGTGATAAAGCTTCCATCACTTAAAATGTCCTCACCAGGCACTAATACGTTTCACTCTCTCAAACTGTATTACTCCTCCAACTCACGACACAGTTACGGCTGTTGGCACTAAACCTATGCCTGAACGTCAGCAGCATTGTGTGTTTGTTCAATGCTTGTGTGCAGCCTTAGCCACACACCATCGGCCCCATTCTGTGTTTCCACATTTACACAGTGTACAGCATACAGACACGGTGGAGGAAGTATACAGGGTACTGTGTGCGACGAGGAAGTTGTTTCTCTGTCATCACTCACAAAGTCCACCCGGTCCTCGGCCAGCCAGTGGAAGCACTTAAGGAAGAGGAGGAGCGTGAAGAGGGCGACGAAGCGGGGGGAGAAGTCGTCCCTGAACACAGTGAAGGCCAGACAGGTCTCGGTGACAGCATACCAGGAGCGCTCGATGAGGTGCTGGAGGAAGAGGTTTAAAGTCTGGTTCATTCATTGCCTTCATTCACAACACATATTGTGCATTAAATCCAAACATGTGTGAAACAGGAGTCTAGTGAGTAATAAACAAAAACAGAACTTTACCTCCATTTCCGCGGCTCTTAGCTGACCGAAAAAACACCTTCCTCATAAACTTTCCAAGCAAAAACACCAGCACAAAGGCCTGAATGTACAACACCTGAGACCAGAAACAAACACACAGGAAACTCTGATTGGTCCAAATGTCACTGATATGCCTTTTGGGGGAAACATTTTCACGTATAAAGATATTATTTGGGAGTAAAATCTCCAAATAACTTAAATCATGAGCAAGACTTGACTTTTGGCTCTGCTCTTACCGCCATGCTGGGGCTGCTTTTGGTGAGGTAGACAACAGTCGGGTAGAACTGGTGCTTGAGTAGGTAAGCATGTGCCACCACTGCCCCAGTCAGTGCCAGACTGGTGGCAGTCACCAAGGCTGATCGTACCATTTTGGACTCGGCTACAGATCCTGTGGAGGGGAAACACATGAAGTGAGAGGAGGAGCAGGAGGTTGTTTGTGAAAGCTGATGACATATGTAGAGGAGCAGCATGCAAATAGAAGCAGATTTGAAAGAGAAAAAAAAAGGGGTTTCCTTTTTTTTATCTGTTAACTACATGGTCAGATTGTGAAAGCGTAACAGTCAGTCATCCATTAAAAATAAATTGTTTTGCAAACATTGTGTAGACGCCATTTCGAGTTGAATCTGAAAGTCGGGGCTTACAGACACTTGCATGACAGCACACAAGCATAATGGAGGCATTTTCATATTTGTTTTCTGTTTGAAGAAGTGGACGCAATTTAAGTTGTAATGGATTGGCTGTTTACCCCTGAAGCTCTAACGTTGGGTCACACCCCCCCCCATCAGCATAGTGGTAATTAGAAATGAGTGACTATGTGACATATCCCTTAAGGTGCTTAACATTGTTTCGTGACTGAAGATTTCCCTCCACAGGTTTACATGAACCAGACTCGTTTTCAAGTGTTAACTACACATGGTGAACAGACAGAGATGCTTCTGGGCGGCCCGAGGACATTCGGCAAAACTTAAAACAAACGTTTATCACACACCATTCCACACTTTTACTGATATTCTACTTCTTATTAATGAAATGGGTGGCCATGCTTACATTTTTTTCAAATGCTTTAGGATTAATTTAAATGTATTTTACTTATGTGCTTTTAAATCGTGAAGCGCTTTGTAACTATGTAGAGAAGTGCTATATAGATATTATTATGATCTAGTCGGGACACATACAAGAGAGTGCCAGGTGAACTACAGAGACTGGGTCCCTAAGTTTCAATACCTGCCACAAGTAACTTTGACAAATGATCATTGTGTGTGTACATTTTAATTACACGACTTCAAGGATCAAACCTGTTTATGTACAATAGGCATTTCAACAGAGCAGGTTAGCATCTCGTACAGTCGCACTGCTGCAGCTGGTGCATCGCTGCCTCCTGTGTAACACACTGCATCTGCTGTTGAAGCAACAGCTAACACTAATGTCTTCTCTTTGTTAAAGAACAAACACTGGGTCTACGTTCATCCTGGAGAAGATGCAGCTTCTATCAGCTAACTGAGCTGGCTACCATTACAGCTGCTGAGGGGATATGAAGTCTCAGCAACGCAACTAACCTTGTGACAGCTTTCAAAGAAAGGGAAACTTACGCCAGCACAAGCAGGGTTGTCGCACACGTCTCAACCAGCTTCGCGTGTAGCTGTTTGTTTGTGCCGGCAACCCCTGCTGTGCTCCAGGGAACCACCTTACTGCCACAGACAGGTAATCAGGTTAGTTAGCTGGGGTTAGCTAGCGTTAGCATATTAGCTGGTAGCTTGGCAGCAGGACTCACCGACTCGATGTCTGCAGACGACTCGCTCCTGGGTTCGTGTGACGGGCTCCGCTCTGGTGCTGCTCTCGCTATGTTCTCACCAGCTACTCCATTTGCCCGGTTCCTCCGCGGCCTCTCTGTGATATTCGGTACCGTGGCCCCCTGCTCGTCTGGCTACGTGTTTATCTTTGGCTTGTTCATTGGGAGCCACCTCACATCCGGCTGCTGAGGTGGAAATGGCGCAAGAGAAATGTGACGCGTCGCCCGTTAGAGTTACAAGAAACTCTGTCCTTTGTGTTGAGTCAGGATTTAATATGTATGTTGAACGTGTATTTGTTGCGCATTGTGTGTAAATGTAACTCGTTGCATTGTGTCTTTAAATTGAAGGGATCCCCATTTTTAGGAGGTTTACGGTAAATAACAACGTGGACCAATAGGAAGTTGTCTTGTTGGGTCCAATGCTGACATGACACTGTACTGTGGGAATAACGCCCACACCCAGTAATACCGGTACAAACTGGGACATGTCATAATGCTATAGACTAACGTGGACTAAATTATGTAAAGTTAAACGTCAGAAGAAAAATATATTCCTTTAATCCAAAAGCAAGTGAGACTTGCGTCTCTTGAACTACAAGTGATTTTAAAAATGACTTAAGTATATTTTATGTTCCTGATGCTCTTAGTTATTGCAGTGAATTTATTATTCAACATTTAAAGGCCTAGTCTTTCATAATATATTACAGAAATGAGGCCAGAGTTTGATTTATTCCATTAATTCATTATTTGATACTGAAACAGTTAATTCATTAAAAGATTAATAATCATTAATTATCAAGCTGGTGGTTCAAATAGATATATATTTTTACTTGCCTGATAATTAAAAAATAAGACATTCAAAATACTTCAGTGAATATGAAAAATAAAGTATGTTAAACTTTAATGTAACTTTGTGAGTAAAGTTAACCTGTTCTTTCCAAGACAATCTCAACTAGAAAGTGTCAATGGCATTCAGGATCATAGTAGGAATCATTCAAACTGCACTAAATTCCACACACTGATATGTCAGCTACCTGAAACACACTGATTATTTTCATCAAAATCCATGAATTATTACCTAGGTAAGTCTCTTGCCTGACTAGCAGCAAATCCACTGTCTTGCCTAACATGTCATGAGTTATAATATTATGCAATAAATTGATGGAACATTACTGTGATTTATTAAAGTCATGAAAGCTATGCATCAGACAGAAATATACTGTAAGCTACATGTATTTTACATTTTCAGTTTGAAAAAAAAGCATCCTTTGTTTAGTGTGATGATTTAACGAGTTAACAATGGAGACATTAGATTATTCTAGAGCTATGATCTGTGTTCAATTTAATCCTTAGCAGCTATTCAAACAGGAATAATCAAAAGTAGACCAGTGTTCAGTGTTGAAAGTGGGAGGTGAAAGCTGATGTGTTGGAAATCCATCCCCTGTCTTTCATTAACACAGTCAATCACAGCTTAGATCTGTACATATGCCAAGTGTAATGGTTACTGTGCATAACCATGTTGATTCATCACATTTATATCCAACGCTCAGGTTTCTGCTGAGGACAGAGGGACAGAAAAATAAACAATCATTGTTACCAAATAACCTGTTTATTTCATTGAGCTAATGAAGTCAATTATCTATCAACATAATGCCTTGGTACCCACGCCAAAATTGAATATGCCTCCAAAAAATCCACGAGTGCACAATATTGTTAATACAGTGAGTATGGAAAATACAGTCACTCTTACTTGAACTTGAGAGTACAAACAAGAATCAGTAATAATGACGTCGTCCTCGCTCTGATTATATCATTAATGACTACTTATATTGCAATAGATGCAACATTCACACTGTTGTTAGCTTATGGCATGTTATACTTGTTCAGTGATTGATCTCCCAACAATAAAAACCATCAGGTTGGCATACATAACTTTCTTTAAAAGGCAGTATCTCAGTGTTCATTTCTAACAGTAGAGACTATAAAAAGAAAGCATTTGTTATATCTGAGCCTATTGGTAAACATAATTGTGTCTACATCATAAATCGTAAATATCTGACACAGAGACGACAAGGTAAGAAAGGAGTTCAGTAAAAATCCAATTAATCAGTCAGACATAAGGCAGACTAGTGAAACAGTTCTGCTTCACTTAAAACTACACATACAGAGAATAAATCATATGAGGAAAAACAAAACTTGATGCAAAAATTAACATTTGACAGATTCCAGCTTGACAACAGAGCCCTCAATTCTTGCAGGTTTTGTAACATTGTCAAGCAGTAGTGTGTCCATTTCGTTACTGCTACTTGGGATTTCCTTATTCCTCTCTTTCTCCAGGTATCGGCTTGTAATGTTACTCAGTTTCAACAACTGGATTCTGGCTGCTGTTGAATTTTCAGCCAGATTTCATCATCCCTTCCCAAAGTAAGTGTAAACAGTTCAGCCGTTAAGACCACCTTAAATTATAAATCACTGAGGGGGGTAGAAGGTAAAAAAAGGGGCTCCCAAGCTCCACAAGTCCATCATTAGGACACAGAGGAGATAGGGTTGAGAGGCGAACCCATCTGTGTCAGGACCTTGTCCAGCCACTGGAGGGGCCCATGCAGGTGCACTTCGATCCAGCAGGGGGTGCTGGTGACGTCCTGTCGGTGGTACTCTGCTCCCCAGCCCTGAGAAGAGGCAGAACAAATGAAACAACAGTGAGTAACCATGATGAAATTTGCCTCTAGTTCCAAAAATCTGAAGTTGCTTTCAGACATGCACTGAACTCCAGATAATCTCAAGACATTCTCCAGATTCACCACGACCAAGTGGGCGTGTCGGTGTGACGTTTCTAACATATGTCAGGTGCAAAAATGACAGAAATGAAAACAAATATCTCAGGGTGAAAAAGCAGTCAAACACGTTGAGGAGACATGACTTCCTGTTGTACCACACCTCAACTTAATGCTTCGGAGATTTCTGTTCTGTTGTAAACAAGTGTGAAGAATTTCAAACAGCGTTGTTCATGAGTGAACTGCAAACTCAAAGTCCAGACCCATTTGTGTAGATATTCTCTGTCATTGTCTCAAAACGGCCCACAAGACTTATTATAAAGTCCCCCGTCTGTCCTTTACTTGGAGCTCTTACCTTGACAAAGCTCATCCTAATGGTGCACATCTTGGTAAGCTCGTAGACGGCCTCAAAGCCGTGGTTGACCGACTGGGCCAGAAGCTGAGCAAACTCCTGATTGTTGAAAATCTTGAGGCTACATCCACTGGGGATCTTGCAGACAGTGGTGGGGTGGAAGCCGTGGTGATAATTACAGTTGCGGCTCTGGACAAAAATGCTGGTGTCACTGAGGCACTCTGCATAAACCTCCCCTCCCACATAGTACAGGTGCACACCTGGGAAACAGAAACAGACAAAGGATGTTAAGGATATTCAAACTAATACTCAAACTAGGGCTGGAAGATATGGAAGAAAATCGTTTAACGAAATTTGCTGTCATATCAGTCGATATCGATAGATACATCAAGATATAAATACAAAATCTGTGCCACTGCACTGAGGCCGATTTCTCTGCAGGTAAACAAGTGACTTTGCTCCTTTGATTTTTTCTAAACACTCACACTTATAACTGATCTTTATAAAAACCTGATTACTTCATATTTATGTTTCTGGATAGATGGGGCGTCGCCTCTACTGCAACAATGACGTCATAACTATGTGTTGTCATATTTTCTCCTCTGTCTTTAGGTGTGTGTGTGTGTGTTATGGCTTGTATCTGTCCTTCACACAAACTGATAATGTTTAGTTATTAATTGATGTCAGATCATGTCTCTGGATCGTTTCGGTCCCTTTAACCCTGAGGTCCTGACTGTGGACGTCCTGTTATGTCTAATGTTGTTTAGCAGGTTTAAATATTTGTCCTGTACAGTAAACGTCCTGTACGTGTCCAAATAACTTCTGCTCAGAGGTAGTGTTTATTGTTAAAGTGTAAGGTGAGCACAGGTCAGCGGAGGAGTGAGGAGGACAACCTTTAATGCGTCTGTCCTGATCCTTAGTTCTGTCAACCATGTCTTATGTTTCTATTGAGGAAAGGGTATTTCGCGATAATCATTTTGATCTCCCAGCCCTACTACAAACTAAAACTAAGTATCTAATTAATCTGCCTCTCCTTCTGTGTGTGAGCTTTAGGTTTACCTTTGCCAATGTGTCGACGGGTGTTTTCGATTGTAGAGTTGCGGTTGACGTTGGATAGAAGTCCGAGGCAGAAGCGGTTCTTGTTGTTTGAAGGGTCAGTGAAGCCATCCACAAGAACACTGGTTGAGGAGGCATGATAAGCCTCCCCTACACGATTGTTGAGCTCATAGTAGACAATAGAGCACCAGTGGCTCGGCTCCTCGTACTCTACTGGTTGCACATCTGGGAAAACAAAGGTCACAAACAAAGGTGAGTGATAAACTCTTTTCCAGAGGGAGTTACTCTTTGATTAAGATACATCGGACAAAGAAATATATTTAAGTTACAGTCTGTTGACTGTAGGGCTGAACGATTACTTGCATTTGCGATGTAATCGCGATTTGATAAAACGCGATTTTCTAATCGCAACGTGCGCGATTTAAAACGTGCGAAAAAGAGTAGGGCACCGGGCTGCTGTCCTCACCCGCAGTAAGAATGCCGCGGGACCACAAAACTCCTCTGATCCAGAAGTTAGCGGAGCACGCCTGCATCACCTACAGGGTCCTAAACTCTTCGGCCGACGTGGCGGACACACAGAGCGAGCTCATCTCGAAGGTGACCGCGGGGCGGGAGGCGGACCTGAAAATCGCTCCCCGGAAAAGCAAGCCGAGCTCCGGGGCGGCGGGGCTCCAGAGCCCCCCGGTCACCTACATGCACATCTGCTACACGGAGGTGTTCAGCATGGGGCTGTTCCTGCTGAGGCCCGGCGCCTCCACACCGCTGCACGACCACCCAGACATGAACGGGAATCTACGGAGCTGCTGCTCCGCGAGCTGCCCTTTCATCCAGCTGGCCCTGCTGCATCCGCGGACACAGAGCTTAAACTGCTGCTGCTCCACTGACTATAACAACGCCGCTTTCCTACACTTAAATTCAATTCAATGTGGAAGTAATCCAAGTATTCAGAATACGTGACTCAGATTAGTTAATGTGACAGAAAACGTTACAGATTATATTTTTGGGCATGTATTCTGTAACGGAAAACGTTTTGAAAGTATCCTTCCCAACACTGTAAAAGTTACTGACTTGGGACCAGTAAGACACCTATTATTTAAAAATGTTTTTCTTAAGATGGTAAATTTTGCATACAGGTTTTAAAAAGTGCATGGCTTGTGTTTATAATTACAATGTCTTTGATTAAATTCTTTAAATGCACACAGATTTGTTCTTGTTTCTGTAATGAGCAGTTAAATCAAAATATGGGAAAGAATATTGTACAGTAAATGTATCTAATATTGTGTTGGTCATATCTAAATCATTCATTACGAGGTTTTTTTTGGTGGGGAGGGGGATAAAATGAATAAAATCGCCTATTAAATCGCAATCGCAATATTTGGGGGGGAAAAAAAATCGCAATTAGATTATTTCCCCAAATCGTTCAGCCCTAGTTGACTGTGCTCTGCGTTTGCAACTTCAGGATACCTCTAGAGTGCACTCTAATGGGCCAACACCATGGATGGAAACAAACTCAGGATATATAAGGCTCCATCATGTGAGAGCAAACATGGTTAAAAGGGAAGTAAATCTCCATTCTTCTGCAGCCGGGCCAGTAAGCGGTTCCATCACTCTGTATAAAGCTCTCTCTAGGAAGCTGAAACTAGCGTATACAGTTATACAGTACGTTTCCCATGACCATGAGGACTGAAATTCTTCCCAAATGTAACATAAAATCGTTCAGTATGCAGGTATATTATATACACTTATAAAACCACTGGGACTGGATTAATTTACTAACAAGGTGAAACTTGATAAGAGCAGTTAATGTGCTGCTCATTAATCGTTCTCGTTGTTATGTAAACTATTTCATATAGTGGAAAATTACAGCAGGCGGTTTACATTAACAATACATTTCCCAGACTTTTACATATTAATTCTATTAACATTGTGGCAGCCGACACTATGGCCTGGATTTGTCCTAAATTATCCTAAAAATACATGACTTCAAATTAGGACTATGTTGTTGGTCATGCTTGACTGTGCTTCAAATTCCAAAATGACTTTTTAGTTCTCTTATTAGGTCATAGACGGAGCAGATAAAGAGCACACCACTTTATAGTATAACTGGGTAGGACTGGTAAACTGCAAACATGTATAAGATCAGACATAGTTTTGAAGTAATTTGACTCAATCAGGTCATAATCTTTTCCTCCGTTCATAAATAAAGAGGGAATTAGTATTAACTGATTAAAGAACTGTTGTTTGCAGAACAGTATGATGTCACAGTGAAGTTGACATCTGACGTTCGGGTATAAAACGCTACCAATTCCTCATTGAGGTCATTCGTATGAAATATAATGAAAACTTGAGTTGAGTATGTGATTTATTGGCAGAGCGGTATTTCGTGAGGTCACAATAATATTTGACCATCAAATTCCAATCATTTTTAATTGTGCAAAGTTTTAAGAAATTCCCTAAATATTCCTGACATACTGTCCATCGCCTTGAATTTTTATAAGCCTTCACAAATGACTGGCAGGTGTGTAATCCTTTCACTGTTGAGGCTGCTAAGTTTTTGTTTGTCATCTTTATGACTGGCAGTCTAAATGTGGGCACTGCTTACCTCCTCTGGGCATGTTCTGTGGCACCACGCTGCTGCTGGTTTCCATGGACTGGTTCTCCTGGCCCAGTTGCTCATCAGGGGGCATGTAGGCTGGGGGTGGGGTGTCAGCTGAGACATGAAGAGAGCAGTTAGTGATGATGAGACCAGTTGTTGTTGCTGGCAAATGGTCTGTGAGACACACATACAAACACACACACACACACACACACACACACAAGCTCCCTAGACTCCAACAATCATCACAGGATCTGTACCCCGGAAATGGTGTCCGATTACACATATCCCTTGCTTTCTAAGCCACTTGCTAACCCATTCCCAACAGAGAGGCAATATGTGCTTTCAGGTCCACAATGCGATACACGGGAAATCTTTTTAGAAAAGCTTCACTTAGATTGCATTGAAAATATTTCTACAGTTTTCTCACAAATGAGGATAATGATGATCAGGGCTGTTCAACACAAATAAGCTTGAATCCTAAATTGCCGTTAAAACCCTTTTCTGCACTACTGCCTTAAGCCACTAGATGAGTCAGCAGATCTGGGGTCTCATTTATAAAGGAGTGCGTAGGATTCTTACTAAAAGTTGGATCTGCCTCCAAATTCGCCCTCCACACGCCCACTTTCAACCATGAATGGTCCATGCAGAGCACGGCACGAATATTAAATGCTGCTGACCACCGTGAGTCCTGAAGGAGGCACGGCATCAAGCGATGTGAAGAGGAAGTGAAACTTTCCTACACTGACATCGAGAAGTCTGTAAGTGAGGTGAAGAGCGACTTTATGGGACAGCAGTGATGTTACTAATAAAGAAAATACACTGATACTCTGCTGCTGTGGATAACACAATGTGTGAGATCAGAAATCGCTTAACCCTCGCTTCCTCCTCATCCTTCCATTCGCATGCACACATCGCGCAGAACCCCGCACCACTACAGCAGTATTTATTTATTTAGAGCATCGGACCGATTCCCTCACATCTGTGGATCCTCACCTCCACTGGGATATTATTTGGAAAGTGTCTTCATTTCTTGTAAGTGATCTCCTGTGCGCTGGGTGCGCCCCGCCCGCTCCGTGCGCTCTGTGGAACGGTCGCGTTCACTGCAGTGATTTGATGATACACGCACAGTGTTAGAAGATAATATTAAAAACTATTAATGACTCGGCTCTGTAACTGCGTCGCCACTTCCCCGTCTCCAAAACATCCGTACGCATGGGTCTAAGTTTGCTTTGAAATACGCACATTTTCCCGTCAAGTTCGTTTTTATAAATCCCAACTTTGGCTTGAGCAGTGGTGTACGCCCATTTCAGGCCCTGTTTTGTGCGTAAGCAACGGTTATAAATCCGACCCCTGGGAAATACGCACATTTTCCCGTCAAGTTCGTTTTTATAAATCACAACTTTTGCGTGAGAAGTCGCGTACACACGTTTCAGGCCCCGTTTTGTGCATACGCAACGGTTATAAATGAGACCCCTGGACTGGAGCAGATTAGAGCAATGGTCACCAGACAGACACACACACAGTTACCAACATCCACTCAAACAACTGAGTATAACAAGAACAGTCAAGTATGATTTTTCCGATAAACCACGTCTATTGGAAAGAAAAGAATGACGCTGCTTTATGGGAATATATCTGTTCTGTCTCCAGTCAGTTACAGTGAGACAAAGGCTTCCTGCTCCACTGAGTTAGGGCCTTGCCAGCAGCCAACAGTGTTGGTTGGCTGTGGTGGACACTGCTTAGCTGGCATTTCTTTGGTTCTCATTAAGAGATGTAGCTTTTTATATTTTATAAATATAATAACCTGGCCTGGTTAGAGCTTTAGATAAGAATCACCTAGAGATGAACTTTAGCATGTTAATGTTTAAACTAATAAGTAAGGAACACGATATTCAAGTGCACCATTTACTAAGTGAATGCTTACATTTTTTTGCAGCTAAAAAGCATAGACTGAAATTGTTTTGAATGATACACATAGAAAAGATGAGTATTCTGAAGGAATTTTGTCACCAACTTTACTTTAAACATAAAAATCTCCCAAGAGCAGCTTTAATCAACACTTATCCTCTTGATGGCTAAAAAACAGTAACAATCCAGAAAAACAATAGTCTGGCATCTTGTCTAAGATCAGGTAAATAAGTGTATATCTTGTACCTGGGAGCTGGAATGGACTGGAGGGCCCCGAGCTGGCAGGAGAATTTGGATAAGTACCACTGGTGGCTGGAGAAGGAGGAAAGGGCGAGTTGGGAGAGATGGGGAAAGAGCCTCCTCCACCGCTGCTGCCGCCGCCCCCACTGTGAGGCTGCTGGAAGGACTCTGGAAAGGTGGCATTCAGAGGCATGTGTGGCTCATTGTGGGTGAGGTTCCGGAACTGTACCAGCAAGCTATGCTGTGGGTTGAACTCGCTGTGCCGTGGTACCAGGACAGGAGGAAGCACTGGATGATAGAGTAAATAAAGAGGAGGGAAAGTGGGTTTGTTGAAAATGAATCAAAACATACATGCGGAAAATTGTATTTCTTAAAACTTAGAAAACACATCTTTATGTAAGATGAAGATGCCTACACAACACAACCTGTAAACCTGGTGGGTATGTATCCTTTCTATTGATATTAAAAATTCAGCCAATACAAAGAGCCCCTCCACAGACATGCTCTCTGAATTGAAGCCATACTGCTCACGTACGATGTTCATCAGTGGGGGAGCAGATTGTTTCTTGTTTAATGAATCGGATGAAAAAAGAAAAGCACTTCACAATGAACTACCACTTCAGATTAATTTTCAGGTGCCTAAGGTTTCTAGTCCTTAAGGTTTCCTGAACACCTCGCAGGCAGGCTATTGGTAGCTGCTAGCTAGATACCTGGACACGTAGAAGCTTCAAGTCCCACTCAGTTAATGCAGCACATGCAACTCAGTTATGTGTGGCCATAAGAGACAGTTTGAAAAAGGTGACTTTATCTACATGTTGGCCGAGGTGATGCTGGGAAACTGACAACATAAAACAGCATTGATAAAAATTGTGATCCAACTAATTGAAAGTTGCACTAATTGATCATTTCAGCTCGAATAATATTTACAATAATTAAATCACTGTAGGTCCAGCAGAAGTCTCTATATATCTTAAGCTGAAGAAGTACCTGATCTTGTGGCTGATGTGTTCGTGACATAAGACGGACAGCATTATTATTATCCAAACCTAATATGGCTCAATCAAGACAGGTCTTAATACAACCAATAAAACTTATCTAAGCTAAGAAGTTTACAACATAAAATCAGGTTCAACTTACAGTATGTCTTTCAAGAGTTTAACAGTGTTACAGTTCCAAGGCTGCCCATCAACAATTACTAGCATTGGTTCAAATGATGACATGATGTCTCTCCTGACCAACATGTGATCCATATCCCTGAACCAGTCAATAAAGAGCTGGGAATTGCAAACCAGTATAATGTCAGAGAGTTTGCCCCCGGGGTCATCCATAAATGTATGTGGTGCAGTGTGCGAGTGACCGGGAGACGGAGGGAGGGGGTAGTAATGAGAAAGTGCTGGGAGATAGTCTGAGTGGTTTATGCATTTAGTAAGCCACTCTGATGCCACACCCCATCTGGAGTGCCTGAGGCATATAATCTAATAAGACTCCAAAAGAGCTAGTGATATTGATTTTCTGTGAAATGGAGGGGGTGGGTGGAACAAGCCTGTGTGATGACAGCCTCCTGACCTCAGTGGATTTGTTTACTAGCTCCACAGTTTACTCAAAGCTCTAGCTAGGGGATGTGCAAAGCTCCACACAGGTTTAATCTTTCCAGTGTTCTATCCAGTCGTTAAAAAATAGTGATGCTGTTTTTCAGCACTGTGAAACAATTATGCCATTAAATGTACATATCTAAGTAAACTACTTGATTATGGGGGCCAACCATCAATCCACTAGTATAACCAATTACATAGACACTGACAACACCGGTACTTACCGGGGCTCTCCACTCGCTTGTAGTGATATGGGTTGATGCAGACCTCCTTCTGTTTAGAGCCAAACGGGTACTCGCACACCTCCAGGGGTTTGAGCTCGTGGTGGGACTGGAGGTCGGGCCATCGCCACACTCGGCAGTAGATTACGTGAGGCAGACCTTTCCTGTGGGAAACCTGTAGCCGGCCGTCCAATGATCTTGGAATGGTAACACACTTGCTGGGCTGTCCCGGGCAGCTCAGGGCTTTTTCCAGGTCCTCCATGGCACCTTTCTTTTTCTTCAGCTTCTTCACGAGCGCATCCACAGCCTTTTCTGCCCATTTCTCCTCTTCGTCCCCCTGCTTCCAGCCAAGCAGCCGTTTGACTGCTGGGCTTGTGAAGGAGAAAAGACTGGACATGGAGGTCATGGCTGTAGTGTGGGTAACAGGCAGGAACTCTGTAGGATGGTCACTTCAAAAAGGGACCGAGGGCTCTATGAGTCCCCTGCTGCTGATCTCCGAATAGTGTTAGTAGCCTAAACCGGTGTGTGAGAATGTAGTCAACAAAAAATAAACCGCTTGAGTGTGTGTGAGAGGGTACAGAGATGATGGGTGGGGTAGGGGAGAGGAGGCTTTAGCCTTGTCTGACCAAGGACAGGAAGCAGGGGAGGGAGGGGAGTCAGCAAGCAGGACGCAGCTGCTGCTGCTCAGGAAGGGCCCTGCAGCAAGCTGTCCGGAGCTGGGTCACCACCACTGATGGAGGGAGGGAGGGGGTGCAGGCTGTAGGAGCGGAGATCGGGACCTCTGTCAAAGTGACACGTTGCAGCAGGTCTCACTGATGCAAGTCCACAGGTTCAGTAGTAAGGTACTGACCAGTTCTCATCAACAACTCCCAGGTCCTCTCCGAGCTGACTTCTCAAACCAACGTACAGTCAGAGTTTTTGCTCCGTCAGCCACCTGAAAAGAGAGCAAATATGTGGATGTGATTTGTCAGCGTTTACATTTAGAGACCAGGAACTAAGCAATCCTAAGTGTTGAAAATAATAATCGCAATTCAAATAAAGTTTAAAAAGCATGACACTGACATAATTCTTAATCATCGGGCTGATCAAAAAGCCCTTTGTCCTCTATCAGTCACAGAGCGTCAGTCTTACTGAAACTAAGATGACTCAATGATCTGATAGGTGTTATATAGAGAACTTGCATATGAAAAGACAAAACTCTTAGTGCCAAATAACCGAGCCGACATGTCAAGCTAGCAAGATGCTCTGCCAGGCAATATTTACAATGATAATATGATGTATCAACCAATACGAAATGCTGTAGTGCAAACATGTGGAACATAAACATTAAGGTCCAAAGTAAACATACTGATTAATACACAAATCAAATAGAATAACACTGGTCTGAATCCCACACGCTACTAGGGATGGTAAAAGTAAGATATGAGGAATTCATCAATTTCCTACATTTGCATATTTAGGTTACATTAGTCATTTCAACTATGTTTAATGTATAGACTGAAACAACACGTGCAGAAAAGTGAATTAGAACAACATGAATATACCAGCAGAAATGCATTTCATCACAATATAAAAAGGTATAGCTGTATCAAGGAAATAGTTATTTGTAGATATGGTCATGTTAAGTTGTAAAGGAGGCAATGTACTGCCTGGTATTTAGACAGGAAAAAATTATTAATCCGATTTCAAATAAAATATTAAGTCGGATTTGTAAGAAAAAGATGAATGGAGAAACTCTGGTTCTCTAGTGTTGTATATATGATACGATACAGATTGTTGGTAAAAGTACCATCAGCCACGTCTGGATTGCTCAACCATGACTAATAAAACTTTATAGAATCACCACCGTAAAAATTACATTACATCAGGATTTCTCCAATGACTGCCCCTTTTTAACTATTTCCAAATGCTACTGAATTGTTGCTGCGTATTTAAAACAAATACCCAACATGTATGAATCATGCTGTGACATACGACACTTCAATCTATATCATGCAGCCGCAGCAAGCGGACAAACACATGTAGCCCACTCCAGCAGCTGTTTGGGGGGCTTGTGAAACCGGCCCCTGTCCAAAAGGATGTGACCACAAAGAGCTGCTTCCTCCCTCATCCCATCCCTCTCTTCCAGAACACAGCTGTCCAACAGCACTGCACCCACTTCCACTGCTTATTGTTCTACGTGCACATGAAAGAAGGAACCTAAAGTAGGACATGTAGGCACACACAGGAGTTATTAGCTTGTCTGTGTTCTGAGTTTCTCTTTTCTTATGTTCACCAAATCCAGTCGTTGTTTCCACACAGCCTGCCCAGTCAGAGGCATCGCTGTGACTAGCCCTCTTTTAGACTGGATCAGCAGTGATTCATCAGTTCACTGCTGGGTGAGCAATGTCGAGTAACAGATTTCAACTTGAAGACAGGTCTGATCTGTTCAGAAACACGAAGGAAGATATTGTTTAAACAACACGTGGTAGATATAACTCGCCTGAACTGACGACTAAAGGAAAAGCTGATTTGAATCTCAATGACTAATCTTCCAGATAAAGCAGATCCCTCTCTACAAACAAGACTTCACACTGATAGTTCTTTGTTTTCCCTCATCAAAGGCTGAAAACCAAATCAACCTTGACCACACTTATACAAAAGTCACATTGTAAAGAAGGGTTGGTGGGGAGAATGAAGCCCATGATTGACTGGCCAGAGCTTATAGACATGACTGGAGATGCTTTTCCGACCAGACTTACAACTATCAGTGGCTTCCACTGAAAGCCCTGATCATATGGGGTTTACAAATTAAAACCAAGGAGCATGACTCAGTATATTTAATGATAGTTGATGTCCCGAAAATGTCCCTTATTGAAAAGCTTCGCCATTTTTCTAAGACTACAATCCACAAAAGATACTTGTAGTACTTTCCATGGTTTTCAAATATTTAAAGAGTCACGTCGTAATATCAACAGCACAAATACCGAGATCATGTGTCCTCTGAAGCTCTTTCCAAAGGCCCAACCACTCCTTTCGAGCTGGAAAAGAAGACACCTAGAGGTGGTAAACAACGAAATTCATCCCGAGGTCGCCGATACACAGGCCCGCATAGAGTAGATGTTTCATCACAGGCTTGACCCTCATGACTTACACTAATGAACACTGCCATCATCCTCGTGTTGATGGGACCCTGCACAAACCTTCAGAAAGTCCAGATTAGCTATTAGCTTTAATGAGTGAGATCTGTCTGAACAACTTGACAAGTATGAAGTACTGGTAACAGACAATATGGAAGAACGACCTGGTAAGGAGCAGCGACAGGGAAGGAGGAGAGACGCATCGCACTTTACACACGCATTAAAAATTGCGCAAAGTGATGCTACTATTTAGCTGCAGCACAACCAACTAAGTTACGATGTCAAACATGATTTGAGCGACATTAGCTGACAGCACCATGCTAATGTAAGCAACCTCGAGGGTTTGCTAACTCCCTAAGCTAACGTTAACAACTTAGCTGTATGTTACAGTCAGACGCTTTTAAAAACTGACACCAGCAGAGACTAACATTAAAAGACACGGTTTCCTCTTTAAACCCTGACGTTGTAGGCCAGGCTCACCCACCTCTCAGCGACTGGTCGCGGTTACTTCAGCCGCCCTCCTCTAACTCCATTCCTGAAACTTTTGGGAAACTTCTCACAACTGAAGCTAAGCTATGCTAGCTGTTAGCCCAGCCCTGGGAAAGGAGAGCGGCGAGCCCCTGCGCAGCGAACAACTACTGATGTAGCTCCCTCAAGTTCACCTCCGCTCGTTTCCACCCAACAGCTACTACATCACATACCTGTCCAGCAATACACGCGACCCGAGGCTACGTGTGTTCCCGTCCACGTTTAAGCGGCGGCTCCTACTCTCTTTAGGGATTTCCTTTGGTTTTCCTCGGCTTCTTCCCTCCGTCTCCCCCGTGCCATGTCCTCCAGCTCCTGGAGACTAGTAGACTGGAGAGGCAAAGTGCAGATCCCTCCGCCCTACACACAAACTAGTGCTCGCTTTAGCGTTGCATTTTCTGGGGGATCTGTTTTTACTCTTTTACTGTAAAACACGAATTTAAAAATAAGAACGTAAGCGCCGTTTTACGAAACTTAAAAAAGCAACACAGTCCGTGTATAACCTCTCATTCATTCACTTTCTTTGCGCATTGATCAGAGAGTGTTCCGAATGAACAAACTTTGTCCGACTCTGACAGTTGCAGCAAAAGGATCACTGGGACAGATACAATTGAAATAAAACCCAGCGGAACCCGCATCAAGAGAACACCTTGTCTTCTTTGCGGGGCTGCTGAGGGTAGTGTCGGACTGTGAAGTTGGGAGTCTTACGGGGGTCGTGCTGCGGCTCTGGGACGTCTCACAAGCTGCTGGCTCCACTGAGTCTGGAGCTCTGCGGTTTGTGTATTGTTGTCCTTTGTAGTCACGTCCTCGAGACTCCCACTGTTCCCGCGCTCTTAATTCCTTGAACTCTTCATTAGTCGAAATAATGGCGAGGTCCCCCCTCGTCTGTTTCCTCAGGAGAACCCTAGGCTCTGCGGGGGGAACTGGTCCGAGTCTCCGTCCCGTCGTCCGAGTCCGAAGTGAAACACGATGTTCGCGTTCAACCGCTGGTGGGCGACCTCGGTTCAGTTGTGTGAGCAGCTGTGGAGCAATCACCACATCCTCATTGACTGCCGCCGCTCAGAAAACTACACACTCCTGCTTCCTGGTAGCTTCTCCCGCGTCATGCACACTCAGATCTGTTGTGATCGAGAGACAAATCACACGTTCAGCGGTTCAGAGCATTCCTTCCTATGTAGGTTTTCAATTTGGAACCAGGACGGCACTCCGTAGAGCACACATACCTCAACCAAGGCCCACCTGTCCCCTTATAAAACCACATTTACATGAATCCAGATGTTTATTTGGATCTGCACCGTTAAAGGTTCAGTAAGATTTAGGTGAAATTATCTATGGGCAGTAAATAAATATAAATATGAATTGTATGAATTGTTGTTTTCTTTACTCTAGAATGAGCCCTTTATATCTATATCAGGAGGGGGTCCACTCTAAGGAGGCTACCATGTTTTTTTTTACAGTAGCCCATACTGGACAAACTAAACACATTTGAGTTTTTATGACAACTGTGGGCTACCACAGGTTCTCTTTTATGTTTTGAAGAAGAGGGTGAGGTGAGGGGGGATTCAGCTGCAACATGCAACTTGGCCCCTAGATGTCACTACATTTTACACACTAGCTTTAAGTAAAAACAGTTAAAGGCAGAAATAAAGAGAAGAGGGTATTAAACCTTCTACATTACAGGGTGTAGATATGATCTGACTGTTCAGGATACTGTACTATCCATTAAACTACGGCAAGTGTCTATCTTGGCCATCAGACAAAACGGGGTTTGGGGACAATGGGGTAATCAAGTGTACACCCTCTGGGCCATTTAGGTCAATTTTTCGGTTTAACTTAAGAAACAAGCGAAAAAAAAATTAAATATGAAAAGAACCAGAAAGCCTTCATACTTCCAACATGGCCCAACATTCCTCTTAGTTTCTGTCAATTTGCACTTAATTTGAAAAATGCAATTTCTCACAATGCCAAAGAAAGTGATACAAATGCCACCCCGTGATCAGGGTCGAAATCAAAATTGAAGAGGTTCTTTCCTGATCCATACCACATCCTTCCAATAAGTGTCATAGAAATCTGAGGAGTAGTTTTGGTATAATCCTGTTAAGTAATGGACAGATAAAGGAAGACATAATCCTTTCGGCGGAGGTACCGTTTTATGTTCATAACCTGTTACTTAAATGTAGATTAAGTGATCTCCCTTCTTCCCAAGTCATATAATGTAGTCTGTGAAATCCAAATGTCCATAAACCCATGTCTACATACTGCTGTTTAATGCAACACTGAAAACCCCCTTGGGATTTTTCTTCTTAGACCTGCAGAAGCGTTGTCTAGTGAAGCTTTAATCAGAATCAGATGGAAACTACTGTTATCAGACTGTGTCAAATCCACATTATTAAGTATTACTATAAAGGGTATGAGGACAACGAGGAGTAAAATAACAGAAGGGTCATTTACTGGTGAGGAGAAGTTGGTGTCAATCAACAAAGTTATATTAGCACCAGGTCAGGATTTGCACTTCACCATGAGGAGAAAAAAAAGTTTACATTTCTGCTTCTTGTTTAAAAAGGCCTCATTATCTTTTAAATGATTGTACTCTTTATTTCAATTTCTTCCTCCATAAGGGAAAACCTTTCGATGTTGACTGTAACAATTTGTTTAAAAATAACCAGCAGGGGAATTGATTAGATGCTATTTTTATAACGAAACACAAGAGGTTGTGTTCACTCCAATGCCTCGATGTTGCCGCAGTGCAGAGCTGGGTTTACATTGCTCTAATTAAATATTCACAATGAACAGTGACGTATAGCGGGTGTGGATCATTTCAGTAAACTGCTCTCCGACTGTATGTCTTCATGTTTCCTTACGCAATGTTAGCTATAGATTAAACCCAACCATGGCAACAGGTAATGAAATATATCTGTACAAAAATCTACTGTTCACACAATCTCTAACAAAGAAACATATCAATGGAAACATGCAAAGACAACTTTTATTTACATAGGTAAGGTATGAAGTAAAACTGTACAGCTGCAACCTTGGACAAAATCCACCCTCATGTGCACGTTTCTGTTTTATGAATAGCTCCCTTCTGCTGAGATCATCCAATGCTAAATGAGTAATTGTTGTTTTATGGAAACATATTTTGTCCTCATGTAACAAAAGCAGTTTATAGCAACAGTTTGTGTTAGAGCTGCCAAATGTCTCAGTGGAATGTGATTAAACACACATTCAAATCTACAAAATAGAAAAAAACACATTCCTGTTTTTAATTTTACAAATCAGGAAGTCCCCTTCATGAGGAAATAAACACTTTGGTGGGTTTATGCACTAGACTGTTCAGTGATGTCCCACCTCCCAGCTGTGCTCGGCAGCTCATATGCACCAGATCATTACAGTGAATTCATGTGATGGCCACCCACAACATTTTTTGAAATATTTTATTTTTCTTAGGCTCAGTGTGAAAGGAATGTACAGTTTTGATTTACAGAAAATTACAGTGATGAATCTGATCACAGAATCACAGCAAAACAGAAAATTGTAATGTGTTAAAAAACAATACTATTGTTAAATGACACTCACTTATTAGGAAGTCAAATTAACCTGTGTCTCTCGTCTATAGAAGTGCAGTTTCCTCTTCACACATCATTTCAATGAATGTCAATTGAAACCAAATCAAACCTTAATACATTACAGTGCAATCTGTCAACTACTGATTCAAACGGATTAAATAATCAATGTGAAACTCTATCGTCTTGTGCTCAAACAACTAATGCAATGAATCAAAATGTCAGGTTATAAAAATGCAATGCACAGTAATGTATACAGCGGATCAGTAGTCAGAGCAGCACTGGATCACTTTAAGTCCAGAACACGACACAGTTCAGGTCCACAGTCGTACACATGTTTTGATAATGTCCTTGCATTCAATCTTAGATCTCAATATACACAATATATTGCTTCCATTATTTGGATTTAGGAATGTTGTTGTTAGTTTTGAGGAATGGGTTTGGATTCAATATCAGATCAGATATTATTGATATCTGAGATTGTGTCTCAGGAAAAAAAGCCACAAACGAACCAATCAGAAATGATCAGTGTCGTTTTTGAAAATTGTAAACAGAGTGATTTTTGTTAAGATTGTGTCCAGTTACAGTATCCTGCATCTATGTTGTGTATTCTAATCATCATTATTATCCCCTTGGCGTTGATAGCCATTCCAAAATTCATGCTAACAATCACAGCAGATAGAGCCTTTGCTTTGAGGGCCCCGGCACTTTGGAACAACCTGCCAGAAGAGACTAGACTAGCAGAATCGGTTAGCTGTTTTATCTGACTTCTTAAGACACATCTTATAGAAAACGCTTTTATGGCATGAGGTGTATGACTTTTGTTATCTGTAGCTATATTATTTTTTATTTTGTGGATTTCATATTGTTTGTTGTAAAGCTCTATGTTACTTGAATTGAAAAAGTGCTTTACCAATAAATCTATTATAATTATTATGTCAGAGCAAATAACGGCTGAATGTGTTTGCTTTCTGTATGTGACATATGACACATACTTAATACATTTACAATATCAGGGGAAATTTGTGCTATAAAAATATTAGTAATTGTAGTTTCTCAATGATGTTTTTATTTCCATGTGATGTTATGGAGTATGGTTTTCACAATTAAAAACTGATGAGATGAAGGACATGACAGGAAAATACAGATTTGAAAAAGACCAGTTACAAACCCAGATGTTCTACAAAGAGCCCATTAACCAGAAGCCATTGCATGTTCTTAAATAGGCCATTTTATAAAAGCTCTATTGTAGTCAAATGTTCACTTATTTAAATGTGTACATTCAGAAACATAATACTACTGCTCATATTATTGTTAAAGGACGGTCTCTGTGTTTTCATGCTTGCCTGTCTTTACATGTGTTTTCCTGGACATGAAGCTGTTGAGAGGCTTCCACTTAAAATCAAATACAGAACTTGCTTTTGTGCCTGGTTACATAAATGTCTCTTTAGGTAACCGTTTGGATGATCCGTTAAAACCCCAGAAAATACATCAGTTACAGAGTTACACTGTTTTTCATTTGATGGAGTCTATTTGTCATAGAATGATTCTGTAGCAGATTGGGACTAACAGTATAAAAACTCACTGTGGATGATGTCAGTGCTATGAACACAGCCTTATTGTCAGAGTGCATGCGCTGACATCATTTCCCAAAACGCAAGGTTTATTCAAGGACACACAGCAACCGACCAATGATTCAAAATAACTTTAAACAAGCAACTGAAGAAGAGACAAACATGGGTCCAGGCTCAAATGTGGAAACTGTGGCTGTATTATTGAACTGAGTCATTAACTGAATTAAGTCTAATGCGTCATGTTTCTGATCAGTAACTTCAATCCAGTTGCTTTTCTTGCCATCATGCAATAACTCAATAGACCTGGCGGACCACAAAGAATCAGTAGAAGGACGAGGAAGTTAAGAGAGAGGATTTTTTTGTGTCTGTACTAGTTTGGATGTTTCTTCTGTGCTTACTCAGGTTTCTTCTGACTTCTAAATACATGCAGGAATACTCTTGACATTACCACTGAGCAAGGTGCTGACCTCTGAACTGCAATTGCTCTCCAGGCGCACCGCTGCTAAGTAGTTTGAAAAGGTTAAATGCAGAGAACAAATTCCCACTGTGAGATGTTAAAGGTACCCTAATAAATGATTCTGCAGGACCACCCACCCCAGAACCTTTGACATGTCTCCATTTCTATCAGTGAGAATAGAACACAGCTTCTGCAGCAGCCACTGTGGCTTGAAAACCAGCACTCACTGAAAAAACGTGTTAGACGGTAATAGATGTAATCCATCAGTCACAATGCATAAAATGGTCGGCTAATTTAGCAAATGAAGGCACTGAAAAATGAGTAGTTGATAAGAATCCCCCTACAGTGTTCTGAAGTGGAGAGATCTGCAACATATTACCGCAGCATCAGTCTCATGTTACAGAATAGCGAAGTTATACATTTCCATTTCATGAGGCGAAAAAGCTGGTGGGCCTTGACACGAAGAGGGCAAACGTCTTCTCCTTTGGTGACGGACACTATCTGTCCTGGTTGTCCGAGGCATCCTCAGAGGGAGTGTCTAGGACGGGATTGACAAACCCTTCAAATTCAGTGTTCGCACTGTCCTCTGGTTGAGTACTCACAAAATCATTCTCCCACTCCAGTGCGTTGGAGTCCTCAGAGGTCGAGGTGGGGCCGCTGGTCATCTGCTTGGCGCCAGGCCTCAGGGCTGCACGCAGGATGTCCTCCTCCGTCCGAGACCTCTCCCAGGCTGGAAGTGCCCGATTGATTCCTACAACATGAGGATACAGGAGTTGGTTATCTCAGCAGAAGTTACTGAAGACAAGAAGGGCCGCAGGCGGTCAACTGACTCAGAGGGGCCACCACCCATGTGACCTGTTCCTACATGAGACTACCTAATGCAAATTCTAAACTTGGACTAAGAAGAAATATCCCAGTGATGTTTATCACATAGGATTGACAGAGCTGAATAGACTAACACAGGTAGAACATGAGGTTTTGTAGTAGGGAGTAAATATTAATAAACCCTTGTAGTCAAACAGTCCCCTAATGAAACCAAATTTAAATTCACTAGATCTGGATATTGATTTGGATCTGTCCCTAATTGTGCACACTCATAAATATCAGTCTCCTACACGTGATTGTTTTTCATCCATATCCATGAATTATTCTCTGAGAAATCAAGATAATACATATTAAAAACATAAAACTTGATTGGTTAATTTTTGTGTGGCAGTGGTGGCACCAGCATCCAGTGCGGTCTGTGTGTTAGTATGACACTGCAGTTATGAAATGAAAGCGTCGACTCTGTGGAGCAGCAGTCACATCACAGAGAAATGGAGTCTTAATAAATGATAAGATGAGAGAGGAGCAACAAGGTTAATGAGGATTTGGTGTTGAAAGACAAATAAAAAGTTGGATATATTGTGGGTCTACTGTCTCCATGCTGTGGCATCTTTTATTAATACATACACATTGTACTTTATGTTAACAAGTTGCCTGATTAGCTCCTTCCTCCTCCTGTTTGCTGCAGTGTAACTGGAAAACAGAATCAATGAATAAATAAAAAATGGAGCCCTGTTTGGGTGGAGAGAAAACTCCTGACTCTGGTCTCTCAGTGCGATTGAAGCCCTTAACAGAATATCACTGAAATGATTGATGGATCAACCATTTTTTAATTCAATATGCGCAAAACTTAAGTCTCACCTTCCTCATCCTCCCACTCTAGATCCAGTGAGGTCCCGTCATCGTTAGTGGAGCGAGTCTTGGTGGTGAAATCCCAGCTGCACTCTGTGTTGGGAGTCACCACATTGGGTTCAGAGGGAAGTCCTGGAAAAATAAGTAGTTATTATAACAGAGACCATTTAACCATGTAAAATGCATTATGATAAACAATATAATATGATATCAGCACAAATGTTTTGTATGTTATTTGAGTTAATGCAATTGAAGCAAGAAGTTTCACTCACTGTTGCTCCTGAAGGCATCAGACTGGGCTCTTACATTCTGGAGGTAGACATCGTATTCCTCCCCAGAGTTTTGTCTAAAACATTCAGTAATGAAGAAACATGAGAATAACACAGATTTAGGTCAAATCACTCAATGCAATCGAAATTTTTTGGCAGATTGAAATTAACGCACAAAAATAACTCCTACAACTCAGTGGGCCTGAATAAACCTTCCTGTGGAGACTTTAACTTAAACCTGAGATGGAAGCTGATACTGTGCTTGGCTGTGCTGTACAGCCTGCTTTCATTACCACTGAACAGTATGAGAAGGAGTTAAGCACTGAACTCTGAGACTGGATACCTTGTAGTGATGCAATATCTGCTCTGCAGCCTACACACTGTGACTGCAGCAACATACCAAGCTCTCACATCATTAAATCAATGTTTCTGTTGAGAGCATAATAAAGAAACTATTCTTTTCGCCAAATTGCAACATCAAACATCTGAAGGGCTGAGATATGCAAGTTGTGATTTAGCAGATGCTGGGAATAAAATGTTCTTACATTTCTTTTTTTATCTGGCACCAACTTAAGTGAATATATTCTTAATATGTCAACTGAATCCAAAGCAGAAGTTCATGACTATAGCTTGTCCTCAGCTCAACAACTCTTCTGTTGTCGTATGAACTTAAATGACTCACTTCCTTTGAGCTTCACTGCCAGGGCCTCCTGCTTTCCCTCGTGTCCTCTGGGCAGACAGCTGCCAAGAAAAACGTCAGAAAAGAAGTCATATCTTCTCATGATTCAAATACAGATGCACTATATTAATCCAAGAAATGAAATTTAACAGTTATGGTGCTACCAGGAAAACACATGAACAAAGAAACAACAAAGAAAGTGGAATGTGGCAAGAAAAGCATTGAGAAATCTTCATAGCAGTATCTTTTGAACAACAGTTTTCATTTTCATTATATCATGATATCATACAACAACAATAATAATAAGAAGAGGAAGACATTTTCAGGAAGAGGAGGAAGATGAAAAAGAAGAATTATGATACTCTCATCTATTCCAATGTAAAAAAAATTGTGGGCAGAAAAAAAGGCAAATAATAATAAATGGCATTTTTAAAAGGAATTTACTCTTTTCTCATTTCACTGCCTGTATTGTTAAATAAAACAGACGTATTAAGCCTCTTTACTTTGAAGTGACTTGAATTGACTATTTGTTCCAGTGCACCTAGGATGGACCTCTTGATTTGAGAGAGACAGGTTAATGAGCACAAACCATTGACTGAACAAAAGACAATATCATTGCGTCCGCTAAGAGACAGAGGGCGCATGGCTTGAAATGCTGGTCATCAGGTTAGAGGAGAAGTTGTAAAGCCAAGCAGTTAGTCAAACTGGCAGAAGGGAGCGCTCAGTGCCGCCTCACCTCCTTCATTTTTCGCTCACGTGCCAACCTGGCCGTCTCACGCTGGGCGGCATTTCTAGCCTCCTCTTCTAGCCTTAACTTCTCCTCTTGTGCCTCTAACTGAGCAGAAATAAACAAAATGAAAACAAACAAGACAAAACAGAAAAAATTACAAAACAGAAAAAGCAATGCAGCAAATTAAAAGTAAGCAAAAAATTGGTCTACAAACATAAAGTGGAACAATGGGGGCTGTTAATCTAACAAAGACAGATCTGTCTGAAGATGCTTTTATGAAATGTCTTACCTCAGCTTGGATCTTCTGGTCTATCTGAAGCTGCCTGTCTGAGATGGCAGCATAGCGATGTTCTTTGAGGTGCTTGATCTCATCTTCACTGATAGGCCTGATAAAAAAACAAATAAATAGATCTAATATATACGTTTTTTTGTCAGAGATTACTCATGGTTATTTTTTGGGGTCAAGAGACGTCTTACCTCGGGTAGGGCTGCTGTGGACTCTCTCCCTCCCCCTGCAATGCAAAAAAAAACATGGGACCTTTTAGCACTGACTGCCAGAGTAAAACGCAGCTTTACTGCTGCTCTGTTTGACTCGAGTGCCACTAGTCTAGGACTGTGCAGACAGTAATCAAGTTACTCCTTGAAAGGAATAACGGAAGACTGCCATTATAACAGTGATGGGTGTGTGTTGGGTGCACATAGGTTTCCATCATTGGAGGAAGTCTGATGGGGGTCTGAAAGTAAAAAGAGTCCTGGGAGTATCGGCTTAATGCAGCGTTTAATTAGACTACACAAATACACTTACTCAGGATTATACCATGTAATCTGGTCCCAAGCTGATTGAATAATAGAGTTGAGAGAAAGTCACGAGCAATATATTCCGTGAACTTATTTAGGCACCAAAAGCTCCTAAATATAAGTATAATCGGAAAGATGATCAGACTTACCTCATCACTTTCTACCAGATTTTCAAACTGCAAAATAAAAAGTCACAATGAGACATAACATCACACTGAGTGTAAGTAAAATAAAACAGCAGGAGTAAGCATATAAGACGTACCTCTATTGTATAATGTTCCCCTGTGGTGCTGCTTCGGAAATATTTGGATCTGTAAGATTGATTGAGAGAACATAAGAACACTGACGGGAAACTGAAAGCTGTTAAAACAAAATAAAGTCAGATGACAGGAAACATATAAACTCAATTGCTGCTATTTTAAACGCAGTGGTTGCATGATGATTACATTTTAGACCTCTGACATTGAGATAAACTCATGACAAGAACAGGGAATCTGGGAGTTAAGGAAACATCCAGTGTGAGACAGGTCGATTTAAAGGAAACAATGTTGAAGTTGTGGAGGAGAATTCTCCTACGGTCTCATTCGGACACCATCCCAAGTTCTATCTGGAGTTCAGTACATTTCGGACCGCAGCTATAGACATCAAAATATTTTGCTTGGCTACTGAACTACCAGGTGTGATGTGGACAAAGCACATACTAAACACACATATGTGACTAGTCTATTTTAATACAACAAATCATACGATGACATCATCAAACCCAAATCCCAGTGATTTCCTGAATACAGTGATATATCGTTATCTATAGACTTATTGACCACCCATGATAAACATGGTCTGTGCTTTAAATACATTAATCAACACTGGATGGATGATGTGCGGCACAATAAGTGATGTCACTGTGCACAATTGCAGGACCTCACATCAGGCTCATCTAAATTAATTATTGATTAGGGTCTGTGATTTCTCTCAAATGAAACATGTCTGTTGCTTTGATTTGGCTGAAACCTTAAAGCATGTTGCACTTTAACAAATCAGGTGACATCCCAGCTTAAAGGAAATTGTTATATAGGTGACAAACTGACATACTAACCCTCATGTACAAATTACCAACAACAATGATATTTTTGACTTCACTGGATATGGAGCAAAACCTACATTTACTCCAGTTAAGACTCCTGTCATTTTACTTTGTTGAAGTATGGCCTAATGGAAGCAAGCGAAGGTTACAAGGTTTCCAAACCACCAGGCTCACATCAATAACCCCACAACTGCTGTATCTGTCAAGCAGAAGGTCCACTACAGAACTTAGGCAAATCTATTGATCTCTTTTCTTGAAGATAATTTTAAATCAGTACATGGTCTGGCTCTACTTCTTATTTCAGCCCTTTTACCCAACTCACTCACTGACGCCTGAGATAACAGAATCGAATGTTGTTAAAAGTCCCATGATCCAGGTTTAAAACCAAAGGGATCAGGCTTTTAAACTCGAGCTCAACATCAGCTCAGCAGAATCAGTGCCTCAGTTTAAGAAGATCTCTATAGACTGGATCTCTTACAGTGTCTTATGTTTTTGTTTGATTGTTCTATTGTTGTTCTTTTATCTGTTTTTTTGCACAGTGGGGTATGATCTGGCTTTTCTATGCTTTGCTAACTTATATTGTGTTTTGATAAGCACCTTATAACTCTGGTTGACATGCACTTAAGGAATAAAGTTTATTATGTCATTGTTATCATAATAGAAATACATGGAAGTAATTGTGCAAGGACATCCAGTCTGCTCTAATCCGGACAAAGCACAGGATAAAAACATCAATTATTGATGACACGTCGGGTGACATGTTTGCCTGTAAGTAACGCGACAAACAACCAGGTGAGTGTAAGTATTAGAACTGACAGGAAGACTGGTTCCAGGTATTAGTCTAGAGCTGCTCTCGTAGACTTCATCAGCTGCTCTGTCTCTGTGTCTTTAATGCTGCTGCTCTCCATTAATTAGACCTGACCAACTCCATGTCTACCCTGGTGACAACAGGGGTGGGGTCTGGAGTCCTGCTGACACAACCCCGCAGAGACCTCACACAACCCGGCCTGTGTCTGTCTGCCTGGCCGCTCTCCATCTCTCAGTAACAACCCATCACCACACGGAGCTGCCTACAAGTGTGAACACACCGACACACACGCACACACACTGTGCTACCAGCTGTGAGCTAACCCACTGTTAGCTACCGTTAGCAGGGTTCAGAATATGCTAGTGAAGTTAGCTGGGGCAGCAACAGCCGAGATGTTCCACCTACCCGCCTCCTCTCTGGATCCTGCTGGCCTCTCTCCTGAAGAGACCCGCACAGTAAGCCCAGCAGTTACCCATCGCATTGTCGGATGAGCCCGGGACCTAGCTGCCGGACAGCTGCTGGAGCATCACGGCTGATGAATACATGTCCAGCAACTCCTGTCCTCCTCCTCCTGCTCGGACACTTCCGCATCCTCCTTCTCTCCGACTGATGACGTGCCAGATAGCAATAAGCACTAACACCAGCTCCCACTTCCTCATCGTCTCTGCTCTACCGCCCGACCCGCACTAGTCGTCACATAGCTACCGCATTTCAAGGCGCAGCCGGTTCTCGTCCAAATGACCATACGCGCAATGCATAATACCTCACGCACATCTACCGTCACCACGTGTCCCATCGTGTATATTACGCCCCACCACATCCCCGCATCACGCACCGGCAAGGCAGTAGATACTCTACTCGACTCACTACACATTGCATCACCACTCCAACCTCATACTTTAGACACAGCTCACAATGATGACGCAAACATTAATATCGCTATAGTACATCAGTTATTGAACCAGCGCAGACTCCTTGATAAGTTTAATTGATACAGACCTACAAAACTCCAACAATTTCCCGTTGACAGTACAAACAATGGTTGAACTGGAGTATACTACATTTCGACTCATCCCACAATCACTCCGCGCTTACATTTACCAAAACCCCAGGAGCGCACTTCAGTACTCGACGCAGATAAAATCGCTCGCGACCCATCGTTCTAAGTCCCGATCTCTACTTGTATTGCTCCTCCTGCCCCTACTAATATTCAAATAACGCCTCTCCCTGTCTCGTCCACCCAGACATCCCCCACGCTTTACTTTACCTCGCCGTCATCTGCTCTTTTAACTCTCTTACCGCCATCCATGCACGTTTGCTTGATCCTCTCAACTGATGCTACTTTTGTGCATCATGATGTACTCCGTCCGAGTCAGTTCTGATTCGCTGCGTTGCGGACCGCGTAATAGTGCTGTGATGATCCCTACGTCATTGCGCCCCCCCTCCCGGTGTACACCACACGTTCTGTACTCCGCTCGTGACCAGCCATCTTGCTTGTTCAAGACTAATGTTGCTTATTGCAACATCCCTGTCGCTCACAATCCTCGCACTAATTACAGATGTTGCGAACCACGCAGAGAGATAATCCCAACTGAGCTGTACGTCTACACTCGCTATGAACCTACTACCCATCATCCCCTGCCTAATGCTTACCTCCCTCACGTGCCCCCGTCCTACAAAAGCTTGCCGCGCGAGACTCATCCATTCGCGCACTCGCGCATGCGCGTTCTCGACCATTACCCATCGAGACAACAATGGGCTAAACGCGGCCTAGTAGACCAAACAAGAGTTTCCGCTCGCCTTATCCTCAGCAGGCATAGACCACATCACCCTACCTAAGCGTGACTCCGGCCAATCACACGTCCCTCCATACATCACACCCATTCACTCAATCCCTATATCCAACGTTCCTCAGATAGTTTAGTACACCATTCTCCAATCCATCACCACATAATTTAATACTCGCGAGCCTTGTTAACCAGCCATGTTCTCCCATATCCCACGTGAGCAATTCTACATCGTAATAGGTAATACAAGGAAGTATGTCTATCTCCATACTCCGACCTGTCCTGAATCCCCCTACTAGCGCGCTTACCTCTCTTTACAGTCTGACGCCCTACGTATCACCAATAATAGTTCTTCACCCCTTGGCGCGCCACCGTCTCACAAGATGTACTAATAGATGTGTTAATGAGGCTGGTGTCTCTCCACATAGATCATTTTATTGTCGAATTTATATCTGAAAGGTAACTACAGCTCTCAACAGCTGAGTAATGTATAATAGCTTGCATTTTAGTGCAGTATAATTCAAAAGGAGCATAACAAAATACATACTGGGGTACTTTAAAATTCTACCTAAGTACAGAACTTGAGTAAATAACACCAGCGAGATTGCACCACTACAACCAGGCACTCAGTTATGCAATGCAATCCCAAGGTTGAATTTGCTGTATTTTAGATAGTTCTACTATATTAACCTATAATGCTGATTCTATCAATGTAGTCATTCTATGTCTTTGTCATGGTGAAACATTTGACTCCTCAGTCCTCAGCAGTGAAGAGGTAAGCATGGAGCTCATCCTCAGCGGGGATGTTATCCACGCTGCTGACTTTGACTTTCTGGGTAACAGGCACACATCTAGGCATGAGCTTTCTCCCACTCTGAAAGAAAATGGGTTAGGAATTATGAATCATTCAGGATTTTTTCAAACTTTTAAATCAAAATCAGTTTCAGTCTTTCAAATAAACTTGTGTAAAAACATATATATAATTTTGATGTTTATCATGGTAAAACAATATTAAGATAGTAGTATAACAGGGTGCATGAAGGAACTTTAAGCAAATTACTTACTATTTTTTTAGAGTCAGCCAGGGATCGCTCCATATACCTCCTCATCCTTTCTTTCTGCTTCTCTTTCTGCTCTATCAGTTTTTCTTCACGCTCCCTGCACCACAATGCACAAGGAGAAGGGATTGGTAAATAACATGTTGCTGCCTAAATTTGTATTAATCTTATTTTCAAGTTAATAGAAAGTACCTGGTCCTCCTCTCGCTGTCCTTTATCTTCTTCATCATATCCAAGCTTTCTTCAGGGATGCTCTCGAGGCTCTGCAGCAGTACAGACAGATGGTTCTCAATAGTGGCCAGCTTCTCCAAGGTGCTGAGGTTGGTCATCCTGTCGTCCACACAGCTGCGGTGCACATCCGCCACCTTCTCGCCAAGAGCATCCAGCATCACATCCTGTCAGGGAAACACACTCAGACAGTCAACAATAAAATGCTGTGTCCGGTCTATTGGTGGCAACTAATATGTGACGACTTCACCACGGAGATAATGCTGCCACATGCAGCTTTTAGGTTCAAAAAGTGTTTGGAAAACAAATGTCAACTATGTTTTGTTCTTGCTTACTTGGTCCTCAGTGTTCAAGGAGACATGAAGCTGAACCTTCTGTTTGAGCCTGTTGCCTCTCCCCTCCTCTTTGTTGATTCTCTGGTTGATGTCACTTATCTGTAGCGTTAGCTGCTCTTCATCCTTTTCACTACAGAAAGGAAAGGTGGGGACCAAGTCATGGAATTTAAAACAAATATATTTTACTTTCAAACTGCACAGGTTTAAAAGTAGATACGGAATTTCAAGCAAAGAGAAGTGTGATGACATGTACTTTTATTAGTTCTATATCTTTTATTTTTATTTTCCACTTTCTGATTTAATTGTTTGGCTGAAACACTCACCCATACTGAAATCTAGAACAAATAAAATGCATATAAGAATATACAACCAGTTCCTGTGTCCATACAGTAATGTCAGAATGTAGATTTTACAGGAAGACAACAGGTAAACAAAACAAAAAAACATTCATTCACAGATAAGTGATGCTTACATCTTCTCCCTGGCTGTGTCCATGGACTGTCGGAGCACCTCCACCATCTTCTCCACCCTTGTCGAGTTCTGGATCAGGGACAAGTTCTGCTCCGTCAGCTCGGTCACCAGATCTAAGAGCTGCTGGGGATCAGAGAAGTAGAGCTCTGGCTCATCCTGCAGAGATGAGACATAAGAATGAGGCAAAGACAGGCTAACTGTGAGCACCAGTGATATAAACTCAAGAACAAATATCGGTTTTAAAGAAATCTGACCTCAAACTCTGAGCCGTCACCATCCTGATCAGGATTTGCGATCCTGTGATGAGAAAGAAAGGAGTTGAGGTCAGGAGAACCTTTTGCAGCAGCATTTAAACAGGATTCCAAATAGATGTTCCACAAACTGTAAAATCATGGCGTGTGCTACAACAGTGAGTATATCACGTGATATGCCACACATGTTTTTAACTTATGTTTACAGGTAAAGAATATCTCTTTTGCCTTATAAGATTATCCATCATAATCTACAAGACAAATCCTGGAAGTGCAGTGAGACAGTGCTGAGTTAAGTGTGTAGTTGTTTCCTCACAGTGAGTCGCTGTGGGCTGACCTGGTCTCTCTGACAGAAGGCGGCTCTCTACCTGAACTTGACACGTTGCCCTCCAAACCTGTGCACACATTATCATTCATATCACACTATTAGCACCATCCATACCCACTGTAACAAAGCAATGATATGAATGTTAGATAATAAGAAATAAAAAAAACAATTACAGTCACCACTGTGAACTATTTCATGTTGATTTACTTGGTAAGGCAAGTTTATTTATAAACCATATTTCAGACACATCTGCAATTCAAAGTGCTTTACGTGCACATACAAGACAATTGTACTTGCACCAGTATAGTACTCACCGTTCCTAGTTGCAGCCTCCTCCAGCTCCGGTTTGTCCCGAGAGTCTTCTTCAGACAGGACTCTAGTTTTCCCAGCCTTCACTCTCTGGGCCTCCTGCCACTCTGCAGGAGACAGTTTGAACAGCAGCTCCTTGTACCTCCTGTAGTCCACCAGGATTTCATCAAACTTGGCGAGTTCACTGTGAAGGGGAGAGAGTTTGTTTAGATACACATGACATGGAACAGTGTCCTACCAAGTTCCACGTTCAAGTTCTGTGCACCTATTCAGTATTTACTTGTATGCACATAAAACATGATTAACTGACATGCACGTGTTAATTACACAACATCATCGGAGCGTGACCTTTTTATGGTCCCCACTTCAGCAGTCAGTTTCTTGATCTCAGTGTTCTTCTCCTGTTTGGACTTGGCCTCTCGTTCAAAACTGACAACAGAGACAACTGTGATGTAATCGTTTTGAACACCAGTCTCATTCAAATAGAAGTTCTAGAACCACAACTCTGCTGATATTCCATATGTTGATATACTCACAAGGTTCTGGCCTCCACCGACTTCTTCTCGTTCTCCCTGAGGAACTCTTCGAAGCTGAGGTTGTCTCGCTCAATGATCCTTTCAAGCTGTTTCAGCTGCCTCTCCTCCTTCGCTGTGGCTTTGTCCATCTTCAAAATCTCATTCCTCTTCGTCATCAGAGATAACTGAATATGGAAAGATGAGGGAGACAATTGAAGAGGAACACAAACAGAGATGCAGTGGCAGGAGGAGGAGCAGGATGGTTTTAGGGGACCATGGCGCCCCCTGGGCAAAAGGGAGCTGGCTGCTGACAGAGTTTTATGGGGTTCTCACAAAACGTTCTTTGCTCTGGACTAATGTTATTATTCCTAGGGGCCCCTCTTAGCTCGGGGCAATTGCTTGCTTTACCTATGGTCAGAGACGGGTCAGTTTTTCTTCACATGTGCAGTGATGTGTGGTTCAGAATGATCAGCTGCCTAACAAAAAGCACTGAGAGCCCGAGGATAGCAGCTCATGGCTTCACCTTTAATAAAATATTTGCAACTTCTAAAGCGATTTACCTCCAACACTGCTTTCTGTCGCTCCATGAAGATCAAGTCATGTTTACTGTCTTTCGATATGTTTACTGGGGACAGAGGGCAATAAGAATAGTGATTATTTAAATAAGCAAGTTATCTATGCAATGGCAGTGGCATTCCATTTTAAAAACTATGTGTAGCATCTTTACAAAGTTTAACAGATTTTCACCTCGTTTCATCATGGCAATCTTCAGCTCATGGCTGCCTGGTGTTTGCTTAGGGACAGTTGGTTTAGCCTTTATTTGTTTTAGATTCTTCATCTTCACCCTCTCCTCCTCCTCTTCCTCCTCCTCATCCTCCAGTTCTCCCACCAGCTCTTTCTTAATCTTGGCCATCATTCGAGCAGCGTGGGTCGTCTTCTTATCAATTGGCAGAGCCAGGAATTTACGCATCTCCTGAGCATTGAGGAGAACAGTAGCATGACTTAAACACATATTTTTAAACTTGGGTAACACTTGTATCATGTGCTGCATGTAAAACAATTTTTTTCTGTATTCACACTATCGCCAACCTCTTTCTGTTCCTCCTTTTCATTTGCACTCAGTAGATAAATGCTGTTATCATCTGGCACTTTGAATGGGCTCGGTCGTGTCTCCCTCCTCCTCCTCATATCTACACACAATGGAGGGAAACAATGAAACAAACGAGAACATGTTTCCTTAGTTGTGTCTTTCTGTTTACCAGAGTTGTCACTTTGTCCACTGTACCTTGTTTGTGTGATTTTGCAGCACTTTCACTTTCTGGAACAACATCACATAGAGAAACCTCTGGCCCCTCTGTTTAAAAAGTAGAGATAGAGATGGTAGACATGAATCACTGATCAATCAATCAATCACCAGCACCAGTTGAATTTTTTCTTTAACGTGAAGCAAATGCTCATTACAGAAACCTACTGGCTTGTGGTGATGACATCTCTGAGGTTTCCTCTGGTAGCTGCTGCAGAACTGGCTCACTCTTTAATTTGGCTGCAGATTACAGAAAGAAAACCAAAGTACATCTTCATTTACGAAAAATAATGCATTTCATATAAGGCAGAAAGGGGTTTAGCTCTAAACTGAACTTATGAACCAGGACCACCTGACTGTTAACACCCTCAGGCCAATGACTGAAGGCTCCTCGGGTTCGGGCTCACTTCAGCTTCCACTTTCTAGTCCTTTCCTAAGACACATGTCCAAAGGCAACAATTCATATTGTCACCAACTTCAATCTGCTGCAGATGAACTCACCATTTTTCTTGTAAATGTTTGTATTACTTTGGAAAGCTCAGGCATTTTGACACATTATAATCATTATTACACTTAAATTTCTTTATTGTTTTTGCCCACTGAATTTGTCTTCAGCATATATTGAAAACAAAACATAGCCTATTGAGGAGCTGCATCGAGCAAATGATTGCACCCATGAGAGGTACCCCGTCTGCCCCACTAGGACTTTAAATGAATCAGATTACTTTAATCATTCTGTGAAGTAATAACAGTTAATGTAATAATTCTGTTTAATATTCTACCCTTACTCCACATTTAAAAACATGTTTGTATATATTCATTTATTTGCTTATATACAAGCTGCCACCAGACACACCCACTGTGTGTATTTAACATGATGAAGAATCTCTGGCTCTAGCTACTGTGCATATTCACATATAAAACATTGCTACACACATTTTCAAACTGGTGCTTATATAGAAATGAACTCACCCTCTGATATAGATGTATAAACGCATCAGCACGACTATTCTTTTATTATGTGTACTGTTGTCATGGTAACAGGTGCCTTCATGGCCCCCTTGTAAAAAACAGAGCTTTTAACTGAACAACACACAACACACATGCATTTCACACCAGAAACTGCTGCTTATTAAATCTGTGTCAATTCTGTCTTCGATGCATTAAATTGCTTGTCACATTTTTGCCGTTTGACACATTCATTCATATTTTTGGTATTAAAAAAATACTTGAAAATACGTTAGACAAAAGCAACAGAAGGCTCATTGAATTATTGTGGGCTGAAGGTCAGCAAACTAACATTTGGCAATGACACTAGAAACAGGATGGAAAGGCAAGTTTGCACAATTAACTGTGAAGGCAATTCATATTCATCCACCACTAGGTGGCGTAGACAGACCACATGCAGTCCCTCCCGGGCTGAGCTGGTGTTTCCTCACTGTGTTGGGGTTTGACAAGTTGACAACTCCAGAGTTCAGGATGATGGATACTGTTGATAGATCAGTGCATCTGTGAGGACTTGTCAACTTGTTTTCCTTCCCTGTGTGCACGTGAATATACTTAGAATCTAATACTGTACATTCCCGCCCACCCATCTGCACATGACCCTGCACATCTCAGCTCCACAAAGCAGCCCACACACTACACTTGCTTGTAGGAAATCCCAGTGTCAGATTGTCAGGTGCAAGCAAAGCAGAGACACGGGTGAGCGTTGGCTCTGGAAACAGAAGAAAAGGACTCATTGTGTGAGGAAGGAGGAACTGTGTTTGTGTGAGGATTTCAAGGGACAGCTTCATGCTCAGGAGGCGATAGGGACCCTGGAGCAAGAAGCAGCACAAAGACTTGTTTTTGTATCTCCAACTTTCCACGATTTATTTAAAAAATGTTCCTTTTCTCACATTTGAATAAAACAATGTGTCTGCCTGCTGTTTTTAAGGGTAAAGAGTCAAGAAAGTTCCCCCGCACACAGAATCCCTGCCTGGTGGTGAGATAACACTGGTTTCTTCAGTATGAAGATCCTACAAGATGCAGCTGTTTTCTTGCAGCGTTGCACGAGTTGTTTGAGCGTTACAGATTACCTTCACCTCCTCCGCTCATGTAGCTCAACGATGGTGGATATCTGATATTATATAAGAGGTGAACATTCAGCCCTCCATGCATAATGAGAATGACAGCTGTTATTTAGATGTAATTATCGCCGCTGGCTTTAAAAGAAACATTTTTAAATAAGGAGAAAGATATATCAGATAAATGACATAGAGAAAGAAGTTAGAAATGGAGGTTTTACTGGCCACATTAGAACCTATGCACAATATATTTGTTTTTGTTTTAACGTTACATTCTCCTCACTTAAGTTTAGTATTTTGTTATTAATTTCAGATAATTTATTGATGTCTAAATTTCCTTTGGGATAAAGTTTTTCTCCATCTATCGACTGACCGACTGACCGACTGTCCTATTTTTCTCATTTCTTTTCTTGATCTTTCAGCCGGTTTCTAATGTCTTCCTCAGCAAACTTGGAGATTTGTTCCATTTTATAATATTCGCAAAAAAATAACCACGACAGCATTTGTTCCATTTTATAATATTCGCAAAATAACAACCCTGACAGCATGATGTAACAGCCTCAGGACCTTCCCTGTTTGACTGGGAACTGTGGTGCCACTAACTTTGGTACATTACCCCAGAACTACAGCTCTGACACATTTTAAACAAAGTCCAAGGAGAAGTCTTGTCTTTTAACTTTTCCTCCTTTCTTATTTTTTGCCTAGTAATAATCATGTGTGTGATTCATATGCAGCTCTTACATACTGAAGGGGCACGAAAACCTCAAAATTGAATGAAAATTCTCAATTGATTAATTTGAGTGTTGTGGTTATACTTCCCCATTCCCTCTAACAATCTCTTTCATTATATTAATGATGGTGCCGTGAACTGGGACTTTTGAAAGACATGTTTCTAAATATAGGACACTCAGAAGCATGTCTAATGCCAGTTTACACTGAATAATTATTTACTGGGAAAGAGTGAATCTTCAGCTCGACAAAAAAAAGCACAGAATAACTGAGACATTATTCAAATATCCCAAAGACCTATCTATCAGCACAGCCAGACACAAGTCTTAACAGTATTAACATTTGAATTTTCTCGTTCTCATAAAAAATATTTTATGAGAGTTTGTAAAGAAGACAACATTCATTTACACAGACTTGTTCAATGCACTAAAACCTGGATGCGTATTTAAGTTGAAGTCCTGCTAGATCCACAGTTTTTCTCCAGTCAGACCTGGACAGCATCTGAAATAAATCCACCTTGTTGCATGTTGATCTTGTGACTGGTGGGTGATGCAGCTGAGGGAGCAGGGGAGACTTCAGTTGAGCAGACGCTACACAGCAATAACTGAAGAACATGTTTAAAAGGCACATAGAGCCTTGGCAAATGTGCTGTATCATTAATATTCTTTAAGCCCTGTGGTAACTGTCACTATTTAGACGGCAATGCAGTGAAACAGAAGGAAGGCTCAGATAATGCTAATTTTGTAATTGCTTTAAATTTATAGCAGGTGATGCTGTTGTCTCAAAACCAGGGCCTGTATATAAAAGCTCCATCATCCTGATGTGAGGTCCTGTCCATCTTGAGATCAGTGTCTTCTGAATACATTCTTGATAGACAACAAAGATATCCATCCATCCGTCCTTCCATCCATCCATCCATCCATCCATCCATCCATCCATCCATCCATCCATCCATCCATCCATCCATCCATCCATCCATCCATCCATCCTTCCATCAATCCATGCTGCTTAACCTTTGTGGGTCGCAGAGGGAGCTGGAGCAAATCCCAGCTGATATCAGGGACCGTCACATTCACACCTACGGACGATAAGGCCCTATCCTGACTCACCCTTGAACCACTACCAGGCCCTAGGGGCAGTGTTGTCCCATTTCTCTGCAGCCGTTTTCAGACATGACCTACGGGTAAAATCCAGAATGGGCTACGGAGTTTACCCAGAGTTTGTCTTTCACACATACATAACACAGCGGGAGGTTCTCTGAACAGACGCGTTCACAGGCGAGAGGTGGAGCAGCCGGGCGCAGCAGAAAGAGGCAGGAAATGATGGAGTGACTCCTCTGTGGAGATCACATCATGGTTTTCTTGACAACACACAGACGCCAGTGACGGCTCTAGGATTCTCCTAAATCTCTACGTACATCATACTAGTCGCCTAGGCATTTGTGTTCACATATGCAACTCCACCAGTGGAAATATGGAGGAACTACGGAGTTCAGTGGATGTCTGAAAGCAGCTTATGTGATCTATTGGTAATGTCCCACTAGCCCTTTAAACACCCCTTCTATCTATTGTAATGTGGGTTGATAACGGTTGTTCATATAATAACGTTAGTTGCAGTGATTGTCACTGAAAATGTTGGTTGGCTGCTGATGACGTAGTGAGTGGTGTCCTATAGGGATGATTTTCTAGCCCTTCCTTTTGTGACACTGTTTGGTGGGGGACACTTCCAGTGAAGGGCACTTAGGGGTATGGCAGAGGGATAGGAATTGGGACAGGGCATTAGTCCCTAATTAACTTTACCTGGAGAAAACCCAGACAGACAACAGACAAACAGACAAACTCCACATACAAAGACCAATGCTGAACCAGGATTCAAACAGGGAACCAGGATATTAAATATTTAGTACTCAATCTGAATCTTTTACTACTTATGGTCTTTATGTTGAGTGGTGGCCATTGTGGGTCGTTATTAACTCCTTGTGTTTATCAACATTGTCTATTTAATTTCAAAATTGATAAAACAAAAATGTGTAATGTCAATAATGTTCCTCACAGGGACAGAGAATCATCCCCTAAATCTGCAACTCAGCATCACTTCCTTCCCCCTTTGAGCTCATTACTGTGGTTTCATTACTTCGGTTTCATTTACTGGTTGGTATTACCACTCTCATCACCCTTATTTCCACCTCTGCAAGCAGCTGTTTTCAGCAAAAACAACCCAGAACAAAACTATGAAGTACCAACTGTGCACCACCTTCCCAGCAACAAATGACAGACAGAGTGGAACATCTACTGAAGTAAAAAAACATCCCTCTGCCTGCGTCAGACAGAAGATCAGGGATTGTGAACCATCCCTGATCGTGGAGTAGGCAGGGAACATGACCTATACTGTAGTCAGCCAACAGGGGGTAATCGAGACGCTTTGGCTTCAATTTTCAATTTCAAAAGCTCTGCTATTCTTTATATCCAGTCCATGGTTTAAAAGACAAATTTTGTCTGCCCCCTAATGAATAAACTAATGCGACTTTATAAAACAAACACAAAACAAACTTTCCATCACATGTGTAGGGAAGTTAAAATGTAGAAAACTGGCTACACGTTAAATCACTACTGAGATATATTACTCAAGGAAAAGTCACAGATTAACTCTTTCACATACTGCTCAAGATACCTGATATACAAGTAGTACACCTTCAATTAAATTCAGTCTATCTATCAATAGTATATCAGTCTGTTCAGCAACAAAGAATTAATAATTTCTTGTTTACATTTCAATTTGAGAAAATAGGCCAAAATGAGGGGGCATCCTTGCCATGTTGGCTTGATCCCAGCAGAATGAATCCTCATATAATTAAAAACTCGTTAGCAGACAGACGGCTGGTCTTGTCTGCTTTTGGATTCTCAGGTGACAAACTGGGAGCCAAAAGACAAAGAGATCAGCTTTAACCGGTTTAATGACAAAGAAGTACAAGGGTTAGGGTTCTGACTTGCGTCTGGTGATATTGTTGGGTCCATTCTTGAGGTATATGCATATATTCTGTTCAGTTTATCACAGTAGAAAATACTTTGACTACAAACACGAGCATGTTAGTTGCACCTCAGGAAAGTTAATTGCCACTGAGACTGCTGAGAATGCTGGGATCCACCTGTTGACCTGAACAACTAATGATGAAGGATAATGAGCTCTTTCACCTTGGCCCACATATATACATATTTAATTGTAATTGTCCCTAATTTAATTTGTTATCCTGTGGGATTAAAGAGATAATGTTATTCGGTTTGACAACGCAGCATTACCAACAACTGACTCAATAGCTGTTGTGTCCTGGGTTACGTTCAGTTGCCAATGGAAAGCAACGGTATTGCATTGTGGAAGTAATTAATGCTAAGCGTCTTTCTCAAGGACAATTTGATATGTGGTGATTGGAATGAAACCACGAAACCTGTCAGTCTGAGTGTCCCCCTCCAAACTGTAACCTAATTTAAATATATACAGTTTTAATCCAAATCAGATAAGTTGTGTTTAACCTCCAGTTTGTAATATCTGGACAGTTCAGAGGTCTCTCTGGTTTTATCAGGTGTGTTGGTCGTCACCCTACAGCCACATGACTGGTGCTGCTCTTCGTTATGAGACCTCTGTTTTAAAAGAGGACTCATAACAAAGACCGTCTCATCACAGAGGTGTAAAAATAGATTAGGATCTCATCAGAAGACAATTGCACGCAAATCAGTTTCCCTTGAAGTGGTGTGCCACTCAAGGGAGGAAAAAGAAGGAGATTTGGGTTAGATTCCTTACAGCAGCCATTTTGCTCCTCTGAGATTTCCCTGTTTTTTTCTCCATCTCTCCCTCACTCCCTATCTGCCAGCATGACACCATTGCTGCTCTATTCACAGATGCAAATAAATGCATGCTGTTTTTAAAGGTCTTCATCATTTGGCAAAAGCAGAATGAAAGTGCCATTAAAAGTCAAACGGTATATCCAGAGGTATCAGCATCAGAATCAGTAATTTGGAAGGATGTGGGCAGTATTATTGGATCAGTGTGAATGAATCTAACACAATGATCAGTCTCACTGCTGACAGATCTGACAGTGACAAGAAAGACTGGTGTCAACTAGGACATAATCAATCACAGCAGATGTGGCAAAGCTTCACCTACTTGGTCTTGACCATATTTAGGCATCTTCACTCATCTGTAAATACACTTTAACATTCAAACTATTCCTACATTCAAGGCAAAGCACGCCTTATCAAGCATATATATATATATATATATATATATATACAAATAAATATATATACTTAGTGTATTTCAGACCTGGCAGTAAAGGAAACATCTTGAGAAAATCTATGACCAACTGGGATCTCATCTGGATAATCTGTTTGCTCTGAGCTTTATGACAGAGGATGCAAGACAAAAAAGTAATTTAAAGATGAATTTTAACAAAACTTTGCAGCTTCCCTCAGATCTTGAGAGTATTTAGAGATATTTCTGTTAATGGTGTTGCTTTGACAGCCTGCATTTTAATTTTTTTGGTTCACTCTTAACCATATTGAATAGCATCTGCAGGGAGCTGTTGTACCAAAAGAAAAAAGCCCTGGAAGATCTACGGTACATATATTTACTGAAACAAATCAGGAACTATTGCAATGTAAGAAAGTGGTAATAAGAAGTACTTCTTTGAATCAAAGATTATACTTTAGATTCTTGCTAGGCCCATTATTCGACTGAACATTTTATTGTTATTCCGAGAAGTTGTTTGTGAAAGCCATGAAAACCTGAACAGTCGTCAGATACGGTGTACTGTGTACTGTGTACTGTGTACTGTGTAATGTGTACTGTGTACTGTATACGGTGTACTGTGTACTGTTTACGGTGTACTGTGTACGGTGTACTGTGTGCTGAAAGGGGAGGATACTGTGAAATCCTCACTTATTAGCATCTTGTAAGGAACATAGAGGTCATTTGGGAAAACAACAAAATTGTGACAACATTATTGAGAACAGGGTTGGAGAACAACAAGCAAATAGACTTACACACAGTGATGTGTATAACTGCTGTGGATGTAGTGCCACACAGTAAATGAGGCATGGACGAGTAAATGGGTAATAAATTAATACATGTTTTGGCTCCAGGAGGAACAATTTCAGTGCAACACAGTTTCCTGTGTAAGACTCTAATGTTAAATCAAGCAGATTTGCTTATTCAAATGATTCTACACGACTGTTTCTGACAACTCCTTCTCAAAATGTGGAGGGATTCCACAAAGCATCACACAGTCCAGATGTCTGTAATGTTCATGGCCTATATCTCAGTGTTGGAAATCTGGCCATTGGTCCGGGCCCTCTCCGGAGAGGCTCCGCTGAGAGTGAAGGTCTATTTCCAGAGTGCCTATTTATACAGTGCCTGCCTCAGTAGAGAGGTGAAATGAAGCAAGATCTTCCCAGCAATCAGGCCAGGGAACTAAAGGCTTCGATGGATCACAATCTCATTTTTACTGTGAGGCGTGTGCACTTATCGTAGCACTGCAACGCTTCCCCAAATCAATATAATCAATACAACATTACAGGCTTTGTATTGAAGAGTGTAGTGGAGGAAAAACTGTTCAAAACCCAGGCTTGTCACCTAGCTGCAAGTAGAATTGTTGTAAATGATGCTTGTAACTGTGACTTTGCTTGGGGGCATGTGCACCATATTAATAACAGGGACTCTCAAGCATTCCGGAGTGAAGATGGTAAATATTAAGGTTTTAACTAGAATAAACTGATGTTATGAGTAATCTGATAATGTGTCATGATTAAGCTCCAAATTATAAGAGGAACCTTAACACATAGCGATGTCCAATAAATAATAACGTCAGTACTGACAACACCATCAGGTTAGTAGTGGTTTTATTTACTTCAGCGTCTCAACACGATCTTTCAATGAGGGTCTATTTTAATTTTAATCAGCACTGATTGATTGTTATGGCAACTCGCAGGCAGACCACTGAGATATTATCCAAGAGGTAGTAAATAGACGCCAATTTATACATTCAGCATTATATATCAACATTAGCATTGACTTGATGATGAGACTTATTATTCTGCCTTTTTGGGACAGAATCCCACTGAAATATTTAGCTGTTAGATACTCAGTATTTTGTATTCACTAGCCTGTTTGCTTGGCAAGTAAGGTAGGTTTGTTTTTTGCTGAAAATTGCGACTGAAAATTTAAAGGAAATAAAAATAGTAAAGCTACAGGCCATCAAGCAAAACAGTCAACTAAAAATGCTCATCTGGGCTGACAGGAACAATGGTGGACTCCTTTTCACCTTAATCCCTCCATGGAAATGTATCTTTGTCTGCAAAGCAGAGCACAGGGTGTGCACATGGAATGAGTTTAAAAGAACACGAAAACGATCATTCATTCAAGCATTTATATAAAAACTGTATTTGTGATTTGATCCATAGTAAATATAAAATGAATAATGTGTATGTAAATACAAACATTTTGATTAGTGCAGCTTCAAAGGCCTCTGACAACCGATTAGATAAACGAGGAAACAATGAGAAACATGATGATGATGACATAATACCACTCATCTCTGTTAAATCTGATTGTAATGTAGAGCTGGAATGTTTGGTCATTTGCTTTAATACAAATATCATATGTATTTTCTTATACAACTTTGGCTTTGTAACATATGTATTCTTCAGTGGACACTTCAAATTCACAATCCATGTTTATTTCTTACAAACGATTCACTATCAAAGACAAATCTGTTGTGCGTAGAACAATGTCGACTTTTGCAATGAACGTCGGTTCATCTCTTTAAGAAGGAAAACATCAGAGGAAACAGGTGCTGGCTCCAAATGTTAACTTGCACATTAGAGGAATGATCGTTTCACAGCAAACTGCATTCATTAGCCTAATCCTCAGGGTTGGGAGTTCTCCGGTTTCCCCTCCTGCTGAGGTCTCTAACGGCTGAATATTATCTGCTCCAGGCTACTGCTGCTAAAATGCCTGGAGGGCGCTGGGACAGTCTGCTTTGTGTCTCTAATCACATGTACTTCCAAAGGGACCTTCTGCAAGGACAACAACAAATCACTTAAGGATCTAGTATCTTTTTAAGATTTAATGATACTATCGATATCACTTCTCTCTGGTTGTTCACTTGCAATATTTGCTTGTATGTTGAATGTGACAGTACGTCATTGTCACTGTCAAACTAACGAAAACCTGGCATGATACCCAACACTGGTGTCCGAGCTCCATCCCATGTTGCCTGCGAAGATTAAAATGATGACACAGTTGCCATAGGGACATGCCAACCTTGTCCTTGTGTGTTGGCTGTTGTGTGTCAATGATAACCAAGGTTATCTGGTGTCACCCTGTTTCACATTTCTCATGGCTCAGCAAAACGGCTCAGCAACTGTTGTGGCTACATCTGCTGCTGCTGGTGGGGGGGCCACGGGCTGCTGTGGAGAAGACCAAGGAAGCGGAGCAAGAGCAAACTGGGAACATGTTTCTATCATGTCTTCCAACAGGAAACACTGTGTGCACCATCCCAGAAAAATGGGATTTGTTCATTTTGGGGCGCACAGCAATTTAAATGTCATTAGAGATTCAAAGCAGTAATTAGATGTTTAGATTTCAGCAAAAATGTACAACAGTGTAAAACTTGCACTTCGTCAAAGTGATAACAAAATAATAATCAGGTTTATTTATTTCACTATATTATCTTTGAATATTATTCACGTATTTTCCTTCGCACATCTGGCTGCCACCACAGTTTTTTTACTTTTGTAATTCCGTGTTTGAAACACGATGCAAAGTCTGCTTCCTTTGCATTAATTTATTCACACAAACTTGTATGGACATGTGCACTGAAACACACAGACACACACATACTCACACACCATTTGCCGCAGGGCAAACATTCTCCCACCAACATTTACGCCTCATCTTCCATCTCCCACCGGCCACGTCCCCTACAGTTGGATTCAATCATCACCAGTAATTATCTATAAACGTGTGAACACCTCATTTCCGTTTGTGTGTGTGTTACTTTTTAAAGCCTGCCTGCCTACAAGAGCTGTGCTCTTTTACATGGTGGACTACACATTACATTCACATGTCTATGTTGTTGCTAAGATTAACTTAATTCGGCACATCACACATTCAAACAGATCTTCAACTCGACTTTCATTCAAATGCCACATGTTTTAGTTGGTAAGTCAGGTAAACTCAAGGTTCTTCAGTTATCATGTGTTTCTTTTTTTTCTTATTAATAATCTGAGGGACTGGGGTTGCTTGTTCAGAAACACATATTTCAATATAAAGTTGCTGAAATGCGTGTATGTCTCTGTATGTCTCTGTGTGGGTGTGTTCAGCTCAGCCTCACACCTCAGGACTCAGTCTTATTTTTTTTCTTCGTCTTTTTCATTCTGTATATCTATAAGACAGACTTGTTGCTAACCCAATTTTTAGAGGGTTGGTGGTACAATAGCTACCTGTCTACTTTTTTGAACCTGTATTATTATACTAGCCCTTGGGCAGGATTCTGAACCCCATGATGCTGTTGTTAGACATATTGTCAAGCTCGGACCTTATAGAGCCCACACACGGGGCTGAGCACTCATAGTTGGGCGTCGTGAGTCGTGTTACATTACAACGCCAAAATGCTAGCTAAAATAAAAAGAATATAAATATCTCAGGATGAAAAATTAGTGCCATACATTGTAGAAGATACCAGAAGATGTCCAGAGAGCTTTTGGTGATATAGGCGGGTGCTGGTGTCCATGTGTACTGTAATTTCTACTTACATGTTACTGCTGTCTGCTGCACCAGCAGACTGGTGAAAACATAACGCCCTTGGCAAAGTTAAATATTAAAAACTTCTACTCTCCCTGTAGCACTGGAGGTGATCGCTGCATTGCACTTCAAATGGAAATGGAGTCATTGCCCAACTTTGGCTTTTACTTGCTCAATATCCCAAAAACTGAAACTTCACGTAAGAGTGAGAGAGCTGGACGTGTCCCGAGAGCAGGAGATCTGCCATCTGTACATCACAGGGCACTCAAGTGTTGTCATGTAATGGGTGTTCAGGCTCACTGAAGTAGATGTGAGGGGACGAGGACACAGCCGAGCATAAATGGCTCCCGATCACTTAGCTTCACAAGTAGATAATGGTTCAGAGTGATGCCTCCTTTGCATTTGGATGGAGAAACTTCATTTTTTATGACTACGGATGGCAATGGTGAGGAAGAAAAAGCACTTAATAAGACACAAGACACTTAGCTGCTTTTTTTCTGAATGTGATTGCTTCTTTGGAGATATCGTGTTTTGTGGATTACTCCACAGTGGCTCAAGATCCTAACTGGAGAGGCTTTCAGATAGTGAAAGATTTGGGTATTGAGTTGGAATGAGTTCCAGAAGAAGACATTCCACACACAGGTTACACATGCACTGTTTATAGCTTATGTGTCAAAGGCTGCAGTCACATCTTTCCATTTGGTTTTCACAAAGTCTTGATAAATGTAGGAACTGGCCAGCAGCGATGTGGGCTGCAAGGTGCTAACCACAACCCTGAAGGAGAGGATTTATGTCAATATTATTTTTTCTTCTGAAACATTGATGTGTGGAAGTCGATGTTATTTTTAACGCCTCGTGTGTCAGTGAAGGCGGGATTCTTATGCCTTTTGAACCCTGAGGGAAGATACTACTTTTGGCTCCACCTCCGCCTCTGCAGGGAGGTCAAAGGTCCTGGTCAGCTAGAAAACAGCATCCCTGTCCTCCAGCTGAAGGATGTTCTCCCTGCTCGTGTTCGCCACAGCACTTATCACACTGGGTTTTCCAAGTGCTGAGAGCAGCATGAGAGCAGCCTCAGTAGATAAATGCACTCTTGATGAGCGTGACCCAAACTTAAACATGAGGTAATTGGATGAATTAGCAATTGGGAGGTTTGTTTTGACTCCGTAGGCAGAAATGATCTAAATGGTAGAAGGAAAGTGCACCAGGGAGAGAAATGACATTGTTCAAGACTGGATGTTCATTGTGAGTCAGTTCTGACTGTAATGTTTGTGCTGTCTGGCTTTGTTTCTGTCTGCCACCACAGAGTGTCTGTTTCTTCAGTGTGGGCGGCTGGCTGGGCGTGGCCCGTGGCTCCTGCATCACCTGACAATCAACTACTATCTGCTGCAGCATACAACCTGTGGTCTGTTCACTATCTCCTCACCAGAGTGTTGCCAAACCTCCTGGTATTGTGCTTTGGCTAAAACTTGCCAGTCTTGGACCTTGTTGTTGATAACCTCCCACACAACTCCCTGGGCCCCCTCAATCACATGCACCCTGACCTGCGGCCCTGGATTCCTCCACACTGGACTCTTTGCCTTTCTCACTGGACTCTTGATTCCCCCCTCCACCTTTGTCTCCATCTTCCCCCATCTGTTTGTGTACGTTGATTGCACATCACTTGTATAAACACTGTTCATTGCAATAAATATTATGGTCATTTACTGCTTCCTTTGTCTATGTCTTCAACCTGCTCATTAGTCTGCAACCACCATTCTGACTGACTAGTTTACATACTAAACCGATTAACACAAGGGTCTGAATAATAAGTAAATATGGTAATTCTCAACACAGGCAATAATGATATTACATCTTTTGAAGTATTTAAAGCGTGTTACACAATGTAGATAATAGTGCATACTTCTTATTCGCATTACATTTTCACAGCATACTAAGTAACGGTAAGATGTAGAAGAACACATACAATCTCAATAACACACAAAATGAATAGTTACAATGCAGTGTGAAAGTTAAGAGGGTACAACTAAAAGCTACAGCAGATCATAGCATAGCCTAGTTCTGATGTAAGTGCATCACTAAACTGAAACAGGCTGCACCACACAAACCAGTGTAGAGATTAGTTCTTACTAAACATTTACCCCAGTGGTATCAGCTACCAGGTGGATCAGTTGTGTAACAACTTGAACCTTCAGTTCAGTTCTGTACTTTATTGTTTGCACCGTAGCTAAAGTTTCTTTGGAAATAAATGACTGGTTTAGAGCTAAGTGGAAATATTATGTTGTCGACACATCTGACCTGAAACTATGATTCAAATCTTAAAGACTTTGAATGACAAGTTACAAAATTACAGTGACTTCATGTTGCATTGGTCCAGTGTGGTATGAACAGGTTGGCTCATTATTCGGTCCCTGACGTATCAAAGTGAAAGGAAAAGAACATGATTTCTCTCTGTGTTAATTGCTGAAGTAAATCAAGAGAAAAAAAATGTCTTCCACGCTTTCATTTGCATCTTGTCATCAATGTTTTTTTTTCTGGTGCAACTGTTATATTTTAAAACTTCATATTTCAGTTGTCTTTGCATAGCCAGAGACGTCATGGCAGAGCTCTATGTGCTGACACTCACTTTCAAACTGTAGTTTGTGCACGGTTAAGCTGAAATGTATGTTGATGAAATGAATTACTGCTGAAGTGAAGCAGTGACATAAGCTCATCTGGGTGGTGTCTCACTTTCAGCCAGTCTGTGTGGCTCTCACTCTGCATTTGTTTGGTGTGGATGGAAGATGGCACGTTGAGCTTTTTTTTGGGACGGTGTGATTTCCTGACAGCTTGACTCATGGTTCTGACTCATTAGCTTCCTGCGCTGCCTCATCAATCGTAACCCACAGCACAAAAGAGCTGCTCTCTCCCTACCTGGCCATTATCACTCGATTTGCTCTGTAACGCAACATAGAAACAGCATGGCTTCACTCTGTGGAGGAAAATAAATAAAAAACACAGGATGATATTTTGAAAGTGATGGCTTTTTTTGAGAGTGTTTCCCTGATTTATGTCATTCAGGCTTTATCAGGAAGGCAAACTAACCCTGGCAGCTCATGTAGGCACATTTGTATGCAAACAGTGTGGGCTGTAGATTTGAGCAATGTGGTTTTAACAAAGAAAACTAACACATAGTGGAAATAAATGACAGTGACCTCTGAAGCAGTGACCATAGGGTTTTATTTTGATACAAAAATTGTAGGAAATGTGTCGTAGTACTTCAACTTTTCTGTTCCAACAATACATACATTTAACTGGCTGAAAGATCTTAACCTCTAAAAGCCTTAACCTAACTAAGTTCTGGGGGCATCCAATAATATTTCTGAAAACAAGCAGGATTTGGTTTCAGTCTTCACACATAAGGGCACAGTGAAAAGAGTCGGTAACCAAAGTAAGAAGATGGAGGTGCAGCCAGTTGCCTGCAGCTCTTCATCTAACAGCTCATTGGGGCTGCTCCATCTTGTTCCATTATTCCATTATTATGAGCCCCCTGCAAATATATAAATATTACAGTACTTTAACCTCGGGTCATAGGATCATTAACCATTGTCTTATCTCCTTCAGTGATAGATAGTGACCAAAAAGTGCACAGACACACATTTCTCAATGAAACACATTAAATACAATTACACATAAGTTGCTATGATACAAAAAGTGCAAGAGCAAAATGGATTCAAGCAGATCATCCTATTGGTTGCACAAAATGTAGTATTATTGTTGATGTGAGAGATAGTAACAAAACAAAAATGTATTTGTCCATTAACTATTCCTCCGTTCCTTTTTTTGGCAGGGTTGGGGTGTTGAATACAATCTCATTGGGCGAGAGGTGGGGTACATACTAGAAAGGTTTCTCTCACATTCACACCAACAGTCAATTTAGAGTCTGTGTGTCTTGGGACTGTAGGAATATGGAGGACCTGCACAAAACCCACACGGACAAAGGGAGAACATAGAAACTCCAGAGACTCCAAGATTCAAGTCAAGCTGGGATCTTGACACTTTAACTTAATTTAAACCGATGTGTAAAGTCAAAAATTACAAACGTTTATTTCTAGTTTCTCATTTTCAGGCCGTGTCTCTGTGTCTCTCAATTGTAATTTCATTCCGTAGCTGGTGCAGCCAATGTTGTCGTGAATAAAACCAACAAGACTGATTGTGTTATTATACAATTTACAAGGTACATATGTCGAAGTTTAGTTTCGTCTAGTTTTAGTTTTTTACTTGAGTGAATGTTACTTTCCACTCCTGTTTACTGTTGAAGAAAAGCCTGATAATGAGGCCTATTTGACTGCTTGTTGAAAAACCACTATCTGCAAAGTTAATGAGATCTGGCTCTAACTGCTACATAGTAAGGACAGCAGTCTTTCATGTGTGCCGAGCTCCAACTAACAAGCTCCGCTGCAGTGGATGTAGGTGTGTGTGTGTGTATGTGTGTGTGTTTTCAGGCTGGGACTCTCTGAAAGGCTCTCATCAGGCCCCACGTGGATCCTACAGGAGGTAATGTAATGACCCTATCCTGTCACGCCCCTCAACCCTTTACACCACACACACCAGCCATCACAGAGCTGTGCTTCACCTCTACTACCTTCTTCCTTCAGTGCACACTCACACACACCCACACACACACACACACACACAACACACACACACACACACACACACACACACACACACACACACACACACACACACACACACACACACACACACACACACAAACACACACACACATGCCTTGGCACTGATAAAAAACTAGGTTATCATAGCAGTTATTTCTGCTGCAGGGTATACAGCTTATAAGGCAAGAATAACCTGTTTCAAGGAACCTCAGGACAAACTGAGACAAACACACACATGCTGAAGCCACAGAGGACCACAATCAAATGAATGAAATTAGAGAGCTCTAACAATTCACAGTGTCCTGAGGCCACACATTTTAACACCAAGACACGTCACGTACTGTAATTTAAATAAGGGGCAGACTCACAGGGAAAGGTCGACGTGGCATAATGAGGCTAACATGACTTTTTCAGGCAACTGTACTTCTGACATTTTAAGGCACGTTGCAGCTGTTGAATAATTTTGTTTTACAGTATGCCTAAAGTGTTTCCATTAAAAGAGCAAATTGTAATCAAATGTATAAAAAAACTGAAAATAAATGTGTAAAAAAAATCACTTGGACAAAAGCCGGCCTCCACAAAGAGCATGCGTATTACTCATCCCCCTCAGAGCCGCCTTGCTCTAGTGTATTGTGGGAGGACTGGGGTGGGCGGCTGTGCAGGGGATTGGGAGCTGCGTTATAAGACTACATGACTTCAGCTCGCATGTAACGTATCTACATAATGCGTAGTGCGTGTGTCAGTGTGTGTACTTCAAAACTAATCAGGAAAGCCAGTGTGGTGGAACCCAGACATCTTGTTTATCCTACCCGCACTTCACCTTCACACACATGCACATTGACAAAGGCAAGCACACACACACACTGCCACGCACACACACACTACCTCACACAAAGTGAAGGTCTTGTGCTTGTCCCAGGTGCAGAGAAATCTGTGAAGCAGCATGTGGCTTGTCCCAGTTCCTCTACAGTACCTGTGTGTCTTTGTATATGAGTGTGTGTGTGTGTGTGTGTGTGTGTGTGTGTGTGTGTGTGTGTGTGTGTGTGTGTGTGTGTGTGTGTGATTGCGTATTGCGACAAGACTGACCCATTTGAATCTTAATACAGGCTCACCAATGCATCCCAGCTGAAACTAGTTCATCATGTAGGACTATAAGCTGTGCACAGCATTGTCACAAAGCAGAGATGGATTAATTGATGCTGGGGTCAAAGGGCACAAACAGGAGGGCCTCTACATTTCTAGGATGCTTTTTGAGACCTGGAAATAAGTCTTAAAAGAAAACTGAATAATAATAAAGTGCAAACTGATGTAAGGCTTTGGAAGGCAGAGGAGGTCATGCTGTCAGGCGACACCAAATGATGAGATGAACACATACATTCTGCATCCTCCTCCACCAGTTGGGACAGAGGGTGAAGTCAGAGATCTGAATCTGAGGAAGTCATTTTAAAAGCAGCACACGTCTAATCTGTGTCCTGACCACAGCAGGTGTGTGTGTGTGTGTGTGTGAGAGAGAGAGAGAGAGAGAGAGAGAGAGATAGAGAGAGAGAAGAGAGAGAGAGAAAGAGAGAGAAAGAGAGAGAGAGAAGAGAGAGAGAGAGAGAGAGCGAGAGAGAGAGAGAGAGAGAGAGAGAGAGAGAGAGAGAGAGAGAGAGAGAGAGAGAGAGAGAGGAGAGAGAGAGAGAGAGGTAGGAAGAGAAACAGACAGAAGCAAAGAGATAGAGTTAGAGTGAAGAGGACGGAGGGAGAAATGTTTCTTTATCTGGATAACTCCTCCACCACCTCCACCACCTCCACCACCACCAGCCGCAGCTCGGACCTGGACGAGAGGTGACCGGGGCTGGGGGAAGGTGAATGTGTGCACTCGTGCATGAGTGTGTTTGTGTGATTGTGCGTGCGTCTTGCGTCTGGCGGAGGGACTGCGGGAGCAGGAGCGAGCCCCTCAACTTCCCTCCGCTGTGCGCCGCTCTGCCCTCGGTGGTGTCGCCGCCTGACTCCCTCTTCTCCCCGGGACACATGCAGGCAGCTGGCGCGGTGAGATGTGAAGAGGCTTGAAGTATGGCATGCAAACATGGTGTCTGCCAAGAAGAAGGAGATGGTGACAGCAGCGACTTTTATTCGGACCCTCTTCTACTTTTTCTGTTTGGCGACTTGGTGAGTGCCCCCGTGCGCAGTGTCTCTGTCCGTGGTGCTGAAACCTCCTGCTCGGACGGATTCATACGCTTTCTCCTTTTCTTTTGTAGCACCTTTTTCTTGTTCTGGTATCCTGATTATTTTTTCTTTTTGTTATCTAGTGTAAAGAAAGGCTCTGGTCAAACCAAGAAGGATGAAAGGATTTATCCGGAGAATTTTACGCGCATTTTAGACCGACTTCTGGACGGATACGACAACAGGCTTCGACCTGGGTTCGGAGGTATGAAAAACTAAAAGAATAAAAAACACCCAGAACTTAATAATGAACTCTTTTATGCCAGTTGATGTTAAAAACGTTAAATAAAATATGACACCCCTAAACAAGAACACAACTTAATTTTCACCTTAGTGCTATTACAGAACATTTGGGTTTGTCTACAATATTGTTTCAATGTGAATTCCCTTGAGATAATGTTTGATTTGGCGCTATATGAATCAAAATGAGTTACAGTAACAGTATAATAAGATATTCATGGTGTATCATCACCTCTCTTTGTGTGAGTGACTTGCATCATGCACCATGTCACATTTTGCTTTGTGGTCAAGTTAAAGCCGACGTTAAACCATGTTTCCGACTTGATCCTGCAGGCTGTAAGCTAGGCAGTTTTTGCCTTCTGGAGAGGGGCTCTAAGCTCGCACGTTTTAAATGAATGCAGTTATATAAACATATGTACAGTATATGTTATGTTGCGGGACAAACGCTTAATGCACAGTTCAAGTGCTAAAAGTGCAGATTTGGCTTTCTTACATCATGTCTGCAGCCATGACACGTTAAGCAGCAGCAGCATCATTATTCTAACAGCCGCTGCTTTGACTTGGCAAAGCAGCCTGTTAACAGAAATGCGCACATTTATCCAGGCTCACTGACTGTAGCCCTGCTTAGCCCTGCATGTCTGCCTCGACATTCATTAAATGAGAGGGAGGAAAAAAGAAAATCAAACAGGATTATGTATTTACATCTTTTAAGCATTTATTCCACTTCCATTTTGCAGAGGCACTATATACGTCTGTGGATGAGATAAGCTATTGCATGTCTTTTGGGTTTGACCCTGATGGATTGTAGGCCTATAAACTGTTTATTGTCAAGTGTGAATAAAAATGTTTTCTTTCTATGACTGGACTGTGGCACGAAAGGCTTTAAAACAGGAAACAGCTATTACATGTTGCACTTGTTGTCGTTTTTACTTTTTTATTCACTAGGTCCTGTGACTGAAGTCAAGACAGATATTTATGTGACAAGTTTTGGGCCTGTGTCAGATGTTGAAATGGTAAGTATAATCACACTCTTAATCTTATTAAACATATGTCCATTTATGTGTTGTTATCAGGAGGAAAGACCACAACTGGGCCTAAGTTCTTAGGGACACACATCCAGGTCTGATCAGCCTGGTGCCGTAGCAGAGGGAGGCTTTTGATTAATAAGCTGAACCACAGCTGATGATATGTTTCTATCATCTCCTGGTGATCTCTCATATCTGTTGGTGGCTGGGAAATTATCATCAAACTACCACCTTGTCCTATGGTCATGTTTAAAGTTGTCATTTTACTTACATGCACCTAAATGGTATTTATTGGAGATGATAGAGATCAGCCGAACTTTAATGATAGGGACTTTCATTCCATTGGGGAAGTAAACACTTTTCATTATCTATTTCAGTGGAAAAGCATATATTTTTCTAAGTAGATCTTCTTCAAGAGGATTGCCAATACTCATAAACCAGTATCACTACACCAACCAACCTACCTTAAATCAATTTTTCTTGGTTTGGTCGATCCCCCTTGTTTAGGAGTACACAATGGACGTGTTCTTCCGTCAGACGTGGGTGGACCGGAGGTTGAGGTATGAGGGCCCGATTGAGATTTTAAGGCTCAACAACCTGATGGTGAACAACGTGTGGACACCAGACACGTTCTTCAGGAACGGCAAGCGGTCAGTTGCTCACAACATGACTGCTCCAAACAAGCTCTTCCGCATCATGAAGAATGGCACCATCCTCTACACCATGAGGTACTAAAGAACACCTAACTCCATCACCTTTTTCACATTACTCAATCCATTGATAGGTGATATTCAAAGCCTAATTCCTAGCCTGACCATGATCACATAATTTGGGCCAGAAGATATGTGTCTATTTTCTTCTCTTTGAACACAGTTTGCTAAATCCTGATGGGAAAACAAACTCTTAACAAACTTGTGTTCTACATTTAAGTGTGTGTGCTCATTAGAAGAATATGAAAGGAGAAATACAGACTGAGTTTAATTTAAAGCAGCCAGGCAGATATCCTGTGAAAACCGAGCCAGGCTGGCTGTGTAAACAGTGTGGAGGCAGTGCAGTGCAGAGGAAGTCAAACTCAACCTTGAATCCAATTAAAACACTCAATTAACTGTTCCAGGGCTTTTTAGTGAACATGGTCTGGCAAAAGTAAAAACGCTAACCTTTTAAGTATCAATAAACTACTGTAACACACTAAGATATACATTTCTATCAGATATTAGTTTGACAAAGCTCATACTAACTGTTTAGTTCTCTATGAAATGTCATCACAAGTTTAATTTTCATGAGAAGTGGTATGAAGTGACACCCACATGAAACAGTGTTGATTGGATGGTAAATACCTGTCTCACAGAAACCATTGATGAATGTGTGTGTGTGTGTGTGCGTGTGTGTGTGTTTGTGTGATTGATGTTGTTTCTGAAACAGGTTGACGATCAATGCGCAGTGTCCCATGAAGCTGGTGGACTTCCCCATGGATGGACACGCATGCCCGCTCAAGTTTGGAAGTTGTAAGTTTGTGTGCGTGTGTGTGTTTGTGTGTGTGTGTGGTCTGGGTATTATTAATTCGCACATATGGGGTCACATTATGGGGACTTGTCTTTCTTATGGGGACAGAAATCAAGTCATTATAATGTAAATGATTGAAGTTTAAGATGAAGATATGTTTTAAGCTTTGGTTAAGGTAGAGTAGGGGTTGTGTGTGTGTGTGTGTGTGTGTGTGTGTGTGTGTGTGTGTGTGTGTGTGTTTGTGTGTGTGTGTGATTACTTTTCAAAGACACTACAGTCAGTTTTTCTTTTGAATAACTACTAAATAGACGTAAACAAACAAACAGCCTTGAGTCTTCCTCACCACTTAACATCAAATGAGTATATTCACCTGCTACTAATGCTAGTTCCATTCAAACATAAAGCAAGTAATGCACAACTTATGCAACTCGGTTAATCAAGGAAGAACTCATCAGATTACAAAATTCCTACCAGCCGACAAGCAAAAGCCGATACAAACTGTTGTAGAGGAGAAACCAAGGCTTGTTGGAGGAGTGGTCATTTCTCTACTGTTCTCTACGTGTCAGTAGAGTCTCCACTTTGCGTAAGTTCACCAGGATTCGTATGAATTTGTTTTTCAAAAGTCAAAGTTAGGCTAAAGCTGTTATCCCTTAAGTGACACATTTTGGTGAGTAGGAGCAATGATAAAATGAAAATGATCAAATCAATCTCAAACTACATATAATAATTTCTTATATAAAATATATCCCAAAATAGCTGGAAGCCAATACCATTTGTCCAAGTCTGTTTTAGCTGCAAAGGTTTCTTGATTTATGTTTGAAAATTATATTCATATTAACAAAAGCTACATTTTTTATTTATAAATGTCGCAAGTATCTTATAATCATTACCCCTCTCTGGTGTTTGTGAGTTGGAGAGGATGATTTACTGATTTCACATTCAGATATTGTAAAACTCTTTTAAAACCCTGCGCTGACACTTAAATACATTCTGCTTGTGCTTCGATGTTCTGCCCTCCAGCTTCAGCCCTTCTCCTTGTGCTCATGTTGCCTCTGTGTGAAAAGTTTGTTCAGGGATTTCTTCTGTGCTCTTGAATTTTAGTTTCTGTGAAACAAATCTGTCCAACTTTCCCAACTATCCGAATGCCAGTTGTAGTATTGATGAATGCCCTGAGAGCATTTTTAAATCATAGGTGAAATCTACATCCTGCTCTCAAACTGAAAGAACACGCTCTAAAATAGTAAGGGAAAAAGTCTCTCACAAATTAAATATTTGTCTTGACATTATAAAAGTAAAACTGTAACTATTAAAGCTCAGTCACATGGCTGTCCTCTGCTTTGAGTTGAACACATCTTCAGACCCAAATCAACGGAATGCTAATACTAGATAATGAAGTATTTCATTCTTCAATGTGAACAATGAAGCCCTCACTCAGCACCATGGTTTAGAGAGGGCCTACTGGTCAGCAGAAATGACTTATCTCAAATAAAGGAGCTTCTCACATAATGCAGCTCGGTCTTATCAGAGTCGAGCAGCGATTTAAAGATTACATCTGCAGGGGAGAGGAAGGGAAAAGACAACGAGTTTGCCTTCACACCCGCCCAATCTTCCGTCAGGGACATTGCAGAGGACAAATTCACGTCTCTCAGTTATTGTCATCCTTCTCCCCCTCCTCACACTCCTCCTTTCACCACCCTGCTCTGCTGCAGCTTTAGCCTCCAGTCAGGAGGAAGCCAACATGGATCTGATGTGGCCTGAAGCGAAGGAAAGGTCAGAATCCCTTCCTCTGCCTCAGGATAGCACAGACCTATGCAGCTATTTTCCATAGCTGGTGTTTGTGTGTATGTCTTTGTGTGTGCCTGCTAATTTTCTCTCAGTCTGCCCTGCCTTCGGTTTTCCCAACTCCATCACTCTTCTTCTTCTCTCTCTCTCTGTCTCTCTTTTCGTCTCCTTCTCTGTTTCTCCATCTGGACTCTAGACTGCAAAGGCATTGCTTTCCACTCCATGACACACCACAGTCATTTCATTTTGGCAGCACAGTTGGTATCCAGCCGAAGTGGAGTCCCATAGGGAGTGGTAGGCTAAGACGACTGGCATTTTGTTTTGGGCCCACAGACTGTTCAGGCCAACCAGAACAGCAAAGTACTATAACTCTCTTTTCTGGGTTGGTAGCGTGCTCCACGCCTTCTGGGCAGTGGGCTTCAACTTCTCTTTAAAACAAAGGGTTTATATATACTCTTGTCTCCATTTAATGAACACCAACACACTGGCAAAACAGTAAATAACTCACACAGGCCTCTGAGCTTCTCTAGAATGAGGCTACTCCATCATGCAAGACCCTGTTCTACATAAAAAAAATGGCAGGTAGGAATCAATTAATTCCCTGACTAGAGAAAATGCAGCAGTAACGTAATAGCTACACATGAATATATATAAATAAACTAATTTATTCTAAATTACAATGACACAATGATGTACTTAAAAGTATAATTAATTTAGCATATGCACAAAAGGCTGTGCAATTATTCCTTCTGAAATATATAATTTAATCAAAAATAACCCCAGAATAGAATGTGTACCATAACTATCCCATCGACATAATGCATGAGTTGGAAAATTCCACAATGAACTTTAGCTCCATCATGTTGCATCGATTTGGAACTAAACAAGAATGGGATTAGAAAGAGTGGATTGGAAGTTGTCTTTTTTTAAATCAGCAAATATAAGATATAAAGTCGTCTGTGCCAACTCAGCGTTACATGATGAAAAACCCTCCTTGGCAGTCAACTACAGTAGAGTCTGGAGAAACCTGCACTGTAATCTTATTTTCTTTGCAGAATAGTAAATACATTACTGCAGAGTTTCCCTGTGTTTGAATGGAGGTGATGGGTCAAACTGCCATAAAGAGCTGAGACCCTTAAAAATTAATTAGAGAGTTCTGTTATCCTGCGGTGTTAGTGTTCGAAGCTGTTTCCACTGCCAGGAATACAATCCTCTGAGAAACAATGAGCAGGAATAATTTGGGTTTACAATCCTCCAAATTAAATATCACACTCAGCATTTTGGTTCAAAACCTTACTTGATCAAAATTAAAGCTGCAACAATCGATATCTATATTTTAACAAGTTTCAGTCATAGTGGAAACCCCACAAAAATGATTTCCTGACTCTGCTGTTTAACTAACCCGGCTCTGTGGAGGGTTTCAGTGTCTTTGAACTCATTGTTTTGGTTTTGCAGTGGGTAACTTTAACGTTTTCACTGCTCCCATCAACCCAAGCTCCTACAGGAGCAGGCAGTTGTTTTTACTGATGATCCTGTCTCTGTCTATTAACTGATTCTGGAAATAACTCAAATGTTGAGACAAAATTATAACAGTGAAGTTGTTGTGAAACCAAAACATTGAGCTAAAAGACAATAGAACGCTCCTTGAAGAGGAGGAGCTGTCGGGTTATAACTTCCCAATAGTTTGTTACAACTGAGTCACACCTTTTAGATACAAGTAGTCATGTGACCCATCGTTAAATTAGAATTTTGATTGTAGCTGCTTGTTGCATGTTTGCATTTGAATCCATAAGATAAGATAAGACAATCCGTGGCATTTATTAGTCCCACAGTGGGGGGGCCTTTTTCAAGTTGACTCGACATGAGTCTTTCTTAAATGCTAACACATGCTTAGAGCTAGTTAGTGCTTGTATTAGATTTTTTCAGGATCTAACACATATTTTATTTCAATAAAGGTCAGAAAGTTAAATGTTTTAGTGATACAACCATTCAACTCACAATTTAAATTAGAATTCCACCCAGTAGAGTTCGTACCATCAAGGCCCCACAGTCCCTTGATGAAACCAATGCAAATTCACCAGAACCAGATTTTTATTTAGATCTTCACCAAACTACACACACTCATGAATATCAGTCCTCCAAACATTCCAGATTGTTTCATCAAGTTCCATGAATTATCCTGAGTTTCAGTGAAAAGTGAAAAATTACTTGTCTCACAATGATACAAAATTCTGGATTCCCTCCTTGATCTGGATCCAAACCAAATGTGAATGGGTTCTTCTTTGGGTCAAGCCCCACCCCTCCCCAAAATAACATGGAAATGGATTTCATAGTTTTTGCGTAGTCCTGCTAAATAACTGATGATAGTTAAGGACGACACCTCCCTGATGGAGGTAACAACATGTGAAGTGAAAGACATGAAAGGAGAACAGTGGTAAGAGGCAGAATGTGTTTTCCATGAACCCCTACAAAGCGTATAAACGTATGTGAATTGGACTGACTGACAACACCATACAGTACATGCATGCACACACTTATGCAACAACACACGCAGGTTCACATTATGACTGTAAATGACTCACACTGGTGTGTCTTTGCTGTCTGCCCACAGATGCCTATCCCAAAACGGAGATGATCTATACTTGGACCAAAGGGCCTCAGCACTCGGTGGAGGTGCCCCCCGAGTCCTCCAGCCTCGTTCAGTATGATCTCATCGGACAGACGGTCTCCAGTGAAACCATCAAATCCATCACTGGTGAGACTTGCTTGTCCTGTCACCATTTTGAGTTATAAGCTGAGCAATGCTTCCAAGTGAAATGGCTGCAGAATGGATGTGATGAGATTAGTTGTTTACGTCAAACTAGCACAAAATATGAAATCCTTGTATTGGCCAACTCTACATTGTGAAATCCGACTGGACAACTGGGAAAAGTATCAATCTCCTAATTCTGAAAATCTTTGTGTGTCTGTTGTTTATGGTTGTTGGCTTCACTAGTGCCATATGTATTGTTAAGGTACCCAAGGAAGAGCAGTTTTAAATTTGGTGAGCTTTGATATATGATAAGCTTCACCAGACTCTGAATAAACAGGTGAACATCTCTTTGTGCAGCACCAGTGCAGCAGACAACTGGTCTTTACTTGATGTGGCTCAATTTCTGCAGGTCCCTTTTACAGTTTAAGAGAGAAAGCTGCAACCAGCATAACCACAGGTCAAGCAAACAGCCCGAACTGGCAGGTTTGGAACAGATCCTGCACGGGTTGCACAAATACAGCTCAGGAAGTAGATACTGGAGGGGTTCAGGACTTTGACTCTTGCAGACATGAGAGAGCAGACAGCCTTGTGACATCAAACGCTGTAAACATCACATGTGGACGTTTTCCAGACGGCCTTCTACTTCACATGAATACTGGAGGATACGAAAAAAGGTTTTGGCAGCAGAGAGTGGGAACAGGTGGCATCTGTCCATTTTCGGTTAAATGGTTGGGGTTCTAAAATGTAGACGAGTATGAAAAAATGAAGAAATAAATTGAAAAGTGACGTCTGTCTGAAGACGTGTTCACTGGAATCTGTCAGACTGAAACTTACGACTCTTTGTTACTAATCAAACTAATTCCTTTCTCCTCATCCTCCAGGTGAATACGTGGTGATGACGGTCTACTTCCACTTGAAACGCAAAATGGGCTACTTCATGATTCAGACGTATATCCCCTGCATAATGACAGTAATCCTCTCCCAAGTGTCCTTCTGGATAAATAAAGAATCAGTCCCGGCACGCACAGTCTTCGGTACGTATCGTGATCCTGCAGAGCCCCACTCCTCCTCTTTGTTTACTCATATGATGCCTCCATGCAAACAGAACAGAGCGATGTGTCCAGGCTGCACAACAAGGCAATGCTACAGTGTTCACTGATTATGTTCAATGCAATAGCTGTTTTTTATTAAAAAAAAGTCATGAAATGCAAATTCAATTTGATTAGTTTAAGAACTGGTGTGGAATGTGGAAAAATCATTTTGAGCATCTCCCAAACTAAATATGCCTGAAGCAAGAAATGTGGGTCTACAGAAATAGTTTGTAATGGTGGATTATATCAAATCTTCTCCAGATTTTATAATTATACCTCTGAATTGGTTTAAATCTAATGAAAGCTTTTAGATATAAATGCAGGGTAAGATGGGGAAATATGTCCCGACAGAGAATAAAGAGGTTGTTATAAACACAAAACCTGGAGGAGCATGGTAGGTAATTACAGATCGTTAATTTACATGTAAAGAATAATAAATAAATGTTAAGGTGCTGTATGCACAACTGACTTGATATGATGTATAAATACACAGCAGATTAAAAACCGAACATTGGGTAAGTGAATAATAATAAATAGTAGTCATTTTAAGGAGGCACAGCGGTGAGGTTGCTCTGTTATAAAGTGAAACAGCAAGATCCAAGGCCTTAAACAGAGGCCTTGGACAAAAGTATTGTTTCTTCCTTATTAATATTATCATATTTTAATTGAAATACTAAATCAAGTTAGCAGCATTGTTGGGCAATAAATAATAGCCATTACAGAAATGCCACACTTGTTTCCATTATGAGTAGTGTAGGGGATAGTTACTAATTACAGCAACGCTCCATTACTTTGACACATGGCTCGGCCTGTTAGCTGTTCACAGGAGTTTGATGATAGGTTAATGGCACTTTGGTGTCTGTGAGCTCAGTTGATAGACCGGCCCGGGTTATTACAATATTTCAGCTGTATAATTAGCTATGCAATCTAATAAGAAAAGATGATAAAGGCTTTATTAATCCTAGAAAATGATTGTGCCAGCTTACTCCAGGATTACAGAAAACTAATTTACAAAAGAGTAGAGTATAATAAAACAATAGACTATTAAGTCAAGAAACTCTAGATGAAAATTATTAGAATTAACAAGTGTATGATATTTAAAAAAGCTAAAGCTAAAATAGAATGCAAAAATTTATAAATTTAAATAAAAGAAGTTACATCTGACAGTAAACTAACACTAAACTATAGTGGCAGTAAGTAGTAATGATCCTAAGAGTAAGACACAATGATGGTATTATATTTTCTCAGTTACTTAATTCTATTAGAATGCTATTCCTATAATATATTACCATTAAGGGGAGTTGCTTTTGAACATCATTACATTCACTCACATTTAAAATCAACAAACACATTTTTTATTTTAACATCCCTTTTCGACAGATGCTGTGTTATACATCTTTTCTACAGATGCACATATGCCTGTGACCTACTTTATCTCTCCCCTGCTTCTACCGGCTCTCTGTCCTAAAATTGATTTATGTCTTTATATGAAGAAAATAAGAAAAAAATACTTTACCCAGTGTTGCTCCGCTTTGTTGTCTGATTATTTAGGGATGTCTCCTTTTAGCAGTTTGTTGACCACGTTCTTCCACTTTTCTTGATGGAGAGTCATTCACAGATAATGATGCTGATACTTGATCTTGGGAGCGGTTCTAATAAATGGTTTTGTCGAGCCTGGTTTTTTCGGGAGGCAATTTAACGTCGTCAAGAGCAATGAGACAGAAAGAAAAACAAAACTGTGTTAGAGGTGATGAATGATTCCCAGAACAGACATGTCGACTGTATGTGATGCCATGGACACCTTTGTTGTTCAATAAGAATATAAGCATAATTTCTTTATTTAATAGTGTTGGGGGTTTTATGTATTGTATGCTCTCTCTTTGTGAGAAGACACTAAAGCTTCATAGATCAACTATAAGCTGGTATTAGGGTTTTTGGCTTCGTCTATGTTGTGAACCATTATCTAATTTAATGTGATTGGCATGCTGTTGGTATTTATTCAAACTCTGGAAACGTGCTGAATCACTAATCGTGACCAAACAACCAATCTCCCTAATGGTTCTCCTTCCGCAATGTCACCTGTTTCCTTCCAGTGTGACAAGGTGTGTATCTTATCTGTTGACTGCACAGTTTGTGTATAGAGTGGGTGCAGAAAACCCCTGTGTGACCAGGTGTGTGGGTTCAAAAAGTGTGAGCTTGTGCGGTGAAGTGCAATAAAGCAGTAGAGGCTGGACGCTGCTCTCCTGCAGTGTTCAGTGTATTTGACAGTCCAGCTGCCCTGTCCCTGCCATCAGGGCCCAGCTTGACCGAGACATCACACCAGCACAACCAGCGTTGTCTTAGTGGAGCCTGTGAGGCGATGTCATTTCTGCTCTTATCTGCTGCATTTGGGAGTGTGTGTGTGTGTGTGTGTGTACGTGTGTGTGTGTGTGCACAAACAGGAGGAAGGATTTCAGTTGGAACCTCTTGGCTTCAGGTGGAGGGGCGTTTTTAGGAGGACTTCAAATCATCACGTCATTGGTTTAAATAAATCGGACATGTGTTGCGATTGTGGTTCACAGCAGCTTTTCACACACACATACACACAAACACACACATATATAGTGTATGTATAAATTACAGTTTTTGCTTCAGGGGATAGTTACGTCCTGTAGGCTTCCTTATTTAGCAAAAATCTACTGAGCACATTGATGTCAAACCGTGTCATGTTGTCAAAGGGACTTTTCCGAGAAAATAGCATCAACACAAGCTGAAGTCATGACGTTACGTCTGGACTTGCCTCTGCTGTGCCAGCTTATGTAATGTCTTATCCAGGATTTCTATTACATAAAAAAAAAGGATGAAGCGATTTACTGCTGTTTCATTTCCATATTCCACATATCCGAGATTAAAAAAAAATACACAACATTTACTTTTGTAGCACTGAATCAACTACAGATCCCACTTGATTTCTCAATATCCAAATAATTGTCAGTTTTCAATTCTAGTTTTTTTAAAGCTTTAATGAACTTGCAGGGCTTATGGAAAATTTGTTTGGTTTAGAGATGCTTCACACAGAGATATGGCATTAACAACATTTAGCTAGATAGCTATCGAAATCAATAAAAAATCTGTCCTTAACATATTCATTTTATTTGCTACGCTAATCTCAGCTTAGCATCTGTACTTTATGTAGAGAACCGATTTGTATACATCTTCTTGTCTAAAACTTGAAAAGACTGAATATTTGTATTTTCTCAAATCTTAAACTGCGCAAAACAAATATTGATGAATTTCAAAATGTCAAAAAAATTTGAATGTAAACACACATTTAGCTTATAAACTAAGCTAAAACTCCAGCCTCCTCGATGCAACTCAATACTTAACAGACAGAGGTCAAATCTAAATCATGTTCTTGTCTGAAACTTGAAGAGAAGAGGAAAAGACATAAAAAAAAAGCATACCGGTAGGTATATGTAGAGTTCCATTATACTTATCAACAATGAGAGTTTCTGCTTATGTTGAGAACAGCTTTGTATTAGAGGTTGATATCCTCAGTCTGTGGCCTCCAGCCACAGTTCACCTATCAATGTCATCCAACTTGTTTTGATTGACAGGTAATTATATGGCGGTCACGTCCGGGCACAGGGGATGAATTTATGTTGGGCAAGGACTCTGCAGAACAAGTTGTTCCAGATCTCCAATGGAAAGGGGATTTTCTCCAAATTACATAATTGCTATAGGTTGAAAACAGCAAGGACGAATGATGAGATACTGGCTTATACTTAACCTTTTGTTATTGGTCACAATATGATATTGCTTGCTGGTCCAATCTGTGTCTTGTTTTATTTTTGTGGTTCTAGTCGTGGAAGTCCTTTTACAAATGAATGTGGAACATTACATTTAGTCTAAAGATGGACCTTCTACTCATTTCACTACATTCTTTAGATCTATGTTGAATAGACTCTTTTCTTTGCACCAAAATAATCCTATTGAGTGAATTAAACCTGATTGGGCAAAGCAGTATATTGGCCTGAATCCCAGTGAGAGAGGCAGAAAAAAGCAAAGGAGGAGCAGTGCTATCATGAAACCTGGCGCTCTATACACTTGTTAGCCTGGTTATCCTTAGCTTCATCCTCCAGATGCCCATTTTCAGTCAGTTGATGCACCTTTGGGCTTATTTAAAACTGCACTCACCATTAACCATGGATGGAGAAGTAGAGGCTGCTACTAGTGAAGAATTCAATGTCGTCGGTTTTAAATATTGTAAGTAATTAGTGTTTATGATTCACTCTAGTTGCTGTTATCAACCTGCTCTAACAATGAGAAGGAGGAGACCAAAACAAAGCACCAAAGACAAAAAAGTATTTCTGACATAGGCTACATCCATACTACTACATTTTCATTTGATAACGCATCAACAGTGCTTTGGATACACCTGGCCACCACACTACTACTACTACAACTTGAGCCAAAACGCTCGTGTGAACAGAGATTGATGTAATTTGAAAGCTAAAACTTAAGTTTCAATTGACAATGTAGTATAATGGATGATACAGTCCCTAGGTAGCCAGGAACACAACTCAAAAGGAATACTGATGTTGCTCTATGTCAGCTTTTGTGTTAATAAAGATACAAAACACTGAAAAATAACAAATCTTCATCTGCCATTTCAAAGGGCCAAATACATTTGGCTCATCATTATCCCTCTGCATTCAGTTAATGAAATATGCTGATGAGAACCAAGTAATGTCCACGGGTTATTAAACAATGTGCAAATGATCAACAGCACCATTTATTTAGCAATGACATGAAAATAATATGATTCAGATTTTTATTTTTAGCTGCCTCTTTTTCAAAACTTTCAACTGACTTAATTTCTAAATAACTTTATGAGAAATATTACGATTCGATACAATGAAACTATAATTCTGGACTTCCAGCGTAGGGTTGTATATGAAACACTTTGCAGGAACAGGTTGATATGGCTGACGTTGCACTTTTTGTCTTTGTAATTAAAGGCATCACCACGGTCCTGACCATGACGACACTCAGCATCAGCGCTCGCCACTCCCTTCCCAAGGTCTCCTACGCCACTGCCATGGACTGGTTCATCGCTGTCTGCTTTGCCTTCGTCTTCTCCGCCCTAATTGAGTTTGCTGCTGTAAACTACTTCACCCAAACGCAGATTGAGCGGGCCAAAAAGAAGCCGGCCAAATGTCCCCCGGTTCCGCAAACCACACCCGTCAAGGTCAAGGACACCGAGGAAGTGCTGCAGGTGATTTTTGTTTCCCTCAAAGTGGCTTTGGCAAATAACCTGATAGCACTTTACTTCAAGGAGCACTTACACAGCATGTCCCTTATTATGCGCTTACTGTATCTGGCCTTCAGCATGCACCTTTATAACCGGGAGTGGGTCTGCCTGAGGATTGTCAGCTGTGCTTCTGCTTATAAAAGCTGAGATGATAAAGTTTAGAAGTGCAAATACCGATAGAGCTCAATTGTGTATGTTCTTTCTTCAAACATGTCCAGATATATCCTCAATATACCGGTACTGTTTGTAATTTGACTGATGTGTGGCTCAACTGACTCCACACAGTCGTTGGTCGGTTCTGATAAACCAGTGGTGACACTATAATATGATCATTAGAGGTTTTCTCAGCTTTTCCACTAATTAGTTTAATTTATTTTTTGTGTTGCCACTGAGACTGTCACCTTCAAATTTTACCTACTAGTAATCCCAAACCAGCCTGGACAAATGCAGCTTTTGTATATTTAATTTATTGAATGTGGTGTAGAGACAACTGAAATAATGTGAACCCAAACAGGATCTAAAAACAGCTTCAAAGAGGTTTAAGGCCAATCACAAGGTTTGTTTCTCAGCGATGGTGTTTGCTGCAAAACGTTTTCTTTAGAAATTCTGCTTGAATAAATAGAAAGAATCTTCTATATCTGTATCACCAGTTGACAAAAATAACCATGGTAACCATGGAAGCTGTCTCATAGAGTCAATCGGAGTTTATGACTATGCCATGAATCTATTTTAGAGCTGGTATCGAGAAATAATGTTACAAATCATAATTGGTGTCACTGTTTGACTGTTTATATGGTGGCGTATAAACACTGTAATATACAGACAGGACTGATGTGAAGAGAGAAATGTATGTTTCTTCTATGTTCAGTTCTTCTAAAAGGATAAACTCATACACTAGGTCTATACTGTTAACTGATTATTGAAGCTGACACAGCCCAGCAATGCATATGTCAGTTTAACACTAACAACTTTAAGTTGCTCCCTCCAGTCCAAATCCCAGTGTGGCGTAATCATGCCTGAATGCAGTATAATGACAACAGCACTTCTGTGGATTAGTAGGTTGCCACGGCAACACAGCTTGGGTACATCTGTATAGGTTTCAGAAAGGATCTGGCGCTGGGGGAAGAAATGAATATACACTTTTCCTCGAGAGCAGGTCCTGTTGGCTACGAGGGCCGTGGTGCTCTGATGGTTCCTGCTCCTCAGCCTGTCACTGCCTCCATGATGAGAAGGAAACCACGCAATCCTCACACACACACACACACACACACACACACACAAACATACACACAGACACGTGCACACACGCACGCACACATGCGTATATGCACACACACACACACACACACACACACACACACAGACAAGTACACACACACACATGCATACACACTCACGCACACTTCCCCTGCTGCACATGGGACACAATAACACTGGACTCTTCCAGTTTCAGGGGAATGGATTATTCCTGCAGATGCCTTAGTACCAGCATCACACTCTCATTGCTTGACAACATCAACTCTCAAAGGATAAGCTCCTTTGACACTACACTGCATTACCGCCTCGATGCAACGCTACTTATACTCTATCTTAAGCTTGTGTGAAATGAGGGAAATCCTCGGTAAGTGACATCTGTATTGCACACACTCTGGAGCTGTAATCAGATCAATCTGATGGGGCTTCTGTTGCCTGACCCCCTGGTCAGAACACACCACCTTGCCTGAGTACGCCTCCTGTGTGCTTCCAGCAGGAATGTGACTCAACTCTCAAGTTATTTTCTCTTAAATATAAAAAGTTGAGACTCACATTTTTAACTAAAATCAACAGAACGTTTTTTTATGCCTTCACCATTTAAACATGACGTGCTTAACTCTAAAATCAAAAAGGTATCAGGGTTTAATTTATTTTACACTTTGGCATCCTTGATTTTCTTTTACTTTTAAAAGGATAGATAAGTCTCTTACACTTCATTATGAATTTCCCACTGAAGCAATGTTAAGCAATGTTAATTCGCCACCATAAAATAAAAATTTAGCGTAATCTTAAACTGGACGCTGATATCGGGCGATATTTATTTTTCAAAATAAAATATATCTAAGTACCATTGAATATCAAAGTGCTGCAAGCAGATGCACTGTATGAATGTGTGTGTGATGGGTGAATGTGAAACTGTAGTGTAAAGTGCTTTGAGTGGTCATCAAGACTAGAAAAGCGCCATATAAATACAAATCCATTACCATTACCATATCTGGCCAACACCACTTTTTAACAACATACTTATGCTGTAAAGCATTTTCATGTCTGTTTAAGGACTCTACACACATTTACAGCCGTCATGTTTTTTTCCACCTTCCGATCCCAAAGCACATGAAGCCACCAAAAACGACTTCACAACTCAGGAAATGAGACATTACAAGGAAGTGAATTAAAGTAATTTACTGAAGAGCAGCTATTATCATGAACTTTTTTCAACCACCAAATGTTATGAGTTAATCATATGCTATCCCTAGCTTAGGAAATTAAGCAGTGTTAGCTTTCTGCTGTAGGTTGTATGACGGTTAGCTGGACTTGTGATCACAGTTTCTGATTGTTAGCAAAATGGCAGAATTTCTTTGTGTTTTAGGCTCGTTTCTCCTCATAAAGATAATTTTATGCTTTCTCTGTCGCAGCTAAACCCTGACACCAACGGCAACCTGAGAAAGCGGATGCATTACATTGCCCACCTGGAGGCATGCAGTAACCAGAGGGCCCAGTCCACCACCAGCATTTCGGGAGTGGGAAGAGCCAGGCCTCAGCGACCTTTAGCCAGTGGCGCCAACGGCAGCTCCTCCACCCTCTCCCGCTCCAGCCCCAAGTCGGAGAGCCTGCTCAGCGTGGCGTCCTCCTCGGCCCAGCTGGTGAAGAGTACGCCGCAGGCTGCTGCCTCCACGCCAGACGTGATGGCGGGGACCCCGTGCAAACAGAACACCAGCTCCACGTCACTCCAGCATCTGCTGGTCCCCAAGCTGGAGCGCATCCAGATGATGGGGAACAAGCTGGAGCCGAAGCAGACACCGTGCTCCCAGCCCACCACCGCTGGTATGGGTGGAACCAGCAAAATTGACAAGTACGCACGGATCCTGTTCCCTGTGTCATTTGGGGCATTTAACATGGTCTACTGGGTGGTTTACTTATCAAAGGACACAGTGGTGCATAAAGGTGGTTAGACTTTGCTCTGGAAACAAGAGTGAAAGGTTGTTTCTCTTACCAAATGGAAAGCGTATAAGGATTACACTAGAGGAAACTGTTGTTCTCGCCAAACAGATAAAGAAAATATGCTCGCCAGGCTCTTCCATATCCTAGAGAAGGAACTCTGAATACATTTATATTTTTCTTCTGAAGGTCCTCGAGCATGGACACCAAATTAGAAATATCTGACTCCACACAACTGAGAGAACCTGCACACCGGAATATGCTCTTTATATTACACCATGCCACGTGTGACTGCAAAGGTTTTCATTGGACTCAACTGCCTCATGATCCCTTTTGGCCTGCAGTCAAGATAAAGCATCGGATGGATTTTTTTCATTTTCCTATTTTTGTACCCTGCACCTGGCAAGATGTGTGTGTGTGCCACTATCCTGAAGTGAACTGCAACAGGGCTGTGTAAATATACACATTTATTAGTATAAATGGATTTATATTTAATTATTGCTGTGTGCTACAGTGTCACTATTTTAACTTGTTGCTTTTTGCCAGCAGGCTAGATGATGCTACATTTTGTGTTTAGATAAATGGAGTACACAGGGACTCAAGGTTTCCAGGGACTCTCTGTTTAGACTAGAAGTCTCTTAATTCCTGAATCGTGGCCAGATGACGGTCCAAGTCAAATGAAACAGACGAGTGTTTGTCAGAATGAAAGTCGTCTAGGCTGAGTGGAGCTTTGGACCCGATCAGCTATGAAAAGCCTCTCTTGTACAGTACCGACTTGCAAAGCATATTTCTATATACTGGATTAACTAATCTGGAAATACAGAAGATGAGTTTTTTAGGATTGGTCTGGCAGAACGTAGTAAAGACAAGTTATTAATTCATGTAACAGTAGGATTTAAGCTTCTTTCCTGCCATAATGGAAAAGCCAAATAGTAGACGGAGATTGTGTGAGTGGTTAAATACAGCCATCGGCTGAACAAACAGAGAGAACGGAGAGTAAAAGCATCAGTCAGCAGATAAACTGTGAGGTGAATGTTTGTTAAGAGACATTCTGGTTTGTAAAATAAAAGACTGGGGCTGAACTGTTCTATTGAAGCTCTGCAGGAGGCATCTGCTGTGATCCACCTTCTTAAAATGAGTCTAACAGATGTGAGAAAGAATCTGCTTTAGTTGTTTCTATATTCACTCAGTTTAAACAAATCTTACATTATTTCCCAGCATTTCATTTCATGTACTGGAAAATTCTTATTTATTCCTCCACAAGGTCTATGATGCAGAGTCATTATCAAAGCTGCACTGCGGCTTGATCAAACCAGACACATTTTGAAGGTTGAGCATATGAAAGAGCGTCATCATGTTAGGAGTCTTAAGTAGAGGAGCCTGCTGATTTCAATCATTAAGTTGCTGTTATTCAGCTCGACTTAAAATAATGGAATTGATTAACCAGTTAGTTCACCCAAAACTTAAAATGCACTCATTATCTACTCACCACTATGCTGATGGAGAGGTGGGTGAAGTGTTTGAGTCCACAAAACTCTTTCAGGGTTAAACAGCGTTGCAGCCAAATCCAATACAATTGAAGTAACTGGTGACTGATTCTTCAAAACGTAAAATAAACAGCGTCATGGACACCATGTTTTTAGTCGTAATGTCCTCCCTTATCATCCTCCTATACTGCTGCAGTGACTGCAGCTATGGCAAGTTCTTGCTGAACTCATGTCCTAATAATTGTCTGAGCGCAGCACTGCCCCTAGAGCCCTGTTCTTTCTTGAGAGTTCATGTTTTAGAAACACTTCAACATCCGGATTTCCTTTCCTGCTGAGACTTAGATGAGAAAAGCCACTATCTTGTCTGCAGTCAGCTGTCTCATAGCTTAGCTTAGCATTATGACCAGAACAGGTGGAAACGGCTAGCCTGGCTCTTACCAAAGTTAACACAATTCACTTGCCAACCCTTCTAGCCTAATATCTACAGCCTGCTGAGTGAAAGCAACATGTTAGCATAGCAGAAGCAGAAGTCCCTTTGTTTGTTTTATCCATATAGAAACATTAAAAAAGTGTAAAAAGGATAAATAGTGGTTTCACACGGGGGTAGCTCTGTCCCGATTTGGAACGTAAAGCCAATGTGACCCACAAAGGCCGACCCGAAATGAAACCGTTTGGTTTTAGGTGGGGAAGAAGCCTAAAACTAAATCTAAAAGTGTGCTCTTCAAAAATGTTAGTCTCATCATTTCCCCCTGCTTTCAATTTTTAAAAAACAATTTATCACCAGCAGGATATGTTGGTCTGAGAAGGATCCATCCGTTAGGGTTTTTGTTGCTCGGGGTTGGATGGACGCTTTTTTCATCCACGTTTGAAAGCGCTTGCGAAATAAGAGAGCCTGGTGGCACAACGCTGATGCATTCATTCTCTAAATGATGCGGACTAGAAATTGGGACACAACTAATGCACCTTTTCCTCCGTTTCCATTCTGTATTCTAAGCTAAGCTAATCTAATAAGGTTTATATTGTCCAAAGAAATTAATTTGTCTCATCCAATTCTCGGCTCGAAAGCAACAATATGTACCTTGCTGTAAAATCCTATAAAATCCTCTTCACCTGGCTTAATCTCCCTTGCAACAAAACATGTGGCATCACCCAACAAACACATAATACCTGTAAATCATCTGTAGTGGTCGCTTCAGGAATCTATAGATGAGGGTACTTGAGGGTCAGAACCCCTTCACAGTTTATCTGTATTTACCATACACAAAGTTTGAAGATGGATGACATGACAGCCCCCTAAAAGTCAAGTCAAAGTGTTCCAATCCTCCCTGGTAGCTGGCTGCAGTATTGGTCATAAATCCGGCCTCCTCCATTTAAAAAAAACAACAATTTAAATAGACTCATTATCGACCCCTATGCCAATGGAGGGGTGGGTGAAGTGTTGAGTCCACAAAACACTTTTGGAGCTCAGAGGTAGACAATGTTTCAGTCGCAGCGATCCCCTCTTCAGACGTAATAAAACAACAGAAAAAAAGATAACATTCCTCCATACTGCCCGTGTGGTGTCATCCAAGTGTCCGCAAGCCCCGACATTCATATTCGACTAGAAACAAAGTAAATTACTCCAAGTTATAAGCGTAAAAGTCCGCTACCAGAAGTACGAAAACTAGCGTATTCCGAGTGTGCTCTTGTAGTCAGAGTTTGTGCGGTGTTCAAGTGTGCCTGTGCAAACGTAAACGATATCAGAAGACATATAGGCCAAAAACACGGAGTAAATCGAATACAAGTGTCGGGGCTTGTGGACACCACACGATCAGTATGGAGGCAATAATGTTTGAGGAAAAGTTCACGGTTGACTTCAATTGTAATGGATTCTACTCTAACTTAGTAGATCTGAGTAGATAATGAGGGTATTTTAATTTTTCTATGAACTACCCCTTTAAGGCTCATTTATGCCTCCTTTACATATGAAAATACATATGTCTCTTTCCATCATCTCTGAAAACAAGTCCTTTACGTTGGCAAACAATGGATCCACATGAGGGCAGCACAGAGTTGAGAGTTTCTGAAAACAACAAACTCTTCAGGTGCGTTTCAATCCAGGAGCCAGGTAGACTGGGAAGGATTAACTGAAAGCTTCACCAGCTAGTTTTAAAGTCCCTTTGTTTTTTAACATTTGTATTGTACGATTGATTTGAAACATGATACTACAGCATGTGTCTAATTGCTTGTCGGAGCTGAAACCTCTTTAAGTCTCATCTCCTTGTCTCATGTTTGACTCTGGCTCCAAATGTTCAAGATGGAGGCGTTCATATCCAATATATTTTAGCCTTATTTGCGAATCCTTTTTACCGTATAGTACTTCCTCATTAATCAGGTCTTGAAGTATATGGGATTATAATGTTGACACAGGAATCACAAAAATAATGCTCAATAAATAGCATGCATTTCCTTTTGGCCCCTTTGTTCTCCATTATTCACTGGAGAGCATTTGTAGGAGTTAAAGGTTGAGGTCGGTGGATGAGCTCAGCTCCACTGTACGCCTGACTAAGATGTCATATGACTAAGGTGGGTTTGGGGCCTCGTGATGTAGTGGGCGCCCAGTTTCCCGCTCTAATAGCCGTATCATCCATGGAGACATGGTTGTTGGCCACTGTCGTTCGTCTGGTCTAACAGGAGCGATGATGCTGCCACTGTGGTGAGCAACACCCGGGCTGATGGACAGATCAAGATGCCTGCCACCACTCGCCCCTCCTAAACACAGGCATGTGTGAAATTGATTTTGCAGTCACCTCCCTGTTGGTCCCTCCCTTGTCTCTGGCTCTCACAACAGTGTACAAAATACCTCTCATCAGAGAAACACAGAACATCCATGTACTAATGAGGACTCTGTCAACAACAGATTGATGCTCAGTGTTTATGCTGCTCTAAATGTGTGCATGATCGATGGAGCTGCCAACAGCAGGTTGTGGGCTTTTCTGTTTCTTACTTTCTTTTATTTTTTCTCACCAACATGCTGTTCTGGATGACAGGCAGACAGATAGTTAAACACCCTGCGCAGGCCTGCTGCAGCTCTGACAGCTGACACATGGCAGGTTTGTGGAAAGTTCAACAGATTCCTGAGATCAAACTCTCAATTAATCATCATCATCTCAGCTGTCGAAACGGTTCAGAAGCTTTTTCACAAACTAGCCGGTGCAGATGGTGTAAAATGGGACATTCAGTGTATATTGGAACAGTGGTGAAGGAAACCACAGCGCACCACTCCCTCTAGTGGCTCAACTCTCCCCATTTATTCTGAACACAATGCTGTGAGAGGATGTGCTTTTCACTTTAACACCAATCAAAGAGTACAAGTGCTACTTGTATAATAATCCTGCTTGTGACTAGCAGAACTGTTGGAGTCATCGCGTGCAGGATACAGAGACTTAAATGTAGATTACTGATACAGGACACTTTTGCATATTGTTTTGCATATTGTTGATCTCATTAAAAACCAACCAAATTATATCAGTGAAATGAAAATCAAGCTACATTTTCAAAATAAATGTATCTATTGACAAAAGCGTGGTTGAAATTTCAATTCAGTCCTTTGAAAGAGGATTTCAGGTTTTTTATTAGTTGTTCAAAAGCTTGTTTTGCTTTAAAATAATTCTCTCTTACTGACTTTATTATATGAATATTAGTTTAATTTTAGTGTCAGGGTTTATAAAAAGGTACTGAATGTAAAGGTAATCTGACTCGCCTTATTTTTGAGAAAATAAACAGAAATTCCTCACACTCATAACTCAGTGAATTAAAAATGTTTATGATTATATTCCATGTTAAAATATCATTTTAACTATCCTGGAATCCATTACTCTATCAATGCTTTAAATAACCCTTTGCTTTCTGTTAATACAATAGCTATCTAAAAACATGTCAAAATATGAATTTGATTCTCTACAAACAATACAAATCAAACTCTACCAGTTGAACAACTTTTATGATGACAGTCTATTTACAGACACAACCAAGAGAGTAGGAATAGATGTTGACTGTTTTATCGCGCACACACTGTACAGAAAGCAAGGACATCTTGATGATAGACCACTAGAGGGAGCTAAATGCCATCACATGGTTCAGTACATCATCAACAAACTGGCTGGTTCACTTTTGATGTAATGTCTGAATTGAAAGACGGAATCATAGTATGAATGGATGGGCGGGGGTTAAATAATCCTAATCATCCTTTTAATTTCTGAACTGTGCAATGAAAGATTACTTCCACTCTTTTCTCACTTTTTGTCTGATGCTGTATTCGTCCCATGTGACATGGGCTCCCTCCACGTGCAGCCTGTGCATCTTAGTGGTTGAATGTGTAACCCAACCTCACATAACCCAGTTTTGGGAACGCTACAGGGCAAAAAACAATCTCCAGTAAGTGCACGCTCAGGGTGGCTGATAGGATAATGCAGTTTGCAATATAGCCTACCTACGTATATACCAAGTTAGATGACAGTCATTATGAAGAATAGAAAAGGAAAGCATGTCATTGATTTATTTTTTGTGTGTGTGTGTGTGTCACATCATTTACGCACAGAATGTGAAGAGCCATAAAACCCTCGTATTATCTGCTGGTGCATCTTTGCACTGGTGGGTTTCAGTGATGTGGAACAATGATCTCAGGAGTCATGATCCTGATTATACTCTTGATGATAATACTCAGTAGAATCACCACTTAAAGCAATATTTAGACAATTAGATAAGCCACACACAGACAGCAATAACTGTAAACAACCCCATAGAACATATGTACACAACCTTCAATGGCTTCCTTACATAAACTAATGCTGCATCGAAGACTCAATCAAATGCTTCTCCACTCAGAATTTAAGAGTCAATTCATTTAATAATTCAACACATAGTCAAACACTAACAGACCCTGGAGTTGTACTAATATTTTGATAAAAGTGCAGATCTTTGAATGCTCTGGTTTGCAGAGGATTTTCTGCAACATTGGCCGATGGAAACTGACTGAAAAATTGTGTACTAAAATGTTGATACCAGTTTGTATTTGTCTCAAAGCTGAAAACAAACTATGGTTGTAACTGTAGATTATTCCAATTTGAACTCTCTGTCATCAGCTCAAGATATTTTTTTGAACTGATGTTTAATTTATTAGTCCTTATCTATTGCAATGTTTTGAAGAAACACAATTAAACCTGTTAAACTAAAGCCTGTTCGTTGTTGTATATTGTGAAATTTGCTTAAACTGGCAACAAGGAGACTGAATTAAAGATGGAGTTGGTGATGTTAATTCATTACACTTGTTGTCAAACTCTGCTAATATCTCCTCACTAGCTGTATGGTCTGTGTGTGTGCTGAGAAGAAATTTGGTTTTACTACCCAGTCCTGGCCAATCAGCTACAATGGTATTAACGCTCGTGCCCAGGATGAAGATCTCTGAATGGTCATAAACAGTACGTGCTAACTTTACGCCAATCCTCTTTCTCCGAGGGAGTTTTTGTAAAACATCACTTGTTAGAAGATAATATGTTAATTCCTCTACCTTCTACTATCAATGATACACCTGTCTGAGAACAACTACTGTCCGCCACTGGAAATGCTAACAACACAATTTCACAGGATGTTATACCCACAATCATGGAAGCACTCAACGTGCTCAGTGCTGTAGCATCATGGACTTTAGCTAACCCAGAGACAATAACAAAATAATGACACGGTGAAGACCTGTGTGGACATGGGGAAGCTTTGAAGATTGTGCATGAATATGGGGGGTGGAGCTTCTCAAGGAGCAGTGAAGGGAGGGGTGTGTCTGTTTTCAAATATCAACATGGTGTAAATGTAGCCATTTCCAGTTGAATCTGCATGTCGAGGCCTCAACAGGTTTGAAGAATCATTCCCCAGTTTCTTCAATTGTAATGGATTTGGCTGCAACACTGTTCACCCTGAGACTCCAAAGAAGTTCTGTGAACTCAAACACTTCACCCAACCTTCCATGAGTAGAAAATGTGGGCATTTTCATTTGTAGTTGAACTATCCCTTTAAGTACATGTAAGCTGTTAATTATAACAAGCACAACTGTGTAGGAAAGACTGAGTGTTGGATGATAATTAGCATCTTCCTTCAGCACTGTGTAACATTGTTAAGAAAAGTGTTGTTTATTGTTACATCAAACAGCCCATTTCACATGACACATAGTAATTAGACGTATTGTTACCTCCACCAAGGAGGTTGTGTTTTCACCCCTGCATTCGTTTGTGTGTTTGTTTGTAATCAGGATTCCACAAAAACTACTGAACAGATTTCAATGAAACTTGGTGGAAGGATGTGGGTCATCGAAGAAACCATTACATGTTGGATCCAGATCAGAGGGAGGATCCAGGGATGTTTTTTCACTTTATTCAACATTGTGAGACAGTGAGATTTTGATAATTCATTGAGCTTTATGAAAAGATCTGTAAGATTTATAAAAGTTATATCTACGAGTATTTGGAGGTATTTCCTCTACTGAGTGCCATTCTTTTATAAATAAATCTATTGGTTAGTGCATATTTGCAGTTGACACAAGAGATGGCGTCATATCAAATCACCATTAAACATGTCCACTACAGAAATCTCCATCTCTCACTGGAAAAATATCCATGCTAACTGTATATGTGCCAGTGCTATGCTATGACTACATTGACAAGCGTCAGTTAAGCTGCTTACTCAGATATAGAGGGCTAACTTGATAAGCTTGCATTGGGGAGAAGTGCGGATGTTGACCGGACATACTGTAAATTAACTATTAGCATGAAAGACACAACCTCAAGAGCATATAAGGTATAATGGATCTGAAATACTTCTTTGCTTTATTTCAGCAAACATGGTCAACAACCTCTTACTCAGCATCCACATACACTAAAACAACTTTGCAGACGTATCAATGTGTTTGGATGAAGGACATCACATAATTCAGATCTCGAAAATGTCAGCGCAACAGTGTATAACCAGAGCAGAAGACAAAGAGGAAGCTATAAAAGCCCCCCCCCCACCCCCTCCTCTCCCTCAGCCCTCTCCTTCCCTCTGTTCATGCTCAGAGAACAGCAGCTGGTCCCGCAGCCTGCCAGGTTTCTGTCACAGCTCATCACATGCAAAGCTGGTGACCACCATTGGATTCCTGCCAATAAAAAATGAAAAATAAAAATAACTTTTATGTTTCTTTTGATGAGTGGTAGTATCAGCGTCAAGAAGCGAACAGTGTAACATTTACTATGGACTCAAAGGAGAGTTCCTTAATTCCCTCCACTCTTTGATACAGGTCATTACTGAAAAACTTATCATTGATTTATATCAACAAAGGATTGAATTACTTCATTTATTGTGAATAATGACAACATAATTATGGATATTTTATTTATATAACAGATCCCCTCTAAATCTTAGATACTGGACCTTGAAGTGACCTGTTTACAGCAGAGATGAGCGTGTCCCAGTCCAAAATGAGAAAACACTTGCACCTTAATATAACAATTTGTGCAAATCCAATGCCAGTGTATATACAATTTTACTTAGTTATAGCTTTAGACTTTTTTGGATATGATAACATCAAACTGAACAGTTCAAACTGTACGTTCAGCTTTTTGAATTTGTGTTAATATTAAATGTGAGTTATACAATACTGTCTCCACAGTATGAGACAGCAACAAAACAAAGTAAAATGAGTTGATAGGAGCTGACAAACATAATGAGATGCACATGCAGCTGGTGTCTCTTCCTGCTCAGGTAGAAACTAAAGCAGAGGAAACTAAACTGTCTCATTGATTTACTTTTATACTGTTAAATAGAGAACAACAGAAAATCTGTGTTAAAGTTGAGAGGGATTAGGCTGTTTATGTGCAGCAATGAATAAATAAGTAAAATATACTGACACTAGTATAATTATAAAACCTTTATTTTATATTATACATAATAAATAGAGTGATGACACATTTTACATGAGTTTTGACAGCTTGCGGTCATTAAAATGTTTTATGATGAAAAAAGAACTACAAGCACAAATTTAGACCTTCAAGATGCTAAACTAACGCAAGAAAATAACAATAACATCTAAAATGATAGATGTATATAAACAATCCTCACAGAAATCAGTGTAAAAAGTTGTTTATGTGAGAAACACAAACATTTACAGGTCTTCAACCCCACATCAGGTCAGAGGTTTCATCACAGTTCTTTTACAGGGAAATCCTTTTTTACCCTTTTTTCACAAAAACTGAACATTAACACAGAGAACTGACTGATTAATGAGCAGAGAACATTAAAGCGTGTCTAATTCCGCACACTCTAGTGGCTGTTTGAACTAAAGTAAAGTATTGGTACTGTAATGTACCAATGAACTTTAAAGCGGCCTATGTCTGCCTGCTACTGCCAGTACCACTCATCAAAGACATGATCTAAATGCTGTATAAACCCTGGAGGTTAAAGATCTGTAGCATTACACAGGAAACAAAACACTACTTTTATATACGATTATACGATTATATCTATTTGGGCAAATCGTCTTTATCCAATGCAATGGACGGCTAGATTTTTGTTAAATGAAGAGAGAAAGGGTCAAAAGATCTTTAGTACAAAAGGTAAGTTTCAAAGAGAAAAACATTAAATTCTTTATATCTATCTGCCCATAGTCAAATGAACATCTGTAGAGCATATCTAAATATACTGGAATAAGCAAAATAAGATACATTTAACTTCTATTTTAACTATGGGCTGTTAGATTAAATACCGATTTGACGCCACTTTTATACACTTTTATTTAAAATCAGAGGAAGAGACTGAGATAGGAGGAATCACTGGAAATGTCCACAATTCCAGGCCTGTTCACATTTTAGTTTGTACCATACAACACTTTTCCTCCTAAAATGAACAATAAATGACAATTTGTAAACTGCAGGGTTTCTACCTACAGGATGTCAATATTTTGTTGTGCATAAACATGTTTGACAAATGAGAGATGTAGTGGCCACTCATGTTTTTATACAAGCCATACAGGAGATATAATACAAACACACATATACTTGTAAAAAGGTGTTTATGCCAAAGAGTATTTATCAGCTTTGTAGCATTTAAGTGACACAAAATAAAAACCCCACATAGAGATCTAAAAATGTCCTCTGCTGAGTTTCTCTGCTGCTCTGTGAGACAGAGATGTTTCCAGCATATGACAGCGTGCTATGGAAACCAGGTGTGAGAGCCCACGGTTTAGCTCGCTGCTGTTTGTACACACGGGCTCAGCAGTTAAATTTAGCCGTGGATAAAAAAGGAATTATTGTAGACACTCTGCAGCTGAAGATGGCAGATGCAATATGACTGCCAAAACGCTGGCTTCAGTTTCCTTGGTAACCTGAGGGAAATTAGCCACGGCGAGTGCAGAAAACTCCTGCTACACAAAAAAGCCTTGGCAAGGTCACAAGAGCGACCTTTTAATTTTTATAAGCTACGAGTGATTCATCTATTGCATTATATAAGGCACAGAAAATAGGATGCAGAGATTTGTCTGTAGTGTTTTGTAAAAGTGAGATCATCTAGAAGCCCGATAACGTGAACTCTGAGTGAACTTTTGTTTGTCTCTATCTGTGGTGCTCTGGGCTCAGGGCTGAGGTGTTCTGCACTGAAACACACCCTGATCCTTGACACCATCTGTAAGCATCAGCAGGAATATATGTGGGACATTTAATCATCTTATTTAAATTCTTATTTCACATATCATGTGTCTAAATTCATGTTTAAATTCTGCTGGTTTCATAACTGAATCAGAATAAGTTATGCAGACAAATATCTTTTAAAATAAAGGCATTGATTTATATATATATATATATAATATTATAATTATGTATTTTTCATATTACATTATATTATATTTATTTGTATTTCATTTTCTTGGACAAAATACTACTTTATATATGTGTGTCTTTGTACTGAAATTAAAACATACTGTCTCTGTAGCTTCTCCATAAACTGACACATCTTCATTATTCTTAAAGTTTCTTCAATATATCACAGATTTTGAACAGTTAATACCATGGTCTATTTTTGGTCTCTGGCTGAGTATGATATTTTCCTCCAGCTCTCATTTTTCTTAACTGTCCGGCATGAACATAAACATGTCCATTTGTCACCTCTTACATATTGATTTACATGCCTTTCCCCCGAGCGGACATCTTGGCATTTTGTCAACTGCAGGTGTAACTAATAACATTAGCGACGGCTGCATCCCATTTAGTCGTTCCAGCGTAATGATGTGTCAGCTGCTGGGATTGTGGGTTTGACAAACAGTTTCTGAGGGTGACCTATCTCTTTAAGAGTGTCAGAGCCCCTCGATGGGCTCCTCATCTTTTTTCTCTCACAACATCTTTCTTCTGCCATGCATGACTTGTTGCCGAGGTAACAGGCCTGAGAATGGTTTTAGCATTTCCAGCTCTGCCTGGGGAATCAACTCATGCTGACACACAACTGACAACAGCACGTTGTACGACTGGCTCAGGTATATCCCCCCCAAAATGTCAGCACAGTCGCACACCACCTGGTGCCACTATATAATATGAGAATCAAATGATATTGTGTGTGTGTGTGTGTGTGTGTGTGTAGCTTTAACGTCATATAGAAAGTCAAACCTGGTGATGGAAACGTGTATGTACGTCTGTGTGGATGAGTGATGTCTGGAACATTACCGTGTCTCTCCAGCAGAGGGACGTAATGTGTGTGCATGTGTAAATTTGTGTGAGCGTGTGCGTGCATGTGAGTCATATCCCCCCACATGGCTATTAAGCAGTTTATTCTGTTCTACAACAGATACACAGACAGCCCTTATGAGGTATTGACTCTATTTAGATGCACCGATTCATTTTGGATTGTATCGATGCAGCAGCTGGCTTTTCCTTCACCAGCTTTTTTGATTGAGCTGCTCCCCCACTTACTGAGAGCACATCAGTCAGCCGCTGCCTGTCTGAATCTGCATTTGAATTGCTCCCTTGGTATTCTCACTGTTTACAGGTAATTTGCTGTCGGAAAATAGCGGCTGTAAAAGAAAAGGGTTAATGGACATCTAGGTTACCGGCAAAAGGACAGATGGGAGTTATCAGCCCCCCATTTATCATACTTAAAATTAATTACACTGCATGTTTGGATGGCACTATTTGTATAAATGTGTGTCATCAGGAAAAATGTGTGCTGTAACACAATCTTTTATATTAATCCGGGACTGTTCTTAGATATCTCCCTTCGTCACATCATATTTCATTGTTTTCCTTGAAACCATGCTGACATGATTTTTTTTAATAAAATATTCACAGCCACCTTTCACCCAGAAATTATTTGCTCACCGTCCTCTGCATGGACCTGATCAATATGCATTGTCACTCAAAGTGTCCAACCAGGACAGACGCAGGCCTGGTGGTACTATGATGCAACATCTTGCAATAAACAATGTGCTGTAAGACCATGTAACCAGAGGCTAGCAGTGCGAGTACAATCTAAGTTCAGAGGAGAAAAGAGAAACACATGCAAAACCATGACTACACAGTTTAACAAAATGAGAGATTTGTTCTTTTTCCCCTTTTGTCCTTGATGCTGTTGCCTTCCCCTAGCGTGTGTGCCCTACCTGCCTTCTTTGCTTGACCTGATGAAGGGCCCGAGGCTCACCATATTGAAATGACCTGCGTCATCGATCACCTGTCACAGCTATGGATTAGAGCTGAGATTAATGGGACAACCCTCTAATCAGAAGCATAGCATAGGAAGGCAGTGACTGCTTGATAATGGTCCGACCCCTGGGGTCCAGTGAGGTCTGTTTTGATCTGTGTGTGTGTATGTGTGTGTGTTGGAGGGCGTGGGGGATGGGGGTGGGTGTTCAGACTAAAGACTATAGTTAATTGGATATGGCTGGGTCAGTGGTTTGGGTTAAGGTTAGAGGAAGTCTCCAGGAAATGAATGAAAGCCTCTCTCTCTCTCTCTCTCTCTCTCTCTCTTTGTGTGTGATGTGCTCATTTATCCTCTCTCTTCAACCTGTCACTGTATCTGCCACACTTACCAGATACATAGACTTTTATTTCTCTATGTTTCTTATTAAAACATAACAAAAATGGAATTCCTCCATATTGCCCCTGTGATGTCGTTCACGCACACACCACACAAGCTCTCACCTCTATCCTCCTCCCAAGGGGCATGTGACGACATCAGCGATACTCGGAACTGACCTTTGTTATTACATGAATACATGGTGGAATTTAGGCATTAATGCAAAGAGTAAACATAAATATTTAATTAAGTTTTAATCTCACATGTATTTGATATCAGTAGCATGTACACAAGTTTGTAATATTACATGTTAAACATTAGTTCAGAGGAGAGCGTGACAGGGGATCTGTAGATGGATGTTGAATGAAGCTACATTCATTTATCCAGTAAAGGTGTGGTGCTGAAAGAACAGCTCCCGAAGAAGTCCATGTAGCATGTGGCACAATTCAAGAACAATGTCATGGAAACAGTTTTGATTTTTATATCATTTATTTTCATTAGTGAGTTTCTGTTTTAAAGGTGATTTGGCGAGATGATCCTGCACAGTGTCAACGCTAAATCTATCTAATAGGCTGACTATTTCTGCCCCAGTTCAAACTGTAGTCCTAGCAACAACAAAGTATCAAGAGGGCCATTCGTTCTCTCTGTCTCCCCCTCTCACACAAACACACACATGCAACAAAGACAAACACCTTTTCTTTAATCCAGTTGATGGTTGGACCCGCATGTTGATTTTGTGATTCTTCCCATCAAGTTGATATCAAAGCTTTTCCTTACATTTTTTTCACAGCAGCTGAACAGTTAACCTTCAACAATATGAATCAATCATCAGTTTTTACATCTAAGACTGTTTTGAGGAGCACCTTCTATTATTATTGGATTTTTTGAGGATTTTCCATCGCAGAAAATAAAAAGGTCCAAAAATGAACACAAGGCAAATTAATCAAGGTTCTGGTGAGTCTCAATACATATATCGAGGTACATCACTCACAACATGTCACTGTGTTGAAACGTGTGTGATTCATAAAACTGCTTTTACTCTGTTAAGGTAAAGAAGAGATTGGTATCAAAGTAAATCATTTTTGGTGGGAAAAACACTCTGTAACACTGCATCAGAAGGGTGTAGCCTAGTAGCTTGCAGGCATCGCAACACAAATTCACACTTGAGAGAGTGAATAAACATGTTGATTTGGTTTCCAGGCTACTAGCCACAAAAAGGAAACAGTATAAAACATAAAGAAAAGAAGCACTCGTCTAATGCATTGCATCCACTGCTGCAACACAATGTCACTATGCAGCAAGGCCAGTTTCCCATGTGCAGGGACAGAGGTTCTCAGAGGTCCTTGAAGGGGCCCATATTTTAATATAATTTCATTCAAGTAACAGACTGAGAGAGACCATGACTATTTCGGTCCTGAAATAAATAATCTAAGCTAAACAAAACTCTTGTCGAATGGGCGCAAAGGCTAGAGGACCACCGCTGTAAATACAAGAAAGACAATAGATAAATACAGATCATTTAGCATTTTTACCTGAAGTTCAGCCAACCACAACTCATTGGTATAGTTATCTGGAACCTTATAATGTAGTTTCAGTTGTTATGGACAGTGTGCATTTGTTTCTTCTATATTCCTTTTAGAGAACATTTCTTGGAGCAAGCTATTTCTCAGAAATCATGCATTTAAAATATGGGGATAGGTGGACATGTCCCCGTGTGTAAAAGAAACCCAAATGTAGCAAACGCAATATGCTCCATTTCCAAACTTGCCATTTCCATCAGTACAATTCAATGACAGATTTTTTTTTACATAAACAACGTGCCACTGTGTTATTGACCGAGACTGGACACAACATCCATCAGCATCATCACATTCCAAGATCTGAGCTGGGGGAGGAGGAGGAGGAGGAGGAGGAGGAGGAGGAGGAGGAGGAGGAGGAGGAGGAGGAGGCTCAGTTGAAACCAAACTACCTCTAGGACCCAGTGTCTCTCCTCCTCCTCAGCCTTTGTAGTTTTTGTGTGGAGATGAGGGAGACTGAGATGTGCTCCTTGCTTATCACGATTCACATCGAGCTTCTACACTAAGCTGAGGAGGATGCCGAGCAGGGCAATCTGAAGCCAGGAACCTCTCCCAACATACTGCTTGTTTTTTTTATTTTTTTATTTCATTTTTTAGTTGATATTTCATTCCATTTTTTTGTTATAAAATCCTCATATGAAATTTGAGGACACAATGAAAGCCAATGCATTCCGGGTGCATTCCTGCTGCTGGCTGGGACTATGATTTATCACCAGCTTTGTTCTCATGACAGACCTGCGCTCGTTCACTCTCACCTACACACCGGGAGCGAGCGCTGAATTCTCCGTAACTTTCCTGCATCTTCGACGACCCCCGCTGCAGCAGGTACTTTGTGCACCTGAGGTGAGTCTGCTCTCCCCCACGGCCACAGACACAAAGGATGAAACCCTGTAGTCGTATTTGTGATGTGAGGGGATGCAGGGGGAGCGTGGGAGAGCAGCCCCTGCACGTCCGTAGTGTCTGATATTATTGGCTATTTTCTGCATTTAATCGTGTAAATCGCGGCTTGAAACGGATGCACTGACTTGATCCAATATTAATGTTGAGCGAGTGGAGGCGTGGGACGTGTCAGTGAATACTAATTACTGTCAGTGGCTGTCACCGCTGCTGCTGCTGCTGCTGGTTCTTCTCACCCCCTCCTCATGTGCGCTAAAGGGAATCCCCCAGAAATAAGTGATGGTTCTAAAGATCGCACAGTTCACATCTGGAGCCGGTTTCACTGATGCTCGGCTGTCCTGTTGTGTGTAGGTGTGTGAGCAGCCATGTGGAGCAGAGGCAGCGCGTCTCTACTGGTCTTCAGCCTGCTGGTGCTCACTGCTCTGTGGACGACCAGGTGAGTCTGGGGGCCTCACAGGCCGAGCACCACACGCTCTGTCTCACGGGGGGAGACCCCAGGTCATACTGATAATAGTGATAAGAAATGCTGCCCTTTCGTGGACAACACTGCCACCAATAGTTTTGTAAAAAGCATCATTAGAATTCGGTTTGTTTATAAATTTTTTAAATAAGGCAAGGTATTCACTAATGGTTTTCACATGATATGTCACGTTATCACATCATGTGTCTTTGGAATTCGTCAGAATGAATAAAAATAGCCTAATAATAATGAACTGTATTTACAAGATACAATGTACAATTTAAAAATAAAGAAAAATGATGGCAAACAATTTAGAGTAAAAATACAGAAAATGTTACAGATGAGAAAAGAGTACCCTGAAAATAAAATAAAACAAATCACTGTAAATTGATTAAAATAGACAGGAGAACAAGGAGAAAGCCAACCCACAAAAATGTGTCTTCAAGAGCGGTTTAAAAATGGACAAGGAGTCTGCCAGGTGGATCTCCTCAGGGAGATTGTTTAGCAGCCCTGACAGAGTAGGCCCGCTCACCTCTGGTACTCAGTCTGGACTGTGGAATGGTGAGTGGATCCTTCACTGAGGACCTCAGGTTACCACAAGGCACATATAGTGTCAAAAGATCTGAAATGTACTTGGGTGTCAGTCCAGAATGGGCTTTAAAAGTCAGCTATAAAATCTTAAAATCAATTCTAAAATTTATGGGAAGCCAATGAAGGGAAGATAAAATTAGAGCAATATGTGCTCGTAAGTGAGACGTCTGGAAGCTTTTGTGAATGGCACAGAGGAGACTGCATACTTCCAACAGTCTAACCCTAACCCAGCCTCCTTATGAAACCACATTTAAATCACTGAGCTGGATTTTTTCATGGATCTGCACCAAATGCATGCATATATATATTTCAATCACCTAAACATGCCCTGTTTTTTTCATCGAGATCAATGAATAATTCCCTTTAAAACTTATCTCACAATGTTCGAGGAAGTAAAAAAATCCCTGGATCCACCCCATGATCCAGATATGCAACAAAAATGTTACGAGTTTCTTCTTTTAATGAGTTCCTTCTTCTTCTTTTCTTCTCTTATTTATTCACCATCCGTGAATCTGACTAATAACCTCTTCGGCACAGATACAAACAAAGACGACCAATGTAAGAATCATTGGGGATCATTTAAATGAGGTCATTTAATCACTGTTGTGGCCTAATGATCAAGTGAAGTACACAAGGCCTACAGAGAATTTCTGAGGGACTGCCAGATGGCAATTCTACTGTCTATAGTACTATAGGTCTTTTCACAGTATGTCACGGCAAGAAAAGCACAAGTGAAAATGACAAAAGAGGTTATGCTCAGTTTTAATTTTCAAATTAGTAAAATTGTATAAACTATAGTGCCATGTTCGCTCAGCCTCTTCTTGCTGCTTTCTCTCTCTCTCTCTCTCTCTCTCTCTCTCTCCTCTCTCCTCTCTCTCTCTCTCTCTCTCTCTCTCTCATACACATAGACAGCACACTCGCCTGTCATCTTCAGACAGGCCAACCAAATCCCACTGCATTAATGGGCCAGTAGATGGTCAAAAAATCCCTTAAGTTTTTACCACTGCTGTCATTTTCTTCACCGAGCCTCTCTGTGTGTGCCCATCATTCAGGGTGTGCATGAATACGTGCTGCACGTGGACTGGGCTCACTGGCCCAGTCACTGCTCAGTCCCACCAAACAAAACCTTGTTCATCAAAACGACGCAAAGCCTCAGAGCTGTGGGATATTTATTATTTCATCTTTTAATCTGGAGCAAAGTATAGGCTACTGAAAATTGAATTCTTTGCTGTGGAGTTGGACCTTTTTGAAGTTTAGCAATGCATCTGAAGAATGAGAGAAAAACAGCAAAGCCTCCCCCTGGGATTTGTCCTGCAGTAATTTAAGGCTGGAGTCTGTGTCCTGCTAACAAGTAGACCAACACCATCGAAGATACAAACATACAAACAGCATATGTTACTGCATAGGATACAACTGAGATTTTCTTTTCAAATGTAAAAGTCAGCAGTTTGGGCTTTGCAGCTATTTTGCCCCTGGTTGGTTTTGTGTTTTAAAGTTGGAATGACTGCTTTTATAAATGTTATGATATTTATAACCTAAACACAGAGGAGACACTAAAGTAAAATTAGAATATATATATTAATTCCTCAGTATATGTAACATATGTGCTTAACTACATTAATTAGGAAATCTGTCAAACGAGCTGCTAGTTAGCTACTTTGTTAGCTAACGTTAGCAGTCTAATGTTAACATAATAACTTATCTATAGGTTTATGGATGATCATAAAACAGCCCAAACATATGTGTGTGTATATATATATATACACAATATCTACAACTCATATTGATTAGTGTTATTATAAATCTGACTGTTGCTTTTCAAGAAAGCACATTTGAAAATATGAGATCAAATATTCTTAGCCTAGCAGCATCAGTAAGTCGGCTCCTTTAACCCAATACATTCAGTAATGGTATTTAGAGAAATGAGGTCCAAACAGAAAATACTCTGATTTGTAAAATGATTAATATGAAATATCCTCTTTTCCTGCTTCAAGTCAAATATGCCCCTAACCTAAGGCTGTTCCAGCCGGGCCGATGACGGATGTGATTTCATCTATGATAATGTTTATCTTTAATGTTATACCTTATCTGAATTTATTTACCATGATTCTCTAGCACTGATTAAATTAGCATATTCTGTTGTGTTTTGGCTCTGAGATCAGATGGCACACAAATGTTCTGCCTTGAACTGGGTCATCCGTGTGTAACAATGTGCATGTATGTGTGTGTCTGTGTGGGCATGTATGGAGCCTCTGTCAGATGATAACCTCTTTTCTCTCCATAAATCAAAAGCCTCTGAGGGGAACAGCTATGCATCCAAAGACATTTCAAATGTAATCATAGGTTTGTTTGTGGAAGTTGGCCTCAGCTGGTCATGCTGTTGTGTGTCTGTGTGCCGACTAGATCAGTGAATGCCGACGCCGCATCTGATGCCTTCAAAACCAACATCACCCTGTTCACACGCATCCTGGACAGCCTGTTGGATGGATACGACAACCGTCTACGGCCTGGTCTTGGGGGTAAGGAACTGATGTGCTATAACTGGATGTGCAGAAGTATTATTATTCAAAATCTGTGCAATTCATACAGTCTAATTTTCGGTTATGAAACATCCAGTCTCTGAAAGGCTCATTTGGAGTGAGAGCATTTCATTTAACATCAGCTTTTGTTGTCTCGATAACCTTTGGCAGCAATCCCCTCGAGAATAAACTGACAAACACACTCTGTGCACAAAACATTTAGGTTATATAACCCTGACTCCACTTCCTGGAAAGTAACAGCAACCAAAGTGGCCACATTTAACCCTGCACATGGGTTTTATTCTTACAAGACGTTTTGCAGAAAATGTCCACGGAATTCGTCTGATATCTAATGAAAAACTATGTTTACGTGCAATGACGAAATAACGTTTCAGTGTTGTCTAGTTGTGCTCTATGCTTGTAAGGCTAGTTAAGCTGTAAGGAAGATTCATAATAATTTAAATAATGTTCTGGTCTGCCAGATATTATTATCACATTTTTATAATATCTGTAATAAGGAGATAGAACCAGACTCTGAAATTACAATATTGGGATTAACTCCTGGAGAAGTGGAATTTTCTGGTGCACAGATCATTTTGCCTTTTTGTCATCACTGGCACAATTGTAAGTGTTGATTCAGGGATAATTCTCCAAGTCACTTCTACATTCGGATTGGTGGAAACATATTCCAAAATATCTGCAGCTTGATGTCTCAGAGCATTTAATCTCCTACTGTGAACAAAATGTATCAAAACATCCTTTGTGTGTTATTCTTATCGTGAAATAATATATAATGAGTATTCATTCTTAGGGTATGATAGCTTTATGGAAGTTGTATGTTGTGATTTATGTCCGACTGCAATGTCTGTAAATTCACATTTTGGAATGGTTTGTATATGCCATTTTTTGTTGTTGTATGAAGTACATATATTCTACTATATTTACATAATGTAGATTATTAAATTTAGAAGTTTTATTATCAATAGCCAGTAAAAGGAGAATTTCAGAGCTTCTGACCCCTTTCATACATTATAAGCTGCATAAGCATAATAGGCTTTGATAGATCTGGATCCCAGCTCTCGTCACAGGACAGCCGTTCGTTAGTTGTGGAGAATCGTGTCTTCTTATGTGGCCTCTTCTGGTGCCACTCGCTCCATCCTCACCTCTGCCATCATCAGCCATGTTTGGCATCTCATTTCCAGCTGGCCCATCATCCCAAAGCTGAGCCCCTCCCTCAGGATGTGGTGCCATTTGAAATTCAAATTCCTGGGGCCATCAGCCCAGCCCAGGAGCTGCCATATGGGGAACAGACCTCCTTTAGCTTGGGAATGCTCAGTCTGTACAACTGGACCAACAGTATTGATGTTGCTAGCTCATTTCCTGTGGAGGAAAAGCTCGAATCTAGAGCCTATTACTAGAGTAAATCATCAGTTGATATCTTCAGAACCTTTTTTCATCAAATGTACACCAAAATGAATACTTAATGCATCTTTAGAAAATATCAACAGTTAGTATGTTTCCTGGTGTTTTGGGTTAAGCCCTTGAATTGTTGTATAAGGTTGAATCAACAAACTTGTATTGATTTTTCAAAAATGACATGACCTAACCATTCTTCAGCAAAGGCAGATCTGAAGACATAAGTGAGATCAGACGTCTGAAATAAAACATTTAAATAAAACATTCAAACATAAATCAGCAGTTTTCTCAAAAGTGTCTTAAAGTACCCAGAGCACATATATTTTTATCAGACTGGGCCCCAGTGGGAGCTAGACCATCACTCACTGGGTAGTGGTAGTAACGCACTGTACCCATTAATGTACACGGGGCTGACGCCACACAGAGCATTTACATCTGTATGTCTCATCTGTGGGAAAAACATGTTAACGCTTCCATGGACTTGGGTTTATAACACATTTATAAATGGCTGAGAAAAGAGCATCATCACAGCTGCACGTGTGTTCACTCATACATACTATATACATATTCAGGGGTAGTTTTCATGGTTCAAGCAACATGGCATAAAAGATGAGGCCGAATCCCAATGAAGTACAGCAGGATATGTATTGTATGTGCACTCTCTGTGTCAACCATCTCTATTTTACTGTTTAAAACAAAAAGTTTGAAGATTAATTCCTGATCAGGGTGTGGACAAAACAACATGGACACGTGAACGTGGGTAATATAATGGAATTAATACATAATAACTAGACAACAAAAATCACCCTAAACAATAGCACCAAAAGACACTGATTCAGATCAAATGGAAGTGAATCAGTGCTTAAAGACGGCACAATCAATATCATGTCTGTTATTGGATTATTATTAGACTGTACATACAGTTGAAAGGAAATATCTATTGTCACGGCTGAATGTTGTTATTGTCGAATGCTTTATTGTATTAAACAAGAGATATGAGTTTTACAGCCACTGTAAATCAAATGATGGAGATGGAAAAGATGAAAGTAGGGCAGAGGTTTTCAAGATGAACCCACATGTCCCCTTGGGGCTACTAGAGGGTTTCATGGGAGAGAAAAAAAAACAACTGTAATCGTTTCAACAATGAACGAATAACTGTTTGGGTTTAGGCTGCAGATTTCTCTTGAATTTATTTATAGCGTAATACAATATAACCACACAGCTATTTGATGGCTGAATAGACCTATTTCTTTCAGAAGCAGAAACGGCATTTATAGAGCCTGTAATGTAACTACCATGGCTTTGATTTTAATCCTAACTGCTTGAATCCTGCATTTCTTTCCGAAAGTCATGTGTTTCGGTGTCTGAGGCCATACTGAGTTCTTTTAAAATTAACCAATTGGTGTCTTTCGCTTTCACTGAATTCAAGCCAGGCCGCTGAGTGTATGCAGAAAGCACAGTTGCTCCCACATCATCATTTGTGTGACTGTGAGGCCGCTCACTTCTGTTCATATTCACACTTGCTTCTAATTTGCTTTTTTACCCCCAACAATTGCCATCTACTGTACCTACAACTTCAGGTCAGCTTTATAACGGTCCAAACCATCTGCTTTTTATTGGAAATCACATCTCATTTTCTGAGCCCTGGTTAAAGAGACTATTTTGTATAAACAGATATTGTTTGAAATGTGTGGGTGACACTCTAAGGTTGTCTGGTTGGATCCTGTTGATTCTGTAAGTGATGATCTCAGTGCCCATGTGACTTCAGAATAACAGAGACCCCCTGCTTTTTGAACATTGTTTAAATATTTCGGTCGATAATCAAAATCTCTGTTCAGCTAACGAAAAGGATGTTCTGCTGATACTCTTTGTCTCTGTCCAAACTGGCAGCAGAGAAGCTGACATTTGGATGGGTGCACAGCGGGTCGCACAGTCCCCTAAAACAGGCAGGTTACATCGGACCAATTAAACGTGCTCCAGCGGTCCCATCTGTACCAAATGATTCAGATTACACAAGAAGCACATGTTTGTGACTGTTCCTGCTGAACAAATGAACTTTAAGTATTGTCCTTGAACCTATAAATAAGGGTCCAAACATCCCCCGGCGCCAAATGCACTCCGGATGTTTTTAAATAGTAAACGTGTATTTTCCCAGAGGGTTGTGCTTTCCCAGGTTCGCTACTGCTAGGATGCATCATTTGCACAAATGTCGTTTCGTTTTGCTTGTAAATTTGCTCCACTCATGCAATGCAAACTGGACTGGAGCTGTCATGTGGTGGTGGATTATTACATTTTTTTATGTGGAATGTTCTGATACGGGTTTGGGATTTATTGTGTGTGAAATAACAAAAATAATCATCTGTCAAATTGATTGAATAGCTGTGTATTGGTCAGTTGACCTTTGTCGGGCATTTCATATTTCAAATGACAACATCCATGCAAACCAATTTGCAGAAGCACGGCAGAGGCAGGGGAGGAGAATTTCTTTTAAGGCTGTTCAAGAGAATTCCACACAATACATACTTCATATCATACTGCATATCATTCTCCATCCTTTGTTAAAGTGAGGAATTTAGAGCGTCTTGTTAAGTCTTACAAATAATACTAATAATACTTTCAGCACATCAGCACCATAAGTATCAGGACTCTAAAAAGAGTGTGCAAAAAACTCTACTCCAAAGAAAGAACCACATGGACTTTTGTGGAGGAGGAAATGTCTGATGACTATTCATTGTAGGACGTCAGACACCAAAATAACTTATTTTTCCTGTCTGCATATTATTCTCTCTCTTCATAATGCATGATGGTGTTTAGCTCAAGGCTACTGACCACTCATTGTAGACTGTATTGTGAAATCGTTTGATTTTCTCCAAACATTCGGACAGCACAACAAAATGACCTATACAATGGACTATATAGTTTCAGTCAAAGTCAAATTCAGTGTTGAAAGGTACATTATGCCTACCAGGGTAAAAAGCGCCATGTCTTTCTAGAGGAGGAACAGGTTTACCATGAATTTAATAGGTTGCCGTTGTATGTGTGGCTGCATGAAGAAGCTCTCTCTTTAAATAAGTCAAACTAATGTGAAAGCCTGATCATTGCATCACATACAAAGGCCTGGTTAGCATAAATAAAGGCACCCCGCCATATATCATGCTAAATGAATTGCACCAATCCCCCAGCAAGCTGTCACTCCCTCTTGATTTACATCACCTTATGAATAAGACAGCCTTTCCGTGATATGTCTTGTTAGAGGGACGTGGAAGGCCGAGCGCCTCGCCATGCATGAGAGCACTTTATTTAGGAGTAATGATCTCTTTAGATCATATGTAAGACACTGTTTCACACTGTAGTACAGAGTGTAGAGTAAAACGTGAAAGCTTTCTGAATTGACGGAGCATGAGAGATCGAGCTTCAGTAATTATTGAAAGAGACGGAGTGTAGAGAAAGCAAATGGACCTGATGTCTGTTTCATGGACATTATCACTTGACCAGGAAGCATATGAGGTTTTCCTCCCCCTATCCTTCACATCACTATGAGCATTTAAGACAAATTTTTATACCCTTAAAATCCAAGCTCACATGTCACTGTGGCTCACTTAAGTTAGTCGTACAAGGGCTGCTCATGAGCTGGTTTACACAGTGATGTACAGGTAAACTGAGTTTGTACACAGCTGATCTCCATCTGATTGGTAAAGATACTTTGAAAATAAATTTAATTTATTTAAAAGGAAGATCAGCAGCAATTAAAGGTTCAGTGTGTAGGATTTAGTGAAATCTATAGGTAAAGTTGCAAGTTGCAGCTGAACACCCCTCACCTAACCCTAACCTTGAGTTGTCATAAAAACTCAAAAGATGTTTAGTTTGTCCAGTCTGGGCTACTGTAAAAAAAACATGGCTGCCTTCGTAGAGAGGACCTGCTCCTGAAGTAAATATAAAGTATTTAAATATAAAATACCCAATCTAGGATATAGAAAATAACAATCTGTACAATTTAGATGAACCACACTAGTGAAACATCACTAGAAGGATTTTATTCAATTTCTGCCAATAACTTTTCTTCTAAATCTTACACACTGAACCTTTAAAGGCGTGTAGCCTTATGAAAACATTGCATCTTTAAATATGCTAAACACTACATATAAAAAAACGCTGTGTTGACTGGTCTTGTAAAGCCCACGCCTCCATGAAACCACATTTAAATCTTACATTTTTTGAGGGGGCAACGTACAAAATTGCACACATTCATCGATACCAACAGCCTGAATAAGTCTGAATTTTTTCATCAAGATAACTCTCTGAGAAATCAATAAAATATAAAATAAAATAAAACACCCTTTTTTGTAAAAGAAAGTAAAAACAAACTACTGGATCTGCCCTCTGATCAGGATCTGCTCTAAAGGTGAATGAGTTCTTCCCGAAGTCAAGTTCTTGAAATTTAAATTTGAGTGCAGGCAGGTGTCCAATCAAGAGTATATCATGAAAATACTACAATACTATACTATTATACGTTTTATGCCACTGTTTTTAGGATGATTTATTCCCCTATTAAAACACCGTAACTGTTCTCTCTTTGAAATAAAGAAAAAGAAGCTCACAGCACAGAGTTTTCAGTTTTTTATTCTTTGAGCAGCATTTTGACTAACATGTTTCTAATTGTTGTCTCTTATCCAGACAGGGTGACTGAGGTGAAGACAAACATCTATGTCACCAGCTTTGGACCCGTGTCAGACACAGACATGGTGAGAGCATCCATTCATTGTGTTTAATTATTCACCCATATCTGTGTTGTGTAAACATTCAGAGGACAACACCTCAGCCTGTTCATAGGCAATGGAAGAAAAGACACTTGTTAAGCTTTATTTTCAGTTTCATCACAGATCCCCTTTCATAATGTCATTATCTCTCTTTCTTTCTGTCAGGCCACACGCACACGCACACACACACACACACACACTCACACAATGCTGAAGTGGGACCAGTATTCCCCACTACAGCACGATGTCTATTCATCTGACAATTTTCATCTTATAAATTATTGAAAGTCCTCTTGTTATTCAAGTCCCTCCTTTGTTTATCCTGGGCCTTCCTGTTTATCATTCTGCAACATGCAGCCACCTTCGCATCATATTATCCACGTCACCTCCACAAGACCCATTTTCCAAGTGATTGATCTATTGATTTAACAGTTATAAAGCAGTGGCCTCTGACAGATATGTAAACTAGAAGGAACGCGATTGGACGTAGATGTGGAACAGATCCCAGAGATGGACCATTAAATCATTTAAATCCGAATATAAATATGATCTCATACAAATAGCACATTTAGGTCACTGCCCACATTTGATTGACACATTTTGACTAAGATTGACTCGTCCACATGATTTCTCTGAAATCAACTCTGGTGTCTTAAAATATCTTAAAAACAAACAAACAGATGGATGGACGGACAAACCGCTGAGAGGAAAACATCTTCTCCTTAAAGGGGTCATTACTGAGTTAGCCACAGTCATTGGAGCTCATGGAAATATGTCTAAATCGTGAGATCAGTGGGGTGTAATCTCAGTGAACCTCTATATATGTATTCATCAGTAAAATGAACATATGTTTTAGCAGAATAGTACACAAGGCATAATATATATGATTTATTTGAGGTTCTGCTCTTGCCCAGATTGATGTCTCATAAAAATGAGCAACAGAATGAAATATTCTCCTGTGACCTGATTGATTTATTCTGACACTGTAGAGCAATTCAAGTGATTGCTGAGGTGGACGCATAATAGGATTTATGAGATTTATAGGAGGAGCCCTGACAGCCAGAGCTGGAAAATTAAGGAAAAAATAATTAGGGAAGAGGAAGAAAAGGAAGACCACATATTGGATTTAGCTTTACAAGCATTAGCCAAACAAAGAGGCTGTAGGTATATTTAAACCAATCGGCCAAAAAGCTTTTACCCATCGGCTGCAGTTTGAGAAATAAGCATATGCAAGGTGCGGTGTGTGTAGTGACCACACAATGATTTTGGTTAAACAAAATTCACCCAGTGAAGATCTCAGTAAAAAAGACGTCAGATGTGAGAATCAGAAGCATGTAACGATCAGCAAAACAGTTCTTTAGCTCGTATTGTGCCCATATGAATAACAACCATTTAAACCTAAACTTAAATAAAATTATTCTAATCATTATTAGTCATCATGCATGGAAGTCTAATGATCACAAATGATCACATATAGCAAATAAGAAATTAATAATTAAAAAACATTGCACAAATCATTTATCACACATAAACACAAATAGAACAACACACACAAGATAACCTAATTGTTACACCATTTCACTTCGAACAAGAAACACACTATTGTCATGCGCATAAAGACTGGTCTTGAATATAAAAATACAAAAATATAATGTTAAATTAAAATGTATTAGTCAATTTCATAATATGTCTCAGAGTTAATAAACATGACTCATTTGCCCATTTATTCTTTGTCCAAGTATTTTATTTCTTTCTTTCGTTCTGTCTTTCTCTTGCTTTCTCTCTCTTTCGTTCTGTCTTTCTCTCTGTCTTTGAACGTGATTTCCTAAAACAGCTGGGCATTGTAGTTTGTGTATTTCTGGCAGCAGGACGGTGTGTGTGTGTGGGATGAATCAAAATAAACTACTAACCATTTGTTTTTATCATGGTTTACAGACCCACTTCCAGCTTCAACTTTTTAAGCTTATTTAAGCTTCTGGTTAATTGAACAATGATGGAGTTTACTTACCGTTCATTGCTTCATAGTGGAGTAGAAAGTACAGATATTTTCTTATATATGTAGTGGAGTAAAAGTGAAAAGGAAATCAATTTACGTTACCGTATCTCACGGATTACTATTGTGGATTTAACAATATCATATCAACAAAAGTAAAGATGGTGAAAACTAAGAAACAAGACCCAAATTGTGATAAAGCAGTTAGTGTAAGATGGTTTGTTAGTGTCAGAGCGACTATAGTCTTGGTTTCAGTCGACTGTTTCAACATCTCAAGATCTAAATGTTGGGCTTTTCAAATGTCAAGAAAAGGAAAAACAACTCTGGAGAATGTATCTCTCTCTCTCACTCATATTATAGTGGGAATCACACACAAACACACACACACACACAGACACACACACACACACACACTTTCTCACGTACACACATGTCACACTGCAGCGCTTTCTGCCCTAAATCCTTTCTCGGGTGGTTTCTTTTTAACAACTCAGGATTGTAGGTCAGGGGGTTGTCTTGGCCTCAGAGGCAGATTAGGAAAACAGCGGCTCAGAGGACCTGCATGGAACACAGGGAGCGCAGGTCTCACCTTGATGGAGCTTTGACAAATAGAGAAAGTCGTGCAGAGCCCTGGTTTTAAAGTAGCAGGTGAAGTCAGTCGTGAAGAGCTGCTGCTTGGAAACTCCCATGAAGCACAGTGCTGGAGAGAGTTGTTTTCCTTTCCATTTTTGAGAAGGAAAAGAATCATTCATACATGTGAAAGCTGTTTTATAAGTAATAGACACAAAAACGTTTTAAGATGTAGAGTTTAACACGATGATCTCCTCTCCCCATAGGAGTACACCATAGATGTTTTTTTCCGGCAAAGCTGGAAGGATGAGAGGTTGAAATTCAATGGGCCGATGAATATTTTGCCTCTCAACAACCTGATGGCGAGTAAGATCTGGACTCCAGACACCTTCTTCCATAATGGGAAGAAGTCTGTGGCTCATAACATGACCATGCCTAATAAACTGTTGAGGATCAAAGATGATGGAACACTGCTGTACACCATGAGGTAATTCACGCAAAGGCATTTCCTAAGTTGTATTTTTTTGTGTGGGAAAGACATTTTGAGAAAAACATTCATTTTAATTGATCGACACTAAATATGATTAGACAGCTGACGGAATAGCATTTTGCAATGGGAAAAATCATGGACACCTAGTGAAATATTTCCGATGAGTGCTGGATGAACAAAATATCAGTTTAAGTTTGAAAAGAGGAGAAGATGAGCACACCTAAAAGCTCACTTTATACAATCCAATACACAAACCACATTATAATACCTGTATCTATAATATTAACTTTATCTATATAGCAACTTTCATAGCTGGTAAACTAGTAAGTTGTCATTTCAAATCAAAGACAGCAATTGATATAATACAAAATATAAAATATAACATAATACAACATAATCTAAAAGTAATTGCAAAAGAAAATGATAAAAGAAACGTTAGTAACAGCGAAAACAGTAAAAATACATTTTGAAGCAGGATTTGCGACTATGCCATTAAATATTACATTATTTGCAGGGACTAAATAAATTAGCTGGTGCTTGGGAACTTTTGCTAACTGTTTCCTCCAGTTTCCTGTTTTTGTTCTAAGCTAAGCTAGCCGGCTACTGGCTGTAGCTACACATTAGCTATGTCCCAATTCAGGGATGACCTCCTTTGGTGTTTGCATTTGAAGACCGATTGCGCTCCCAGCAGCACGACTAGGCAGGCTGTCCCATTTTGAAGGCTCCTTCAACTTGACGGCGACGAATGCGTCCTCATTTCCCTGCAGCTATATATGCTCCAACAGGTTTATTCTTTTCAGGCTCGCCTATCCCAGGATTTAGAGCACTTCCTTGACTATCTCCTTTTTAAAGAGATAATGCCGGCAACAAGCGATGAATTGCCTACATATTTAAATGTAGATCTAACACTTTAACGCAACTAACAAGCTAACGGTACACATGCCAAAAAACCAAGGGGCATTAAAGCTCTCTCGTCATTTTCTAACTGCAGCTCTGTTGCTAGGTGACAACAGGGAGGAGACGGGACAAACTGGTGACGCAAATCACGGAAATCCTCCGTAGACCGCACTGTCTCATTTTGATTCGGCCTTTGCGGCCTACACAGCCCATGAAGGTCGCCTCCTTCGAGGGCCATGTAGACCACGTCCTCCAAAGGAAGCAGCCCCTGAATTGAACTGGGACACAGCTATTGTGTGCATAGACATGAGAGTCGTATCAGTCTTCTCAGCTGACAATAAACCTAATAACCCTGTTTCCCAGTAGGGTCATTGGGTTACTGTTATTTAAAAACCCTCCACTGTTTATGAGAGCCTTAGAGAAATACATCCAGTGAACACAGTGAATCCTGTTTATTCTGATGCATTGTGGTGTGTTCTAATATATTCTAACTTGTGTGTTTTTGCATGTGGTCTTAACAGTACATACAATGCAGTTTCTTATCACGTAGCTAACCTGCAGTCTCACACCACAGTCACACATATTTACGTTGGACTCTTCAGTACCTTATTTACTTTGCTCCGCTGATTACAGTTGAGATGAATTATTTTCGTCTCAAGGCGTTACAGATGGGGAGCGTCTTGAATAGTGCATGGGGCTTGTGAGTTTTTCTTTTTCCTGAGACCGTGCCTAATCTGTGCTGTTTACTTTTCATGCATTTGCAAAGTCTCCTTCATTTTCTGTGAATTGGATGCAGGTTAACTGTGCATGCAGAGTGCCCAATGCATCTGGAGGATTTCCCCATGGACTTTCATTCCTGTCCACTAAAATTTGGCAGCTGTGAGTAACTCTGATGATGGTAGTGCCTGAGGGAACTTTTAAGTAAAATGCTATTTAAATTTTGTTATTTCCTTTTTCTCCTCACCGGGTTGGCATGAGAGCAGCATCCTAAGAAGCGAGTGAAGCTGGAATGCATGGCTCTGTTTTCTGGCAGTGGCCCGACAAGTTTTAACAAAACACGCATCAGCAATTAGAAATATCACTGGGAAACATGAGAACAATTTAAATCAGTTTTAATCACAGTTCCATGCTATGGCTTTACATGGATGAATTATTTGCTTTAAGCTGCATTTAAGATATTGATTTTAAAACAAGGAGTAAATTATAATTAGAGCCTCAGTATATAGTGGGTCATGTCTGAAATGCCTTGACTTATCACTTTCATTCAATATATTTAATTTTAATGTATTTATGTGGTGACCTACAGAATCTACATTAATCTCTTAAAGCCATATTGCAAACATAAAACATGACATGATTGGCAGCATATGTCAATAACTGAATATATTGTATTATATCAAATTATCAGTTGTTTCAGCTACAAGCTTTGGAATTTCATGGTCAGTGTTTGCTCTGACTGATTGAAAAGGGCAAATGTCACAATGCATCGATTGCCTGTTGACGTTGAACATCTTCAGCCACTGAATGTTTTTTTTCTCTCTCTCTGCCGTATCTTCTTTTTCTCTAGAAACCCAGTAGCATACACAATGTATTTCATTTGGCTCAGTGAAATTGTTTCTCCAAAAATCATCATCTGTCACAGATGTATCCCCTATGGGTTCATCCTCTTTTCTCTTTTTTTCAAGATGCCTACACAATCTCAGAAGTGACGTACGCTTGGACGCTCAATGCCTCGGACTCTGTGGTGGTGGAAGGAGAGAGCTCGCGCCTAAACCAGTACGACCTCCTCGGGCAAACGGTCGGACAGGAAACGATCAAGTCGAGTACAGGTAAGCTTTCTGTTAAGGAGGAAGGAAAAGCCTGGATTTTTAAATGAATTTCAAAAGTATGACCAAAATAGTTTGAGTTTATAGATATAGTAGTTGCTAGCTGGCACAAAGAGCTCAAGTGGGTATGTGATTTTCACTGATCTCCGGATTTTTGCTCGAAATAATCCAAAGGTGCTGTTTGTGAGAATGCAAATGTCAGAGGCAGATGCTGCAGACTTTCTCAAGAGATTCTCCTAACAGTTCCCTTCTGAAATGTCCTCATGTTCAAAATACAGCAGGATATCCTCCAGAGGATTTACCTTGATCGAGAGGGCACACAAGCGACGTTTCTATCACGCGACATACACAAAAATGAAAAAAACAATAATAATAAAAAAACATCTCAGTATGAAAAACAGATGATATACATGTGGAAGGTGTGTTTTTGTAAACGCCTCTGACCGGAGAATATCCCAATGCGTTGATCATAGGAGTTCATGTCTGAAACTGACTTTATACAACCTGTTGCAACATGACCTGTGCAAACACAACGGTAATGGGAAAATTGTTTGGTTTATTTTATTGGTCTGGGTTGATGTTGAACTTTTTCACCTCCCACATGGTTCAGGAGGCGGCTGTAGCTTATCGTGAAACGCTTGCTAAGTTTTGTCTTTGTGTTTCTCATTTGGCTGGAAACAGACAATACGTTTGTTATTGCTTCCAATGCATGACGGAGATTCAACAAAACAGGGATTCAGGATTCATGCATCTCAAATCCTTGACTTTGTTCTGTATTTTTGCTAATCTGCATTTAGCATGGCCTGCAGACCCAAAAGAGACGTGACAGGTGAGCTGCTGCTGTGTTCCAGTGCAGTGCTGTTTCTCCGGATGGGTTTTAAAGGGTTGTCAATAAAGACAGACGACAGATGCCGATGCATAACTAAACATAAGGGAGCGCATCTGTGTGTTGTGGCGGAGACACAAACAGAGGATCTCCAGGAGAAAAGAAAGGCGTCTGTGTTCCTCTGTGATTTAAGTGTCTTCTGCTGGTGCCCAAAGACACAGGAATGTCTCACAAAAGTGCAGCGATGCAAGAAATGACAAAGAAAATCTATGTGCTGAGCCCAGGAAGGGAATGGCTGTGTGTGCAGGGAAAATGGAGCATTTCACATTAGCAAGTGAATCCAACAGTGACAAGCTCATTAGTGGACAGGATAATTAACTTTGGTTATGTCTAAACATGGACTGGAAGCTAAAGGTGTGAGTGAAAAGGTTCTAAAACATACGTGGAAAATGAACTTCAAAAAATCTTTGCATAGTGCTTTTCTTTAGAATCTATTTTAACTGTTTGCGGGCATGATTGGCTATTATCAAATCCTAGCACAGCCGGTGTTTCAGGCGTTGGTTTCTACTACTAGTCAGAGCGATATATTTAAGCCTTTTCCATAAAAAACTGAGCAAAAGTACAAGAAACAGATTAAACAGTATTTTCTTTCCACCTCATATGGAAGATGCAGCTTATTCAAGCAACCTATAAGTCTTTCTGGAGAGAAACTGTTTATAAGAGTGTTTTATTATTCCAGGTGTCTTTGCGACATCTGGCAAATTCTCAAGCAAGTTGAGATATTTAATAAGTGAATTCCTAGATGTTCCAAGATAATGTGTCAGAGTTATGAGTGAATCAGTCCTACTCTTTGTTACCTCTGCCAAGGAGGTAATGTTTTCACCCCTGGTTTGTATGTTTGTAAGCAGGATTAAACTAAGAAAACTGAACAGATTTCCTCGAAACATGGTGGAATGATGGGTCAGGTGTCGTGGTCACCCGCTAAAAACCAAAGGCCTGCTTTTGTCTACTTATGTATGGAATTGAGGGTCTGTCATTTGAATAACTACTAAGAGCGTGCTAAGAAAGACTAAATCCATCACTTTTGTGCTGAACCTCACGTGTGCCATAATGACAGAAAGCTCGACAGGCGTATAGCAACAGTAACTAAGGGGACTTGGGCTTAGCACACTATCTGCTCCTCCTGCTCTATCCAAGGCAATCAGCTGTCAAGTTATACACTTATTTATAAAACACTTTTAACAAGCATATTGGCCACAAAGTGAATACAGAAGACAAACACAAAGGAAAATATGTTGTAATATAAAAGAAAGAGATAATTAGGCCTAAAAATAGAAGCAACACATTCCATGCAAACACGCTAACATAGATGCCAAGAAATGGGCCCAGATTTCGAGTGTGTATATATGAGAACCACACCATTACTCCCCAGGAAGTAGACGGTGGAGATCAAAAACCTGATACTGAGACACTTTGAGACCAGCAGGCTTTTTTACACAGAGACGAGAGACAGTTGGCAGCTGTTTTCTTCCCCATGCTGGGAGTGACAAGGAATCTGGACCACAGTGACAGGAGAATATATGAAGGCAGTAATCAAATCAATGATGAAGGCCATGTAATATGTTCTAAGTCAGAAATAAGACTTTGTAATCAGTGCATAAATCAACAGACAGCCACTGCAGAGAGAATGGGAGCAGACAGCAGAATGATGTGCTCTTACCTTCTGGTTTCTGAGAATTTGAGAAGAGGAAAACTTGAAGATAATGAGAATTGAAAAAACAAGCGTGGAACAGTTGAAAAGGTCTTTTCAGCTACAACACTTGAAATAAGACAGATCTCTAACATGTGAGATCTGCTCCGGGGAAGCATTTCTGTGATTTACCTGCTGTTGTTTACTGTTCACTTTTAGTGTAATTCTATCGGTAGCTACCGAGTCACATAGCAAATGTGGTTCTCCTCTCAGAAAAGGTTCCCTGCCGTGGCAACACAGGGAAGCAGAATGAAATATGTAGCAGAGTGATAAATAACATGCAGGTACCATTGAAAATAACCCCCCCAGTGGTTATTAAGTGATAAATAAATGCCCTCCAGGGTGCACAGAAACGGAGCAGAACTGAGGCAGGTGGAGGATGGGTGGAGGGGAGCAGCAGTAACAGCAGCAGGCACACGTCAGCGCTGAGTGAACCAACAATCTGGTCTTTGGATAGGCTGCCGGATCAGTGCAGTGAGATTTGATGGCTGTGGATGAGGTTGGAGGACAAACACAGAAGACAGAGACAATGCTGCTATACCTGATTAATACGAGACTAAAGACAAAGATGTTAGGTACATATGATGATAATAAGGTCTGACTGAAGCCCCAAAGAACCTAAAAATACACAGGGCACGTTGCCATGGTAACAGTGCATGTCGCCATAGTAACGTAAGCATAAACTAATCATAACGTACTTAAATTGCACTTCAAAACAAAAGTCACAAAGGGCTTAAAGGGCCCATAATGTGTAAAATACACTCATGCAGGTATAGGGAAATTTAACTTCTGCTTTTGACCCATCTGGTGCAGGACACACAGAGCAGTGAGCGACCATGTACGGCGCCCGGGGAGCAGATGTTGGGGGAGTAAGGTGCCTTGCTCAGGGGCACTAGACAGGGTCTAAACAGACTCTTGGATTTTTGGGCAGATCAATCCAGGTTCGTCTTTTGTTGTCTCTCCGTGAAGTCGAACCAGACACGAACCAGAGACCTTGTCTGCCCATAGTTCAAGTTTCTGCCACTAGACCACCGGAGGTGAAAACAGCCTGTTCTGTCTGCAGCTCCAGAGAGAGGCAGAAGAGAAGACATGAAAATATACATTGCAGCCATTTTTTTTTACTTTAAACCACTGATATATCATCTTAGGGGTACTAATACCTCAAATTAAATCCCAGGAAGGTGTAAAATATTGGGCCTTTAACAAGGGTTTCAGAAGTGCTTTCTAAGAGCCCTCAAGGGGTCACACCACATTTAAAGCTACAGGAAAGTAGAATTAGTGCTGTGTTGCTCAAATTTCTACCTTTATTTGTGTAACTCTTCTGACAGTTATTCAAATGAAACAGTTTGAGAAGTTTGGAGAAGAAAGTCCTAGCGGTCTTCTCCTCTCAACTCATAATCATAATGAATACAACCTGAATTAATAAATAATGCAAAATTTAAGACAATCATGTAGTACACGTTACGCAATGATAGTTATACAACCATTATATTTTTCAAGTTATAAAAATACTGTAAGAAAGAGAAGACTTTTCTTCTGGGCGTATCTTATCTTGTTTAAGGATTATCTGCTCTGGTAGTATTAGAGATAATGATCGCAAATTTTCGGGTATTTAGCACATAGGGAAATATAAAGTGAGTCCTATTGATATTGCCTGTGTGTGGTTGAAGAAAGAGGCTAGGTCTTGTTCAATTTTAAAACCTGTCATTATGAATAATAGCAAGATAATAATAAGAAATAATTTAAATGGAATAACATCCAGGTTAAGAGTGTATGGTTAATAATATTTTTGTTTTCATTACAATAACACTTACATCATTCCACTTTCTCCCCAGTACCTGCTTTTGCACAGTGTCTGTTTTGCTGGTTGTTTGTTTCGTTTTTCTCTTATTTGCTTTCTCTTATTTGCTGTAACAAGTGAATTTCCCCATTGTGTGGATAAATAAAGAAATCTAATCTAATCTAATCTAACCACTTATGAAGTAATACATATTATGGTAAAATATTTGCTGCAGACAGTATTTCACACAGCAACACAGCAACGTAGTTTGTTGTTAGAGTCAAGTAAAAAAAGATGCTGCAGTAGATCTGAAAGCGTTTACAATCCTCTGGGTCAGTGAGAAACGGCACTGATCTAATTTTAGTCCTACTACTTGGTTGATGAAAATCTGATGGAAGAAGGGTTTTTAAATATAGTTCTTACAGGATGACGATGATGATAGAGGGATCAATTTGCATACTGCATCATATGTCCGTGACATATTTGCATACTGCACCATTGCACAAATTGCACTTTTGTTGTTTTATTTCTCTTCAGCTGTTTTTATATATATTTCGATATATATACTTTATTTTCTATTTTAAATTTTGATATTCTTTTATTCTATTTTATACAATTTCTATTTTATCTTTTAGGTTGTAATTACTTGAGCATTTCACTGCCAGCGACTGCTTAATGCTATTGTTGTGCATTTGATAAATAAAAAATCTTGAATCTTGAATGTGTAAGCATGCTATAATTATAGCATTTTAGCCAAAATGTATTCATAACATTGCTGAATAAAAAAAGGCACAGTCGAGTACATACCTCACCCAAATACACACTAAAAAGTGTATCACTCCCCTAAACATGAATTATTGCCTGAGAAATCAAGGAAAAATATGAAAAATACAAAACTTTCAATATTAAAGACGGTGAAAAAATAATTCTGCTAATTAACAGTAAAAACTAATAAAAACTGATCAAAACACAACCTTTTTGGCAGAGATAAATATTTTTTAAGTTTATTTCATGCATTCAGTTTCAATAATGTGATTTCTTTAGTTTGTGTAAGTGCAGGTTGAAAACCAGTTTGAAGCAACATGCATCTTGCTTTGAAAAATGCTTTAAAGATAGGGTTGGTAATCCTTGAAAAGATAGTAAGAGCAAGCAGAATTTTGCAAATATGCAATCCAAACACCCCCTCCCATCAGCTCTTGCGTTCTGACTGACTACAAGAAGCCAACTTTTCTGTGACCCACTTGCTAACTTCTGACTATTGACTATCATCTCTGCTTCAGCGGTGTGTGTCTCCCGTCATTAGTGTTTTTTTCTGTTTTTCACACAATGATTGTTTGTTGATGGCTGTCCGGACATGAAGACAATTTTAACAACTAAGATAAAAGTTGTTTCAGAAACATCTTAGCAAGCTTTTGTTTAAGAGGGTAAAGTCAGATCAAAGTGGGATTTGAATGTGATGGTTTAAAACATTAAATTTGATGAGTTCCTAGTGAAAGATATTTTGTTTCATTACCATATAACTGTCAAGTAGGTGGTTTGCAGAGCACTTCTGTGGAGTTGCATTTTTTCCTTATGTTCAGCAGTACGCACAGTTATTCCTCCTTTTCTAAAACTGCTCCAGTTTTTCATTCCTTGAACTTTTATTTTTATGCTGAAGATTGGTATTTCAGGATATGTTGGGAAAAAACATCAAAAGGGCACAAAATATAGACCTTGTTTCTATATGTCATAACTTGAAGTGACATTTCTGTTGCATAATGCGATTTTGTCATTTGTAATTTTACCAATCAACTAGAAAAAAAATGATGTTAGAAATGATAAATAAAACAATCATTTCTGAAAGGCATTCCTGAAAAAATTGCATGTGCCAGAAAACATATGTAAGTGCTGAGTCCCTGAGCTCCAGCACGCCACCCTTTAGGTGTCAATTACCAGTATACAGTATTTCCCCAGTGACTGCATTTCACTATCAAGGGAATCCCTGCTTCAATTTCATTGAGTACGAATATCCTTTCATGCACTAAATGCCCATATCTAGGTTAAGTGCTGTATGATGCTTCAGTGGAAGGCTGCATGTCTGCCAGTGACTGCTCCTCTTGTTTAACTAGTCACTCCACATTATCTGATTGGCTGACTTTAAATTAATCATTCATTACTAGTGTGTCAGTGTTTGGTGTAGCGTACTTGCAAACTAGGTCATTTGGCACGAATGAACGTGCTCTCAGGCTTCACAGGGACGGACATCTTGCATAAGCCTGCGAACGCATCAAAACACTGCTAAATAAAATCCCATTATTCAGCCATACATTTATTTGTCACACAGTCATGTTCGACATGTTACTTTTTTGTACTTTTGTGTAACTGCACCTACCGCACAGAAGAATCCCTGACTGAACACAAATGAGTGTAGTAATGTTTTGCTTCATACACATGTATAATAGATAATGTCCCAGCAGCAGGATTATTGTTATTTGCTTTTATCACCGATGTACTGATTTTACAGAGGACTTTAGATAAATTGTGTGTTTTTGAAACCTGCCATAACTTCAATACAGCGCATACTGTATTAACATCAGTACTTCCTAATTACACCTCTAGCAGATAGACAATATCATTAGCATTCATTTGAAGTCATGTCTCTTGCCACCTGCCGAATATATTTCTCTTTTCAGCTCTGTTTTTGCTTTGCATCAACTCCTGTTTGGATAAACGTAATAACACTTTTAACAGCTTTTTGCTCATATTTTTCTTTTGCTGCTGAGAAAATAGCGTACAGTATTTTTTCAATCGAAACAGCTTTGTGCACCAACTGGTGAGAGTGAGTCAAAACCGCTGCTGAGAGATGCTAGATGCTTTATGTAGATGTGTCATCCCCAGGTGAGTAATGTATGATTTCACAAAGCAGAGGCGCTCTCAACTTGCTGTTTTCCCAGAGTTGCAATTTTTCAGGTTTCTTAGAGAGAATCGTTGTTGCATGTTGTTTAAAAGATGTTTAAAACAATAACTAAACTAATGGCTATGCTTATTTGCAAGCCAGGGCTTGGAAGTTCATTGCACGTCATATCATTGCTCAAATGCAGCTTCATGAAGAAGAAGTGGAAATCATGGTGTTCACTGTGTCTATTGCAAAGTCATTTGACCCGGGAATGATGCTGATTGTATCCTTTCCCATTACACCCAAGCCCAGATGTTAGTGGTGTTAGTGTTTTTGCAAGGAACTCCTTCTATTAGTAGTTACAAGTGTACAGGTAGTGATCGGTTGTTAGTATGAAGTATTGATTATAACCACTTTAAAAAATGGTTTTGTGAGGAGGTAGGAATTAACCATTAAACTCAGCCAATAATTGGCTGAACTTAATGGTGAATCACAAGCACGGGTCTATTGATGTTTGAATTGATGTTGCAATTCAAAAATATGTGCAAAATGAAAAAAATTCCTGCCTTCTAGTTGCCAAACATTAACGGTTTTGATTACAAAATAACTCTATAGGTTTTCCTCTAGAATCAGTTTTAGAAAATATTTAAAAAACATGATTTCAACTGAGAAATGTCGGCATGACTAGGAGATGACAGTTTTCAGCCAAGTTCCTGAATGTGAGTGAGTAGGGGAGAGCGGGGTAATGTGGGACATCGGGTAATGTGAGAAACCCCCTGTATCTAGGCAACGGAACACATTTGTGGTCATGCGCTGGTGCTGTGGAAAGTATGTTTTTTCACAAAAAATGTTGCATGTAAAAGCAAATTTTCTTGCTTTGGACTTAATCAACTGTTGTCTCAAAACAAATTGAATCAGGTAGAAAAACGTATATCATACATGTTGATGAACTTCCAACATATAAAACCATGTGATTGATGCTAGCTGAAGATTAGCCTGAATTGCTAAGAGATGTTGTTTTTTCTAAAACGCTGGCTGTGGGGTAAAATGAGGCAAATGCTGTGGGGTAAAGAGAGACACTGTCTCGCTTAACCCTACCATGAAGCACAAGTTAAGTTTAGTCTTAAACATATTTTAGTGTTATATTACATTATATATGTTTTATTTTTAACATTTTAGAAAAGCCATCATGCCAAGAAACTATACATCAGGAAGACAACATGGGGCCAAACACCCCTCCCAGAGATGGAGAGTGTAGCCGCCGAGGTCATGCAAGGAAAGAAGTCCTTAAGAAAAGCTGGAAGGGATAGAAATATTGACCAGACAACCCTCAAAAGATTCATAAAGAAAAAAGAGAAAGGGGAAGTAAAATCAGTAGCTTGGGGTGCAGTAGCTGAGGTAAAGAGAATATTCTCAGATGAGATGGAGGAGGAGCTTGCCAAACACTTGAAACAACTAGCTGACCAGTTCCATGGCCTTGCTCCAGTTAAGTGCCGTGAACTGGCATTTGAATACGCAGAGAAAAACACTATCCCTGTCCCTGCCAATTGGACAGAGAAACAATGTGCCGGTAAGCTAGGGTGTGCAAGAGATCACATGAATCATAATAATCATAAATGTGCTTAATTGACCAATCCCCATGATTCTGTTACTAGTCCGATATTAGTGGTTGTCAATCTAGCTGTCAGGATTTTAACTATTACAACATGGGTTGTTATGGTAGTTTTAAAGTGGAAAAAGTAAGTGGACCACTTTACCCCGTAGCTGGGGTAAAGTGGGACACAAGACCACTTTTTTTAAAAACAATCATATTTTCACTGCCCTTTGTCCTGGAGACATTCTGATCATTTCCATTGCTAGAAAACATCCTGAATTAATGGGAAATGTGTACATTTTACTGATATATCATTTTAGCTTGCCTAGAGGGGAGCAAATGTAAAAAATGTCCCACATTACCCCGCTCTCCCCTAGTTGGATTTTATTTCAAAATGTACAAACATGTACAGCTTCTGTTCGGTGACTTCTTTAGTATTTTCAAGCAAGCACCTAGCAACGAATATGGCACATTTTTGGACAAACCTTTGCTACTTTATGTAACGTGCAGAGCAGGAGCTTGTTACCCAGACTGTGCACTGTGTGACAGACAAAAGCTGTTTAAGACATGCACTGCAACCATCAGCTTTTCTAGACATTACCCCGAGGATCTGTATGTGTAAACACGAATGTCTGAAGCAGCTGAACCGGACATTAAGTGGACTCCTCTTAAAGAGTCTTTGTTATGTCTGACTGAGCCAACATGTAAGCAGATAAAAGGAAACTAGGCAGAATGCCTAGGGTTAGTTATTTAATCGTTTGTTGTATATCCCCTGCTGCTGTAGGGATTTTAATTCAAAAACGTCTTGGTCACATGAGAGTGTCGGGAGTAATGACCTAAATGGCTTGAGGACTAGCTTTGTAGCTTAACCCCTATTATGCACTATGAGTGGAGGATCAAACATTCTTCTAAATCAGGGGCCATAAAGTCACAGTTTACACAGAGGAGCCAATTATATGACCAACATCCATGCACAATTTCTAAGGTGCACATTCAGGTCATTCTTTGTTTACTGTTAGCTCTTTAGCTTTTTAAAAAAAAAGATGTTCCTTGTTCAAGCAGATTGTGAAAGTTTGATAAATAAGAACAATCTGTCATATTTATTAATACTATTCTATGGAAGTTAATATTTTATTTAAAAAAGATTTAAACTTTGGCCCCGGATCCACCCCTCGATTTAGGACATGTTATTCGCCACTGTACCGATTGTAACCGTTCTATTTGTTGTTTCTTGTAAGCCCCCCACCTTTATAGAAGTGCTAAACGGCTGTAGTTGCCCTTTGATATATTCTTTCAAACAATGGTTACATTTGTAAGCAAACCCTCATCCTCACAATTTCATTTACTTAGTTTGCCTCAATACAGCATGTAAATTATATAAAAAAGCCTGAAGTCTCCATTTCCAAAGCTTGTTGTCTGGTGTGAGTTTGTGTCCCTCTGCCGGACGGTTTAAATCAAACCATATGTCCTGAGAGGTTTTCCTGTTGTGTTAGCAGTGAACCTTGTTTCCTACATCTGGAGAAAACATGACGAGATTACCATCTTCATGCTATAATTACTGTCTTCCCTCACAGTGAAGCGATCACAAGCTCCTCTGGAGAAAATGCCGCTACATCCACTGGATTCCCGGCTTCCTCCTCCCCCATCCACAACACAGGCATCAGGGCTGGCATGCAAATTAAATTACAGAAGATATAGAGCTCCATCGGGTGCTGAGGGTGCACTCAGTTCCTCTATATCCCAGTGTCTGAAAGCATGTGGTGGCAGAGAGAGTATTAGTCCTCATGTACTCTGCTAGAAATGCAGGCAATACAACTACACAGCTTTAAAAAGGGGGGGGGGAATACAAATTCTTTTGGGATTAATCCTTGGAATTGACACCCCCTCTTCCCACTGCTGAAAAGGACTTTCCTCTTGCCAAGTGGCAGTGTGTATCAAGGCCTTCATTTCAGGATCGCAGCAAATGAGCTATGTTTCTCTGTTCTGTTGCCATGGGTAACACATCTTTTTCTTCGCATGTCTAATCTTGGCTTCTCTTTGAGATATCTTCCATTTGGCCTGCCTGCCACTGCAGCATTGGCACTGTTTCACGGCCTTGTCAGCTATTAGGCTGGTCGGCGGCTAGGAAATCATACTACCTACTTTTTCATGTAAGAATGGATTATTATATCAAATATGTTGAAGTGTGCAGCCTGTCTAGGACTGCTCTGGTTTATTAAACCTGCGTTCCTTAAGATGGTCTTGTGAAAACATTTTCCACTGATGAACAGTGAATAACATGGAGACATAAAGCTGCTTTCAGATATGAACTGGAGGAGGTGCAGGTGTGAATGCAAATGTCCCAGTGAGATGCTCCACAGTTTCTACCAACTTTTTCTAACCCGGCCTCCTAGTATAAAGTCTGTAGAAATCCAGGAGAAGTGGATGTGAGAACACAGAAGGGGGATCCCCGCAGCGAGTGGGGGTTGATGACGCTTCTAACACAGGATTCATGCAATTACAAAAAAACAACAAAAAGAAAACAAATGTCTCCCGGTGAAAAACACTGAGACACACGTAGAAGACCCCGACGGAGATAAGAGTGTGTTGTCAAGATAATCATGTGATCTCCGCAGCAGAGTTAACACGTCACTTCTTGTCTCTGTCTGCTTCACCTGGCTGCTCCACCTCTCGCCTTAAAATGGAACAGGTCATGTCTGAGAACCTTAAGTCAGGTGGTTGTGTGCGCAGTAATTCGACTCTCAGGGAGAAAACTTCTTCGATGGTTTTGATAGATGAAATATGGTTTATGGGATGTTCGTAATGAAATGAGAAATCATGACGAAGACTGCTTTCATTATTTAACCATTAAGTTGCAATGTTTTAGTATGGTAAAGACTGGAAAGATGAAATTCTCATTTGTTGTAATAACAACAATATTGCCGACGTTAAAGCAATTCAGTTTAAACGAGATTCGCAACATCTCATTGACTTTATCAAACTAGATGCTCATCATCACTGCTCTTGAAATAAAATGTTAGTCAGCAATGGAGCAGTTAAAATATATATGAGGGGTTTGACTAAGAAAATGGTTACATATCTATACATAATAATTACTTGTTGTTTGTGTATCTTTAGTTGGAGTTCCACCAGGATTTAACCAAAGTTCAGTACATTGGCTAGCATCGCAACTTCCGGTAGTGGACTTTCAGTCTAAATCCAACAAGTGAGTTGGATTTAGACTGCAAAGGTTTTTGTGGAACACTTCACTCACTCCTCCGTCGGCATGGTGGTGACTTGATAATGAGGGAATTCTCATTCGAACTATCCCTTTAAAATCATCTGAGACACACATGGTGTATATTATCAGAGTCAGATGCATATATTACTGTATGAATCAGTATAATCCATTAACTGCATTAGTTGATTAAAAAGCTGGCAGAAGCAGTGGTGGTGCTTTAAGCAGACGTCTTCTCTTGTGTCCACAGGTGAATACACAGTGATGACAGCTCATTTCCATCTGAAGAGGAAGATTGGATACTTTGTCATCCAGACTTACCTCCCATGTATCATGACCGTCATTCTCTCCCAAGTGTCTTTCTGGTTGAATAGAGAATCAGTACCGGCCAGGACTGTGTTTGGTAAGTATCAAAGACCGTATTCTTCTTTTGTTTTCCTTTATTTATTCATTTTTGGGCAATGAACCTGTATCTTATTGAAAGACCCTGATTCCCAATGGCACTGATGTAATTTAAGCCCAGTGTGTTATGAATGTGTGATCTCAACATGCACGATTGCACATGGAATTCATCCCAGCCTTTGTCAGCGGGGGGGTTGAGTATGGCAAATGGTTGGAATTTGATGACAAACAGTGGGCAGGAAAAAAGAGGATAGAGAATAAGAAGAGACATTTCAGGTGTTTTTTCCAACCATTTGGACAAGCTGTTGTTGGACTTGTTTGTGAGCCCAGTGGAACTCATAACAATGACCTCAGACCAGTTAGCTCAAAAGCACAAGCATAAAAAAAAATGGGCAAACAAACCCAAATGTTAATGATGGGAATTTCAGATTTTGAAGGGAGTCGAATTTTAAGTCTCTGTTCCTTTGCAAGAGATAGCTCTTTTTCTTTTTTTAAGGGGACAGGGGTTACTAGGTCTATGTGTTAAATAATCATATTGATAATTACATCAAAGGGTAAGATCAGCATCAGAATAAAACGCAATGGAATGCTTCATCAATGAAAAGAATGATGGGGGAGAAGTCACAATAAAGTCCCTTTTCCACTGGTCAAATATCCCTCTAACACTCCTAACACCAATGGATTCTATCTTTATTAACTAACAGGTCGGGTGACTCTACAGCAGATACAGGTTTTTATCAGCTCCGGCTCTGATCGGCAGTGAAGGAAATATGACTGGGGGTTGGGGGAATGAAAATGTGCCAAACAGTTAGAGCATCACTAAAGGTCAGGGAGGGCTATAACCTTCCATTGTCAGGACGAAGGACATTAAAGAGAAAATTAGTAGAGCTAATTCTTTGAGAGGAAAAGAGTGGAACCAGTAAGTAGACTAGGTGAAAGGGATTTAGTGCATTGACATCATTTAATTTGGTTCTACACGCTGTATCTGTATTGTACAAAATTGTGTTTTCATGTAGTGCTCAAATGAAATGCTGTTTCCCATTTTGTATTTCCAGGTGTAACTACTGTCCTCACAATGACAACACTGAGCATAAGTGCGAGGAACTCCCTCCCCAAGGTCGCTTACGCCACCGCCATGGACTGGTTCATTGCCGTGTGCTATGCCTTTGTCTTCTCCGCTTTGATTGAGTTCGCCACAGTCAATTACTTCACAAAGCGCGGCTGGGCCTGGGATGGAAAGAGTGTTGTGACTGACAAGGTAATGAGGAGAAAAACATGTCTTTCTGACAGGCTCCATTTTCAAAGAGAATTCATTAGTATCATACTGAAGAAGGCAGTACTTGCACACTTTAGAACGGAGGTTTAGAAACATTTGCTGGATGCAGAGGGGAATCGTGATAATGGCTGTTGTCGGTAGTTGATGGAGACACCACCACCACACACACAGAAGTGTTCAGCTCCAATCTGTCCGACACTGCTTAGTCTACAACATAAGAACATGGGTTAATGCGTGGCGTGTGATCTCAATACAGTAGACTGCAAGCATGAAAGAACAAGACCAGTAATTAGTGCTCAAGCATTTCTGAGGAACATTGTTTGAGACCTTAAAGTGCCATCAATGAACTCTGCTCATTTTACTGTGATGTGCCCCAAGGCAAAGCACTTATTGCCCAAACTGCTGCAGGGGAGTGACCCCCAGTGTATACGACGGGGATATTGCAGCTGGCAGACAGAACTTTTAATAGAAAGGAAATACATAGTTTCAAAATACTGACAATAATCATTCTGAACAAATTGGTCTGGTTTGCAAGGGCCTATCAGATGTCAGATGGGGCCAGTGCCCCCCTAGCCCTGCCCCTGGATCCACCCTTGGATCCGCTCCAGGATGGCGTTCTTGAAATATAGTTTCCCTGAGGAGGCGAACACAGTCATTAAAATGTTTAGTACCCAAAAAATAAATCACCACAAAAACAACAATTGACAGAGCTCCACCAAAACATGCTATTTTCAGCGTGTAGATTTTAAGCTCAGAGGTTGTTCATGTTTCCTGTGGTGAAGAGCAGGCAGGAAGCAAAAGGGGAGGAGAATCTCTCCTGAAATAAGTACTGAATGACAGGCTTACACCCACAGTGAACATCCATTGAGTCAGACAGCAGAGTTATTAAGGTAGTATTATATTCATTAGGGGAAAGTACTATAAATCAGAGGAATTGACCATAATTTTACATTTTCAATTTGATTGAAATCAATCATAACCTTTCATTTTGAAAACACTAAAACGGGTTTTGATGTTAGGAGAGAAACAAAGACCTTGTTTAAAAGATCTTCAGGTGTAATGATGTGTGACAAGCACAAGTATATTTCATGTACTAGATTGACTTTGCATTATATAATGTCCATAATGTTCATGCACAGTGGTTGCCTAGTTTAAGACCTAGTTATATAACTGAAAAACAGATCAGCTCTGGTCAATAACTCAATTCATTTTTCATCCCTTCATTCATGAGGATGGTAGGTCAGCGGACAGAGTTATGTCATAGAGCATTCTGCAGCTTGCTGAAGAGAACTATTAAAATGTTCATGCAATGACCAATCAATCAAGCATAACCGTAGCTGGAGTACATTTATCCTGAACACACTAGTAGCATGTATTCTTCAAAGTTGCTACATCCTATTTGACCCACTGTTTTCCCACCTCCTGATTATTGTTGGTGTATGAGCATCAATACTGTCTGCTGCAAGCTTATGATATCCTTCAAAAATTCAATAAGAAAGTTACAGAGCGTCCTTAACAAGAGGTTGACATGTTAAACTTTGCTGTCCTTCATTCAGACCGTGCAAAATGTGCCTCATCCACTACAAGGACCTGCCCATTGCCATAGCACCTTGTCATTTACATGTATTCTAAATTCATAGCTAGTTTGTGACAAGTGAGTTGGATTTTTGCAGTTCACCTAATCCTTGTCTTGTTTCAACAGAAAAAGGAGAGAGCGTCTATCCACAAGAAGAATAATGCCTACGCTGTAGCTGTGGCCAATTACGCACCTAACATTACCAAGGACTCGGGCACACTTCCAACCATCGCCAAAGGTGGAGCTATGGATCTCAACAAGGCCAGAGCAGACGGCAAAATGCCAGTAGCCAATAAGTCGTTCAACAGCGTCAGCAAAATTGACAGGATGTCAAGGGTTTTGTTTCCGGTTCTCTTTAGCAGCTTCAACCTCGTCTACTGGGCCACCTACTTAAGCAGAGAACCTAATATTAAAGACATGGTCCCCTCCACTTAAAGACCAACTTCTGATAGGTTCTGTTTCTGAGGATTAAGAGACGAACCAAATACCTCCAGAAACTGTGTACACATACCTTTGCAGAGTGAAGTCCTGGATTACAGTGTGATCCTCTATCTCCGCCTGTTTTCTACACCGTCTGCCGCACTTTTGAGGAGCCTGGCTTTTGTAAATGTGTATGTAAATTTATATTTATGGTTTCATGGTGACATATCGTGTGATTACTTTGGTTAGAGTGCATATTTCCTTGAAAGTATGTTTCCAGTTACAGTATGTGGCCACTGTACATACAGTTAAAAAAGAGTAGTTACATAAACATTAACACATACATTTTATTTAGGATTACTTCTACATGTGTTGAGTTTTTCTGGTAATGGCCACTCTCTTGATATTACAGTATATCTCTTTTTTCTTTTGAGTGAAAGGGATGCTTATATCATGTTTATTTCTGTCTGTGCCATCTAAGAATGGCTTCTTTCTGTCCAAGCCGATGCAAAAACACAATTGTATAGTATTGTTACGGTGTAAAAGTTGATTTTATTATGACTACACGTATGGGACTGGAATCACACACTGACCTCCAGAATTATTGAAACACACAGGCAGATGGCTGTAAAAAAATAAAAGAGTAGTGTGCTTGTGATACAGTGTAGTGCTGCCAGCATCACAACAGTGATATGGTTTGGGATCGTAGGAGAATAAGTACCTGAAACAGTAATTAGAAAATATCATGTTGAGAAGAACAGACAGCAGAAGGGTCTAAAAGATTGGGTGTTCAAAGCTAAACTTAAGCCAAGTTCAAGATAAATTATAAATTATTGATGTATTCAAGCTTTGTTTGTGACATATGGAAAAGACACATGTTTACGCATGTGTTCTTCTAAGTATGGTTAGAAAAACACATCCAAGACCTAATATTGAGGAAGCACAGTCGGTAGGGGTTCTACAGTCAGTTGGTTTTCCACAGGAATGTAATTGATTAACTTAAATTTATAATTTAACACTAATAATAAAATACAAATATAAATATTTGAATTAAATTTACAATGGAAGTCAAGGAACTTTATATATAACGTGTCAGAACTCTTAATTTAAAAAATCTAGAATTCCAGGTTTGAAAAGCATTTCAAATTTTTCGCCCACTAAGGGGCAACACTGATGAAGTGTTATCCTAAAATGTCTGCTACTGTCAGCGACAAAATGACTAATCATGCATTTTATGGACACATAATAACATTATTATTCCATTGAGGTTTTATTTTTGCCGGATCATGAAGGCAAGTTGGTCTCCATCAACTACCGACAATGATATCTGGCACTTTATCTCTAAGATATTTGACTTTCATTACCTTCAATGCTAACTTCTTGTGTTTCTTTGTCAGTTTTTATGTGAATTAAATGTAAACAGCTTGAAATGAATTAGATGAGAGTGGTGGAGTTTTGGGATTATCTTTTGTAGATTGGTCATTATGGGTTTCCCCTCTCACCCTAACACGTTTATCAATTGGCTTTGAAAATGATCAATACGAACAGTAGAGCTGCTGTTTACATGACAATAAAAATGCTTCACAAGCACACTAACAAATATTATTAAAAAACATTATTTATTCTCATGTATATATTTAAATTTATCTGTACATCCTTATTTTACTTATTTAATTTTGCAAAGTTCAAGTCCAAATAATTTTATATGAGGTTTATATGTACACAGTCAGTCTTTTACAAGCATCGTGTGAAAACTCATTTCAAATGTGTAAATCACAGATTTTTATTGGCTTTCCCACAGTGGGAATAACTCTGGAGTACAGTGTGGATTTGATGGTGTTAAGTCGAGCGGTGTGACATGTCTGCCGTTACATGTTTATGCTCATCATCCCTATCCAGTGTTTATTTCCAGCACATCACATATTTTTGAAATAGTTAGGGATTTGAAAAGCATAGGATTGTAAACATAAACCTGCTTTGTGCCCCGTGTCAACTTCAGTGAATCACGTTTAGAAATACTTTTAATCGGCACATTACTCTGCTAATACTTTGAGGAATTGGCCCAAGTGAAAGGATGCAGGCAATTTTCATTGTGAAAAGATCATAGATCACAGATTAATTGCTGTTTACAGTAAACTGGACTAACTCAAAAGCCATAAACATTCCTCATCAGCAACAAAATAACAGGGAACACTCAATGATTGTACTTTTATGAGCATGAGACACAAAAAAATCATCGAAAGCTCTTAGTTGAGGTTAGGGACAGGTTGTTTTGGTTGTGTTTGAATATCCATCTAATAATGTTAGATCAAGTAAAACAGTTATTGTTTTGTAGAAGATACAGTTTTTCTTTCACAATCTCTGCCATGTTCAATGTATGTTGATGATATAAATCATATTCTGCCCCATATCAGTAGCCATACACAGGATATTTTGACATAAAGTGATATGATTTTTGCTTCACATCAATATTTCAGCTCAGTTTAGCTTAATTTGATATTTGAGTCAAACTTTGCATGAAGATGAAATCCCAGAGTTTAATTTAATTTTTTTACCAATTATCTTGTCCGATAGAATTATTTATAGCTCAGTTTTTATTCCAACATCCTGATAGAATATGAAACATTCCAGATTAAATGATTGTTCACGAGGTGGATGCTTGATACAGTGCACAGTTTCTAATAAAACACATATCATTTCAATTCTTTATATCTAGCCGGTGTCAGTGTTTGTGGGTGTACATCACAAAAAAATGATATGGTTTTCTTAAAGATTTTAAAGAATTGTGACCAGGATAAGTACTGAGTGGGACAATTTATAGCTAATATATGAATGAACTCTTTTGGAGAACAGGGAATCACCGGCATTTCTGTGTAGTTTTTTGTTGCTCATTAGTATGCTAATAACTAGAGTACTAGTTATAGCTAAAATCCTGTAATATCGGTTAGGAAAAGAGCCAAGGAAGCCATGCAAATACAACTGTATTTTATTCTAAAGAGTGGGCCAATTATTTAAACCTAACATTTTCAATTTTCTACACTATGTGATAGATGAGGAGATAAACATGTTGAATTGTATCAATAGTGTAGGTGTATTTTTCACACAGTGGGCTTTTTTTTACATATTAGTTACACAAATAGTCATTATTGCCTCTGCCAAGGAGGTAGGTAATTGTCCCAGATTTCCCAGGGAACAATTCAACATGGATCTTGGTGAAAGAAATCCTTTACATTTACCGAAATGTGGCGACGCCGGCGAGCTAGTTCTGGCAGGCAACTCGAGCTGCGCTGCGCCAATCATGTTACATACATCATGTGACATACATCATGTGAGATACCTCAATCTCTACAACCATCTATAATACACACCCACCTTATCAGGTGGTCTATTTAACCAGTGAGACATTTCCCATCAACCCCTCTTGCTCGCACTGCTGCTTCAGTAGTGCTACCTGTTGCTTCAGCCCCTCCACCACCCCAGCATCCACCTGTAGGCTCCAACGGGGGGGGTTACAAGTATTTGCTCATCACTCCCATCATTCCTGTGTAATCATATGGGGGAGTGATTAAGTTGGAGCCTAGACGCCAAACACTAAATCTGTTGTAATAAATATATTACATGATCGAACGTGAGTTGTCTGACAGAACTAACTAACTAAGAGTGTGCACAAGCTGGTGCAGCTTGATTGAGTTTAAGGCGGCTGAAGGGCCTTAGTGAAGGGGACTGCAATCTACTAAGGGTCCTTCTATTTGCATTGGCAATATTGCTTCACCAAGCACTCTGTCTGCAAGACCTCCATGTTTCTAGATATCCTCAAATTTACAGCCCAGTCAGACCATGATCCCATGAGTGAGGCAGCCCTTCCTCAGCAGGAGAGGAGGATGTCAGTCCATGCTCTAATGCTGCCAGAGACTATCATTACAAGTGTGTTGGCAAGACCCTCAAAACGCCCTGTGGCACTGAGCTGTAATGTAAAGCTCGCTGAAGTTTTCATTTGCAGCCTGATCTTTCACTTGAGCTCTGCACCGACCACAGTGTGAGGTCGGATTCTATCTGAGCGTAGACCGTGTCTCTACATCCTCAGCCCACAGCCGACCCCGCTCGCTGTAAGGTTGCATGAACTCTTAATGGTCATAACAGGAAAAGCACAATTGTCTTTGATAACATTAGCCATGGCTGCATTACTGTGATCCTGCTGAAGCATCGTCAACTTGGATTTTTCCTGCTCTCAAGTAAAAGTGTTAAAGATTAAATGAGAGAGAAAAACCAGAGAAGAGGCTGTCCTCCCCTAAAAGGAATAACGTACATTTCACCATTAAGCTTGTTGTGTCCAGTGGTGTTGTCATGGTGAGATAAAGACCACACTGGGAGGAGGTGGAATTCTCTTTGTGCCTAAACCCAAACAGACGTTTACCACAGTGATAAACATTTTTCTTCTTTATTTATTTATTCATTGTAGATCTCCTGCCACTGTAGGGGTTCTAATTCATCAACTATTCATATGAGTCATATCATAGGGTAGTAGCAGTGTGAACAAACAACCTATGTGGATATTTAGGTTAGAGGACTTGTTCGGTAAGGTGGAGTTGTTGCTGCCATCTTTAATTTAACAAACTGATCCTGGGAAATGTGGCAAAGACCTGTGTAGGAGAAGAGGAGAGGCACTGAGAAACTGGAAACGTCTCTGAATCAGCTTGGCGGCGTGTTGTCAAACGATCATTGAAGGTTTTTAAAACACTGAGTTATATCATCTGTGAGAAAAACAGATGCTGAGCTCCTTGAACCCAAAAGCATGAATCTGTAAACAGAAAAGAGAGACAGAAAATAAGATTACATGACAGGCATGGACCTGCTCTAATGGATGCTTGTTGTCCCTGGTTACACAAAGAAGAGAAGCAGGAATCTATTCTTGTGCAAGAGGCAGCTTCGTTGTCATAGCAACTGAAATCCATTTTTATCCTCCGGCTGAGAGATGGAGTGGGCGGGACTTCCGGCTGTCCACGCTTGTCAAAGAAGAACGACAAGATAACAATCCCCTATCGACTCGTTCAAACGATAATGTCTGTATTGTAATTAGTCTGTAATTGAGACTATTATAGTTCGATCCCTGGCTCTGAACTGAATAAACATCCTTACACGCTGTCAGGAGGGATTGCCTGTTGCCCTGTCTAGTTGTTTCGACCCTATTAACAGCCGCCATGTTCACAGGAAACAGTTTGTAAACACGGATGGTATAATCATATTGATTAATTAATGCCCAGTACAGAAATAGAGCAGAACCTTCATTAGCGCTGTCAGTACAAACCTGTGTTTACCAGTCAGTGCTTTGAAAAGGGTCTGTGGTCATTTCAAAAGTTACAGGAGAGAAATAAAAGACAACAGCGTCTTTCAAAGCTCAATAGCATCACAACACGGTCCGGATGCATTAGAAATACACCGTGTTACATTTAGATAGATACGCTTTGTAAGCTGGGCTTGTCATTACGAATGATAAATAAACGGAATTTATTACAGCGATCCCTCTTGACTCTTTCCATCATCTTTGGTCTGGGCTAAAAGAAACAGCATTTCCCACAAGTCTTTGCGGGTGCGTCATCCAAAATGTCAGCTCCCTGGAAGCTCATGCATCGGGGTTAATACATGTAGAGCACCTGGTTTTTACTTTGTTTTCATTGTTCACCAATGGTCCGCTGCCATGCCAGCAGCGGGCTACACACACCGTGTAGCACGGTGAGCTAACTCCAGCTAGCATTCGGGCATCCTGCTGTGAGTGTCCTGCTGACCGGAGACATGTTGCTGTCCGTGTTGTCTCCTGCGTGGAGGAGAGGTGCTCCTCACTTCAGACTGTACAGGAGGAGGCTGCCGGAGCCCAGTGTGAGCTACACGGTGTGGAGACACCTCTGGATGAAGACACGTCCCGTGTCCCTCAGCTGCTGCAGGAGGAGCAGCACACAGACACACAAGGTGACAACAGGCAGCTGTGTTTACATCACTGTGTTTACCTCACTGACAGACACTGTTGGGCGCGTGTGTTTTGTTTCTTACTCACATACAGATAAAGGATAAAACAGTTGGTCATGTAGTCAACTACTTTAATAAATTACTCCGTTCTAGTTCATTACTTGTCCCATTCAGAGAGTTGCTTGTTAATTATTACAATTTAACTATAACAATATATACATATTCTACTTTGTTGACTTCTTTCCTTTGGTTCCTCAGGAGGACATTGACCTGTCCAAGTTCCCTGTGGAGAGAATCAGGAACTTCTGCATCATCGCCCACATTGATCATGGAAAAAGCACCTTGGCTGACAGACTGCTCGAGATGACTGGTATGTCTGCTCACTACTCAGACATAACATTTATTCGAAAGAACTTTCAACGTCATATTCAGAAGTCTTTTACTGCAGTTTCACTGATAAACAGTGGTATTTAAATGGCATAAATACCTATGGTGACATATTAGTAAACATAAATCCAATCCTAAATGGCTCAGATTATGCAAAGACATTAATTGGAGATTACCTCTCATCTCTACTATAACCTCCCTTTGCTTTGCTTTACTTTATTTACATTAAAATGTGTCAGAGATAATGTGCAGATGATGTGCTTTCTTATTACTAAAGGTTTCAGGCTACAAGTGCATGATTCATATACTATATATTCATTTGAGGCATGTGGGTGTTGAGCAGGGTTCTGGGAAACACATACTACTTAGTAAGTGATATGAAACTTTCCTCAGCCCCTCTGAAGATGGTTATAACTCCACTGAGGAGTAACCAATGTCCCTGACACACAGGAGCCATCGTGAAGACTGACAAGAACAAACAGGTGCTGGACAAGCTTCAGGTGGAGCGAGAGAGGGGGATCACAGTGAAGGCCCAGACTGCCTCATTGATTTACAGCTACCAGGGGCAGCAGTACCTCCTGAACCTCATCGACACACCGGTAGGTCCTCAGCTTGGTGGGATGTTGGTGAAGAGAGGATTTGTGTCATGGCAGTGGGCTAGGTAGATTTATTGACTTTACTAAAGAAACTCAATTTGGGCCACACGGTGGTGCAGTGGTTACCACTGTAGCATCACTGCATGAAAGTTCTTGATTTGAATGCTGGTTTCGACCGGGGTCTTTCTGTGGAGTTAGCGAGTTCTCTTCGTGTCTGTGTTGAGTTCTCTGGGTTCCTCACATAGTCCAAAGACTTGCAGACTGGGGAGGGGGTTAATTAAAGACTCTCAGTTGTGAATATGAAGGTGAATGGTTGTTTGTCTCTGTACAACCTGGACCTGTACAACCTGGTCTGGGGGGACGATGTCCTCTGGGATTGGCTCCCTGTGACCAGGAGAAGATGAGGGATATACATAATGCGTGGATGAGAGCCAATATTTACCTATGTTCCAAGAATCAGATTTTTATTTTATTTTATTTTATTTAGATAACATATCAGATTATTGATTTTAGACTTAGACAAACAAATTATGCAGAAGAATAGGATTTATTTGATTTAGTTATAATATGAAATTAGTGCATGTTGCATGATTTCTGCTCTTATCCATTATTTTCATCTCTTAACTGTCCTCTGCAAAGAAGAAAAAGATTACAGTCCGAAAATTGGTGTATTTTTATTTCACGCCAATCTTCCGTCAGATGGATTTGTTTACATGTTGCTCACCTATATCTCTCTGGTTGACCCTTTGTTTACTCTCTCTCCAGGGTCATGTGGACTTCAATTATGAAGTGTCTCGATCGATATCCGCGTGTCAAGGTGTTCTGTTAATCGTCGATGCCAATCAGGTACAGAGCCGGATGTTTTGAATTCATTATTGTGGTTGTACTCACTGTTTGTGCTACAGTCGTTAAAGTTGTGTTGTCATGTGAAGGGGATTCAAGCACAGACGATGGCTAACTTCTACCTCGCATTTGAAGCTCAGCTTACAATCATCCCCGTCATCAACAAGGTACCTACAGTCCGAGCAGTGTTTGGTTTGATCACAGGTTACTTTCCCACTTGAATTCTGTTTGTTGGATAATTCTGCTCATCCCATTTTCTGTCTCAGATTGATTTGAAAAACGCAGATCCAGAGAGAGTTGAGGCACAGATTGAAAGGGTCTTTGATATCCCACGTGAGGAGTGCATTCGGGTGAGATGGACCTTAAAGAAAATTCTATTTTTGTGTTCCACAGAAGCTTTTTTGAGAAATGTTTCTTAATTTATGATGTCATCTTTTATTCAGATCTCAGCTAAACTCGGAACAAATGTTGAAACGGTTCTACAAGCGGTTGTGGACAGGATTCCACAGTAAGGAGACTCGGGTGCTTTCACTTCTCACATGAAAACAGGATTGACGTAAAGGAAAAAGAAAACTGAAGCTGTTTTGTTCTTTCTATGTTTGTCCTCAGGCCCGTGGCAAACATTGACAGCCCATTCAAAGCCTTAGTGTTTGACTCCAATTTCGACCACTACAGAGGTGTGGTGGCCAACATCGCTGTGTTCGGCGGTCGGGTCAGAAAGGGCGACAAGATCGTGTCAACTTATCTCGGGAAAACCTACGAGGTCAACGAGCTGGGGCTCCTCCGGCCAGATGAGCACCCAACACAGAAACTGTACGTGGCTTCTGTTTTCATCACTTGTCTCCTACTTGGTGCTTATCCAAAGGAGCTGACGTTGGAATAACACTGATAATTGAGAATTAGTCGATTAACGTATTAGTTGATCAACAATAAATAATCAGTCATTTTTATTTGAAACAAATATGTCAAACATCTACTGGTTCCAGTGTTGTAAGTACTTTACGATTATTATACGATATAGATTATATGATAATCACCTGAACATTTTAAAGTGTTGAAGTGTTGTTGAAACCATTTATGACCAATTTAGAATTTCATTCTTTTCTGAAATTTTCAATTCTGCTTTCACTAGGTACTGTAAACGATAATTTATTGTATATATTGGTTGCTTGTTTTTTTTAAATCTCTGGTGTTTTGCACAGTGCTTGACTTTTGTTTTAGTTTGTGTAGTCCCCTAAATCAATAATCTGTTTGGCATCTGTGCATATTATTAATCATATACCAAGTGAAAGGTATTAAGGAGTTTTGACTTTGATTTAGTCTAAATTGTATCTATTGCAATGCATATACAAAATATAATTTTCAATCTAATACAACAGCTTTAAATCAGATTCTGCCATTGTGAATGCAGCCATTATGAACTACTCCACTAAACGTGGAAGCTCTGAATCACATTTTATATAAACACTGGAATCCCGTGGAAGGTTGTGTCAACTGTCTCCTGAGATGCTTGCTAACATTGTGTTGTTTTGTTGTGTAGATTTGCAGGTCAAGTGGGCTACATAATAGCAGGGATGAAGGATGTGAAGGAGGCTCAGATTGGAGACACACTCTACCTTCAGGATCATCCTGTGGAGGCTCTCCCAGGTTTTAAACCTGCTAAAGCTATGGTGTTTGCTGGTAAGAACTGCAGCTGCTTCCTGCTTCTCTCTGGAAAATAAGAAAAAATGTATAAAACCAAGCTAAAAAAACAAACAGCATCGAGATCATCGTAACTATTAGAACACAAGCCTTGAATATTCCAGTGTCAGTAGACGTGAAGTCAAACACAACCCCCCCACTAGTGCTTGTTGTGTCTCACCAGCGAGTACAGTAAAGTGCAGCCAGTTCTCTCCAAAAGAAAAGAGTCTTTTATGCTGATGTGCACTTTTCTCTGTCCCCCAGGCATGTATCCGATGGACCAGTCAGAATATCCAGGCCTCCGCAGCGCCATTGAGAGGCTGACCCTGAATGACTCAAGTGTCACAGTGCAGAGAGACAGCAGTCTGGCCCTGGGAGCAGGCTGGAGGTGTGGATGTTATGAAAGAATCATAAAAAAAGGCTTTTTGGAGGAGTGAGGATTCTGCTGCATGTACTGTAACAGCAGAAGAGACCAAAGACGTGGATTTTAAAGCATTTGAGTAGTGCAACCACAAACACCCTCTCTCAAATTCATTATGTTGCCTAAGTAATTGCTCCCCCAGAAAAGTTCTGCACATTTTGTGTAAAAAGTACAGAACTTAGGGGACTCTCCAGACAATCTTAATCAACATACGACATAATCTATTGGAAAATAAATCTTGGATTCTTCCCAAAGAGGCTCTTTGTAATTAAAAAGAAATATCAATTATAAAACTTAACTGATCCTGTGGACCCCCCCTTCTCTCCCTGCAGACTTGGCTTCCTGGGTCTTCTTCATATGGAGGTGTTCAATCAGAGGCTGGAGCAGGAATACAATGCCTCTGTTATAGTGACAGCGCCCACTGTTCCCTACAAGGCCGTCCTCTCCTCAGCCAAACTCATTAAGGTAAGAGCCATTTGCTCCTATATATTTTCTGCTCTTTACGAGGTCTGGCTCCGACTGTAAGTTAGAAACCGGTGATATATGGAGGCTTCCTGGAATTTCTGGCATTCCTGTGTTATATCACATGGAAGATGTTTAATGGGAAGAAGACATTTGACATTTTTGATGATTATTTTAAGAAGTTTTGACACAAAAGTACTCAATGAATTGCAAACTGTATGGAATATAATTCAATCTTTATTTTTTAACTTGGAATACTTTCCCGGAAAAAATAAATCAGAAACAGTTACATTTACATTATAGTAAAAGCAAGAGAAATAGCGAAAGCCAAAGGAATAAATACAGAACATAAAACGTAATTTAAAGCAAATAAATACATTTAAATAAATTAATCAACTAAACAAGAGCAGCAGGGTGTAACATTCAATAAAAGAGACATGACATAACATGTGGTAGCCTTCAGTTGTCATAAAAACTCAAAAGGTGTGTAGTTTGTCCAGTTTGGGCTACTGTAAAAACAAGGCTGCCTCCGTATAGAGGACCCGCTCCCGATGTTAATATAAATAATTTAAATATAAAGGGCTCATTCTGTGATAAAGAAAACAACAATTCAGGCAATTAAGATTATCACACACTAGTGAAAACATCGCTGGGATTATTTTACCAATAGATCCTGCCAATAGATCCCTTTCACCTAAATCTTACACACTGTACATTTAAGTTGTGTCACTTCTTCCTACAGGAACATGGCAGTGAGGAAATAACCGTCGTGAACCCCGCTCACTTTCCAGAGAGATCGGTTGTGTCAGAGTATTTGGAGCCCATGGTGATCGGGACCATTCTCGCTCCGGACACGTACACTGGCAAGATCATGTCTCTGTGCTTGGTAAGGGGAGAAGGGGAAATGCTAATTAAACGAATAAGTCTGAAGTATTTAACTCGAATTAGAACTTTCTGCACCATATTGGGTTTAGTTTTCATATTTTCAGGATGTACACGTGTATCTGGCTTTTCAAAGTAATTTAAAATATAATGTGATTTTTTTTCCAAGACAGAGTGGGTTACTGCCTCTAAACACTCACAGACAAGTTGGCCTGATTCTCAAGCGTGCTGTACAGTCAATGGACTGTGACAGGAGATATCAGTGCATTCATGGTTTTTACACTTTCCAAATTGGTCTGGAGGGGAAAAGAAAACAAACTACTGGACTTGGAAACAGAGAAGCCATTAAAACCGTGCTTCTGTCAAAAGTGTGCCTTCATTTTATTTTATCGATGCCACTTGTTCAGGTCTTTCCCCCTAATATTAGTGTTTACAAGCAGCCTCCTAACTGTTGAATCGAGTTTTATTCCATAGTTGAGACTGTAAATATAGAGAATCTAAGACTAGTGAAAGCAATAACTACCTTATATTGTCTGTGTTGTTAAAGAACCGCAGAGCTATCCAGAAGAACATGATCTACATAGACGACCAGCGCGTCATGATGAAGTATCTCTTCCCCTTAAATGAAATTGTCGTGGATTTCTATGATCAGCTCAAATCGATGTCATCTGGATATGCAAGGTAAAACTCAACAAACACTATGTGATTGCCTACTGTCATCAACAGTCACATTTAGTATGGATTGTCAGGGTTGTTTTAGCATAAACAAAAGTGGTACTTGTATTAGTACTTACATAAACATTACTTTATTAAGTATATAAGTTTTTCGGGGTAAGAGTTGGTAGAATCCCAATATAAGTCATAAGGGCAAAATAGCATAGATTTTAAACTTATATTCAGTTTCTTTAACTGGATAATTGTAAATATTAGGAAATACTTTTAATATAAAAAAAAGGACAAAGCCAAGTACTCTCCTCCTCTTATCTCATAGTTTTCCTTCTCTTGTGTGTGGGCCTCTTATTTAGATCACGCTCTTCGATTTCTGTGAAAGTTTTCCATGCATTCAGCTGACCATGAATTTGATTTGATCTTCCACACTGTAGCTTTGATTATGAAAGCGCAGGCTACCAGACTGCTGATCTGATAAGGTTGGACATTCTGCTGAACGGACGTCCGGTCGAAGAACTCACCACGATTGTGAACAGGTCAGTTAAAATATTAGCTAAATTTAGATGCTGTAATGAAAATATCCCTTTTTTAAGCTGATGCAGCATCTTTTTACAGTCCCAGCCACAGCTTTATTATCACCAATGCTGTCAAAAGAAAGAAATTGTGAATTTTTACGAGTTTACATCATTACAAGGTTATATGGTCCTGTATTAGCAGTTTTATTGTTCTGAGCCTATGGAGCATGAAATGTATTCAACACTCTGGACTTACATTAAAATACTGCGTCTTGGTGGCCTGTGTTAACATTCTCTGTTACAGTGACTTTACTCTCCGGACAAGGACCTCAGTCAATTTGTGACAAGGACAATAGACTAAAATTCACTGGCAAAAGTGATGATGCACAGCAGATCTGTATTGAATGTACTTACTACCAAAGCCAGCACAGGAGCCAGTGCAGGCCTGGGTAATTGAGGGGCGCTACGCTTCACCAGAGATGGCTGCTCTCAGACCATTTATACAGTTAACTATGGAGACCAGCCGAGCTTGGCTTCAGCCTCTCATTCCTTAAGGGGTGATGGACCAATCACAGAGCAGAATATCTTTACAGGGTAATATTACAGGGGGCACATTATGCAGTGACTGATATTTATCGTACGTGACTGAACCAAAGTCGGGCTACGGATGTGCTGTCAAGCACAAAGGCCAACTCCATCTGTTTGGTGAACTTGGAAGATTGATACTTCCGTGCTTTTTTAAACTTTTCCAGACTTGTCTGATTGAGATGCTGGGATAAGCCCCTCCCTACTATTTTAACCCCATTTTAACTAGACTAAGCCATTTATAGGGTATAACACATTTATATGTCATTATAAGCTGCTATATTTTAATTTGCTGTGTGAGTCCCATACATTTTGAGGGCTGATCGGTGTGTTTTTCATTATAGAGACCGTGCCCAAAGTTCAGGGAAAGCCATGTGTGAGCGACTCAAAGACTCCATACCGAGACAGATGTTTGAGATAGCTATACAGGCAGCTATTGGAAGTAAGGTCATAGCAAGAGAGACGTAAGTACAACATCTGAAACATCGCTCACTAGAGCCCATACCTCCGCCAAGGCCCAACAGTCCCATTTAATTCTATCTACCTGCACCACATTTCACAAACTCGGACTCAGATATCGGTCCCCTGAATGGGCCTGAATTGTTTAATTGAGGTCCATGGATTATTAATGAATATGAAAATGTTGAAAAATGCTCTATCTTACAAAGTTAAAGAAAGTGAAATAAAAAACACTTGGTCCTCCCCCTTATCCGCACCAACAAGTAATGGTTTCTACTTTGACCTAAATCCCACCCTTCCACCAAGTTACATCGGAATCCATTCTGTCGTTTTTGTGTAATCCGACTTATAAACGGACACAGACTCATTGGCGGAGGTAATGAGCTTTGTTAGAGTGGTAAGAGGTTAAATATTCATAAAACCAATACATGTATATGAAGCATTTTGTCTTGCCCTAAAAATGTGAAATGACAGTATTTGTTTCTTTTAGAATAAAGGCGTACAGGAAAAATGTGCTCGCCAAATGTGTAAGTCAAGTTTTTTCTTAATTCTAAACTGTTATTTTAATCTACAGATAACTACAGACTCTGAATAATAATAATAATATGTTTCCATTTCTCTAGTATGGAGGTGACATAACACGTAAGATGAAGCTGCTGAAGAGACAAGCAGAGGGCAAGAAGAAGATGAGGCGAATTGGAAATGTGGACGTTCCCAAAGAGGCCTTCATTAATGTTCTGAAGAGAAAAGACAAATAGACTACGATACCATTAGAATATTGATATGTAATTATAATATTATATTGAACAATTTTCTGTAAAAGCAGAGCTAGGTTTTTATTTAATAAAATGGTCATTGATGGGTAAAAGTAGTTGTGCTGTTTCCACTGTATACACCATCATTACATCTCTACCTGATATAAAACAGATACATTATAGAGGAAAGGATTTCATATTGATTTAATTCAGTATTTTAAAAGCTTCAAAACTCATTCTTTCATTTATCCTTAATAAGTTGTTTTTAACACTTCTGTTCATGGTGGCAATTTATTTCAATCATCCACTGAAACAGCTATTTTTTAACTCAGTGTTTAATGTTGAAGTCACTGTAAGATCTTTTCCAAAATAATAAAAATTCTAATTTATGTATAAAAAAGTATGAAGTCTCATTCTAATGACTCAGCTACACTTACACATTATATAAATACTTTGATGGGCAGATCACAGTCGGAAAACAAGTCTAGACGCAAATGGAAAAACAAAGACAGAATATGCTGCACCTAGGGACAATTCAATCCTAAATCCATTCTCAAGGAGGTTCAGTGGAGGGTGAGAGATATTGGTATTGTAAATATTTATACAACAGGTCAGTGATTTTGTGTTTAATAACTATCTACCCAAAGTATGAAGTAATGGGGAAGTTTTCCAGTATTGACTGGGAGCGGTCAACGTAAGCAGAACACCATAAAGAGAGGAGAACACTATGAAGTACAGTAGTTGAAGAGTCAGAGCCCAACTTATCAAGTAGTTTACTGTACTATGCAGTACCTCCATGGCCAGGAAAACCACTCTTGTAAATGGGAAACTGAAGTAGTTGTTTAGTAGTAATTATCAATATATCTTTACATTATTTTTTGACAGAATATCACTTACTTTGCATGGTTATCAGTCTAGAAATCTAAAAGTCATTCAAACATGTATTTATGCTCGAAAATTTGCCCTATTGATAATGATGTTAAAACAAGGACTTTTGAATTAATCCCCCACCATATGCATTGAAATCATCTTATCTCGTCAAGGCCAGTATGGACAGGAAGAAGGATTACAGTAAACAATAACACTCTCAGCATACGTGAGGGCATGTAAATATTGTTTTAAGCCAGATGTGAAAACTGGTGTGTCTATCCTTTAATCCCCACAAGCTCTTTAACCGTTGCTGACCCTGACGTTTGAAAGTACTAACGAGAATATAGAATTGACCATCTGTTTGTGTATGAGCTGCATTTGTGATTTTACCAGTAGATGGCAGCAGCAGCTCAAACACCCAACAGAGCTAAGAAGAAGTTGAATCCTCCCTCAGCTAATTTCCAATCAGACCTCATCAACCCCAGGCCTCACAGTGTTAGGATTAAATTTGACAAAACTCCAGATAGCAGCCTGCTTATGTATCTTCTACCCAGCTGTTGGAGTTGCACATTGAAAATATCTCATTGTCCCCGTGTGTTGCCTTTTGAACCTTGCAAATCAAAGAAAATCTATGAATTAAAATAAATGTATTGATGGCATCAATGACATCAGAACAATAATGAAATTATTGATACTATTATAGCATAACAAGTTATCATGACATTGCATACTGGGGTATATACAGCATGTGCAGTGTAAAAATCTCCCTTTCAGTGTTATATGTTTATTGTTCATCCGCAGTTTCATGAAAAGATATGAGAATCTATATAAAGATACAGCCTGTTAGAAATCATGGGTACAAATGCTGATGGTGAACTACTGACAGACCAGCAGGATTCAAAGCTTAGGTTGTGGGAGGAAAACAATGAGACCTCAAACTGTTGCAGGTAAACAGAGGACATATGAGTGGGAGGCAAGACATTTTCCAGTCTGATGTCAACACTGAGGCTGTTAACAGGCTCTTACTATACTCTGATGAATCATTAGGGTGAGGCAGGACTTTGTTCAGATGTCTGATGCAGTAACACTGTTACATACTGTTTTTATTGATCATGTTTGCAAGTGTGATCACACCCTGCAGCAAATCTGAGCAGAATCTCTGTTTCTGGTCATCTGATCGTGATTTTAAGAAAGAAATGTAATTGTGTTTCAGCTCTGCTTTGAAGTATACTAACTCTCTCTGTACAATAATATAAAGGAAGGAATCAGAGGGGCACCCTGTTATGTTTTGTGGTCAAGATGCATCCTACACATTATAATCACAATGTCCCCAGTCTGCTCCCCTCTGTATCTACACTTCCAAATTATTAAATGGAGGCAACAATTATGCAATAAATGATGTGGAACAATGGCACAGACGAAATTGACTGAGGAACCATATCACCGTATGACTCTTTCATAAAAATGTTTTACAGCAGAATAGATGTCTTGAGGGCTAAAGCCTAAACAAGAACGAGAGTAGACAGGATAAAATAACCTTGGTCCATCCTGGACAATGGAATATTTTTTTAACTTTTGAAGTTATAGTAATTAAATGTAACTTAACAGCCTTATTTGATATAAAAGTATTTTTTTATTTTCAAAAAGGTTAATTCACTAACTCGCCTGTCCCTGTCTCTGAATTTAAATAAAAGTATATGTGACATGTAGCAGTGTATTGTTTCCCCCCTCTTTGTGTGTGTGTGTGTGTGTGTGTGTGTGTGTGTTGTGTGTAATGACGTTATTATAAAACTTATTTATTACGATAAATATGTTTTATAAAAAAATTATGAAAATTATGAGAAACTGTTAATCATCTGGTAGATTAAAATCATAATATTTGTTATCCATTTGTAAAAGCTTCTTCTCTGTCCATGATATTCTGTTTACATACAACTGGCTCTTATTGATAGTATTAGTACTAAATGCAGGCTAGATAAGTAAAGATAAGACAATCCCTTTATTGACCCCCCCCCCGAATATGGATATTACAACAGCCTGTGTGCAAAAATAGGATATGATAAACTAGAACTACACAAGAACACACAGCAATTATATTATTGTTCTGTTACTTATTAGATCATTAATATGTCTTATCCATTTACATTTTTAAATGCTGAATTTCACAATGTTTATTATTTTCTCTGCTCACATCACATCCACACTTCAATTAGAGGTAAGCATTAAGGGGGTTGGGTCGCGTTTTGGTCTTGTTTGGTTCTTTGTTGTTTCCGTAGTTCCGTCTTATCAATGCGGAAGCAGCTCTGAATGGTGACAGCGCTAACTGCTATCAGTGTTTTTATTTTTTAATTACGGCTACAAATATCGAACACAAAGACATATGACTAAAAACCAGCACGTGTAGCTTTGTAACGTGCAGCTTGACGGAGCCTCGGTTTGAAATGGGAAGTCATGGCTTCCTCTCTTTCCCTGTTTGTTGATGAACTGGTGCTAGCTCGCATGTGAAATCCCTCTCAGCAACTTACTCGTTTCATGAAAAACTCCAGCAGCAAGCAAAATGAAGGTCCGCTCGTCTGTTTTCGCCTCGTTCATCTTAATATTCGAGGTGATCGGCATTGCTCTCTTCCTGCGGGGATTTTTCCCGGTGCCCGTCAAGTCGTCTCTGTCCTCCAAGAACAAGCTGTCAGATCTGCCTGCGGAGCCGCTGTCCGGTGAGTGGGAGCTCGGTTTGCATACACATAATGTCCACTGCTCAAAAACATGAAGGAAACACTTCATCATCACAGTATAACACCGAGTCAGTTCAACTCCAGGGATCAAACTGTCCATTTAGGAAGACCAAGTGTTTGTGAATCACTTTCAGTCAATGTGACAGCAGGTGCAATGGAGGCAAAAGCAGGACAAGCGGTGACCACAGACAGCTGCTCTCTCTCCTTATCCTTCTTGACTGATTCTTCTCTAGTCTTGTGTTCAGCTGGTGTCCTTGTCACTACTGGTAGCATGAGGTAGTACCTGAATCCTAATCAGGTTGCACAGGTAGTCCAGCTCCTCCAGGATGCCACATCCATACCTGCGGTCCCAAGAAGCTTTCTGTGTCTCCTGGCAAAGTCTCAAGATCACAGAGGAGACACCAGGAGACCGGCCGCTACACAAGGAGAGCTGGACAGGGCCGTAGAAGGGCATCAAACCAGCAGCAGGACCGGTGTCTGCTCCTATGTTTGAGGAGGAACAGGAGGAGCACTGCCAGAGCCCTACAAAATGTCCTTATGTTGGTGCTGTGGGTCCTGGGTTCCGCCTGGTGCAGGACAATGACCGAGTGTTGCGACAGTTCCTGGATGATGAAGGCA